>CM040757.1:26175789-26878289 GCA_022829145.1 Albula goreensis
ATTATTATTATTATTATTTTAAGCTACAATGCAGGACACCACCTTGAACTGAACTCACTGTCGGAGCTGGAGGTCTGAAAATGGACTTTTCTTTCCGAATCACTAGTGAAAAGTAATGTGCAAAGTGAAAATAACTGGAAACGTATAATTGGTCTCAAATGAATATACTATACTGCACGGACGGGCAAGCTTGGCACATTCCGCCACTGACATCAGAGAGGCGAACATGGCTGCAATATATCAGACTGGACATCAAGGGATCCTCATCCAATAATCCGTTAAATGATTTAAATCGATGAAAAATGGAACACGTATTTCAAAGTTTCGCGAACAATAACCGAAAACACTGAAAAACACAAGGCACTGAAAAAAGGCCATGCGATGCAGGAAACCTTCACACAAGACTACTGACCTGGAGGCATTTCACTTCATAATAGTTGAAAAAATATCATTGATAACAGTACGCAGAGATTTTTAAGACATGCTTACATTAGACAGTTTCAGGATTCAAATGAAAAGAGTATATATATACACATTTACGAGTTTTCTGCGCAAAGGTTGATTTAAATTACAGTTGGATTAAATAGCATGAGTTAAATAATATCCTATTGAATTACTCAATACATAGAAAAAATATAGATATAGATAGATATAAAAAAACAATGATCAACGAAATGTAGGTGAAGGTGGTTATGTGATTTAGAGAATAAGACCTTAGCTCGAGAATTTAAACTTATGAAAGAGAGACTTGAAATATCCAAAACAGTTTCGTATCACCTGTGTTGTGGGAAATGTATTTTTTAAAGTAATGATGGATTGGGTATAGGCCTAGATGTTACATTTCAGAGAGGAAATGTAGAGTCAGAAGTGACCGAGTCTGGCTATGTTTCACAATGTACGAGTCGTGATCGTGCGCTGTATGACAACTATTCCAATACACTGCACGACTACTGACTTGTGAACGATTATACACAATTAAGTAGCATACCGATGCGAAGAAAGAGAGAGTGAGGCTGATCTGTTGCATTGTGTGTTTTTGCACTTTTGAGTAGTTGAATTCTCTTATCAAATTAAACACAAGATAGGGGGATATTTCAAAAACTCGAAATAGAACTGAAACTAAACAATTACCCAAACATGAGTAAGGCTTTCTATCTCTCTTTGATTTGTGTGTCTCAATGATCATATTATTTAAAGCGCATTAGAGTGAGAACTTCGACTTAGGAGTCACGGACACTAAAGTATTCTGGTTTTCCTTTTGGCTAAAATTTCACAGTTGCAAAACAAACCTGCGGAGTAACCTGCACTTTTGAATTTATCAACACAAGACTGTCCCGAGATTAACAACATTTCACATGGCAACGAACTGGTCTGCAACGCGACTCATGTCTAGGCGTCAATGTCCCTGTCGGCTAGCTGGGTGAAAAGACGACTTTTCTGACATACATAGAAACTATTTTTTTGTCAGTCGTCATAGTTTAACTATAGCAGAGTTTAACTGAAGAAGCGAGTGCGGGCATTTGAACACCGCTCTCAATTAATACATTAATGCAATTTCATATGTTGCATGCATATTTAACAGCATACTCCTACGTATTACAAAGCACACCAAAGACAGTATACCCACTAGCTATAAAGAACGCGCTTTAAACGGTCACTTGGATAAAACAGACTCAACATATCCTCATTGTACAGTGTTTTTTGTCTTTTCCAGTAGCCTTTCAATAGCACATAGAATAATTACACAATACTATCTTAAAAATAAACATAATATAAAGGTGTAATAGATATTCTTACTTGTATCTTTTGGCTAAGGGACATCCAGTCTCACCAGGATGTTCAGGATTCCAAAACTTAGTCCGAGATCCAGAGCGAAGTCCAACAGCCGAACCTGCAGGCTCTACGGATGCCTATTAAGTTTTTTTAATAGACTAGAGGTCCTGGTTTCGTTTGCAGATATATGAAAAATCCACGTCTGATCAATTCAGCTTCGCTTTGGGGATCCCGTCGATGTGTTTCATCCAGTTATCCAACTTCTAATTTCGGGAAACTCTTTCAGATATTTTTACTGTCCACTCCAAGGTTCCCATGAAAGCTCATTTCTTCGCATGTAGGTTTTTCAAACACTGTATTTCCACGGTATTTTGCGCTGACAGATTCAAATGCAACAGGTGTCAAAATTAGCTGTTAATGAATTAGATAAGCATGCTGACGATTATATTAATTTGTTGTTGTTGTTTGAAATGCAAATAAAACTGAAACACTTGTACAAAACGATTATCTTTAAACAGTTCCGTGATGGTAAAAAGTGCTAATTAAACTGTGGTATTCCGGTTTCTGAAAATGGTAAAAAGAATTCACATATAAACAAAGGAACTTAGCGGGAGTCTATAAATGAACTTCAGAGGAATGTCTCTCCGGTTTAATTCAATAAGCGTGTGCAAAAACTAGCCATACCATGCCGCGAAACTTTTAAAATCACTGCAGCAAAAAAGTCTCTCTTCGCCCCTCCTTTATATAGGCTATGTATTTCTTTGTGGGGGGAAAAAATCTTAAACTTCAGACTGCGGTGAACAATGTCTGCGCTAAACTTCAAGCGTCTCCTTCCGCCTGTGCGGTGAAGATTCAGTCGGATAGCCTACTGACGACAGTACGCTGGCCTGAGGGAAAGAGTTTGAATGAGTTGCGATAAGTTTGTCTCTTGCTTGACTTTAATGCCTGCCCTCCGCGCTCGCTCCCGGTGAGGGCTGAACGGGACAGAGATACCCAAAGTACCTGAGCCAACCCTCGGGAGCGTGCGTACCGAAGCTAAACGAATGGAACCTTGGGGGGTATATTCCTAAAATGGCAGCTTTCTGTAAAATTTAGCTAAATTTGGTTTCCCTGCCAAATATAAACCTCATGTGTTCAGTTAAAATGTATGCACTGGAATTGCGTAAGGCAATAACGATTTTTAAATGTAGACATAACGCTGATAGCAAGCGACTCCAATCTGGATCCAGTTTCAGACCAGTACAACAGCGTAGCAGCAGAACCTCGTTTGAGCCCCTGAGCTGACTTCGGTCAAGCGGTAAGAAACAAATGTGACAATTAAAGTCATTCTGCGGGACCGGCCATGGGCAAATGTCCAGAACGGCCGCAGGCTACATGAGAAAGTTCTTTCGGAACTTGGTGCGTAGCCTATCTCACTAAAAGTAGAAGCAAGTCAATAAAGGAGGGTAATGCGCACAGTACCATGGAAATATAATGAACTATCTCTTTGTTCACTTTATTGATTTTAAATTTATTTACAGTACTGCAATCAAGGCATGTAATAAAAAAACTGAGCAACGCCTTCATTGTCAAAGTGAACCTGAGCCAAAGTTACCTGAACTAGACCAAACCTTGTCCATGCTAGTTAGGGCACACTGGGTATAGTACAGGGTATTTAATTAGAGGAAAATTCACAAACCATTACCCTGACAGTTCTCACTTTCTCTCGTCAGAGGCAGGAAGTCACCTGTTTTGTATAGTTTACACACAGTAACAGGGGCACCTGTAGTCACCACAAGTCTCTGCCTCTCAGTGAAGTCCATCACCATAGCAACCTCCAGTGCTGGCCATTCAACCTCTCATCTGACCAGCCTGCCCAAGTCAACGCACCAAAGCACACAACCCCACCACATGCGCCGAGGCTTGTGTATCGGAATAAAAGGATGTAAACACAGTGCCATGAAACAGTGAGCCTTGTCTTGTTTGCGATAGTTCTGCATGATTAGCTGAGCATAAATGACTAACCCCAAACAGCGGCTTCCCTTTTTGCTTAATTGTATCAAATTCAGTGGCACCACGCTTGAGATAACCTCTTAAGACCTTGTGCTTCGTGAGTAATGACACAGATATGTTTTTTCTTTTATGAATAGGATTGATTTTCATTCCAGCAATAATGCTGCACTTTCATTACAAATATAATTAATTAGATATTATTATTATGCATGTTAATATTTTGTGTATAAATAGTAATGCACATATGCAAATCCATACACACACAATGCACAGAGCATACAAACATCAAAGAAGGAAGGGGTGAGATACAGGATATGTCTTGTTACCACATATTCAGGATGTGGTCATTCAGAATGACTTTTCAAATGTTAGATCCTAATTATATACCTCAATGCCAAAACTGAAAGGGGCTGAGGGCGAGGGGGAAGGGGGGAAGGGGGGAGTGGTCGAACTCAAACACGACAACATCAATAACAGATTTGAACTTTTTTTTTTGGGTTTTCCCTCTTCTTCACAAAATGTCTGTAAGAGTGAAAGTACTCATTGTTCCCCGCTGTGGGCGGGGCCAGGAGCGTGTGCATGCACACGGCACACGTGACCCCCAAAACATCAGGGGGCGATGATGGCAAACAAATGTTCGCCAGGGATCTCGGGTTTCCCCCCCCCCCTCGCGCTACGCGATATCTTACAGGGGGTGTGGGTCCTCCACCTCTGGCAGTCGGTTTCAGACACCCCCCCAACCCCAAACCCCACCCCCTCACCCAAAACATCGGCGTTCCCTATCACTGATATGCATCTCACATCTGGCCCAGCATGATGCCAACTCTGTCATCCGGAACATCTGGAACAGGACATGATTCCGGCACAGGTTTTCCTTAGTATGCAGAGGGAACAAATACCGTGGGTGTGGGGGGAGTGGTCCCTGTGATCCCAAAATCCAAGGCAGAGGCAGATAACATGAAGCCTCATGACTGTCAAACAGTCTAACTGGGGGGCATCACTGACCTTTTCGGTTTCGCCGAATGACAGCCAGGATGAATGAACACCTGGCCTATGAACGGCTCGTCGGTTTCTCGGTTGACGACTGCGGTGACACTCTACATTTTCAAACAGGAAAGGATCTCTCCGTCTCTCAGCTTCTTATATTGAAGGCTGTAAGTTAAAAACAGATGAGTGGTGCAGATCAAACGCATTTTAAACCCTTCATTCATAAAAAGATCTTCACTCACAGGCTTTCATTTTAAACAGAGATTAAGCTTTTATCAATCACCAGGCTGCCTCACTTGGCATATTGTGCTGTTTAGTGGACTGTTTAAAGAGATTTATTTATACATACAGTAAACACACACACACTTCCAAGGGGGTACTTCTGGAGAGGAGTTCCTGTATTTTCAGCAAACCCTTGAAGAACTGTACAGCTTCAGCAGAAGTGCATCATGCTCATATTTGTACATTGAAATAAAAGGCACGTGGCTCTTGTTATTTTCAGCAATTGCATTCATAAAAGGTCAACTCACAAATTTCAGATTTGTATTTAAATGTTTTTAGTGGAGGTAAGAGGTACAATGATTATGTTTCAACGTGCTGATAACTCCAGTGATCAGACATATATGCAAGACAAGGTAGAAACACTTTTACGTTCTTTTGCTTCAGCTATACTTTAATAAACAAAAAGTGTTTCAGGACGTTGTTGAAGTGCCTTCATCAGGAAACACTATGAACAAGCCAACGAAAGATTCTCCTGTCTCAATGCCAAAGCAGACGTATTACCCAGAATCCTCCTCTCCCTCCACTGCGTCACACCCATATAAATCTAAGTCAGGGGTCACCTACCTCGGTTTATGGGAAACCACCGTTTCTGCTTCTTTTTTCGTTCACCTTAAAATCAGTTTCGGAAAACGAGTAAATTAACTGTACAGTCAGCCCCTTTTATTAATTAATTTTATCAATTAATTAAGAGCTGGGCAGCAGTGTGAACCAGCAGACTCTGGCATAAAGGATTATCTGGAGTGTACATTGCGGCCACATTTGGCTCATTCAGTGTCTGTACTTGGATATAACTCAAGTCTTTTATGCTATTCTGTAACACAAAAAAATATTGATCCTTACTGCAGTTTTCCGCTGGCTGCACTTTTTCAGGGCTCTGCGTTCTCTTACCTGTGTCTGGGGACTCTCTGCCTTGATTGGGAAAGACTCGGATTCTTTTTGAAACGGGATTTTTATTCAGCATTTTTTGGCCTCCACTGGAAAGTCCACAATCTTCCAGAACCCTGTCAGAACTTGTCTCAGTGTCCAGAAGCTGGTTTTCATTTTTGATGTCTCTCCCCTAACCCCCACCCCTTCTCTCGCTTTGTTTGAAGGGAGTCTTCCATATAAATTCTTCACCAACCACAATTAGGTCTACCCTGGCAAAAAAAAAAAAAAAAAAAAAAACGTCTGTGTATACTTTACCGTGATGACTCTACTTTTGTGTCGAATCAGCAACATTAGTATGAACTCACCATGTGACACTGGTTCCCTAGACAACCACTCTCCAAGCAACGACTGTTGTTTATGTTTGTATCGACTTGAAAACTATATGGGTGACAAAGTACGATGTTTATAATGATATTGACAATCATAAATTGAAATAAGTTCATGAAGATTACGCAGCATGGGTTAATGGTGGAACATCTCTATGGACTGGTGTTTGCATTTCATTCTTGCTGTGTGACCCATGTTCAGAGGTGTCTCATCTTGATTAAATGCTGCAGAAAAAAGGGGAGAAGGCTAGACTGTGTTTACTCATTTCACATCCTCCCTTCCTATGGAAATTGTGTTATTTTAGGATTTTTTTTACTCTCTCTCCCTCTACTGCCCCCCCCTTCCCCAAACCGTCGTGCAATCAGTGTGTTTCTGGCGGCCGTAGCTCAAACCACATCGTTTCCACACCCACGCGTGGCCATCCTTATTTCTCCCAAAAAAAAAAAAAGTTTATTCTCTAAAAAATACTCAAACAGAAAATACAGCTATATTTATACTTAAAAAGAGAAGAGGCCACTCTCCTTTCACCAAGGCCCATTCTCTGGCAAGCCTGGAACAGCTGGAATGCCCTGAAAAGAAAATATGGACTTCCATTGGTTCATTGTGGGTCATGTGACCTGCCTGGGCAGCAGTGAACACAGGTCTGAGAGAGAACCCTTAGATTATGGGAAAGAACTGGGGCTGTTGGAGGTTGGGGAGGTTGCTGGATGTAAACCATGTCTGGGGCTCGGCCTCCACAGGGGAGAATACTTGAAAATTTGCACATTTACACAGTGGCTTTACATGCACTTTCACATTTTTTTTTCTTTGGATAAAAAAGTTTTGGCAAAGAGAGAACCCTGCTTTTTTTTTTTATTTGGTTGTTACTCTTTTTTGGTTCCTCTGTGGCATCCTCCTATTTGCTTGTTCACATTTCAAAGCCGGGGTTTCGCTGCAGCACAACCACACCTATGCTAATGGCAATGTCAGAGATTATAAAAGCAGTAAAACGTAGATCCGAGCAGTAAAATAATTTGAGTGTCACTCAATGCGTGCCATTCAGGAACAGTGCTTTCACCGCCCCTGTCGACCTCCTGTCATCACTGTCACAGGCGTCTCAAGTAAACTCTCGGAGCAATGAAAACCCGCAGTAAAAATTCTATTGCACTTGATCTATAGTCCCAGGCTGTGCCTCTAAGTGACCCTGGGAGGTGAGCTGCCAACTATTTCAGACGTAGAAAGTTTGTGTGTGTGTGTGTGTGTGTGTGTGTGGTGTGCTCTCAAGTGAGACGTTAAATCCTGTAGCCGTGTTAAGCCCAACATGTGTTCATCCGTAGACTTTGAGTGAAGAGGGCGTCTTGTGCCACATGGTGACCGAGCGCAATGACCCCCACGCTTGGGCTTTGATGGCGTGTGAGTGATCCGAAAGACCTGCATTTTGTGTAGAGGGGAACAACGAGAGGTAAGTAAGGACTTGGGTGAGGGGGTGGGGGAGGGCGTTTGAAGGTAACCCCATGCTATTTCTGGAGAGAGCAGAAGGGTGGGAGGGGGAGGTTTTTTTTCCTGGGTGGGGTGGGTGGAGATTCTACTCCATCATCAGGTGATTTGATGGAAGATGACTGTACAGTAAACGAGGAGGGTGAGGGGGTGAGGCTGGGGTTGGGCGGGGACGGACGACAGAAGACAAGATCCCTGAGGACATGTGAAAGAGCCATCTGCTTTTACGGCTTACAGCATCTGTATCTGTGAGGCCTATCAATGACAGGATCTGCACCGTGGAAGGTGAGGATGGATAAACGACCAAGTGGATGGGGGGCGAGGAGGGGGTGACGGCGATAAATCCGAGAAGAGGAAGCTACAAGCGGCGGGGACGCCAGCGAACAAAGTGTCAGACATGGCGCGCATAAAAGCGGGCAAGTCGAGTCGCAGCCCCCCTGACGCCGCACGGATAGGGGAACCGCGTGATGGCAACGATTAGCGGCTCCACGGCGAGGAATGTACACCTTGATCCTCCACTCTGCATTGTGAGAGGAGGACCGCGTTGTGTTGTGAGTGAGAGCCCCCTCGGCAGATAAAAACAGCATGTGAGGACAATAAACCACACAGAGAAGAAAAAGGGCTGATAATGAAGTGTTTATATATATACAAAGGCAAAACATGAATACAATACGTCTTTTTTCTTTCCATTTTTTTTTTAAAGAAATCTCCAGCGTTTTCACACAGATGGATAAAGGCAGTACATTTTTTAATTGGAAAAAAGAAATCCCCAAAAAAAAAAAAAAAACAAAGAACAAAAAGTTGTATTGAAGTTAATTTTTTCCATTTTTTTTTCTATTAAATAAAAGGGGAGGCAGTCCGACCAGCACTGTGCTCCTCAATGCTGTATAAAAAGTAGACTCTTAAAAATGGTGGACCCGTACAACTCAAGAAGGCAGGGTTGCTGGAGGAAGGACAGAAAGGCAATGACGATGGGTGCGGGGGGTTTATGACACTCCTATCTCTGTGTGGGGACCCCGACCCCATCATTACAGGTGGGGGCCCACTGGGCAGTACCCACTGCTTCCCCTACCCCCACCCCCACCATTAACACTGAGAGCGCGGCCTCCGATAGATGGAGCGGGCTAGACTGGTAGAACCCAGAGAGGGGTTCGATAAGCTTCGCTTATGTTCAGGCCTCGCTAAAGAAAACGCACTCTACACATGTGGAAACACTTACAGTAGGCTGTCAACGTCCGCGCGCTAATTCCCACTGCCCCACCCCACCCCCAACCCAAACATATCCACACATGGATGTGGTATTCACCTATCACAGCAAACACGTAAATATAAGCGTTAATAGAGATTAGGTCCAAACGTGTTTTTATTTGTGATACTCTATTAACCCAGCTAATATATCCCAGTGTCCTTTTCACCAATCCTGAACCGATGCTGTCTTCCAGCCTTTTTTTTTAAATTTATTTATTTTTTTTACATTTTCATTATATACTTCATTACAGTGATGAGAATGAAAATCCACCCAGGTGACCAAATCAGGTGAACAGTGAGGGAGACGGATGTCGCATGCGGCAGGGAGGTCCTGTTCTGCTCCTGCTTCTGTCTCTAACCGTACTCTGAGTGGGACGATGTGGAGAGGGACTTCTAAACTTTGGTTGTTGATAATAAAGGCAGGTGAAAAAGTGTGGCACATCTCAGCATAGATTTGAGTTTCTTGGCACTGCAGAATTTCATACTTAAACCACACTTTCTATTTTTAGGCAGTTTCATGATTAGATGGTACCTAAAACGCAATACCAATTATTTCTAAATGAAAATCGCAGATCGGTACGTGACTAATGTAAATATACAAATAAATGTGAAATCAAAAAATCTATTTCATACACCTTATTGAGATTAAATGTTGCAGTTTTAGGCAATGAATATGGCATGAGGACAAAAAAATTCATTGTTAAGAGTTATGTTAAGTTATGCTTGACTGGTTTTTTTTACAGCATGACAGCAAGTAACACCGAATGGGTTTTTTTTTTTAAGGATTATATACATATTAATGTATGCATACTGACCAGCAACCCTGGTAGAATGGCATCACAGTCTAAGCTTAGGTCTTGGCGTTGTTAACCCCTAAAGGAGCACAGCTGCGGGGGGAACACTCCCGGGATATAGACACACACGTCGCAGATAAAAAAACACACTGCAGTTTCAACAATGCAGTCTCAGAATCACGCACACGTTATCAACAGGCTGCAAAACAAAAACAAAAAACAAAAAAATTATAATAATAAAATAAAAGGGAATAGAAATCAAAAACAGAGATATACCAAGGACAGTACTTTTTTTTTTCAACCACATGGTAACGGTTTTCTGATTCTTTGTGTTTACACCTTGTTTTGACACAAAAAAAAGGTTTTCAGACACCTATTATTGTTTTAATCTTTCGTTTCTTTAAAGACATAGGGAGGGGGCAGATAGCCATTTTGTTCAGAGGGATGTCTTCCTTCCCCTTGGACATTCTGTGCAAAACATTATATTTAACTATATCTAGCCATCTATGTACTCATATATAAATATATATTTATGTATATGCATATGTATACTTTGAAACATCACTGTCTGGGATAGCTGGGCTGTGCCAGGGGTGCGTTGCTGTTGCCTTCACTCTGAAATATCTTTTAAACAAACCCAGGATGGGAACGCATGAGAAGCTGGCCTTTGCCACCGATCCCAGACAGACTGACTCGATACGTCGTCCCTTCGCGGGGAGCGAAAAACCCACGTGCGAGAAAAAGGAAAAAACGGGACTGAAACGACGGAACACTCAAGTTTTCAATATGGACCATAGAGACACAGAACAAAGTTCACTGCTTTTTGAGTTTCTTCTCTTTTTTATGTCATGTTTTACACAATTTACAACATCATTGGTTCATTCACTTATGTTTTTTGTACTGTACGCATTTTTTTTTTTTTTAAAACGTATTCACCTATGACAAGAGATGGGAGTCACGAGAGTCACATGACCCTGCATGCCATGCCCCTGACCTTGTGCATTTTTTTTTTTTTGTAAAATATTCTTTTTCAATCATGAGGGAACCCAAACTGGAACGGATAAAAACACAGAAAGCACACCCGTGGCTTTTTAATGTAGCTCAGAGATGTTGGGGGTGATGGTAATGGAAGTGGTGGCAGTAGCAGAATGAGCTAATAAAGACACAAAACTTCTTATTGCTGGTCTAGAATCAGCTTCACCTTTTAGCTCATAATGGGTAGGACTCTAACATGCATGGATGAACCCTGGTCCTAGATCAGTGATCCTAATCATATTTAGCAAATAAGGGCCATTGATATTACATATTTCTACTTTCCCATTCATCTAATTTGTAGCACCAAAGCCCTGTGTTCACCCAGGTTGTGTAATAGGACCTTCTCACATCAGGCTACCCCTGTCAGCATGATCTGTCACTCTGTAGTGGGCCAAATTAAAAAAAAATAACCTTCTACTTAAAAAAGGCAGATTTATGATAAAGACTAAAAGGAGAATGGCTGCGGTCAGTAAAAAAACCTAGCACCAGGGATTCTCAGGTAGTGTTTACCCACCAGCCTCAAGGAACATGACATCACTGGCTGCAGTGAACTGTGGTCACCTGGTGTTGTGAATATTAAATCTTAAAAAGTGTCAATTTATGCATTGTGTTGTTCTATTAAAGAAACCAATGACAAGCTTTCATGATTCAGCACCATGTGATTTTTTTCCACTTCTTGTATTCAGAATGGTGTTGAGGCCCATAAGGACTGCACTGAGGGGCAACACTAATTAGATAAGGGTGGGTGTGTTCTCGGAGAAGCCACCTGCCCTAGGCAACCCTGACCAGACAGGAAATACCCTGGACTTGTTCTGTTCTGCTCAGACCAATTACAGCCCCATAAACAGACTCTATGGCCCAGGACACTGACCCCTGACCCCTGGACACAGGACAAAGACTCCACCCCCACTTCCACCCCCCACCTGTGTGGGTCTGGAGAACCAATCAGAGGATACACCACAGAACGCGCTAGCACAGGCTAATCCTGCTTTGTGCAAACCACATTTGGAAGGGCGAAAGACCCATTCCGTTGGGGACTGGAGAGGGGGTTTGCTCCTGGTTAACAGGTTTTTGCTTTCATTTGGAATTCCCTTCAGCATACCCCACATACTCCTGACAAGAACTTATCCCCCACCCCCCACGGTCTCCAGAAGCAGATTCTTGCGTTTAGGGGATATAAATTTGCGAGGGTGTGGGAGCGTGTGTTTAGTCTGTGGTGTTGGAGTCACCGGCTCACTTTGACAGCCAGATAATTCAGCCTGGATCTCACATGGGGAGCAAAGAATGGAGATCCAAACACAGGACTGGCCTACAACCCAACCACAGATCTGTGTGCCCACACAGTGAGGGGGATGGGCTATAGCTCCCATCACAGATCTCTATGCCGACACAACTAGGGCGATGGGGTACAATTTCCATCACAGATCTGCAAGCCTACACAACTAAGGGGATGGGGTGCAACCTCACAACAGATCATTACACTGCATGGCCAAGTGGATGGGATACAATCACAGATCTGTGTTCCCACACAACCACAGGGATGGGGTACAACCCCACAACAGATCATAGAACTACACAAATAGGGGGATGGGCTACAAGTCCCAACACACAGCTACCTCAGGCTTGTGTGCTTGTCACAGGGCAAGGCCAGAAGACAGAGGAAGGATACTCCGAAAGGAAAAGCCGCTGTCTGAGCTTTAGAATGCAACGATATCCACCCCATCCCTGAAACCCAGGATCTCAAATTCATTTCACTACAGGTGTGCCTGCGTGACTCCCACAGAAGCTCGCAGGACAGCGTACAGGAAAAAGGAAGCAGCTCGGAGTTTACGTAGCCTGCAACAACAAGGCAGTAAAAAGGTAAACCGATTAAAGAGGAGAGAAGCCACAGGGCGGGCTGATAAGCAGCCGGCCGCTGCTGGAGCGAGATGTGACGAGTGGGAGTCGCTTCCTGGCAGCGCACCAACAGCCAACAGGGCCGTGCGACCATGGACTCTGCTCCAGGGACCGAGTCCACTGAGCTCCCACCCCGGGGCAGCAGCGGCCCAGCGGCCTGTGTGGATGTGCCGCGGTTCACGCTGTCACCTGCTGAGCTAATCCCCAGGCAGAGCAGGGGTTTTCGAAATACACTACTGCCTCACACCGACTGACTGACTGACTGACTGACTGTTTGCCTTTGGCTGCTCCCCTCATACCCCAGCATACTCTTCTACAGCGCTACAGTGACCTACATAGGGGCTCATCCCTACAGCCCTCTGCTGTCTCCTCTACAGCACCGCGCTCTGCTCAAAGAGACACAAACCGTGAGCTCAATGGTGAAACTTCGGAGGGGTGCGCTGCAAAAACAAAAAAAAAAAAAAAATGGATGGAATGAAAAGAACCAAACAGTCTGTAAGACATCATGTCACGTAATGCAGTGTTCAGATGATCCACCGCAGAGGATTATGGTCTGCCCCAACTTTCTGGCCATGAGAAGGCCTATGTGGATCCATCACTAGTGTGCGCTTTCTCTCTCTCTCTGGCTGTCTCTGCTGCACTTGAAATGAACCGTGATCGGAGGGCAAGTTTTGGTTATTTCAGCGCAACCTGCCGCCTCCTCATCATCTGCTTCACCACCCAACGCGCCGTGAGCCTCTTTCCGAAGGGGGACAGACGGCAGGTCGCTCGGAGGGCAGTTGGTCTGTGCGTACGAGAGTGTGATGTCATCATCGAGGCATCTGCCTGTCTGGGCCACGATTCCGTTTACGAGAGGGTGAGTCACGATGGAGGGCCGGGTGAGCGGCCCGTCTGGCATGTCCGAACCAGTGGCCGTGGGCGAGGGGTTCGCGCCGATATCACACCAACCCCCTACTCCAAGGACCCTGAGTCACGCTCACACTTTTGATCTGAGCTGCAGAGACTGTGCTGGTGCTCTAGTGCTGGAGAATGGGAGAGAGCCACAGGAAGGGTGCTTCCGCTCTATTTTCTGGCAAGAGATTCTTGTCTGATATTGGATTGGGGTGTGGGTGTTAAACTAAAATGATGTGATTGGCTATTACCCTCCCCATTTAAAACACATGGCAGCCTGCTGCATTGACACACAGCAATATCGTTCTTACTGCATACAGAATGTGCTCAATGTGTTAATGTGAAAGCACAAGACACGGCCCTGTGAGCCTTTGGACCAGCAAGCGTTCCCATTTTAAAGTCGTCGATAAGAGATCCACAGAGGGGTGTTCAAAGGGAGGTCAAAGTGTGCTCCCTCTACACCTGCACAGTTTTGGGACACCCTCTCTGTCTCACCATCTCTGCAGATTCTTTAGCACAACCAGATGTCCGACTCCTGTGTTCCATCCATACAGTCTACATCCCATCCACAAGAGCTTCCAGTTTGTAACAGAAGTTTCTGGTGATATGTTTGAGTTAAATATCCATGAAGAGGTATGCTCAAGGACACACCATTCACTGTCCTTGGCTGTGCCTCTTCATGGACATTCATAACAATCGTTAAAATTGGAATGTTTTGTTTTTCAGCGGCAGAGAGGCAATGTTGAGAACATGGTGCTGAGGATCTGGTTGCTCTAAAGAATCTGTGATCACACTCAATTTTGGACCAAACCGCACGGAAAACTGACCCACTGTATCTTACAAACGGTTCAAAATCGATGACCAAATGCGGCCATTACAGATGGAATCAAGAATTAAATCAAATATGAAGTAGTTAAAAGGCTAAGAGGACAAACCCCCGGCCACTGACATTGTTGGGTCACTCTCCATTTGGGTAAGGATTTCAAGACAGCTCCTCATTGGCTTTCAGCTGGATACAAAACGCCATTTCACTGCTTCATGCACTAAAAGGACTGTTTTCACTTCCTAACAATCCTGCTCCAGTCATGGTCCTCCTCACTCTGAATAACACAGTTTTAGTGTTAGAAAACTATGCAGAGAAATCACATAGATGAGTGTCCAACGTATTGAATTGTGTAAGAAGTCGATAATTTCTCGTAAGGTTGAAAATTTCTTTTAGTCAAGCCTTTTAATGAAAGACTAAAGTGTATCACTAAGGGTGACCTCTTGACTGCCCTAAATATCATTAAATTCTCCAGACGGAAAACAAAAAAAAAAAAGATCTAACTACCATGAGAGCAAAGAAATAGCAGCAAAAAATGTCAAAATGAGAGTCATTTTGTGTTCAGCTTCCAACTCTGAGAGTGCAAAGTGAAGCCGTGGTTTCCAAGATAGCAAGAACGGTGATAAATTCACTATTAGTCATTATGTTAATACCATTGTTTCTTGTAACACACTTGACAATTGAACTTGTGGAAAATCCTTAAGGTTGACCCACAGGGTAGTCATAGGAGTGACTGTGATTCTGAAAATGAGTTTCTGACCAGACCAGACTAAACCTCACTAAGCTAAACATGAGTGGGTTATGCTTTAATTCATACAAAGAAATACTAAGGGTTTTTCGTCAACAACAAACAAAAGTAACATCTCGATGGTTTCTCTCTAAGGTTCACTTGGTTTTATGCTCTCAGGCAGGGCGGAGTATGGCTATTTTAATCATCTTTTCTCAAACTAGAACCCAAGACCAGAACCTAAAGGATTCTCATCTTTCCCCAACTGAGTGACCCTTTACAGATATGTAACTGAAACACCCCCACCCCCAATAAGAAAGAAAAAAAGAAAAATAAAGCAAAACAAAAAAAAAAACAATTTGAAAACCCTTTTCAACATCCTGCAGTTATGACCTCATTGTGCTCTCTCAATATTAAATGCTTATTTTATTCGCACCCCCCCCCCCACTTTACTTAAAAACGTGCTCTTTTAAACTGAACGTGCAAGGGCACATTTTGGGTGGGGCAGGGGGTGGAAGGTTGGTGGCTGTTGTGCGACCGAACAGATTTTTTAGTAACAGAGTTCCAGAGCCTCCATCCGCCTCCAGTTCATTACATGTTTGCTTGTGTTGGGAGCTCCAGAAGAGGGGGGGGGGGCGCTTGTGGGGGGCAAGGAGTACGTTCCCGGAGCCATTTGGGGAGGCGCCTGGGGGCCCCCCTTTCCTGCCAGCACCGCAAACAACCTGGTGAACAGAGAAGGAGAGGCGGAAAAAGCCCTTCCAGTACAGGTGCTTTTAGTGTTGTGCCAAAAAAAGGTGTACTCGACTTTACTGGATTACTCTTCTGCTGTTCAGCAGGTTGTTTGCCTGCTGGTGGTGTGGACCCCTCCAACCCCCTCCCCCACCACTGGGGGCACTAGCAGGGTGAGGAGCTCAGAATCGGGAGTGTTGCCGTGGGAAACGGAGCAGAGAAGCAGAGAGAGAGAGTGAAGGGGATGAGGAGCAGGGCAGGGGGCGGGGTTCAGCAGGCAGGGGCGGAGCTTGGCAGGGGCGGGGTCAGGACGACTCCTCCAGCGCGTTGACCACCTGCTCCAGGATGTCGGGGCAGTGGTCGGCAATCTGCTGCAGGACGGAGTTGGCGTACTCCTGCAGCTCCGCACTCTCCCTCTCACACTGCTCCTGCTCCTGCTCCAGCTGTAGGGACACACAAAAACACAACACTCATCACAAAACCCCACAGCGAGTCTAAAACACAACACTCATTACAAAACCCCACAGCCAGTCTAAAACACAACACTCATTACAAAACCCCAAAGCGAGTCTAACGCAGCAGTATGGATGGTTAAAAAAAATCTATAAATAAATTAATTAATACATTAAAATTAATAAATTAAAAAGTATAAAGTGTGTCTGCTTAAAAGCGCAATAGCGCAAAGCACTATACAGTACATAAACTCTTACTTGGGCTGGGCTACTGCATTGGTCCAATTTCAAAATGTGCGTAAAATACAGACAGTCAATTTTAATTATTACAGATATCTTTCCACAAATCTCTTAGCAATCGCCACCTTAAAGAAAGCCACACAAGTTATACAGGCAGTTTTTCCCTGCTGCCCTTATGAGCGGGGAAGGCAAGTACAGAACTGGAAGAGACTAATACGCTGCGTGCATAGCTGGCCAGCCACACGCTGGCAGCTGTCTTAATTCAGTTTGCCAGCAAGCTTGATGCAATTACCAAGTTAGCATGCTAATTTAAAGTAGTCCTCATTACTGAGTTTATGTTTCAAATTTTGAGTTCGCTATCAGGCATTACAGTGGGTTAATATAATATTCATGGCCGGTAATTTGCCAACAAGCCGTGCAGTTGTATGCCGTACATCAGGATGGAAGTGTTAAATTAACTCTATCAAGATGCCAAAATAAAACACGCAAGTTGTGGTGTTGTGACTGATTTTCTTTTTGGAAAACGGTCAAAGAGCGACAGCCCCGGCGAGCACGACCGAGGAACCACAGGTGACATCACTTACAGTGGAGGAAGGTTTATTCCGCAGCTTGTATAAAGTAGTTACCCGTGGAGTATTCTGGCCCCGTTAATGCAAGGCTGCCGCTTCCCGCAGACCGAGCCCACGCTAATACCCCTGACGTCCCGTGTGAGGGGAGAGGTAAACCGTGGTGTGCGGTTTGGGAGGGACAGACCCGGGTGGGGGGGAAGTCTGTGATGTCTCAGGGACACAGAGGGATCAGTGTAGAGGATGTGGACTCTTAAGTGCTATGTGACTGTGCTCATACCGCCAACCCGGCGACTACTTCTCTCAAACATTCCTCCTGGATGATGGAGGGTGGGGATGGGGGGTGTCTCAGGTTGCAGGAAACGAGGGACAGGTGCATTTGTAATGATGATGGGGTACGAGAAAGGAGAACACGGAACTTGGCGCTTGGCGACCGTGACATCACAGTTAACATCGCCTTAAACACTCTCGCCTCTGTGACCTCTTTCCACCTGTCCCACCTGCACTACCCCACCCTCCCACACCCCTGCTCCACACCTTCCCAAAATCCCCTGCCACCCCCCCACACAATTCCCCTGCACTTCAGCGACCATTAAAAAAGTGCTGGAAAAGACCACTGCTCACTGCTCTTTATAAGTCATTACAGGGGAAAAACTCTACACTTGGAATCCACTGAAAGCGTTTAATTTTCCGCTCATTAAAGAAAAGTTAAACTAAAAGGGGGATTTTACGTTTTATAGCACCTCGGGCCTAACGATAATCGCAGGTGGGGTTATCTTAAACGTTTCAAATCCTTTTTCCAAATGATTTTCTTTCTCCCCCCCGCTTTAAAGACTTGGAGCTGTCAGTCAGTATGTCAGCATAAGGGAGAGAGGAAGAAGGAGAGAGTAGAGAAGAAAGAGAGGGAGAGAGAAAGAGAGAGAGGATAGAGGAGAGAGAGAGAGAGAGAGAGAGGAGGAAGCCCAGCACCACGGCCCAAGTGCTGCCACGTCTGAAACTCTGACAGCGGTCAGGGAGCAGCTGGCACCAGCAGGTGCACTATGACACACACACACACACACACACACACACGTGCGCCCACACACACATGCACGCACACACACAAACACACAGACTTTCATGCACATGCATGCACGCACACACACACACACACTCACACAAAAACACACACAGACTTGCATGCACACATGCTCCCACACATACACACACACACACGCACACGCACGCGAGCACACACACACACACACACAGATGCTGAGAGTCACACAGGAAGCTGACGCAAGACAGGCTGGTCAGAGAATGAGCCAATTCCACTGGATCTCTCCAAGATGTACAAAAGACTCTCCGTAAACATTTTCCCTTCAAGACCGGTAACCATCAACACGCCCACGGAGGGAGAGAAAGAGAGGGAGAAACGGATGAAGAGAGGAGAAGAGAGAGAGAGAGATGAGCGTATCCATTACGGGCTCAGTGCTCCTTCAGTCAAGGGCGGGGGTTGACGGGCGCTAGCGGAGCTGCATCTGCACACGGCAACCGAGTGACGCCATTTCTCAACAAACCACCCGGCGCTTCGGCCCCTGTTCGCACGGCCGGCATGTACCAAAATGTTTTTGCTGTGTTAGACAACTTTTTAAATTGCCTCTCAGATCTGAACCTGGGCCAGTGATCCAAAAAACTCCACAGCTCTTCGCCCATAGAAAGCGAAATACTTCCCAGAGCCCGCAATATTATTTTCTTTGGCTTCCCGGCATCGAAATGTCAATTTTAACAAGGTTAATGTTAAAGCCATCTGTAACAATAAGTGGAGGTCATATTCATATATTTTTAAAATATCCTTTCCTTTGATCTGCCATAAGTAAAGCTTTGGGCTGGGCAACAATTCCATAATTAATAAAACAAAATGTGAGAGAGCTCAGACCAGACCCGCAGAAATAACTGTCAGGCCAATGTTATGACAACTGGAGGGTGAGAGCCCGTTCTGGCGAGGGCGGGACGGATGAGGAGCTTGTGTCAGTGACGCACTATGAGAGCGCCGGGGGAACCCGCCAGGGAGGGGGGGTGAGGGCGGGGGTGGGGGTGGGACACCCGGTAAAGAGGTGTCTCCACTCTAGCCCATGCCAGCACAAACCACAGCAGGCTAACGTTTTCACATGGCACGCTGCTGGTGACCCAAAGCTAACGTTTTCACATGGCACGCTGCTGGTGACCCAAAGCTAACGTTTTCACATGGCACGCTGCTGGTGACCCCAGGCTAATGTTTTCACATGGCACGCTGCTGGTGACCCTAGGCTAACGTTTTCACATGGCACGCATGTCGGTCCCCAGGGGTCTTGGTTCAATTGTGAAAGAGGCTGCGACCTTAGCAACGACCTCGCGTGCTCTGATTGGTCGAAAGTTTTTCTGGCGGCTCCATGTCTGTGTGGCGGTCCGCTGCTCTGCCAAGTGCAGTTCCTCTGAGCCCGACGGCATCGAGGCAGCAGGCGACACGGCGGCTCCTCTGGGTGGAGCCAATGCATTCCCCTCCCTGCCACCGACCACCACCGGCCGGGGGGAGGGGGGGTAGTGGGGGATGGGGGCGGGCATCTGAGGCACTGCCCCATGTGCCAAAAAACCCCCCCAAAAAAAAAAAAAAATGCTTTTAACACAAAATTTATCGCCCCCATCACTTGTGATGGCCCCGTTGGGACGTCCTTGGGAATGGGAGGGGCGAGCAGGCTCTCACTGAAAGGTGTGTGTTCCAACGAAACGGCCCGACTCAGAAAAGTAAATATGCTAAAGCCCTCTCCTGTTGAATCATGTGCTGGAGGTAATGAGGCCCGTCCGCTCTGATATACGACACCCTCGCGCTCGCTGGGGTGGTGGGGTGCAGCTTGGCAGAGAACGCTGCTTCTTCGAGGACCATTAGAATCCCACAGAGGAGACCTTGCCCGAGCGTACCCCCAAACCCGCCCCCGACTCACACGGCCACTGTGCCAGATAGGGGCTCTCAGGTGCCACGTGGCGGAGAGGGGGGGGTCATTCTGACTGGTAAACCAGCAGCTACGCCCTGCATGCACTATCACTGCACACCTGTACCTGAGGCCCTCAGTGGTGGGCGGGGTTTAAACAAACCAGGGTGAGGCTGGGGAAAACGACTCCGAGATTGCGTGTGACAAAGGCATGCGGGTTATCTAGGCTTTTTTTTCTTTTACGACAATGTATTTAACTAAACATAATCCCGAGAAAATAAAAACAAAGCAGTAAAGATAACGCCGAGGCCTGACTGTCACCCTGGACCCTGCCCACGAGCCAGGCCCCATCCATAGCCTTGACCCAAAAACTCAGCGGATAGAGAGAGGGGAAAAAAAAGAGAGAAAGAAAGGAAAGAAGAAAGGTGACAGGATTAGGACGAGTGGGTCTCCTTGTGAAATAAGTTCCCTATCACCTCTTATCCCCCCCATTATCTACAGCTTAACAGGCAGTCTGCCCCCTTTGGCACAGCTAAGGAGATACTGTGATGGTGAAATAATGAGCAGGTAAGGACCTGGACTCATTGCATGGGAAAGGTCAGAGGTCAAACCCCCCCCCCCTTTAGGTTCACTCCTATATCCTCACAAGGTCATCAAGCTGACTAAAGGATACAAATTACCCCATTATCTTACATCAAGCCTGCAACTCACTGCATTTGCACCAATCTTGTGAACAGAATTCAAAGCCCCCTTGAGTCTGACACTGACCAGAAGGTCCGATGCATATTCACATGTTTTTAACTCTCTGTCCGATGTAAAGTGGAATGTATGACTTAGACACAATGGCTAGAGCTGTCTCAGCTAACTAGAGGAAAGACGCTTCATGACAGAGCCGAATGAGGGGCGCGCGTACACCCCCAGGTACGGCCTGACCTGGACCCACAACGCTCGTGTGAATGAAAACATCCACTGGCTTTGAGAGGCCGAATCCACCCCCTCCCCCGACCCCCATCACAACCACAAATACCCCCCCCTCCCATGGGAGTCTGCCTCTGCACAGATCACACACACAACCCCCCCCACCCCACCCCACCGAGCCCTTACATTTCCTACAAGAGGCACTTTTCCTCTACTGCTATCCTTGATCATTAATCTTTCCTCCCTCCCCCCATCCTCTCTGCTCAAACCCCCCAACCCCGTCAGAGGCGCATCCTTGAACAGCTGTCAGTCATTCACCTGACCCACCCCCTAAAAAAAAATTCCCCCACCCTCCCCCCCTTGTCTGGCGAGTGGGAGTGGGTGGGGGCAGGGGCAGAGACAGGGGCAGGGGCAGAGTGCTCCCCGGCCTGGCAGTTCAGGGCTGGGAGGAAGATGGTGACCGTGTCTCTGGCCTTCACCTCTTCCAGCTTGTCTTCCCATTACTACCAGGGGTGGGGGGGGGGGGGCACAGCTGCTAAAACCATTAAGCCCCGATTCAATAAATCTACATAAAAAAACTTGTCTCCCAAAACTTTGAATGTTATATTTTATTTTGAGAGCAAACAATGTTTCTTTGAGAAGGAAACAGGCCGCTTCGCAAGTGGTGAAATTAAAAGGGGCCTTCAATCTTCTGGGAGCCCACCGTTGCATAAATTGCTTTTTTTAATCCTTTTTTTTATTTTTTTATTTTTAAATGCCTCTGTGCCCCCTCCAGCAGCACTGTGCCTCCAGCACCTCCCATCCACAGCAGGGTGATGTCACTCCTCACTGGGCCCCCCCCTTCTTCGCCACCTCCCCCAGGCCAGGTCTCCTCGTACCCCTGTCAAGCTCTCTGCGCCCCGCTAATTACTGGCCTGTTCCAGCCTCGGTTTGGGGAGTTTTGGGGTCCTCAGACTGGTCCCCTTTCGGGCCCTCCATGGGCCTCGCTTGGGAATGTCTTGCTTAAAATTCTCCTCACGCCCCATCTCCGTGTCGGCGCCAAGGGAACCGGGCCGACCCAGAGCCGGGCAAAACGCCGGAGACGGGCTGGGCTTAGGAGGTTATTACGGCTTCCTTCGTTCGAGTCCGGAAAGTTCCATAACCCCGGTGGGGCTAACCTGGGCTGCTCTTTTAAGAAGGTTGCGCACACGTGCAGCACAGGTGGGGGTGTGTGTTTGTGTGTGTGTTTGTGTGCTCAGTCCTCCCCCATCCAAACCCCCCCACAGGTCCAGACCCCAGCCTCTTGTTATCTCTGGGGTCAGGCAGTACGCTACGCTACTCTACGCTACGCCTTCTTCCTCCTTCCTCCTCTCCACACCATGTTTTACGGCTTTTCAGGCATAAAAAACAGTTTGGGAGGAAGGGAGGGAGGGGAAAAAAGGAAAACAAACGAGCAAACGAACCCTGCAGTACCGGCCTGAGGGAGGGGGCTGGTCGGGACGGGTTCCTGCCATAACCATTCCCCGCTCGATTAGCGGCGGGCTTCCGCACAGGCCACATGCCCACCTGAAGCAGGTATGGTCCGTGGGGGGGCTTTGGGAGATCTGGGGTAAAGGGGGGAGACATGGGTGTCCTGCTTCAGCCCCTCCACCCACCCACGCACCCACACACCGCCTAACCATACAGGGGCTAAAGGACTCATCCCACCAGAGTCCTCCTGACTCCACTGCCCCACAGAAAACTGGGGGGCAAAGCTGTTTCTCCTGCGCTATGGCCCAACAGGTGACATAAACCCCACCCTTCCCCCCCACCGCCAGGTACTTCCTTCCCCAACAACTCACCCACCATTGCAGGTTTCCGGAGCGGGGGCCCTCAGGGGGAAGGGCCAATTCTGTTTCTCTCCCCCACCTGGCATCTTTCAATATAATTAAAATTTTTTTAAAAATTATCGACAGGCTGCTTTTTAGATTTGTACAGCTGCAAATAAAAGGCCCATCCATTGTTCCCAATCCTCAGACAGTAGCACCAGCGTTGCTTGATGGTTGGTTTCATCACCTTGGAAGGAGACAGACATTCCCTTTGCCCCAGAACAGACAGGCGTTGAACTGAGCTATGTCCAAAAACCCAAAGCCATGTTCCTGTGAATGGTGTCAGCACTACTCTGACACAGCACAATCTCACACGGTAACAGCTTAGGAGCTGGGAATTAAACTCAGAGGTTGAAGTTTCAATTCCCGGGCAGCACCGCCGTTGTACCTTTGAGCGAGGTATCTAACCTGACCGCTTCAGTAAATATACAGTATGAATGACTTTCATGGAAAGAGACATTAGTGTGTAAGTCACTTTGGATAAAACTGTATGTAATGTTATAACATGTAACGCTAGCTCAACTGCTCTGCTGTGTAGCTGTTTCTAGACCACAAAACCCCTTTTCAGCACACCACATATGATTAGATCTTCCCAATTGTTGAAATGAAAAAGTAAATAAAAGAACAGCCGTGAATTTGAACGTTGATTCTGTATCACTTGGCTCTGACCGAGGATACAGGGAGGGTAACGTGCTAACAGATTCTTGCCCCACTCTCCAGACCGGCTGACCTGAGAATCAGAGTTAGTTTTCACTGGGAGAGCATGGCGGGGCAAGTCACAATCACGATCAAAAAGGAGATTGAAATAACTTTTTCGTCCCCACCCACCACAAGAAGATTAAAGGAGAAGGGAAAAAAATCAGATTTTGTTGTGTTTTTTTTTCCCCAAATATATTTTCAGAAAGCGGTGCCAGTGGGTGAATTCGTACTGACTCTGCATCCTTCAGACGCAGCCAGAATGATGTAAATGATGAACGATCCTCAGCCATGCATGCGCGAAAAATCCCACATCACCTTCTTTTCTAAACGAACACTAAAAATACGCCTCTAATTCATCCTCGTGTGGAATAAACGCCATCATCACATTCGTTCATGCACTACATCATTCGGAAGGAAGGGAGAAACCCTTCCCTGCCTGCGAAAAAATGGCCTTATTTCAAAGTTCTCCACATTTTATAAAAAAAAACAATTTGCTTATTGAGACATTTCGCTTTCCTCAGAACCTGTTTTTTTTATTTTAAGTGAGCTAGCTGGTGGTGAGCTGTTCAGTAGCCATGTACATAGGTTTCAAGTCAATAAACAAAATGTATGCTCAAAAAAAGTTGATAAAGTTACATGCCAGTCAAATTCAATGAAAAATATAAACATGGTAGAAATATATTCACCTGTGCCTTTGGTAAACAAGGACATCATAAAAGACTGTTAAACTTCTGTACTATGCTTGATGACAGCGAATACCTGACAATAACTCGAAGCTAAGGACAAAACAGTCAGAAAAAAGCAGAAAGAGTACAGACAGGAAGACGAGAGAGTAAGAGGGAGGGAGGGAGACAGGGGGGAACATTCCCTTTAGGACAGGAAGAAAGAAGAAGAGAGCAGGAGAGATAAAAGGATGATATACTAGGCCAACACATCCCTGGGGAGGGATGCAGACCATTAAATTGCGTCTCCATGGCAACTGGCATGGGAGGGCAGCCGGGTACAAGTCCTGCACCCCGCGACGGGGTCTCCCGCAGCGATCAGCTGATCAGCGGGGAACAACTGACTCTTTAAGACTACAGAGCATGGCCATTTAACATTTGTAAACGTCTGTCTTTTTATTCATTATGGTTTGCAAAGGTCACCTCCGAAGAGCTCTTTCCAGTCTCTAACAACATCGTGGCGCAAGCATAACGACGAGCCGTTTGCGGGGTTAATGCAAGTCAGACTTGCCACTAAAAATTACCCTGATATTTCCCATGACTTTCCAAACACACTTTAGACATACATTTTTTAAAAAGGATTACTAAAATTTTGTCCAACTGTCAAATTCCTGTGACATTAGGCTACTTTGAAGATGGAGGCGTGGGGGGGGGACGGTGGGGGGGGGGATACATTCGAGGCGCAGCACTTGACAAATTCTTTGTGTCTGCACGGACACACACTTACAGATGCTCCTGGCAGAGAGTGCCAGTCACGGCAGGGGCTTTTGGCAGCGGGCTCAATGTGCAAAGCCACCGAGCCGGCCAATTCGTTAGCAGCGCTAGGCCTGACAGTGAATGACATCAAGCCTCATGGCTCAGCATGAAATATGGATGCACTTCCTCCTCTGTAAACTAAAAAAGAATTAACTTTATTTATTATTCTTCTATTTTTAAGCATTTGGACCATTTTCTATGACTCCCCGAGACAGTGGGATACTTGGCTTCCTCCCACAATGTTTTCCGGCATGAAAATACTTACAGTGATATTAAATACCAATGTAAAGCAGACTGGTCTATGGTTGGGTTGTCTTGGCATCCTCAGTTTGTCGATGACAACGGCAAGTGCTTGGACCGAGGTAGGAGGAAGAATTTAGTAACAATAACATCCAAAACGAAAGAGTTTAGCGTAGCCATTTCTCTGGAGGCTCTCGTTTTGCACTCGGTTCCTTCAAGCCGACTCAAAAGTTCTCACAAGTAGATTCAGGCGATGTAGGTAGACGTGGGCACTGTTAAAAGGCTAATGGAATCCTGTTGGCTCACCTGAACTGCAAACTGTCACCTATTTTTGGTAGTGCGATCCTCCCTGGTGTGATCTGCGCATACAAACTACCCTGTCAGCTGCAAGATGTTAGCAGTTTGAGTCAACATGTTGACATGTTATGCACAGTCTGCACAAAAGGCAATAAAAATAGTTACTTTATCATCGTCTCTGAACAAAAGTGTCCATACACCAAAGAATGTGCCCTTGATGACGTGCAGAAAGCATTTTTTCACTCATTTTTCATTTTTCTTTATGTCACATTTTGTGAAAAAATGTCCTCTATAGTCCCTAGTGGTTAGTCAATATCAATTCATGCCAAAACTGTAATCTACCCTTGACAAATCTTTCAATTTCTCTCTCTCACACACACACACACACACACACACACACACACACACACACACACACACACACACACACACACACACACACACACACACACACACACACACCAAACAGAATGGATAAACCTACAAGTTAATGCACCACAGGCTGAACCCTAGCTCTGAAGAAAACTTCACAGCAGAATGATTCACCAACTGGCGCGCGCAGCGACAAATCTCAGGACATTTCGCTGGAGTTGGGCTAAATCCCTCGGATTTCTTATTTTTCTTTCCCTTCAAAAGGCGGGCAAGTGGAGGCAGAGGGACCTGGGGGCTGCGGTGCGTTTGTTCATGGAGAACCGAGCGGTGACTTTAACGCACGCAAGTGCCGTCGTTTTAATGGGGATGACCCCACGAGAACAACCCTGCGCTCTGCGAGATACAAATGGCAACAATCACATTTTTTTACACAGTGAAAAATTACACTAAGCCCTTCTGAGCCGCCCCAGTGTTTGGGCTGGAGTCTTATGCGAAACGTCTCTATCCACTCCACGGTTTAATCATTTCGAGTATTGTTTTTTTTTTTTTTTTTTTAAGTCGAGAGTGTTTCGTGATTAATAAGCGCTGGAGGGCCTTGAGTCCTCATTCCATTTGACGACATTACAGAACACTTTCACACGTATCGATGGCTGTGAAAATAATGAATTTCCACCGGCCGTTTGGAATGTGTTGGCCTGGGCGACCGAAAGGCTCTGTGGGCCGACTTTACCACGTCTTTTTCAGGGAGACGGGAGTGTCTGTGAGCTCCAGGGTGTTTATTATAGCCTCGGCTTTGGAGCGCCGGTGAAATTCCCTCTCCTCAGGCCGGTAAGTGTGCACAGAATAAGGCCAATTTGACAATCCCTTGAAAACAAATCTCTCTGACTACCTCACCGCCTGGAAGTGAAGCCGGTGTTTCTCGGGGGTTCAGTTCAGGTTATGCGCTCTTTGAGATGGCCAGGCATCCCTGCTTTGGTTTCAAAACAACTTGAGTGCGACGGCGAGGGGCTGTGTGGAGAACGGGCGGAGCAGTGCGATTCACTCTCGGCGGCCTTTTACTGGCCCACTTGAGAGTGAGCGCATGTGAGTATGTGTGCTTCACTGCTTACGTATGCATTATGTGTGAGTGTACGCTTGTGTGTTCATACACAGATGAACCCTTACCCACACTGCTCCCACACACAAACACACACACACACAACACACACACACACACACACAGCTCCCCACACACACACACACACACACACACACACACACACACACACACACACACACACACACACACACACACACACACACACACACGCAGTGTCATGCACACACACTCCCAGAGGAGCTGTACTCAGCAGTGAAGAGGGGTTTTTGGGGCGCTTTAATCACATTTCCTCACCCAGGCGTTGACATCACTCACCTCACCTGCCCCGCCCCCTAACAGGGCCCTGTCACATTAGCATAAACGCCAGCAGCCAGACCCTCCTGCCGGAGCGTGCTAGGCCTCAGTCTTAATAACCTCCCGGGGAAACACATAAGAGGGACGGGGGCCGGTTCTCCACTGGCACAGGGGAGCTCTCTAACACTTAAATCAATTAAAGCCCCCCCACGCCTCCACCCGCTCCCCAGCGCCTGCTCCCCCGCTGCCCCCTGGACACAGAGCCCACGGCTGGAGCCCCCCCGCGCTCCCCGGGGAGCATGTCACACAAATTAAAGGCTCAGCTGGTGACAGTGTGGGGCCGCACTGGTGGCCTGTTCAGGGCCCAGACACACAGACACAACACAGCCACTCTCACTGCTCACTCAGCCCGGAGGAACAGGGCTGCAGAGCGGTGCTGAGGAAGGACGGGTGGGAATGAAGGAGGGAGCGAGGGAGGGGAAAAAGGGAAGAGGAGAGGACATATGGAAGGAGACAGAGGGAGAGAAGGTAGGAAGGAATGAGAATATGAGGAAGAATGGAGGGAGGATAAGTAGAGAAGGGTAGACAGAAAAGATAGATAAAAGGAAGGGGTAAGGATGGAAAAAGGGAAAGATGGAGGGAGAGAAGGAGGGATGGGGAGAAAGAGCTGGAAGCTCATGAATTAAAGGTACACAGCTTTGGCCAGATACTCAAACTTGGCTGGAGAGTTGAGAATATTAAACTAAAACTAGAGAGAAAGGGAAATGTGAAATCAGCAAGAACAGAAGAATAACATCTTAGAAAGCCTGATGAGATACATATACTCATTAGGCCTACATGTATTATTAATTTACCACCGAAAGTGGGTAACTGAATTATGGATCCACCAAAAACAAAAAAGCACTACCACTTGAAATGCCAAGAGTGCTGCAAATGAACCACAAGCAGCCTCAACACAGTGTTCCTCAACAAGGAAATTCAGTCACAATCATATCATATCAACAAAAACAAAATAAGACCGGCAAAAGAAGGCGCAAAGTCAAACGCGAGCCTCTACCTACCAGGGCCTAAAAACACCACCGGACCGTGGCAGATATTCTGTGAACAGTGAGAGCCGAAGACGAGTTTTAGTAAAGTGGAGGACTGCAGCGAGCACAAACTGGCATGGAGAGGCAGAAAAAGCGGGAAAGCCTGGAGAGAGCAGGCTGTGCTCGCCCCGAGGGTCGGGAGAGAGCAGCGCTCTACGCAGAAACACGAAAGAAGTGCAGCAATGTGGGAGATGCTCATTTCCTTGAAATAACATCGCTCAATCCACAGTCACATCTCACACAAGGGGTGGTAGCGCAGTTCAGCCGTTAGGAAGCTGGACTCCCAGCTTAGACACCGCTGGTCTGATCCCTTGGCGGCACATTACCAGGGTCTGCATATGCAAAGCTCTTCGCCTGGATGACTTCAATCCATATCCGGCCAGATAAATGGATGGTGTGTGAAAAAAGGAAGCCATGTGTAGAAGATCAGTGTGTATGATGTCATCACATGCGCCACCTGGTGAGCAAGCGGCTGCGTCCCAAATTGCATACTTGTGTACTTGTTAGAACATACTTCCAAGTACACTGACGAGTTTGGACTATTTATTATGCAAGTACACAGAGAGGTTAAAATTAGTTAATTTGAGACCACAGTTGAATTTGCAATCATAGTTGACTGCTAACTAGCGTTGTTGCAGAGAAAATGTAGCTCACTACATATTTTTTGCGAACCGTTGTTAGTATAGTTTTATTTATAAACTTTAAATTCTTCTTTGCTGTCAGTTCTGAGAAAGCAATGACCACTGGGAAGGAATAGTATGCTCAGATGCATACTTCGTTTTTCGGTCCTCCCGAGTACGCAAAGAAAATTCATGCGAATCCGATGTGTACTTGCTTGGGTGCATACTTGAGTTTGGGACACACTTGATCAGGTGACCATTAACTCCCGTACTTGCTGTGCGTAATAACTAGTATGCAAGTATGCAATTTGGGACACAGCCAGTGTCTATAGAATTCCCTCAGTCTAAATGCTTAAATGCAAGGTCAGCATGAATGAGATGTATGTTCGCGAAGTCTCAACAAAGTAAAACTTGTTGAAACCAGTTCATGGCATCTGCAATGTTCATCACGACGTAAGACACTCTGGACAAGGCTAAACGGCCAAACGTAAAGGACATAAACAATTTTCAAAGCATAGTTCTTCACCCAAATGACTTAATAAATGAGTCGTGTGAGGACAGTGGCATTGTAGGACTGGCAGTCTGTGAGTATTATGGTCTGTCACAGCCTGAGGGATGCATAGGAGCACTCCTCTCTCATCTTAAACACATCTGGGCTCAAATAAAACCTTGATTATTTTTTAAATCTGTTTTTTATTCTACATTTCACTGAATCGTTCCCTGTCACTGTAAGTCATGAGGTATTCCTGATGTTTCCTCTTGCTATATCGTATTTGTGTAGTATCCACTGCTTGCCATGTAAATGTTTTGGCAACAAAAATGTATGGCTGTCATGCCAATGAAAAACAAAAGGAGAGAGAGAACAAGGAGGGGGGAAAAAAGAGAGGAGAGAGAAACAGAGCGGGCCCCTGTTGTATTTGATAAACACCCTGGCCTGCTGGCTGCCATTTATCCCTGCAGTGTGTACTGGAAAGCTTGTCCCGTCACTGTTAACTTGGATTTCCTTCCCGTTTAAATAATGTACAGTAGCACTCCTGCCTGCAGACCCCAGGCCCCCAACCCCCACCCCCCCCACAGCTGAGCCTCTCACAGGGCGACAGTGAGGAAGATGAAGATGGTCCCTGCTCGGGTTACCATGGCAAAGAAAGCGGCTCTGTAAGCTCCGCCAGCCGGCTTTCCGAGCATCCGCTGCAGGGGCCGATGTTTCCATGGGTCCACAGGAAAGGGCCGGAATCCCCAGCGAAGGGAACAGGACAGGGATATTCCGAACGGGGGGCGGGGGCGGGGGTGGTGGGCGGGAGAGAATCCCAAGGACACGGGACTAATAGATTACCCGTATTACATTCCAGCTCATTAATAAGCCATCCTCTCCATCCATTCATCTTTCAAAAATGACCTGGGAGAGGACCCCTCCTGCTATTTACACAGCTGGGTTTTAACTGAATTATTCAAGGTAAACGAATAAATAAAATAATAATATTTAAAAAAAAAAACCTTGGCGGAACATGTCTGTGTATACAGGCAGGTGGAATTTTTACTGCTACTGGACTGTGGGGATATACCGAGTTCCCTATCTAACTTCACGACGGATCATATTTGGCAATAGCTTTCCATTAGGCCTCTTATAAATGTTTTGTGAAAAGCACCATGGCAGTGAAATCGTACAAGGAGTTCTTCAATGCATGAGGGCTGCAGGCAACTCCTGGTGACAGAAAAATAGCCAGAGACCAACGCAAAAAAAGAAAACTAAAACAAATATTTCAACTTCTGAAGAAAGGACTGGAAACAATCAAAATCAAATAAATTTGTCATAAAAGCGCAACTGACCGCAACAGAGAGGGTGGACAGCAGGCTGGGTGCTGGGGGGCGGGCGGGGGCGGGGGCGGGTAGGGGTGGGGGGCTCTGGCAAGTGATGTGTGTGTGTGTGTGTGTGTGTCTGTCTCACACAGAAAACATTCACTCAGTAACTCAGTCCTGGTCTTTGTAAGCTTTTGAACCTCTGTTCTAGAGAGAGCAGGGCCTGGCTACCCCTGTGTGTGTGTGTGTGTATGTGTGTGTGTGTGTGAGTGAGTGTGTGTTTGTGTGTGTGTGTGTGTGTGTGTGTGTGTGTGTGTGTGTGAGTGTGAGTGTGTGTGAGAGTGTGTGTGTGTGAGTGTGTGTGAGCGTGTGTGCGTGTACATACTTTTGTATGCGTGCGTGTTTGTTTACGTGCTTATGCATGCATGTACGTGTCAGCGTGTACATATTTGTCCATATTTGTTGTCCGTGCCACTCAGGAAATTGGCAGTCGTCTCCACATGCTGGTGAGGGTGGGGTGGGGTGGGGGCGGAGCTTTGCCGCAGCGGTGGGTGGCGGCCAGTCTCCAGCTGGGATCGGGAGTGAAATCACAGACCGCCGCGACAGAGACCCTCACACTCCACCACGCCACTCCGTGCAGCGCCGCCAGGCCCATTAAAATCCAGCCCATAAAAACCTGTTAACTACAGCATCATTCAGCCCTTATGGAACACAGGCCAGCTAAGTCCGACAATGGCCGACCCACAGAGCGCAACGCACTCGCCAGGAATGAGACTCGTGTCTCCAGCCAGAGCATTTTCATTTAAAAAAAAAAAAAAAAAAAAAAAAAAAAAAAACGCTACAGTGAGGACAACAGGTTAAAGGTCACATCTCACGTTCTAAGGAGCTGTGCTCACCTCTCTCGTTGCTCCCAAAACCTTTGAGAATTAGACTTTGAGGAATGTTCTCCCCAAAGATGGTGTTGGACACGGTACTGTTCCAAACACCAAATATGTCTTGTGTTTGAATAACAAACATCGTTCCGGCCCGGGGCTAAACACTACGAAACAAACATTTTTCTCGTTACTGACATCCGCTTTGGCCGAACCCGTACGGTTCATGATCTGGAATGAAGTCGTGTTGGGGAGGGAAGGCTGAGTGGATAAAGATGTGGCAGAACAGACGCATGTTCAGACAAACATCATGTATCACGTCACGACACGTGCCAGTCCAGGAACACATATCGCGACAGGGGTGGCTGAGGAGAATGATCGCGACGACTGACACATCTATTCCTTCATCTAATCTAACATGACATTTTAAAAGAAGACCCACAGAGACAAACTCTACATACCAAAGGGATTGTGTGTTAAACTGTGCACAAAGAGCAGTCGCGTAACAATCCCCAATGTGTGCCATACAGAACAAAATGACTAAATATATGCACTGAAGACTGTAGATATAGTGTAGGGATCATTCATGTTTTCAGTGTACAAAATGTACTGTATATATGGTATACTCTACATTTGAAATGTATTGTCTTTCTGAAATTCTGCCAGTTTTTGTGGCGTTTATATCTATATTTGTACATTTTTGGCTGCTCTGAGACAGAAGAAGCTAAAGGAATCTGGCATTCAAGCTAACCTGACACAGTGTCAGTCACCTGTATTGATCCTGGAAGACAGAATGTGAAAGAGAGACAGAAATAGAAAGAAACAGAGAGTGTCAGATATGCAGCAAATATGAGTTCCAATGCCGGGTCCTCCTAGAGCAGAGGTTACCGAGCTCAGTCAACAGCAGGGTTTAGGTGGGAGGTGAGATGCTTTGTGTGTGTGTGTGTGCGTGTGTGTATGAGTGGGAAAAGCATACGTTGCTTTCCCATATTCCCCTCTACACCATTAATTCAATCAAACTTAATACTGCAGGCTAGTATACATGGAGTCATGTTGACTCCATTTGAGGGAAAAAAAAGTGTTTTATTCCAAACAGTTTGAAAATACAAGACTATATTTTATAATGGGGGAGGGGAGGGGAGGGGTAGGTCATGGAAAAGGTATTCATTAATCACCTGTGTGTGTGCTGGGTGTTTGGCAGTTTGGGAAACCCTGCCCACTGGAACGCTCCCTTTTGGCACAAAGTCCCTGTGAAGAGGGAGGGTCTACCTGCCTGTAGGCCTGCTCAGTGTCTCTACTGAGCACGCCCAGACCTCCTGGCATCTCCCTGTTACTCCTGATTCATCCCTCAGCCAGGATCTAACCATACAGGGAGCTGAGCCCGGCCGAGCCGATCCGGGCCAAGCCGAGCCAAGCCAAGACGGGCCATTACCTCATTACAGCAATTATTCATGTATTTATAGTCTTCGATACATGTGGAAATAACGGCTAGCTGCGTTTTCACAGCGCGGTAGCGTACCATGATTGTGTGTGTGAACAAATGGTCCGGAGAAGACGGCTTGGGAGAAGCTTTTTTTTTTTTTTTTTAACTCGCCAGCTTGAGCATGTTCGCGGACAAATTCAGCCGCCTTGCTGCAGAGAGCGTAAATGTAAAGCCCCCCCCCCCCCACCCGCACCCCCACCCCACCCCCACCACTGCTCCACCCTGCTGCTGAACAGTGCCAAATTTTTGAACAAAGTTTACTTGCAGCAAAAATAAAAATTTTTTAAACATTATTTGTTCCTTGGCCAAAGGGTTGTCATCGGGTAGCCCACAAAAAAAAGAGACTTTTCAGTGCTGCTCAGCTGTTCGGCCATGCCAAAAACCTGCCAGGCAGACAGTCCCACATGCTGCAAAACACATGAGTATTGTACAGGCTTTGGCAGGGCGGCTGCACATCACTCTCCTGCTCCTCCGAAAGGGAAGGCATTTTTTCAGCACGGCCGTGATGTATATCTGCGCCCCTAGACCGTTTATTTCCTTCCCCCCCCCTCTCAAAAAGCTCTTGACTTTCAGAAATATGTACTTGAGCAGCAAAGTGGGGCAAAGCTTTGCACAGACAGGGGGATCTCCTCAGTATCTGTTTACACACAATTTACCGTTAGTTAAGGAGGCTATACAAATGTGGACAAAATATTAGGAGGGGAGGGAGGTAAATAGGTACTAGATTAAATATGTCCACCAACTTTACCTCTCTTTTTTCAGCTCTCTGTCTCTCTAGTATTCTTCTACTCTCCCTTTCACCCCAAAAAAAAAAAAAAAAACACTTTTAAAGAGAGGCTGGGGCAGCTTTTCGTTTTCATTTGTTAAAGTAACAGAAAATGAGGCTAATAAAAAAACAGTTATATTGGACTATTTATTTTCTGAAGGAACACATTCCACTCTATAAAGAGGACTAATGACATTTACACAGAGAGGGCCCGGATCACAGAGAGCAGGGCCAGATTAACAGCCCCCGTACGTTAACGTCAGCTTGGGCCTGGCTCGCGGACTCCTGGCCAGATGTCTCCAATAATCGATGGGTGACAAACTCAAGTACTCTGCCTTGTACCGCACCTCCCACCTTAACCCTTTCACTTCCCGATGCTGTCATTTTTAACCCCGACCTACTCCGTTTCTGGAAGGTTTTCGCTCATGCTAAATGAATTTCTCTCGAAAGCTCTAAACGCCAGGGGTGTCAAACTCAAAAGTCCTGAGAGAACAAGGTGTGTGGACTCATAAAGCCGATCAGTGAGAAATCGATCACTCGTGTGCAGAAACAGGCCAAAACACAGAAAGACACCCTTGAACTTCAGGAATGGAGTATAACAACCCTATGATTCAGAGCAGGTTGGAAAGTTTGATTAAGATGAGAGTTTAATATTTAATGGATGCTACAGGAGAGATGATGTATCCTGCTGACACAGCACACACCCCAGCATCAGGTTTCTGTTAAAATATAACAGACCTGCAAGCATGGGGAGCCCATTTCAGAAAGCACTCATATGAATTAGAATGAGAGAGAGATGAGAGAGAGAGAGAGAGAGAGAGAGAGAGAGAGAGAGAGAGAGAGAGAGGTTTACCTGCTCCAGACTCATCTTCTGCAGCTCCTCCTCCCAAGCTGCTCGGTCGCTACGGTGATAGGCGGAGGGCGGGGCAAGGTCCTGCAGGATATGGGGGTCTCGCTCATGGCACAGGGCGGTCAGGTGGCCGATGTAGAGTTTCAGCTTACTGCGGTTCTGATTGAGGTCTAAAAGAGGGGGGATGATCTACGGACCAAAGCAGGGAGAGAAGAAGGAGAGAGACTTCAGAAACCAACTTTCCTTTCACTTCCTCACACATTCACGGAACAGGTTACTCTAATTGATGTTTTTCAATCAAAGGGGACTTGTAAAATTCTCAAGTCAGCAGTCTATTTCTTGGGGTGCAATGATTGCCTAACGAGGAAAGCTCAGAGTGTGTTTATATCTGTAGAATGTTTTGTATTTTTTCCCCAGAGAATTCCATCAGAGCCCTTTGATCACAGATGGAGACACAGGAGGCAAAGAAGGGATGGGAACCATACCAGTGTGGGAAACAGGAAGTGAGTGGCACTGCCATCGAAGCCCACTGACAAGTTCAGATCTTACCACAGGTCCTGGCACACTGCATGCCATTGCATTGCTCTCATGCACATATCAACATGTCATCATGCAACACACACAGGTACAACACACTTCTTCACAACAGCTTAACAACCGGGAGAGACATCTCTGTGACAATGTGTGTTTTTTCAAAGGAAAACTTAAAAAAAAAAAAAAAAAAGTGAAGAATGGAGTGAATGAGGGAAACAAAATTAGTAGGGGCGGGGCAGAGGCACAAACAGTAATGCACAGGAAGGAAGAGAGCTCTGAAACACAGTCACCCCTGGACAGTGGAGTAAACACCACTAACCAGCCAATGGGTGTTCGACTCCCAGAATCCTCCACTGCCGCCTGATGGGAGTAGCCCACACACTGAACAGAGATTTCAGAGCTAAGTCCGGGTTCAGGCTTACGCTCGGCGATGAGCAGAGAGGCTTAGCTCACGGGCTCCTGGGGGCTTCGCCGCTCCCAGCTCCATGATGGAATATCTGGGGCCCAGGCGGACAGAATGGAGCCCCTTCAGGTGTGATTTGTGTGGGAAGAGAGGGCGGAGGCAGACACATGGAGACGGGCGCGGTGCGGCGCGGAGCGTAGCGAAAGGGAGGAACGGCGCGGCGTATGTTAACCATCACATTCTGTTACACATCATGTCGCATTTCACACACGGTATGAGCGTGAGCTACCGGTGGGCTTTCTCATTTTTCAGAGCGCAAAAAAAAGAAAAGAGAGAAGAAAAAAAAAAATAGAAATTGCGATTCAGCGGTCAGGTTTCCCAACTCTGTTTAGCCATGTCAGGGTAGGGTAGGAACATGTGGCGGGGGAGACACATTCATCGATTTTGCTTTCTATAGATAAATTATCTTTTTTTACATTTTTTTTTTTTACCCTTGACACCACAAATGTCTACAAGGAGCAACACCAGTGTCCATGTGCACAGTTGGGAGAAAATGCACCTTTTATTTTTAGAGAAAAACAAACAGGGGGGAGCGAGAGAGCGAAGGGGTACAGGGGTGGGAAAGAGAAGGGGTTGGGGTGGGAGGGGGGAGCAGAATTTGGTTTCGGCTGAGGTCTGAAGCTCCCCTGAGCGCGGGTATGAGAGTGGAGCATTTGTGTCCACACACTTTATTAATTCTTATTACCCCATGTATCTTTTCCAGGGCATAATGTTATTCTGTTTATTTTGGCTCAGCTGGGGCTCCTGAGCTCTCCTGGGTGGAGATCCAGAGCTGGAGAGAGGGGTAGAGAGAGAGAGAGAGAGAGAGGGAAGGAGAGAGGGAGCGAGAAAGCAAGCAAATGGAAGCGTGAAAGAGAAGGAGGAGAGTGAAGGAGGGCGGGGGGATGGGGGCGAAATATTGCAGGCAGCTTCCTCTTTGGAGGAATGAAGGCCTCTGCTAGCCCCGCCGACGGTACCCCCGGTTCTGGAACCAATTAGGCCACGCCTGCAGGAGCCCCCCCCCCTCCCAAAAAAAAACCCTTGACAGGATCGAGGCATCACTAACGTGGAAACCCATACTCGTCCCACGGCCCCTCTCACCTCTGCTCTCCTCTTACCTTCCCTCCCTCCCTCCCTCCCTCCTTGGCGAAAGCGAGCCGAGCCAAGCCGATCCAAGCCTCACTGTATTTCTACATTCTCCCCGACCATCGATTCACCAAAAACAGCACAGCCGGCGTCGCTGCAGACGGACGGGTAGCATCTCATTTAGGAACGTGAGACATCATATCAAGGCTAGAAGTGGGGGTCCTTGCTCCAGGATAGGTGAGTGAGTGAGAAGGACCGACTCTTCGTCCTTCCTTGGTCATCTTTTGGCCAGTTTCTGAACCCAAGCAGTCAAATCTGGTGAGTTCTTATGCTTTCACTTACTGTAGCAGCCATTTCTTTGCCAAGGATGAAAGAGGTTAGATACTGGTCAGATTCTCAGAAGGTAAGAAAGTGCATAACTTTACACACTCCTGCAGGCTTGACCCACTTCTCTGTGTTGAAAGGTCAACATCTTAATCAGCTGTTCGAATCAGGGCCTGCCCTGTTGGAGATGATTGGAATACTTATAAACTATTGGTTGTATCCTGGAAGTGGGCGGGGTTTATTGGACTGAACCGCTTTGCTTCTGACTGGCTAACACTGGGAGAGATACGAGACCGGCACGTAAGGCTACTCTTCAGGCAATGGGCACCGTCGGGACCCCTGTGATCCAATGCTAATCAAAGCCTTGTCCTCCCACAGGGTGCAGAGGACTGAGGGGGAGCCCAGCAGAGGTATCAGGCCACACCGTGGGCCGTCTCAACACAGACACCCCCACCCACCCACAAAAGATCCCTGTCAAAGACTTTCAAACAACCCGAGGGGTTGCTAACCGCAGCAACGAGACAACAGCCCTCACATCGAGCAGACGTTAGCTTAGCTCGTCAGCTCGTTAGCTGACGGCTACCCCCGGCTAACTCCATTACTCGTTTCATGCGCGGTCTTCACTCGCTCCTTGGGTATGGTGAAAGCAGAGAAGAGGGGCTCTCTCTCTCTCTCTCTCTCTCCTCCCTGTAGCAGCGTTTGAGCTCAAAAAGAAGCCTGGTTTAGATATTTCTTCCTTGTGTTCACCAGCCATCATTCAAAAAAAATAAAAAATAAAAATCATAATCCCAATGCCACAGTCTCAGGGCACCATGTCTGCGCTTCTGCTGTCTGATCTCAGTTAAACTGCTTGTGGAAGAAAAACCCCAAGCTTTGAATGCAGAACTACAGACGTGAGAAAATAAATAAATAAACCGGGGGAAAGACGACCAGCCGGCGGCTTTTATAGAGCCTACCCAGTGAATCTACCCCCCCCAACAAGAACTGAGGAAACATTAGCAAAAAATATCGACCTAAGCGGCGTGAAAGAGAAACACCACTGAGGCTAGCTAGTAAAAACTGGAGGCCCGGATCCACGCTTAAGGCTTAGAGCAAACCCTCCCTTGCTGGTGCAAGGCTCTGAGAGGCGGTCAGATAGAAGACTTTAAAACCGCTGTGACTGAACGTCTACTTCAAAAAAGGAGATGAGGTTTAAGGAGTGGGGTGGAGACTTGGGGGTTTGGGGTGCCTGGGTAAAAACAGCTGGATCAAAACCGATCCGCACCGTGCCACACGCATGTTCACTAACTCTACTCGGCTTTCCACCGTCGCACGGTTGACTGAGAGTGTGTCATGCTCTAATAGGCTTTAAAAATGCCAAACGAGTGATTGGATTTGAATTTTTCCCTTCCCCCCCCTCTCCATGCCATGCGGATACACTCGGGAGGATGAACGGGAGGACAGGCCCGACGTTACTCAACGCGAGCGTTCTCCGCGTTTACAAATCCTGGAACTACGATCCGACTTGCTCCACAGTAGATTCGCTAAGTCTCCGCTTGCCGAGCGTGTCCATAAACAGCGCTCCATCACACCCATCCAGAGCACAAACCCTGCCCGCCCTCTGGGACCCACGCACCGGCCTAGAAGCCACAGAGGCTGCCTGGCCCATACCCAGGGAGGTCACGGCTTTTCCACCCTTCGGGTTTCTGTGGTGCCCCAAAAGGGCCTGACATAAGCTCTGTCACCGGAAAAAAAGGAGGCTTCATTTTGGCAGCTTTCTAACACTTCCTGTTATTTCAGGATTCAAAGCAAGCCAGGGATTGGATGCAGGCATCCGCCAAAGCTAATAAATAATACAACAATAACAATAACAATTGCAATGGGGTGACAGATTTATCCGAGGTCCTTCGGCTCAAGCAGCAATTTGTCTTCTCCTCATTGTCTGCGTCAATTACATAGCGGAGAGGGTCTTTCATCTCACCCCTGTTTACTTAAGACCGTGTGCAGCAGAGAGAATTTAATGATACAATCAAACTCCTGCAGAACAGAGCCGCTTAGCTGGTGCTTATTATGTGTTATTCAGATTTGTCATGGCCGGCCATTAAAAAATTTCCGCACTGTCACGCCTTCTCATCGAGGCTGCCTGCTGTGTTAGGAAGGAGTTTTCATTCACACCACAGATCGGGCCATTTGCAGACTGCTGCCAACCCATTATGTGGATCTGAACTCTAGTTCCTGGAGTGGGGAGGAGACGCGAGGCATGCTGGGTATTCTATCCCAGAATCCCTTGCCCACAGCGCAGTAGTAGGGTTGAATGGAGACAAGACAACAGAAGAGCGAGAGCAGGGTGAGCGCCGCCCCACGCCACTCTAAGAGTCAGCCACCCCGACCCCCTAAGACCAGTGCAGGCAGACGGTTTGTGTCCACCCTCCTCATGTTGGCCAGAATTCAATCGTTCTTATCTTCCTATCCCGCCTGGGACCTTTCAGGTCTGCCCCCTTCTTCTCCAAGCCCCCTGGGGCTGCTGCCCACTGCTCTGGCCCCCTCCCTCACCCTCCCCTCTTATTATTCCCTCCTAAAAGAAGCTGTCTTCGCCACCCTCTGAGGATCGGTGCAGTGCTGCACCGAAACCTGGCCGCAGCACGCCTCCCCCAAAATAAAAGAGGGCCTCTTCTTCGGTGTGGGGGGTGGGGTAGGGGGTCGTGGGTGCAGCAGTTCTCTCCTCTCAACACTTTCTGATCAGCTCATTGGGGGGGCCACCTGATACCCCTCCATGTCTCTCTGGGGTGGGTGGGATGGGGGCAGATCAATGCTGTCACTCAGATGGTTGACGGGGGCAACCACACGCACCCAGACACCCCAGTGACCTCGTTGCTCCCTGCCTGACGGAACGGACACGCTGCAGAATACCAGACTCCCAATCCACAGTCTGCGTTCCACTCCGGGCTTTACGCGATGCAGGTGAGTGCACTGCACTGGAAGCCAATTCATCAGTCTCCCGCAGTGCCACCATCTTGAGGTCAGTACAGCAAGGACGGGCGACCCTGGCCCTGCAGAGCAGGAACAGCTGCTGGTTTCCCAACCACTTAATCCAACAATTAAAGTTTGTTGATTACATAATTAAATCACCTCACACGTTTTCTTGGGTCCAAACTGGTTGCTTAATTTTGGGTGTAAAGAAAAATCAGATGATTCTATTGGCTTTGCTGACCTGGGTTACCAACCCTTGGTACAGAGAGGGAGGCCTGTCTGTATGCCAAATCTGAGCTTGTTTGGTGTCAAGGTTTGCCACATAAGGTGGTGGGGCCATAGACATTAATGGGTGTACTTTAAAAGTCACAAGTGAAACCTATGAACAGATAGCCCCTCAACTGCTTCTAGTAAAACCTGGGGTGTCTACGACTGCTCTGGACTGGGACTGCAATTCCCATTCCCTGTGGTCCATGGGTTAAGAGCTGTAAGTCTGCATGAAGTAGTGGGGGCACTGGGCTGTATGGGGGGCGGCTGGTCACTCACTGCAGTCAGTCTACTGCCACACGCCCGCCCCTCATATCCCACCCTGCATTGTGCCTGCAGACACACATGGCTGCCTGGACTACGAGAGGATACAAAAAAAAGATGGGGGCTGGGAATCCTCAAAGCTTCCCACTACCCGACATGGCTGGTGGGCTTCCACTGCAAAGTGCTTTTCGAGAGAAGACAAAGCACCCACTCAACAAAAATGACAGGAAAGAAAAATTGCTGCCAAACTTTAGGGGTGGGGGGTGATGGTGGACAGGGGGCAGGTTTTGGGGGGGGAGAAGGCAGACGGTCTCTGCTTTTTGGGCCTGGGCTCACACAGGGGGTAGAGATTGGGAACAGGTGAGCCCGTCCGTCTTCTGAGACCTGCCATGCCGCGAGGCCATATGGCCACGGTGCCATTTCTACATCTCCATCTGCGGCTTCCGACACCCGCCCCCGGGAAACCGCTAAACTGCTGCAATCTTTCACCGCATCATACGTACCGGGGGCTCTCTGTACGCCAGAATGACTCAACAACTCAACAATGACACGACGGCGCCCGGTCACCGAGTCCACCATCTTTTCCCAGGCAACAGCAGAGGCAAAACAAATTTATACATCTTTTTCCATTCATGCTGGCATCTGAGAATCAGATAATGCCTGACTTTGCCCACGACAAAGTCAGCAGCTAATGGGATTTCCATTAAAGCCAAGGACATACGTGAGAAGCTCAACCTGCCTATTCGCGTGATTGGTTGATATTCTGAGAGAAAAGAACAGCAATAAAAAAAAACGGAAAAAAGGAGGAAATATGAAAACAAATGCTTTTGATTTGAGCAGTAGGGGGGAGGTGATTTACAGTGACTAATACTGCAAAGCCCCCCCTCCGTGGCACCATTTAAGCAGGCCATGACGTCTGGAGTTTGGGGACAGAGTAACACTCAGCCTGGGCCTGCTCGTGGCCGCGCTCCTGAAACAGGGGGAAGGACTCAACCTGCTTGTGGAAAACCTCTAACAAACGGCACTGAAACATTCGTCTTTGTTTTGGAAATTTGTCCTGGTGAACTAGGAGGTGGGGTCAGGTGGGGGGGGGATTTGATGGTGGAAACCCTACAGGTAGCAACACAAAGATCATGACTATCACCATTGCTAGGTGTGGTAGGAAGGAGAAGATGTGAGAATCTGAAATGGTGAGAGAGGGGAACGTATTCTCTCTCCAGCGTGGGTGACATTTCAGGACTCTAGGCTGGGCTGAGACTCTCACACACTGTTCCTTAAGCAAAGCAGGCTGCTGTTGCCAGGGGGTTCTGACCGAGGTGGTGTAGCTTGACAGGTACCACTGTCCTTCACCCAGACCATGCTTTGCCATAATCACATTTAAAAACAAAAAGGAGCATAATCTGTCACTGCAGCCATCATATTTATACATACTCTACACATAATGTGCGCCTGCAGTTTGCCACAGGCATCGAAGGCAGTGAGAAGCGCCGTTGACACACAGTCAAATTCCAAATTCCTGTCTGCATTGTTCCACTATGGCGGCTGCCCTCACTCCCGGTACTGGAGAGCAGTGGTGCGCCCTGCTTTGTGTAGTCACTCAGCACGTAATCGATCAATGGAAGTATTTGGCTACACAGCTTGCCGCTCATTTCACCTGCTTTCTACCCGACTGGTTATGGAATGTCAGCTGAAAACAAAACAGTCTAAAACAAACAGCTAAAAAGTCCAGACGCTGTGATTGACCGGGACCAGGGAAGGGGACCACTGCACTTTAAGGTGCAATAATCAAGTGGACAATGAGCTCTGCTTAAATGTCTCCAAGAATGTAGCAACATACACTGCTTACAAAGGAAAAAATGAGTAAACGTAGCAGTGTGTTCTCTGCAATTTGCGCAGAAACAAAGTGGGTGATTGAAGTTCAGGGGCGGCTGTAAGACTCTAAGACAGGGCCTCCCACACACACCAAAGCTAACTGGAGGCCTACACATCAGTCCCATGTGCTGCAGCCCGTCTGTAGGAGAATGCTACTTTCCCAGTGAGTGACAGGATGGGAGTCGGGAAGGTTTGGGGGCGGGCTTAAGGGGGTGTTCGCCAGGGGTGCCGCTGCTCACTGCTGTCGGCTTGTGTAACGGTATCCCCCCATGTCTGGAGTGAAAATAAATTGTGGCCTTTCCCCCCCATCCTCTACTCCCCCACTCCCTCGGGCCCAGGGGAGGCTGCGGAGCTCAGTTATTCCAGATGCTGGACAAGGCTGACCCCCCCAACCCCCCAAACCCACCCTCCATCCCCACAGCGAGGAAAGCGATGTTCACACACAGAGCCCCAGGGAGAAGCCGAGGAAACGCACCCTTCAAACAGGCCTCACACTACACAGAGACAAACCGACGCAACACACTAACGGGCGAGAGAGGGAATAAACAAGCAGGAAAGGAAACAGCGAACGAGAGAGAAACCGAGAGAGAACAGAAACAGACAGAAGGAGGTAGGGAAGCGGTAGAAGTGAGCTACTAAAAGAGAGACAGTGAAGAAGAGAGAGAGAGAGCCAAGCCAGGATAGGAGCGAAAGATGGAGAGAAAGAGTGCAAACTTTGGGTGGGCCTTGGGTCACGCAGGGGGCCTCCCATGGGGTCACACCACAGCTCTGCACCCGAGGTTAGCTTCCATAGTCTGTGTCCTCAGCATCGGCTGGGATACGCTAAGTCGGGTGGGGGTTAGGGAGTAACTGGGGAGGGGGCAGGGGTGGCTCCTTTGGCTGGGCCAAGTGGTGATGAAAATAACAGATTTACATTCATTTGGAGAGACAAGGCCCTCTCCCTCTAGACTGGAGGTAGGATTCAATCCTGCAGGCCCCTCACTTACATTGCTGTGCCTGGGCCCTCCATTCCTTATCCCTCCTCCCTCTCTTTCTCTTCCTCCCCTGCTCCCTCCTTCTCCTCCTCCTCCACCTCAGGTACTTTCAGAGTGAGAGCAGGGGAGGTGAAGGAGGGAACTGGAAGAAAAAGGGTTTTATGTGGAGATTAATTACTGAGCACAAATATGCATCGAGCAGACAAAAAAAATAATAAATAAAAAAAACTGTTTCTATTGCTTGACTCCTCATCAAGGGGACCCAAACTGCCACAAGCTCCACTGCTCCACGTTATCTTAACCATTTTCCTCATGGGGAATGGGACGGGATCACCCAGAAAAAGACACACAGGAATCCCTGTCAGACCGAGAAATCAGCACCGTCGATGACAGCCAAACAGACGTGCCGGAAAGCGTACCTCTGAAACACAGAATACTGTACACCCCATCTGTCTCGCCTCACCTCATAAACCACCGAACCATTTAAAATAAGATCAACGTGTCTGCATTCATCATCTTACCTTAAAATACCTCTCCATATTGTTTTTACTTGTCTTTATGGTCCCTGGATGCAAGATGGAAGATTGAAGGCCGCTGAACAGCAGCCGAGAGCACAAGCGATTACAGAGACACAGAGCGGCTCTGAATGTCAACGGAAAGCAACAGTGGGGGATAACTACTCTGAGGCCATGACAGAAAAAGACCAGTGTCATGTGATAGGGGTGAGGGGGCGTGACTGGGGGGAGGAGCCTATTTAAAACCACCTAAGCCATACTGATGTTTGCCATATGATGCATGTCACATCTTGTAGTTTGATGATGGTTCTGCACAATGAACTGTGAAAGTATGAATATTTTGCCTGGCAAATTAAATCAGTTAATTGTTTCAATTCCTCCTGAAAAGACTTCCTACCTACCATGACCTTTTACAGAGGTGCATAGGTATCCTGTTAGGTAACGCTGATGAGCACATGAGAGGGCGTTAACTGTCAAACTACTGAACTATGACACTACCACTACCACATTTTTCAATTATTTTTTCCGAGACAAGTAGGAAGTAAAATTGACTGGAGGGGGCCTGTGAATCAGGCCCTCGGCACATCTGCACGTTCCCCACTCCACGGTCACACTACTAAGCCTCATTATGCCTCTCAGTAAGGGGGTGGGGGGGGGGGGGCAGGCAAGTCCAAAAATACAACTGGAGAAGCTCCGCTCTGCAGGAACTTAGTAAAGTGGGAATATCCTGGCAAAAGCCAAAGGGCCTCACACAGAAGAGAAGAAGCTGGAGAGGCTGGGAAAATGGCCGGGCATTCCCAACAGGGCTGAGATGATTAAACTAAAAACATGCTCCCCAAAAACACCACCCCACCCCCAATTCCACCAAAAAAGGGACAGAATGAAAGTTCAAGAAAATAAAATGTCAGGGAAATCATTCCACTGATCTTTTCGTCTTTTTTTCTTCCCTTGGTCCAGCTTGTGAACTTTACTGGATAAGCTTTTGGTTTGAAAAAGGCAAGCCTTTTCGCTGAGCCCGCCGCTGGGGGATGTATGCGGAGAGCGGCTCGTCTTTGTGGAAACTGATAAACTAATTAGGATTATGGGGTGACGGGTTTCTCTCTCCCTCTCTCTCACTTTCCCTTCAGCCCCTGGGGAGAAAGAGACAATCGGCCACAGCGGTTAGCTCATGCTGCGCTGTGTGCTCGGTGCGTAGGTACCCCCAGCGGGGACACTATCCCCCCCCTTCCCCCAAAACCCCGACCCGCCGAGCCGAAGCTCAGCACTGATGTCATTCAAACAGTCATGTGGATAATCCCCGGGCCTGCAGTGTGGGGTCGCTGACACTTATCCTGTTTGATACGCTTTATCCACAGGGGTCCCCAAATCGGAGACCCACACCTCCAAAACCGCTGGGCGGTCTCAGCCCCCACCCCAACCCCCCAGCCCCCGCTCTAGCCCTTCGTTTTCCTCCCTCCCTCTTTCTCCACAAGCAAGCCCTCCTGTCCTGCTATCTCTATGTAGGCAAACAAATGAATGGCTACCCGCTAGAGCAAGGAAAACACGACTGAAAGCAGCACAGGACTGTAGATTCTGTGCTTGTTGTCTTGGTTGTTTAGATTATCGGCAGAGGCAGGAGTGATAACAGATTTTTCGGCCGCAGGGCTAAAAATCAGAGATCTGGTAAGCTTCATTGAGACGTGAGCTCGGCGCTTCGGCAGGGAAGGTTTCCAGGAAAATGATAAAAACAATGTGCTGGAACGCTTTTTCATACAATGACGAAAATGAAGTTTTGTTAAAGCTAAAATAACTCTTCTCGCTCGCACTCTCCCACACTCTCCCCCCTCCCTCCTTCTCTCTCTCCCTCTCTCTCACTCCTAAAATGTGAGCCTAAAATGTTCATATTCACAGCCATGAGCTCGTTATGCTTACTTATACTTTGGTTTCCAGCTGAGACAAACATGGGCTCTGGCCTTGCATTAGAGGACACTAAATCCCTAACTAAGCTACTTCTGAGGATGGAGACGCGACAACGTCTCGCACAACCGAAAGGAAAAGCAGGTAACCTCGGTAACCCCTTCCTGTGTGTGTAGTTGGGGCATTGCAACTCCCACGCTGACAGACGGCCGGGCCGCACAATCGCACCGTGTCATTACGGTTGGGGGAGAATGCGAGTCAGGCGGCTGGGACTGACGCGACGCGGCGGGAGCAGGAGTAACAAATAACACGGCGCGGAGTGGCCCGGCCCGTGTCACGGTGAAGTACGCCGTTGCTGGAGTAACGAGGCCTGAACCCCCCCCTCCCCGCCTTGATCCCCAGCCTTGTTCGCTCTCTTTCTCTCCCTCCCTACCTCACCCTGTCCATGCCTAGTTAAGCGCTAAATGAGCTGAAAGATTTAAGATCGTAACTGGACAGGAGCGGCAGGGCCCGAGTTGAGTGTGGCGTCTTAAATGGACCTTAAATCAGGCAGCGAGGGTGGGTGGGTGGGTGGATGATGGGGGGGGACCCCTCCCACGGCAATTCTGGAACCCATTACCGCTATTGACTAACTGCTGGGAGTGTATTAGCGGTATGCAGAAAACATAACGGGGCAGAATCAATAAATGCAGGCAGTGAGACCTAGCCTAGCGCTCTATCTCTCAACAGGGGCATCTAAAGTCGCCAGACAAAAGGATCCAGCACCAAATGTATTTTTTACGACTTTGACTGGAGCCGAAGGTGGTGGGGGGCAAGGCTCTAAGTGCAGCTATGGTGGGGAAAACAAAAGGCTTTCAAGCTGATTCTTCGTTGTTTACCGGGGCTGGAATGAGCAACCGTACTTCGGCAAAAAAAAAAAAAAAAACAAACAAGAAGGCGCTGCAGAACACTACTACTGAAGCTTCCTACAACGTGGCATGTCTCGACGTCCTGGCTAGTTACCGCGGTAACCGATACGCAGACGCATTCGGGAAGCGGGGCTTGAAGCGCGTCCCTTTTCTGAACGCCTCTCACCGCCCCTTGACAGCTCGACGCCGTCGTCGCCGGCACCCGGACGACGCTCAGCACCGTCGGGTTAATCCAGGTTTACAACAGGATCGCTTCTGCATAGCGAGCGTTTCCCCCTGTACACCAGCAAATCCAGGGAGCAGTTCCACTTTTTTTTTTGAGCTTGTAGCATTTTTCCAGAAGCCTTCGAAAGCCTGCATGGGACTAGATAGGCCCATTCAAACATGCATCCAGGAACATAACTCATTTTTATATAAAAGAAGTGGAAAAAAACTATCCTGTTATCAAAAACCCTTTTTTCCCCCCAAAAAATAGGCTCAATTTGTCGGGTTTTTCCACCGCCTGCGGTCACACTCCATTACTTAATCACATTACGAGCAGTTTTCCCCTAACCTGAAGAGGGAGTCCAAAATTAGATGTACCTCTGGCTGAAAAGCGGGTCCGTTTCACACATACAGAGGCGCAGAAGCACGGAGCGACACCATTGGCCTGAGGGCAGAATGTTCCGACTGTGAAAACCCCTGCCGCAAAGAGCAAGACCCCATTAGACGCGAGTCTAACTTTACCGTTCCATCAAAAATCTTCACGAAAAAAAACCCCCGGATGAGGACCCAGATTGTTATGCTGATTCCATACAGTTTTTCGAATATGAAAATCATTACATAGGATTTTTTAAGCAGCGGCACGTTGTTTCTTTTTCATGTATTTAAAGCCCCTCTGGATGCCAAAGGACTGTGGTAGATTAAATCTATTTCAGCTAAAGCCAAACATTTCCCGGTTTCCACGAGCAAATGTCCGTTTTCTTTTTTTTTTTTTCTTCTCATTTTTGTGCTCCACTGGCAGGGAGGCCCATAGTGACAGATTGCAAGAGAGAACCTCGCCCCAGTCCCTGCAAATGGATGGGAAAACAAACACTTCTATTTTAGAACCCGGGACTACGCACATGCTCAGAGGGGACAGGTAATGCTGAGGTTCCTGCTCGATCATATTCGCAGTGTTTTCTCATGCACCCCCCCCCCCCAGGCAAACATGGCGGCTCTGGCCACTGCTCAGGCCAGGAGAGAAAGCAGAAACGTTAACACTTAACATTTAGGCGCCATTAAAATACATCTTTCCCTTGACTGATTCACCCGATGAGAAGAGCCAGTCTCACAGCTAAGCAACTCAAAGGTCAACAGTTACCTCGTAGTGCTAAACAAGCTTTTGTTGTCGTTGTCATTGTTATTATTATTTTTTTTGCAGGAGGAGTAGTAGTAGTAGTAGTGGTGGTTATAATTGTACTAGTAGCTCATTATTAGTGTTAGTGGAAGTCGAAGCAGTAGCTATGAGTCTCATTAGCATTAGTGGTAGTAGTAGTATTAGTAGCAGTAACAGTATTATTAGTGTTAGTAGTATTGTAGCAGTAGTATGACATTACTTGTGTTAGGAATAGTAGTATTTGTAACAGTAGTATGACATTACTTGTGTTAGGAATAGTAGTATTTCTAACAGTAATAGTATTATTAGTGTTGGTAGTATTTGTAGCAGTAGTAGTATTATTACTGCTTGTAGCACTATTCTTTGTTGATTTGGCGGGGAGTGCGTAGGGGCAGGCTCGTTGCTCCGCAGTGTGTGCTGCCAGCCGCTGCTTCTGAAGAGCGGGTTTGCAACACGGGTTCGAGCACAGCCCCAACGGAGCCCCGTACCGCGCGCCAGCATGATTAGAGCGTGGGTCGAGAGAAAAGAGCGGAGAAAATAAACCTGCAGCTTCAAAGAGCGCGGCGCTGACACGCCGCCCCTCACCGTCTGAAACCGCGCGGATACACAAACAGCGCAGACACGTTTCGCAAGGCGAGAACAAGGGAAAAGCCACCGGAGAAGGGGCTTTAAATGAGCTCTTGGTGGTTTTGAAGTCGTTTTCTTCTATTTGTGGACAGCAGCGAAATAAGCAGACTGAACCTCTGAAGAGTCTTAAAACTTAAAATCTTGAGGATGAGAAACTCTAAAAGGGACACGGTGTGGGGTTTGACACCACCATGGAATCAATCAGAGTCAACATCAGAGGCTCTTATGGACACTTTAATTCAGTGTCCACACACTCGCACGCACGCACGCACACACACACACACAAACACACACAAACACACTCACACACACACGCACACACACTCACACACTAAAACACACTCTCACACTCTCACACACACACACACACACACATTTACACACACACACACACACACACACACACACGCACGCACTCACACGCACGCACGCACGCACGCACACACGCACGCACACACACACACTAAAACACACTCACACACACACACACACACACAAACACACACACACACGCACGCACACACACACTCAAACACACTCACACACACACACACTCGCACGCACGCACACACACACACAAACACACACATACACACACTAAAACACACTCTCACACTCTCACACACACACACATTTACACACACACACACACACACACACACACACACACACACACACACACAGCACTCACACGCACGCACTCACACACACACAAACAGACACACACATTCACACATTCACACATTCACACACACAAACACACTCACACACACACGCACGCACACACACAAACACACTCACACACACACACACACACACACGCACGCACGCACGCACACACACACACAAACACACACACATACACACACTCACACACACACTGACTACTGTCAGTATAAACAGAGCGCACCTGCTGCTTCACCTTGCCTTAGCCACTGGCATTCGGACCAGACCACAGAAAGCAATAAAAGGGCACCATGACAGAGGAAGCCTTCTGAGTAAAGGCCGTGGGAGGCGACAGGATCTCTTTTTGGAAGCCACAGGCTTCGCCGCCATGTTGCAAACCACGGTTAAACCGCATCCCCTCCCCCACGTACACTAAACACGGTTAAACCACATCTCCCCCCCAGCCCCCATATTAACCAAGCCAGGTTTGTCAACCCGAGACAGTAGCTGTGTGTAATCAATATCGCTTGTATGTAGAGCCAAGGGGGACAGGGATGAACACACTTGGTTCTCACGTTTGGGCCCGCTGACAGAATAGTCACTTAGACCAGGGCTGGTAAGGAGGGCTGTAAAGGTCTCCTGATTTTAAATGCCAAATCCTGTTCATCGGTTTTCATCTTGCCCGATCATTTCTGTGATCTGGAATTTTAGCAAAATTTCTTGATAAGCTTGTGACTGGCAACAGAATACTTTTCTTGACTGTGTAAAACATTTATCTGTGAGCTGTGAAAATTGAACCAAAGCAGGTCTATACAGCTAACTGTGCGCAACTTAGCCAAGGTAATTGCTGGAATCAAAACTTGTACACCAGCCTTCCAGAGGGAGAGTTGTCCACCCTTGGGATAGACCTGGTAACACTGCTCTCACTGAGCAGGTCCACACAGGGGTAATCAGCTGGGCAGAATTCAGAATATCCTGCTACAGAACACACAGAGTTCCGGTGAAGACAATCAGAGCATGTTCTAGAACCCAAGCTATTCTCACAAAAAAATCTGGAATGCTGACAAGAGTAAGAGATTCCAAATTATTTATCAGAGAGGATATGACACTACGCTGAGCAGGCAGCGATGATGTCACCGCTCTCCTCAGGACGGGGGCTCATATCTGCCAGCCAGTGCCGGACGCAGGCATGGGCCGAGTTTCGGTTAAAAACCACATTAGGTCACTCACACATTAACAAAGGGCTGTTATTCCCACAAACGCCTCCTCAACTCATCTGACTCAGATCCTCAAGAAAAGAGGGCAGAGAAATCACAGGGAGAGTGCATCCTATCAGATCAGAACACCTCTGATCCAGACTCTTTTTTAAATTTTTTATTTTTTTACATTCCTTGTAACGAAACAGCTCAGATCACTGCATCAGTAAATGGATATTAATTCCCAGCACCCCTTGCACCTGTATGAGAAGGTAATAGAGAGCATCTATTACTGTGGTGAACCATACAAACCAGAGTCTGGCTAAAGCAGACTGAAAATAACCCCAGTCCTCTGGGATGTGTGCTGTCCTTAAGGCCCACTGGGGATTCCAGCCCAATCAAATCTCATGGCTGGCTGCGCAGGCGTCTGCACTGCCGTCTGCCCCAGCTGCATCCACCAGGGCAGGACACTTCCTGTAACAGTTGGTGTTGAGCTACTGAGCCCAGTTACACCACACAACGGATCGAATTGCAACTACACTAATAATACACAACACATAACTCAATTTATACCTCTTTATTTCAATATTCACGTCTAAACCATATTAGAGCAGCTGTTGCATTTTTCCGAACTAACCTTCCAGCTACTGTGTTCCAAGACCACTTCAATGATCAGTGCAGCTGTAGGCCCAACCACGCTTTCTCTTGTGCAGTATCTAATGCACCATTTTCCATTGTGCGCCAAAAGGAAAAACCTGACTGTGGATCAGGACTCCTACACTGGCCCGCTTTATGAACACCACTCCTGAGCTCTCCCTCTATTCTCTGCAAAACTGGCCTCAATCCACACGACTGGAAAGCTGTAAAAAGAAACATCTTGGGCCACAAGTTATTCAAATCGTACACACATAAGATTTAGATATAGCGGCGGACAGGTCTGGTTCTACTGAATATGTACATATATATTCATAAAAGCCCCAAAGACCGAAAATGAAATCGCACAACACTGCCAGTATTTCCTTCCAGAGACCAAAGATGCACTTTGCGATTCAATGGAGTCCTTCCAACAAAGGAGTTCCTCCACGGTCTGGCCACCGAAACCGCCGAACGATTTCAGAATCCACAGGTTACCTATCCAGGTCAGAGGTAGGCCCTGAATTCCTCTCTCTGTGATGGTGCAGAGTGAATTTATTACTTCAGGCAAGAGCACGGACGCTGGGTTTACATGGAATTCAAAGGGAGAGAGTAACTCTGCTCGAGTCTATTTGAGGGAAACTACAAAACTGACCCCAGGAATTAGGACGCAGTGGCCAAACCGTGCTCCATCCCTTTCCATTAAGCAACGTAGGGCCAAGATTTGTGTAATGTCTGCATTCAAGAGAAAAAAAATACTGAGGCATTACGCATAGGTTTCTTGTTTTTTTTGTGCTTTATTTCTTCTGTGTATGGTATGTTGTGTAATTGTGTTCTGTGGCATGTGCTAAGCTATGAACCAGGCCGCAAAAGAAGCCCAGAAGAAGAGGAAGGCCCTTCCAGGCAGGAGGCCCGTGGAGAGGGAGAGAGAGGTTGTGGGGCCGAGGCTCCAGTATCCTCCCCCTCAACCAGAGAGATACACAGGGTCAGTAAAAGGGCCTCACTGACAACTACTGGTGTTTCACAGTCGCTAGCAGCCAAAGTTAGAGGCCCACAGGGGAAAAACCCAACACAAGGACCCCAACTGGCCTCAGTCCACTGATTCAGGCAAAGCCGCTCTCTTCCAGAGCGCTCCGAACTGTTTGGGCAACCGCAGTTTATTAAATTCTACCAGATAATGATATTTAAGTGCCGTTTACTCTTGCCAGTGAGCTAGCGCTGCAGGTTCTTGTGCTAACTCCCCCCACCCTGTCCGAGCCTCAGGGAGCCGCGGTTTACGGAGACAGGAAGTGAGATACCAGCAAACTGGCTTTCCCAAAATCCTGCTTCATCCCTGCCTATACAACCCCCCCCCCCCCCCCCAAACTCCTTTCCCACCCCGCTCACTGGCCCCCAGACTAGAGGAGAAGACATATGAGCCCCTTAATTTTGCCAAAAACTTGATGATAATAATAATCATGTCAATAATGATACATTTTATTTCAGTGCTGTATTTCTAAAACCTAAGGACATGACATTACATGAGACCAATGCTCCATATAATATAGATTTTTCCTCCATTAGGGCAGGTGTCCAAATCGGGGCAGCAGGGAAGTAAGAAGTGAGCGCACTCCATGTTTATTTTTTCCCCTGAGCGGCCGCACAAATCCGTTTTTATTCAGTAGCACTGTTCCACATGTACATACGGGCCCACAAGGAGATCTTCAGTGCTTTGATGGAGTGTTTTGAGTTACAAGAGCCGTGGCTTTCCAGTTATCTGCAGGAAGGCGCATGGTTTTGAGTTATAGAGACAAAGGACCCTTGAGCTCGCCAAAAAAGGTTTTTTTTTTTTTTTTTTTTTTTTTTTACCGCCTGAGCACCAGGATTTTTTTCAAATGAATTTGCGGTTTACCATCTCTGAGAGTCTGAGAGTTCGCACCTCTGTGGAAAAGCAAGACTGGAAGCATGGTTGTGCTCTCCCGGGCGATGGCCTCAGAGCTATCCAATGAGAATCAAACACATCATGGCACGGGTGAGGTAAGGACCAACAAAAACACAGATACGCATCAGTTCACCATTGTGCCACTTTAAAAGCCGTCGGCGGTCAAAGGCAAACCGACAATAGGCAACCCGAGGAACAACAATAACAGCAAACAAAAAAACCCAGCCTCACATGACAAAATAATCAGGGGCCACCAAACAGAGCCTACAAATAAACAAACGGCCATCTGGATGAGCACACGGGCTGGATATAGGCATAGCGTCATCTCAAACTACATCTGCTTAAAGAGCAGAGCGTGAATGGTGCGTTATGCAGAATCCAGTGTGTTTAGAAAAAGGCCTTGACTACACTGAGAGTAAATAATAATTTACGGGACTGTTTGAGTCATGCAAAGATTAGCATTTCCTATAATCATGTGCACACACACACATATATATATATGGATTGTGATTTAAATATTCTCCCATGAACCACGCACTACCACAGTCGTTGCCGTATTTAGGAGCGCGCTAAGTGTTGACGGCACGGTCTTGATTAAATGGCTGTGGTTTGAATTCAAACGTTCTCACAAGCCACATAAAATTACATCCATTATACTATGTTTACTGTATGCGGCGGCGTCTCACTCGTTTAATAAGATGGGGGGAATAAATTGTGACGTATTTGATTTGGTGCCGAAGCGCCGCTGGTCGCAGATGCATCTAATTGCGCCGTAGACACAGTTTAAGAGAGCGGGGGGTAAAGGGGCACTCACGTGACACGAGTCTAATCAAACGCACGATTGGAGAGGCTCCGGACGACAGATACTCCTGAACAGACTAAGATGGAAAAAAAAATTAATCTGGGGGATATTCACCTCGAGAAGGGGAGGTCTCGGGCCTGCGTCCCGGGGTTAAGCGTTTCCTTACTGAGGACGTGAATTACGTTTAATGTTTAAACAGTCTTGCCGGCTCTTGCTGTGCGTCTCACTCCCCCGCCTCATCAGATATGCGCGCTTTCCCATCCCTTTTCCTGTGCGCGAGCCTTCGCTACGCCGCCGACGCAAACGTCTGCAAGATCCATCAGCGCGGCGGGCAAGCAATAATTAACTGTCATTATATTATTCTTCTCCTAATAATAATAATACCAGTAATAACAACGGTAATAGTAATAGTACTAGTGCCGCTGATGTAAACATGGTCTGTGTGTTAGGCGAGGAGGCCTCAGGCGGCACTGTGACACTGTAGGCCTGGGTGCCGAAGCTGCAGTGCTTCACTCAGACGGAGGTCTATGTACGGCCAACTACATCTGAGAAATCCTCCAACAAAACAGCCTGGGGACGAGAGCCCATTTGAGCCCTGTGAATCCTGCACCGCCAAGACCGAGCGAGAGAGAGAGTGAGAGAGAGAGAGAGAGAGAGAGAGAGAGACGAAGACAGTAACGTTCAAAAAGGCATATGGGTTTTTATTGTTTTTGAATCATTCTCTTAAAAACTTTAAACTGTCACACAAAAAAAAGCAGACTATTGCATTTCAGGGAGATGACGGGTATGGAAATAATTAAAATCAAATTTGTGCTATATAATTACCTTTTTTGTGCGTAAAGCAGACTGAATCAATGACAAGATCGCAACGGGTCTTTTTTTGGGGGGGGGGGGGGGGAAGTGTGAGTTTTTTTCTTGTTTTTTTTTTTATTCACCAGATCCAAGCAGTGCGTGAGAGATGTGCATTTAGTTGTAAACCCTGCTTCATGGCCCCGAAAACCCGCGGATTCACAAAAACAACACAGACACCAGCACCAGCAACACAAACCTGCAATAACAGCACAGCCACCATGACACAAGCACACAGACCAGAATTTAAACACTCCATCGACTCAGCAATGTACATAACAAAAAAAAAAAAAAAAAAAAACGGAAAAATTAATGATGAATTTGATATAGAAAAAAACGGGGCAACAGACAAAGTGCAGGGAGACGAGAGAATGCAGAATCACATAGTAAAGTTTGGCTTCATTTTTCCATTTAAAGAGTTGCTCACCCTTCTGAACAAAATGGCAGCGAGAGAGGGCATCTGATTGGCTATGCCCAAATGCCCTCCTCATCATCCTATTGGTTGAGAAGTGGCATGAGTTTTGCCCAGTGCAGCATGGGATTGAAAGAAGAGTCAGTTAGTGTGTTAGAAACATACAAACGAACTGCAGTAGCACTCATCAGTAATTCTTGAAACGAACATTATGCAGGCTGTATGTTTTTGAGGCAGTGTTTTAAAAGACTGGAGGCAGCAAGATTTTGGCGCGGTGGAGGAACCGCCTGCTTTTCTCTCAACAAGAACTTAACAAAAAAGAAAATATTTAGCCTGGTGCTTCACCTTCCATGAACCTGGTTTTACTATATTTAACCTGGCATTAGTATCACCATTACTTCTGGTGAGACAGGTGGATTATGCGCCTTAAAATACAATGAATGTGCATGTGTGTTTGTTTCTTCTGGTTTATTGTCTTTAACTTTTTGCGGGTGAGCATATTTGGTACTTTTTCTGTTGCTTGTGTTATTTAATGTGTACGTGTCCGAAAAAATGTTATCACTGTGCTTGGCCATACGGAGAGCCAAAGAGTCCACAGCACTGGGGCTTTGAATGCAGCGACACAGAAGCGTGAGTATTTAACTTCAAACGAAAGGCTGTGGCGGGACCACCTTCTCTCTCCGCGGTTAAAAAAAAAAAAAAAAAAAAAAAAAAAACATCTAATGCTGCTTGTGGCTGTGAACTCTGGAAATAAAAATCTAAACAAAAACAAAAACAAACCTCGACCGAGGAATTCAGAGACGTTTACTCCCCAGCTCAATCTGCTGCCTCCATTCATCATCATTAAATAAAGGCGTAAAAAGAGGGAGAGACAGAGAGGGGGAAGGAGAGAAAGGGAGAGAAAGAGAGAGAGAGAGAATGTGGGAGATGGTACTAGTGCAGACTGGAAACCTTTGGAGGAGGGAAAAAGGATTATAGATGGAAAACTCATCTGAACTTCAACACTTCAGCAGTAGAATGAGAGAGCACATTTCCTCCGTTCCCATGGGCCTGGGGAAATACCTGTAATTAATAATGTCAAACCCTATTGTCCCCTTTTCTCTGTGTTTTGCCGCACTGTTGTGTTTCTATGATAACACTTACCAGCAGAGCGAAGTTATGAGGTGACGTTAATTTTGTGATGTGTAACTATGTTCCTATTTTGGTTGGGACGTTTTTCGCCATGAAAAATGACACTGGACTGCTGGACCGTCCCTCTGTGTGGGAAAGACCCGTCCCTAAGTGTTTTTTTGGCAATCTGAGAGGTGTGATCCCAGATTAGTGACGGGATGTTTCGCAGAAGCCCTGTGCTGCCTCTACGTTCCCCCTTTTTTAAAAAATATTCCTTCCTGAAAAGGTCTCTTTCCAGATCGAGGCCTGTGACAGAAAGCAGCCCTCTCCTCTCCCTAGCTAAAACCCCATCGGCCTGTCTCTGCTGTCGCTCAGCGCGCCGCGGAAACGTCCGGAACGAGGGAGCGGCCGCGGGCCTGCGGGTTGTCACAGCCAATAGCAGCCATCACGCCGGGGCTCATGGCACCGCCGTGTTGATTCAGCGCGGCGGCGGATAGGGTTACTCACGCTCCCTGTCAGCAACAGCGAAGAAGAAGTCAAGACGCGCTGAGACCCGCGTATAAACGAGCTCAGAGAGAGCATGTGGTAAATAGAATAAAAGGTTCATTATTAATACTGACGGGTGGAAATGAAGACAAAAATAAAGACACTGGGGCCCTATGGCTGTTTCTCCATCCTGCTCTCAATCCTAAGATGGAGCCCACCATCTCCAAGGCCTGACCGGGCCCTGTCGTGCCTCTCGCTGCCGAAAATACGAGTGATGGTGAAAATGGCGACCAACATGGATCCCCAGAATGTTCCGGAGCAGAGGTAAGCGACTGTAATGCGCTATCACGACAGGGCTGAATGTGCACAAAAAAAATAGTGTGCTTTTTCTGGAGGCCCAATATGAAATAATGAAGGAGATTATGGCTGCGAGTGCTGCGTTTTATTGGATGTGAAAGGTGTAATTTCCTGTTGTTTATGCTTGGCTGTAATGACTTTCGCTTGTAAATCGGGAAAAGGCCTTCAGGAATAAATTAAACTTTAAGGACTGAGAGAAAAGGAAATAAATAAATCTGGTGTGAGGAGAGAGCCAGCTAAGTGGGAAAGAACGAGAGAATGTGGCGCAAAAAAAGGAAAGAAGGGCAAGGGAGAGAGAGAGGGATGGATCTCAGTCTTTTAGCTGTGAGGGCTCTGGTTGTGACCAGAAGGCAGAGTGCGTTCACACACTGGCACACAGTCCCATTGGGGACAGTAAGGCTGTAGTGGCCTGTGACAGGCTGCATAATACTGAGATACAGGCCACACTCTGCTGTGTGACACAGAGTACTGAGATACAGGCCACACTCTGCTGTGTGACACAGAGTACTGAGATACAGGCCACACTCTGCTGTGTGACACAGAGTACTGAGATACAGGCCACACTCTGCTGTGTGACACAGAGTACTGAGATACAGGCCACACTCTGCTGTGTGACACAGAGTACTGAGATACAGGCCACACTCTGCTGTGTGACACAGAGTACTGAGATACAGGCCACACTCTGCTGTGTGACACAGAGTACTGAGATACAGGCCACACTCTGCTGTGTGACACAGAGTACTGAGTTACAGGCCACACTCTGCTGTGTGACACAGAGTACTGAGATACAGGCCACACCCTGCTGTGTGACACAGAGTACTGAGATACAGGCCACACTCTGCTGTGTGACAGAGTACTGAGATACAGGCCACACCCTGCTGTGTGACACAGAGTACTGAGATACAGGCCACACTCTGCTGTGTGACACAGAGTACTGAGATACAGGCCACACTCTGCTGTGTGACACAGAGTACTGAGATACAGGCCACACTCTGCTGTGACACAGAGTACTGAGATACAGGCCACACTCTGCTGTGTGACACAGAGTACTGAGATACAGGCCACACTCTGCTGTGTGACAGTGTATTGTAAGCCCATACCCTCGAGTATTAAATAATGTACTGTGCATCCACACCCTCAAGTGTTAAATAATGTACTGTGCATCCATACTCTTGAGTGTTAAATAATGTACTGTGCATCCATACTCTTGAATGCTGAACAGTGTACTGTGAGGCCATACTTTGAGGGTGATACAGCACTCTGTGACAGTCCTATTCCATTTTGTGACATGACATTCTGTGAGATAATTCCTGTCAAGCCATGATGTGTGTTTTGCTGTTTTTTGTCTCATACTCTGGTGTGCAATACAATTTTCTCTAAGGTTACTCTTGTCCTGCTCTGGTGTGTGACATTATCTTCTCTGAGGTGGCGCTGGCATACTCTGGTATTTGATACAATGTTACACAACATTCTTCTGAGTCATATTCTGGCATGTGATTGGATTTTGAGTGCTGGACGGGTGGAGCCCCACCTGATCTGGAGAGGGTTTGTGGTTGGTCTGGTCGGAATGCGAAGAGGCTTTGAGGTGGTCGTCCTCGTAGTTGTCGGCCATCAGCTTCATACGGTTCTGCGTCTGTTGGAGAGGAAGGAGGAAGTGAGTCGCAAAGCCCCGTCCACATTCGAGCGGCATATCGATTCAGATTGGTCATATTTCAGTAAAAAAAAAAAAAAAAAAAAAAAAAAACAGACTTCACAACTTTCATGCAGAGGGTCAGCTGGAATTCATTTCAGACTAGGGAACGGCAGTGTGTGTCTGTGTGTATGGGGGGGGGAGGGGGGGTGGTCCTCAAAGAGATCTTTTAAGCTGAAGAGTGCCGGGTGCGAAAAAGTAATAAAAGCAAAAGAGCTTTGCGATCCCAGATGGCGGAGAGTGTCACAGAGGAGCCAGAGAAATGATATACAAGAGCCGGGCCAGGGGAGAGAGAGAGGGCAGAGGCAGCAACCAGGGCCTAGAGATTTACTGCTGAAATGCGTGCAAATGCACACACACACACACACACACACACACACACACACACACACACACACACACACACACACACACACACACACACACACACACACACACACACACACACACACACACACACACACACGTCATGTTTACCGATACAAACAAGCTGCACTGGATGCATTTCAATTCACCAATGCATGCACCCAAATGTACCAGCGATACAAATACAGCTGCTTCAGAATGTGCCTCAGTGCACAGCGTGTTGCCTGGTTTAACCACACAGATCAGTTCAGAGGAACAGCACAGACAGAATCAGTGGTATGAACATATAGCTAGTTAAGCTAATAAAGGTCAATAACTTTACCACATCAACTGTTGTGGGGTAAAAAAGTGGCATTGCCTCTGGATTGTGCACACTTATCCAAACCCTGTGTGTGCCCGCTGAATGCCTGCCACTTCCTAGGCAAATCTGACCCTGCTACTAATGACACAAACAAATGAAGAAGAGAATAAAATTGAATAATTTATGTTCTTTCGTTGATAATTCAGGCTGTAGGTTTCCACTCCTGGTCGACTTTTCCTTACTTATACCCGCTATAAAATGTGATGGTTGATCTCCTTCTGTTTGGTTATCCTCGAACCTCTTTACCCCACCCCCAGCCCAGCCCAGCCCAGCCAACCCCAGCCTTTTCCTGAACTGAAACCATACTGTATACCCGATCTTTGCCCCAGCAGCAAGTCTGCCTTGGGTTCAGACCCCCCACCATGAATCCATGATACGCTCCACTAGATAAGAATTATGCCGGGGAAACAAGGGCGGATAAAAATTAATCTGGTAATGGCTGTAATGCCCTCCGCCTGGCAGGCTGAACTGTAATTACCCTGGAGGAGGGGGACCTCATACGCAGGGCCACGGCACGGGGGGGGATGGGGTTGGGGGGTTCTTCTGCGGAGCTCCTCGAGGACCGCAATTTCAGGAAATACAATTTTGGGAAAAGGCCAACTCTTTCATTCACTCTAAAATTATCTTGATTTTTCTGGTGGGTTTTTTTTTTTTTTTTTTTTACCTTTTTACTTTTTTCATGGTGTTCGGTGGGGTTATTGAGAACATGTATGATTTGCTCATGTTAGAAAAAAAAGGCGACCAACGGTTTCAACAGTGTCTCTGCAGAGGTGGGCAAAATGCTGCCAGGCCAGTGGGCTGCTGGACAGTGACCGTGCAACAGAGGAGGAGAGAGAGAGAGAGAGAGAGAGAGAGAAAGATGACCTGGTGGGGTCAAACAGCAGAGGCTGGCATTGCCCCAGCGGGCACACACACTGACCCAGCGGGCATACACACTGACCCAGCGGGCACACACACACTGCCCATTGTGTTTGGGTTGGAGGGCACGCTACTGCAGCTTTGTCACCAGTCTGGCTGCGCAGGCCAAATCCTGACCTCTCATTTTTTTTACATAGAACAAAATTTTATTATTATTATTATTATTATTGCATAGCATAGTAGGGCCCTTATCCATGTTTCCCTTTTTTTGGGTTGCAGAGTAAGAGTTCTTACATACACCACTTAGGCCAGCTCAAATTTAAAAAAAAAAAAAAAAAAAAAAAAAAAAAAAAAAAACACAAAAACCGAAAACAAATGCATGAGCGCTCTTATACCCCAGCTTTATAACACAGTCGGTTCGTTTGCCCCTTCACCTCCAGGAGCAACCCCCTGCCATGCGCATCCACACCCCTCACATCGGATTCAGGGAAACCGCGAGGGGAGAGGGAGCAACAGCGAGGTGACTGAGAGGTTGACATGGCAACCAGCGTCCTGTCACAACAGAGGCAGGGAAGAGACGAATGGGAAGGGACAGCGGTCGGCCGAGCGAGTCTGCCTTTTCCGCCATCCTGGGGTGGGGCGGGGGCCAAAGCCCGACCCCCAAACACTCGACTGACCCACGTCCCGCACCACTCCATCAGTCTCCCGCACCACGATCTCCAGACAGCGACGATGCCGCCAGCATTAGGCTTCCTACACATCGCCAGCATCGGAAAACATAACCTTACATCCGCCAAAAGACAACTTTTTAAGGAAAAAATTACTTCAAAACTATTACATTTATAGACGTTTCAGACACACGGCGTTTTGTATAAATCTCATTAGTCACGGTGCCACCAAACACAGACAGCAGACAACTGATGCTGCAGGCTTTGAATTAATTCATCAGACTCAGAAGTGGCCTGCAATTCTACATTTTTTATTCCTTTTTTTCCCATCATGAGACAATATGGTCAGCTTATAGACCCCTGAGTACCTCTAACTGCTACGTGCTACCTGTATTTCCACCTATCTCTGCATTTTCTCCGACTAAAATCAGGCAAAACGCTGTTCCCACAAACCCCATTCTGGTGTTGACGATGATGTATCACCAGTTCGTCCAGGTACATGCATTGATGAATTGAAGTTTGTCCAGTGCAGCTTGTTGGTCTCATTAAACATGACTGGTATATGTGTGACGGGTGCACTGTGTTTGACCGGTTCTGGCAGGAGCAGATTCACACATGCACAGTGGTAGTCAAAGGGCAGTAAATCTTCAGCAAGGGGAAAAAAAAATGGAAATACAAGGTTTATTTTTACAATGTCGGCAGCGTGTAGGCGTAATGTGGCACACTGGTCTGGTACAGCATTACATACCCAGGAGAGGTATCACAAATTATCAATTATGTTCAACAGTCACATATAACACTGGGAAAAAAATCTTTTCCTATACAGGCAAACAGAGCAAATGTAGACAGGTCAGAGGGACGTTCGGAAAAATGTGAAAATCGTTAGTTCAGTGAAACTGGTCGGCAGCTTTAGGAGAATGCCTACAAAGCGTTCTCATGGGTATTGCTTGGAAACTTTTTCTCCCAGTTTCTTTTTTTTTGAAACACATTTCTTCTCCTTGACCTTAAAAATCGGGAGCGTCGCCCCCGCGCCCTACCTTACATAAGCCCCACGTGAATTTATTTTTCTGACGATTGGTTCCACATGCTTTGGTGGTTACTGTATGGAGGATTGGAGCTTCATCCTTGGGAAGTCTCGCTTAAGCTCCCAGACTTGTAGTAGGCAAAGCCCTGTGGATATATGGACCCTGGGGGGGGATGGAGGAGCTTAGAGAGAGCATTACTCAGCCCGCGACAGCCATCCCCCCACCCCACCCCCTCCGCACCCCTCCCCACTCTCACTCTCGCTCTCGCTCATTTCCTCACCCAAAAACAAATACACTTAAAAATGACGATACTAAAAATAAACAAGCTTTTTCTCTCCAGGCCGCAAAATTACAGAGCTAGGGGCACCCTGCACCTGCGAGGGGAAAAAAAGAAAAAATTAGCGCTTAAACCTCCCCCAACCCCCAACCCCCTTTTCGCCAAGCACAACTGTGCTCTGATTGGCTGGCAGCAGTGCACTGACCCATGGAAAAGCTAACAGTTTAAAAAAAAGGACAGAAAGCTAACACAGTATTTATTTGTTGACAGGCCTGGACTCTGGGGTAAAGTGGCTGAGCACTGTCTAGCCTATTTGTGACAAAGGCGGGGGTGAGGGCCTGTTAGCGTGTTCGGGGGTGAGGGCCTGTTAGCGTGTTCGGAGGTGAGGGCCTGTTAGCGCGTTCGGGGCTTGAGCTTTGCAAGGGGGAAAGTTGAGCTCACAGGATAATTTAATGCGCCAAGAAAGGGAGTGAGGAAGAGGAGGAAGGTCAGCGGTTGAACTCCATTACTTTGTTTAATTAATGATTGGAAAACTGAATGGGCAGGAATTGCTGCCAGGAACTGAAGTAAGAGCGCCATCATTAAAAAAAAAAAAAAAAAAAACAGCAAAAGCAACAGATTTATAGAAAAACAAAACACAGGGCAGTCCGTTTCAGACTGGTACAGAATGGTTTTTGTGTGTCACTTCCATGACCATAAACCATCGGAATGAAAACTGTCAAAATGAAAATTACTCTGTTGTTTTCGATGGCAAACTTCCTAAATTAAAGACATAATTTAAACAGGTTAAGGAATGAATTTGAAAGAATTTGAACATTTCATTGAATACTTCTCAGTTATGTACCTTTTCAACAAAATCAATTCATGCCTATTTCAGATTTGCATGATCTAATCCTGCCTTTACTGTGTGTAACACAGGTTACACAGTCCGCCTTTACTGTGTGTAACACAGGTTACACAGTCCGCCTTTACTGTGTGTAACACAGGTTACAAGTCCGCCTTTACTGTGTGTAACACAGGTTACAAGTCCGCCTTTACTGTGTGTAACACAGGTTACACAGTCCGCCTTTACTGTGTGTAACACAGGTTACACAGTCCGCCTTTACTGTGTGTAACACAGGTTACACAGTCCGCCTTTACTGTGTGTAACACAGGTTACAAGTCCGCCTTTACTGTGTAACACAGGTTACAAGTCCGCCTTTACTGTGTGTAACACAGGTTACACAGTCCGCCTTTACTGTGTGTAACACAGGTTACACAGTCCGCCTTTACTGTGTGTAACACAGGTTACACAGTTCGACTTTACTGTGCATACCACAGGTTACAGGCCGCCTTTACTGTGCGAAACACAGGTTATACAGTCCGCCTTTACTGCGTGAAACACAGGTTACACAGTCCGCCTTCACTGTGCGAAACACAGGTTATACAGGCCGCCTTTACTGTGCGAAACACAGGTTATACAGTCCGCCTTTACTGTGTGAAACACAGGTCATACAGTCTGCCTTTACTGTGCGTAACACAGGTTATACAGTTAAATCAATGACGCTCCAAATAGTGCTTATTTCCCTTGAGGACGCATTCCAAATGCCCATTTTGGCGGAGGAAAACACCCATTGGTTGAAATTAAATGAAAGTTCACTGAGAAAGGAAAACAACACAAATGACTAATTGCTACAAAGAACACATCCTTTGACCTTTGACCCTGTGACATCAGTGATTCCCATTAGCACAAATGGTCCAACCTGGGCCATGGCCAGGACATCAAAAACTGTCCTGCCTCAATGCAAAAAGCAAGTGATGTGTATTTTTTGGGATTATGGAATGTAAGCCAACTTCTCTCAGAGTGGAGAAAAGAAGAAATAAGAATAAGAGTAAAGAGGGGAGAAACGGAAGAGAGAAGAGGAGAGAAGAGGAGAGAAAGGTAATGGGATCCCTCTTTTTTTTCGTGGTAGGGATGTCTCCGGGGCAGCGTTTATGAACTCTGCACGCTTTCTCCCGCTCAGCTCCAAGGTGGCAGAGCAGCAGGGAGGGAGGGGGCATTCTCACAAGTGAGCTGGAATTCTGGGGAGAACATGTGTTAGCTATAATGGAGAACAGCAGACTGGAGGCAGGGGTGTGGGGGGTTTCAAAAAAAGGAGGGTCAAGGGACTTGGAGAGGATGGGCAAAGAGTGGGGGAGGGGGGGTAAGCCCCATAATTGTGGGAGCCCCTTAAATCCATATATAAAACAATTTAGGCAGGAAACACGATACCCAACCTAGGTGGCTTTCAGAGGGAAGCCGGACAGTGGGGGACGAGGGGGAAGGTGCGCACACACACCTCTCTGTGTGTTTGGTTCTGTTTTGGGTTTCCCCCCCCCCAGAGTCTGCACCTCCATGCTCCACATTCCACCACGCAGAGTTCGGGTTAAGAGAGGTTAACGCAATATTTATGGACAAAGCCGACACAGAGAGAGTATCAATCACACCCACCCCCTCCCTCCCCTCCACGCCCCCCCAATCCATTTTTATTGACACTGAATTCTGACAAATGGAACCGCCACAGAACAAATATGATGGTGGGGGGGGGGGGGGGTTGCAACAGCAGGCCGAACACCAGTCCTGGTGTGCTGGTGAGTGCATGCTGGGTTTTGTGGTTTCCTTCCAATCAACGCCAATTTTGGGGGACTGGAATCAAGGTGTGTGTTCTTCAATCAAGGATTTAAATTACGTTCCTAAGTGCTGAAATACCGCCCCCACACAAAAAAAAAACCCAGCAGACCCTCCCTGTGGCCCAACAGGACTGGAATTGTGTGCCCCCCCGCCTTTGGTCTGAGGGGGCGTGCACTTGGGATTAAAAGGGAAGGAGGGAGCAACACCCTCTCCCTTGTCTGGTGTCACATGGCAATTAATTCATACTGCAGGATGTGCGTCCCGTGGGACGGGTAATGGGACTTCGCCTCCTCGGCGCTGTCTCGGCTCTTCCAGGAGCTGATTAATTAAAGGACAGCATAAGGGCTGTGTAATACTGGGGATCGCTTCATTCTGCTGTGCATTTCTCCATCTCTTCCCCCCCCCCTCCCCCTCTCCTCACAAACTGGACAGCCCCTGAGCACCACTGACATTAATTGGCTAGAATGCTGGATTCTGGTTTCTGCTCCAAAAACGGGGTACTCATCCAATCACTAAATCTAATCATTTTCACAATTATTTCACTTTTCCTCTATTAGTATTCCCTTCCCTTTCACACCCCCACCCCCACCCCCCAATCTCTACAAAATATGCTGATGCCACAAAAAAAAAAAATTATAACAAAAAGTTGATAGTTGTAAATATGCTTAGTCATGATTGCAGAAAGTACTTTTTCCACAGCGGTGTAAAATCCCCTTTTGTTAATCTCATAATTGAGGTCATCAAAATCCATAACCTACAAATAACTGCCTCCCTAATAAAAGTATAGACTGCAGTTTGCACTGACTGTCGCGAATCTCTCTTCCGGTCCGTTACAGTGATTCGACAGCATGTGAAAACTTCCCCGGCAGTTAGCCCCTCTCCTCTGTATTCTTCCCCGTGTCCAAAAAAAACCCCATCAGAAACATAACGGTCCGTGATATTTTCACATGTTGGCAAGAATATAAAACATAACTGCCTTTGGGCCATTTGTATAATTCAGTGTTTTTTTTTTTTTTTTGATTTTTTTTTTTTTTTTTGAGGATAACAGCGAACAGAGCAGCAGTGCCGCTTCTCTCAAGAGGATGTCAATCGCATCGATAATGAATCTTCCGCGGTGGAGTGTGACGCGTCTCGTGTCGGGGACGACACATTCTGAGCCGATCCTCTGAAGTCGTTCCTCTCCATCAGCTTGCAGGGAGCATGTGCTCCCCCTCCCCATCCCCCCATCCCCCCCACCCCTCCACATGGTGTCACGCAATAGATCACTCTCGCACATAAGAGGAAACAGCGTGTGTCTACAAACCGCCTCGTTTTGGCCCCCCCCTCGCCAGCGGAGCACGGCTGCTCGCAGACTCATACATGTCTTATGAACCTGTCACGCGTGACGGCCTTGATCTGGGCCGCGGAGCTTGACGGCGGTACGAGCAGCGAGATGCTATAACACTGAGAACGGCCTGGATAAGAGCAGTGCTTCAGACCTCCATACAGCCAGGCTAACACAGCTGGGGACGTCTATTACTGCAACAGCACTCAGACTAGCACACAGCTAAAACAACACAGCTGGGGCTAACTTTTTCCCATAACAGCACTCTGATGTGTGATAACCTCACTGCAGCCGCTGTAAGATTTGGTCTCAGCTTTGTAAGCTTGGTCATGTGCTAGGCTGGGAGCTACTGAAGAAATGGTCCTACTCAGCTATACAGGCCTACACCAATAAAGCTGATGTTTGACTCTTACTGGAACAGCAAACCTGAGGATAGCCAAGTGTAACTCACTGTAACAACACTCAAGCTACCAACACAGCTGAAGGCGACTCAGCGAAGGAATTCCTCCATCCACGCTGTCACCTGCATTGAGTCATGAGTCTTCATGTCCCATCAAAGTCTCTGACGTTCCATCCAACTAAAACGCACTAAACACAGCAGCACGGCTGCCATTCACTTTCATTCATTATTTGGGCAGTTTGGAGGTGGGTGGGGGGGGGGGGGGTTGGTACTGCCTCATTATGATGTCATATGCTAACTGCCATGTTCTTTGGGGTCGCTGAGGGATTCCCATCTGTCGGTGGGTTTCCGTCCTGACCGAGGGGTGTGAGTGTCTGTCAGCCCTCCGCCCTCCCAGCTGCTGCGGGGCACTGGGGCAGCCGCACAGGGGCTGATGGGAAGGTTGTCTCTAAGTGGCGTATTAGAGTGTGGAAGAGAGAGGAGGAGGAGGCCCACGCATTCAATCTGAAACAGTCATGTTTTATTAAATCAGCTCTGCTCTGTGAACAGGTAAGTACTTCCAATGGGCTTGTACACACACTCACACACACACACACACACACACACACACACACACACACACACACACACACACACACACACACACACACACACACACACAAATTCATACACGCTCCATACACTGTCCACACAAGTACATGTGAAAACACATGCGTACACCAACCCCACACACACACACATACACACACCGTATAAACCCCTGGCAAAACCATTTCTCCAAAATCCAAACCATATGCTCCTCTCCTGTGCATTCCCCCAGCTCACTCCCCAAAGTCCGCCCAGAGCCAGCGGGCTGACCCCCTGAGACCTTGGGGCAGCTTCTTAATGTCCGCAGGGTGATGTGCAGAGCCAGCTGGGGTCCTCCCACTGCTCATCCTTGGGGGGCATATATCCTCCCACCAATCCCCAGAAACCCACCTTCCAGAACACCAACGACACCAGCTGAATGGGGGCAGACCCCAGGCTGCAGAATGGACTATCATATGTCATGACTAACGCGCATGTGTGTGTCATGACTAACCGGTACTATTACAGCGGATGGGCTCCTCCATCACAAGCTACGATTTCACCACAGCACCACTAGAGGCTGGAATGAAAAAAAACATCATGATAGTTAAATAAAGAGTGCAGTGGATAGCTTAAAAAAAGGCAGTTTACATTGTTGGTAAACTTCCAACTATCAATAATGAGTAAAAATAAACTTGACGTTGATGAGGATGGACCTGATGTTCACAGCACCCTCCACGGACAGGAAGTAGCGGTTATCGTCAAAATGTCAAGCTCTCGGGAGGGTGAGCGCGTGAAAGTACAAACTGCTCCAGCTGGGACACTGAGGAGAGGATGGCGCCCCCTGTTGAGTACTGCAGGGAGTGCAACCAGCTCCAGAACAAAAGGCTGAGGAAAATTAGAAGTACTTTCTCCTTGGCCTCACTGATGTTTTCGCTTTGTTTTTTCGCTTCGTTTTTGAGGACGGAGTGCCGACGGCCTTGGATCCGGATAAAGGCTGAAGCCTTTGAATAGGCCGCAGTCAGGAAAGCGACCAGCAGGGGGCAGAGTCAGGCACCCTCAGCTGGAGGCTCATCGCCCTTCCCCGGGCGCTGAAAAGCCCACTGGAAAACACGCCGCCCTTATTTATTTACTGGTTTATTTCTGAGGTTTAAATATTGCCAAAAAAAAAACATATTTTCCCTTTTCCATTGCTCTGAGAGCAGCATGACACGTGACATCCTCACCCGATCTCGAGAAAAAAATCAAATAATTATGGCCTTTTTTTTTGGCGCGTGTGGGCGCTTTGGGTCGCGCGGGTTCATTGGGGCTCTGAAGGAGATGCATCGTCTCCTACGGCAACACGTGCCACACGGATGAAGTAAAACAGATTCTGCGATAAATTAGATGTTTGTTGGTGTTTTGTTTTCTCTCTCGCTCTCTCTCCCTTTTCTTTATTTTTTTTTTCTTCTTCTTCTTCTTCTGCCTGGCTTGTTGATCGCGGGCCCCTGCCCACCGCCCGCCCGCCCGTGAGACCGGCTTTAATTTAAGGGCTGTGATCTGTTTGGCCACAGCAGAGCAGAAAGGCGCCTGAAGCCATGCCCAGGGCTGAAATAAAGAGATGCTTTCAAACACGGACAGCGGTTTACTGACACAAGCCCCGCTTCTTGGCGCGGCGACGAACCGAGGGCTTTGGCAGGGCCCGTCATTTTTTCATTTTATTTACTCCCGTCCGTTTATTCACCAGATGAGTTTTTTTTTTTTCCTCCCCTCTTCCTCCGCTTTTTCCTCCAGTACGGGTTTTTTGACACGGTGCCTTGTCGTGGGTCCTCGAAAGAGGAGCTTCTCTTCCGTGCGGTACCGGTCAGACGTAGAGGGCTGGTCCAGACGGGGCGGCGCGCGTGCGAGCGAGCGCCTGAGGCATGTCGGCGGTATAGCGCCGTCATCTTCATCATCGTCGTCATCACCGCCATGGCAGGTAAAGCTGCGCGGCCTCCAGACAAACAGACCCTTTTCCATGGATGGAATTACCCACACTGATCCAAGACTTGTGGGAACCGGCGCGCGCTCCAGTATGAGGTTTGCAAACTGCAACCAGACTTTTTATTTTATTTATTTATTTATTTTTACATCCCCCAGTGGACTTGCAAACAGCAATTGGACTTAATCACTGCTGGTCATTCCTCTGCTCTCAGGACGGAGCCAGGTTTTGACCGTACCAGAACTCCCTCACCCCCTCCCTCCTAATTTCTCCCTCTTTCCCCTGCACTCTCATTCACTCACTCCATCTCAGTCTGAAAGATTCTCTCATCGGCTGGGCGAGCTGGCCTTTTCCGAGGGAAAGCCAGGGTGCTGAGCTACAGTGTCACGCTGACTCTCCTGTGCTGTCACCAGAGCGGACAAAAGTTTGGCTAACACAGTTGTTTCCCTGAGCAACGTGTTTGGGGCTACTGTTTCTGTGATTTAAAGTGTCAGTCACAACACAGAAAAACATGTACAGCATAAACACACACGTGAACACACACACACACACACACACGGGTGCACGGCCATGCACTCACACACAAACACGCACGCGCACGCACACGCATACACACACACACACACACACACCAAGCCACAGACGTTTTCACAGGAGTGAGAGAGTCGGGCGCTCTGACATGTCTGCTCTCCCAGCGGAAGGACTAAAAATACACAATCACTTGCTCAATGTCAGGCGGGAAGGAGCAGCCCGCGTGGAGCTCAGAAACACCTTCAGCTCGAGAGTCAGGCCATCACCGCCACAGCCCATTACCTCCTCACACTGCCCTGCAGTCATTCCCCACACCTCCACTGGGGCCCGGGCGTGCACACACTCATGCTTGCACATACACGCACATACACGCTCACACACGCATGTGCACACACTCACGCTCTCACACTAATGCTCACACGCGCACACACACACTCACACATACGCGCTCACACACTAATGCTCACACACTAATGCTCACACGCGCACACACACGCACACACACGCTCGCTCACACACATGCACGTACGCGTGCACACTCATGCTCACACGCACACACGCACACTCGCACACATGCTCACACACACACACACACACACACACACTCACGCTCGCACACATGCGCTCACTCTCTCTCTCACTCATTTACTACATCACTGTCCCTTCTGCAGACCATATTCACACTCTTTCTCTGCGGGACACAGATGGACCACGTTACTGCTAATTTAATTTAAACAGAGCCAAGGATGGAGATATTAAAGCAGATTCAGCATGCATTAACACATGCAACAACTTCTGCAATCCACTACAACACATTGGCCCAGGATTACTTCTGTAAACGTTAGACTGTAAATAAAAATTATTTATAAAGTGGAACACTTATTCCAAAGTGAGGCTGTGCAGAGCATAAAAATAATAATAATAATAATAATAATAATAATCATAATCATAATGTGCATGCCTACCTCCCCAAGACTCACATACCTGCTGTGAGTGCCTTACCTGTCCTATTAAAGCCCCACTCAGCGTGTGGAAGGGGCCAGCCATCGACCTTGTGGCCGGCGCAGGTTATCCGCCCTGCGCAAAGTAACTTTTCAGATGGCTTTAGGGGATCTGCCGAGATTTACAGCGCTGAGCTCAGGCAGTAAGTCATCGGGCGGTTGCGCACCCCCACCCACCTCCACCCAGGCAACCCCCTACCCTGCGCAGCCGTGGCCTCCGCAGCACTAATCGGACACAGACCTGCGCAGCGCAGAAGCAGCTGTGGGAGTTGGGGGGATGTGTTGGGCAGGGCTGTCATTGGGGCTCACTTAGAGCCGTGCGGATCGACGGGGTCACACGCAGGGGTTCCCCAACGTCCATTATGATACAGGGGAGAGCGTATGGGGGAGAGGAATTCCTGCCTCTCCCGACTGCTCTGACCCTCAATCCTAAACACTTAACCTGAATCCCTGCTCTAAATGACGCCCTGGTCCAGTATAAATCTCTCCAGCTGGAGGCAGTACAGTACGATTCTTTTTTTTTTATTATTATTATTGTTTTTGCAATTCTTTTAAATGATTCTTCTTGCGGAAAAAAGTGAAGGTTGAGAACGGTTTCAGACAGTCGCGTTACGTTAACATGTGATGTGATGCAGAGTGTTAATCTCGGCCTGTCGGCCCTTAGTGAAAGCCGTCCTGACACCCCAGTGTCTGGCCACACAGAGCTCTCTCTGTTCTGCCATGTTGGTCTGGGCTGGTGCGTGTGGTTTCAGTCCCGTCCCCTTGTGCAGTAACGTTCTGCCTCCATCTGATGGATCACACCGGAGGTTTCCTGCCTTCTCCCATGTTCACTGTATGTCTGTGTTTGTCAGGGTCTTTCTCTCTGTGCTGAGCGTGTTTGTGTGGGTGCGTGCCAGAGTGTGTCTTTACATATGGTTCTGTTTGCCTGTGTGTATGTGTGCTGTATGTGTGGCTGTGTACTGAGTATGTGTGTGTGTTTGAGAGTGTATGTGTGTGTGTGTGTGTGTGTGTGTGAGTGTGTGTGTGTGTGTGGCAGTTCAACGTGTATCTCCATGTGTGAGAGTGTAAGTGCACTCAGTGCGTATCTATAAGCGTGTCTGTTTGCAAGTGAATGTGTGTATTTGTGTGTGTACATAAGTGCACATTTGTGCATGTATGAGTGTGCGTTTGCGTGTGTAAACGCACGCACATGTGCGTGTGTCCTAGTGCACGTGCGTTTGTGTGTGTGTGCATTGTGTGTGTGTGTGTGTATCTGCAGGGTGTGGGGTCATACAGTGTAACAAAGTGAGCTTTTGTGTCTGTGTGTGTGTGTGTGAGTTTGTGTGTATGTGTGTAAAAGTGTTTGCAAGTTTGTGTGTGTTGGTGCATGTATGTGTGTGTCTGTCTAAGTGCATGTGCGTGCATGTAAGTTTGTGTGGGTTGAGGCATGTATGTGTGTGTGTGTGTGTGTGTGTGATTGCATGTGCGCGTGTGTGTGTGTGTGTGTGTGTGTGTGTGTACCCGCAGGGTGCGGGGTCATGCAGTGTAACAGAAACACACTCCGTGTTGTATGTATATCCTATGGCTCCAGAGGAATCAGGTTACTCTCCTAATTTCCACCTGAATCACGGGGCTCCCAGCACATCACACTCCTTCACTTCTGATAAGAGAGATGAACATTTCTCTGGCGGATTTCAAATAATCTCTCTCTTTTTTAATATTCTTTTTTTTTCCCCTTTCTGCTCAGACAAAATGTCGGCTGCACTTTTCCAACTACTGAGGAACTTTCCGGAGGACGAGTGAACAATTTTCTGCCTCAACGTTTTAAGAATTAATTCTTGAAGACTGAAGACATTCTGCTCTGCAGAGGGGTTATCAAAATGCTCTGGGTTCAAAGCTGATCGCGGACCGTTTGTTCCTATTTTTACATGCTGTCAGAGAGCTCTGCTCTTTTGGAAGCCGTCAGACGAGGGGGGGAGAGAGAGAGGGAGGGAGGAAGGGAGGGAGAGAGAGAGAGAGGGAGAGCGAGACACAGGCAGTGTTTCTCTTTTGTCCGACCTTCATTTCCGTCTCCAAACCTGCTTTCTGACACATCAGTCTTGGGAGGTGGCATACTTATTGCCTTCTGCGACGAAGAGGGGTTACAACAACATCTCAGCTCCTCTGTCAGATCCAGTGACAAAGTAGTACAGTAGAATTTCCTATCTGGCTTCGGTCTGGGGGCCTGGGTGAGACAATGTGACTACAGAGACACACAGACAATGCCCCCCACCCCAAACCACCCCCCCGCCCCCCGCCCCCCGCAAGAAATCCGCCTCAGCATCTAAACCCTGACCCTCCCCACCCCTGCTCTCAGTACACCACATATAACACTCATTCCCCGAGCCTTTCAGATAGAGCGCATATCGGATGTGTTCGGTCAAAGGCACTCAAGAGGTCAAAGTGCAAATGAATGAAGAGCTCAGTCACGCCCCCCATATATACCCCACCCTGCCCACTCGCCCCCCGCTGTGTGTGGCTCTGTGGGGAGTGAGAGAGAGCAGGCCCTCTCCTGTCCTGGGCCCACATCCTGTCTATCTCCTGCCCTGACACCCATTTCCTGCGGAATGCTGCAGCCGCCCCGCTCCCCGATAGCGGCCTGACACTCAACACATCCCTGAGGAGAGACACACTCCAGGATACACACACACACACACACACACACACACACACACACACACACAAACACTCAAACGTACGGGCACCATAGCACATACTCAACACAAAAGAGTGTGTGTACTTAACATGTGCAAACAAAAGAGCTTGTAGCGCGCGCGCACACACACACACACACACACACACACACACACACACACACACACACACACACACACACACACACACACACACACACACACACACACACACACACACAGGTCCAAATACGCAGGCAAACCCAGACACTGCAGTTCCCTCCTGATAGCAACCTGCCAGTCAACACATCCCCGCAGAGAGACAGACTCCAGGCCTGGCCTGTTTGTTTAGCGTCCGCTGCACATCAGTGCTTCAAGCAATGTTCTTGAGCCCAAGAGAAACTGAGAGGGGAACTGCTCTTTATAGGTCTGGCTGTGTGAGAGAGAGAGAAGGAGAGTGTGAGAGTGTGTGTGTGGGTGTGAGCACATGTGTGTCCTTTTTGGCATGTGGGTTTACGGTTGTGTGTTTGCAAGTGTGTGTGTCTGTGCAGCAAGCAAGTGTGAGTTTGTGCTGAGGGTGTGTTTGTTTGTGTGTGGGCAGTTGCCCTGTATACGTGTATGTATGCGGTAACTATGTATATCTGCAAGGGTGTTTCTACTCTACGAGTGTGAGTGTGTGTGTATGTGTGTGGGTGAGAGCTGGAGGTTTGTGTGTTTATTGTGTGTGTGTGTGTGTGTGTGTGTGTGTGAGACAGAGAGAGAGAGAGCTGGAGGTTTGTGTGTTTGTGTGTGTGAAAGAGCTGGAGGTTTGTGTGTTTGTGTGTGCGTATGTGTGTGTGTGTGAGTGTGTGAGACAGAGAGAGAGAGCTGGAGGTTTGTGTGTTTGTGTGTGTGTGAGACAGAAAGAGAGAGAGAGAGTTGGAGGTTTGTGTGTTTGTGGATGGTTTGTGGGGAGCTCAAGGAGGACATGAATAATCCTAAAATTACCCTCACTAGCAGGCTTTGTGGTTTGACATCTGCTCCCTGTTAACCTCCTCCCCTCAAACCCCCGTCTCTCTGTCTCTGTCCCCCTCTCCTTCCACCCCTCGGCCTTTACTTTAAGACGAGCGACCACCGCCCACAACCGCTAACGCGCATGGTGTTCCCACCATGTCTGCCACTGCTTATTTTCTACCTCTTCGTGCGTTGTGACCGAGAGGCAACGTTTTTACCACAATTACACAAGGAGGCCTCTAAAAGAGCAGGTTGCAGAAGCCTAGATTTTAAAAAATTAACAGGCAGCTGCCCAAGAAATCTGGTGTTCCATTGTTGCCATGGACGCTGGAACACTCAGGCCTGTTATTTCCTCTCTGAGGCCTCAGCCGGGCAGCCACCCACGTCATGTGACGAGGGTGAGAGCTCCTCACCTGCTGCTTGAGCTGCTGCACCAGCCGGTCCTTCTCCCTCTTCAGCAGCGCCACCTCGTCCTGCGTCTTCTTCTTCTTGGAGGACGACAGCTCCAGCAGGGCGATGTTGGCGTCCTTCTCACTGATGGCGGCCAGTAGCGCCTCCTGTCTGCAAAGGACAGAAAAGCAAACGCAACGTTAAAAAAAAAAATGGTTTCGGGGAAGGGGGCAGAAAGGAGGGAGATGGAGAGAAAGGGTGCAGTTCAAACTCCGTTCTCACATCTGACGGGGTGCTGGCTTAAGCTAAATTTCTAACACAACACAGCAACATAGCAGCTGTCTCCCTTCAAAAAGATAAAATAGTAAAATATTTCTCAACTTTAATGAGGGGGTGGGGGAGGGAGGAGGAAGAAAAACAACCTCTCTTTCATCCTCGGCTCCATACATCACGCTAGAGAGCCAGGGCCTGATGAGGAATGAGTTTCTGGGCTAAACAAGCCCCGCTGTGGATGGGCGAAAGGTGAGAGGCCCACCTGCTCCGTCCAGCTCTGAGGTGGAGGTGTTGCAGGGATATGTTGGCCGTGGTCCGTAAGCCCCCCATTTTGGCAGAGGAGGGGGAAAAAAAGAGGAGCTTCCTGATTAATGGTTGGAGCTGTGGAATGTGTTAAGAAGCAGGATGATGAGGTCCAGAGAGCTGCTGGTGGCTGACAGAGGCCTCGCTGACAGCCCCCACCCCACCCCCTCCGCAACACTCTCTCTGTGCCTCTCACACGCCCCTCTCTCTCCCTCTCCTACACTCTCTCTCCATCACTCTCTCTCGCAAACGTATCCTGTATCTCACAGTGACTCTCTCTTCATCCCTCCCTCTATCGCTCACTCTCTCACACTCTTTCCCTTCTCGCTCCCACTGGTTCTGGTCTACACCCACTTTGTACCATAGTATACCATAGTGTACCATACTGTACCATAGTGTACCATGCCATACGACACACACGACCCCCGCGGCTTTGACACCACCCCCCCCAACCCCCACATGTGACCCTACTGCCGCCAGAGCTCACTGTCAGCTTTTCACTGGCCGAGCCATGAGCTGGTCTGTGCACCACTTCCTGTCCTCCGTCGTGCCCATGTGCACCCGCCCCCTCCCTCCCAACCCCCCCACCCCCCACCCCCCACCCCCTCTCTCCAACGCAAGGTGTAAAGAACACAGCAGGCCCTGCCAGGATCATTATGTATGGCTTCTTAATGCCGTGTAAACACCAGCGGCGTACAGAGCCGCCATTATTCTACCGCACAACATATTTACATCTGAGGCCTTCGGACAGCCAAGGAGTTCGATGTATTAATTAGGGCCCGTTTGATTTCCTCATCCCGTCAGGGGAGGAGGTAGCGGTGGTTGGGGGGATTGACAGGGCCAGGCCCTGAGGCTTGAACCAGCCCGCTGTGTGACTTTCTCAGGTAAGCTCTGGCAGTGGACCTCATCAAAGGCCCGGATCTCCGGCCGGCCCGGATGAACGGACACCAGCAGCTACTTTAGTGTTCTACATTGGTATGTCCGTTAGCTGGGCCTGCCTGGCAGAAATGGAGGCCACAAGGGGGACGGGGGGGGTGCGGATAGGCATGGGTTTGAGGGCGTACTCATCCATGTGGGGAGGGGTTTGTCTACAAGCACCAAGCACGACATCACCCCAGGTTCTGTGTTATGGGGGTTAGCATCACCCCGCTAACCCCCATTACCCACCCCCCCCACCTTGGGTCGGGCCGCTAACCGCTAATGGCACGCTGCCGCCTTGCCCAGGCCGCTGTCCTATATCTCTGCACTTGTATTCCGCCCCGAGGATTATCATTATAGCCGTATTTATATACACATACATATTACTTCATCAATCACTCGGGCCTGCAGACTCATGGGGTTCACTTCCAGGGCAGAGGGTGGAGGGATAGATCGGCATAGGGTGAGGGGGAGGTGCAGTGGGTGGGGGTTCAGGTTTTAGGAGCCATTCCAAAAAATGTGTCTGGGTTGCGGCCCCTGCGGCACGCGCCCATCCCGTCCCGTCTCAGGCAGGGCCCGAAAGGTGCTTGACATGCCAGAATAACATGGCTCCCACATTTGTCAAACACAGGAAATGAGATAGAAACACATCAAGAGGTGGGAAAGAAAGAATGGATTCTGCCTTCTAGGGAGAGAGACAAAGAGAGTGTGCATACGTGTGTGTGTGTGTGTGTGTATGTGTGTGTACCTTCACTGACTGTGTGCCCCAATACCCTGCAAAAGGACCATATTTAATCCAATGCTGTGCAGAACAAGGCTGAAATGATAACAATGGTATGAGGGAGGGAGGGAGGGAGGAAGGATGGAGGAAGGAGGAGAGTAAAGCGATGGGATAGGGGAAGGGGCGGGGACAGGCAAAAACTGTAACACCACATTTCAGAGCTCTGGGTTCGTCCCCCTTGCTTCTCCACACCACGTCCCACCCAGGCACCACGTCCCACCCAGGCAGGAATGAGAGGAGTCAACCACAGGACACGAAGCCTAACCAAATGCACCGGACACAACCTCACACCTGGAAACATCACAGTCTAACAATGGCTGCCACGGTTACAGCACTCAAACACAACCTGTAATGAAGGGGTGCAGAGCCCTGGTATTGGAGAGCTAGAGTATGCTGGATTTTGACGTTACTGAGAGCCCCTTCAGAGATCAGGTAACACAGTGGATTACACAGACTTCGCCTGGCTGCTGGTTGTTGATTTGAAGATGAAAGCAAAAACCAGCACACCTTTGTGGCTCTCCAGCACTAGGGCTGGCTACCCCAGGTGTAGTACATACACCAAGACCGGAGGGCGAAAGGGCAGCACTGGGCTGCTTCAGATGGTGCTGGACAGCAGACACGGAACAAGAACAGCCTCGTCAGGTATAGTCATGAAGTACAAGCAATATATCTGAAGAACTACAGCTATCGACTCACTGTCCTACAATTCTAGCCTTCTAGAAACCACAAAAATGCTTTTCACCTGGATTTTTTTTTATGCTGTTTATACTGATCTTATAAATTGATTTACTGATTTCCATGGTTTCATTCACTCCCTCCATTCATTCCCAACCCAGCACCTGACACTGTCTACAGCTCATCCCAGGACATCCAGCAAGGGGAGAGTGCAGACTGAGATTGGGCATTAAATGGACACGTTCCACAAATTGACACTGAGGGGCTTTTCCACCCTCACCCCCACCACCCCCCCAACCCCCACCCCCCACCCCACCACCACATTGTAACCTTTAAGGTCACAAGTGCTGTCATTGTCTAGGATAGCTACCAATTGGCATGGGGTCAAAGGTCAAGTCAGTCCATCGCTCGCGGCGAAGCAGCTAATCGATGGAGTGATGTCACCTTTCACTCAGCGCGGCCCACCTGAGTGCAGCAAAGCCTGTCCGCGAGGTCGCGCAAAAAGACCTCCTCTCATCTTTTCTTCTCTCCCCCCTTCTAATTCTTCCCTCTATCCACTTTGATCCGGTCTAGCCCTCTGAGCAGGACAAAAGTGGAGGAGACAGTCACATCTTCCTTCTCAGGATAATGATGTACAATTGTGTTGCCGCGGGGACGCCATGGCAGATTTACGGCGTCTCCATGGCGTCATCACTGCCGGGTTCCCGCTAAGCCAACGGGCCGGGAGACACCACATGCAAACCCAAGAATTCTCACACTTCAGAGGGGGGTGGTGAGCAAAACACAGTCTATTTTTTATTTTTGAATTCCTCTCTAAATGTGTTGACAGGCAATCACTCAAAATTGCAGTATCATGGGGAAAAAAATTAAATAAAATCCTGAAGCGCTCTAAACAAAACCTGCGGTCAGCCTCCCGCCAGCAAGTCCAGATGGAATTCCATGGAGGGTCCAGTTGGGGACAGTCTTGCGTGCACACAAACCCGACAGCCGTGTTTTCATAAAGCATCTCAAAGTAGCAACACTGACTTAAAATAACGCTTTCTTCCTGTCCATATCTCAACTTTATCCCTTATGAGCCAAAGGCAAAACTGACCTCAGCTCGGCAGGCATGCTATCAGACGCTTCATGAAAGACATGAATTTGTCTTTGAGGGTAAAAATCCATCCATTTGCCATTTTTACTTCTGTTTAGACAATCTAGCACTGCGTCAGGCCTGATATTGATCGATCAGAGGGTCTCAGCTTAACCTACATTACCCTACTGTCTGTTCAGTGCATTAATAGCTCTTTATGTGGAAAAATACTTCCAGATATTTCCCTTTTACTAATTTCCATCTGAGTCTCCCTGTTCTGCTGAGAGACCCCAGCCTGAGATGTAATTAATACACTTTATTAAATTAAATGTAAGTAATATACAAAAAGAAAAAACCTCAGCCAACCACCTGCCTCAGGTGAGGGGAGGCTGGAGGGAAATGGAAAAACAATGTGAGGAGAGGGAGGTGGAGGAGGGACAGAGAGAGAGAGAGTGAGAGGGAGGACTGTGGGAAGCATGGAGGAGAAGGCAGCTAGGAAGATGGAGGAGATGGGGGGAAAGGTGGAGGAGCGAGGGAGGAGGGATGGAGGAGAACACACACAGAGAGAGGCTCCCCAGACCGAGGTATGACTCCACACTGAGAGTGGAATGGACTGTGCCTTCCTTCCTGGCCAACACGTGCCTGCTCGGCCCATAAATCTCTCCGCTCCTTTGAGCTCATTTCCTGCTAAAACAAACTCCCTCTGTGACCCCTGCTCTCGGGGCCACCTTATGCCCCCCCACCAAACCACCTCCCTGAGCTACCCCCTTCAGAGACATCTCTGCACGGAGAGAAGCTGAAACAGAAGCATGGACCGACGAGGACCACCAAGAATGACACACATCCATCTGCCACTCAAACCCACTCTGCGATATTTACACATTGTCTACACAATGCCATTATTAATTACTTTCAGAAACACTTCTGCTACAAATCAGGGGTGGGGAGGACTGTATCTTATTTTGAGGGGGTTTGTTTCCATAAATTACTCACTGTTCAATTAGTTAATTAGCTATAAAATCCAGTGCTGGGTTCACTTGTAAACTGGACAACAACAACAACAAAAACATTTTATACAGACACGAGAACAGTCTTCCGCTGCCATTCATGAACTAATGAATAATGTAGAGAAAAATTGTCAGACCTCCAAATTAATGACCGGGCTACTTAAATAATTAAGAGGAGGACTTGGCACGAGATCCAGAAGGAGATACGGCCTGAAGAGGAGGGGGGTTCTCCTTCTCAGGCTTAAATAATTAGTCACAAACTCAGAGGGCTTAATATCACACAACACATGCAGTAATTCACGACTTAATTCCCATGTGTAAAAGCACCATGATGGAGCTAAACTGCGGTGAAGCAAATGCCAGCAAAATGTCGTCATCGGCACCAGAACGGTTAAAACCGTCTCGACGACTGCATCAATCTCGCACTCACGCAGCATAATTGCGTACATCAAAATAAAATATAGAGCAGTCATGTTAAACAAACTGAGCACTGGAAGAGGACCAAAAACATGAAATAACATTTTTTTTTTTTGAAAAATAACCCAAACTCTACTGTTCTTTTTTTTTGCTCCTGTTGCGTGCTGGCAGGGTGCCACGGCTGAGAGCTCTGGGAGAGCGAGCGTTTGCACGCTGGTCTGGCCGTGGCTGGTGGAGTGGGAAGAGTAACGGGGTCCAGGCCCAGCGGGGTGCAGCGGGCCCCATAGCGCACTCTGCTTTCAGCCGCCTCCTTTAAACGCTGGGAATGAAAGTGCAGAGACATCCCCTCGCTTTGAGCTCCAGCTAAAAAACAAACCCCTCTATTCCTACTGAGGGAAGGGAAGAGCACCGTCTCCCTCTCTCTCTCTCTCTCAAAAAAAAAAAAAACAGAAAAAATACAAAACGAAACAAAAATAAGTGGATAAAATACAAAGGCTGTCACACATGAAAGGAGAAGACAGAGACACTGACTCAAACCCTGAGAGACAGGCACCAGTTTCTGGCTTTTTCCTCCATCTCTCGATTCTTACCGCGGTGGTTCTTTATACGGACGTGAGGTCACGTCACCGTTTTTATTACGCACATCTTCACAGATGGTTAATTATGGACGGGCACCAGTAAAAAGCCACTGCAGTGACTTTCGTAAAGGGATAGCAGAGACTAATGGGGGAAAAACAGAGGCTCATTTGAAGCTACACAGGAAGTGAGCGATGATAGCACGCTAGCGGACTGTAATAACTTAAGGGACCCGACAGGTCTCTCGATGAAAGAGAGCTCATTTTGGAGGAGGACTCAATTAAGGTGCCAAGAGGGAACTGGACTTTGCTTTAAAAAAAAAAAAAAAAAAAAAAAGAAAGGAGAGGGAAAAGTTATGAGTTAAAGCTTTGACAATACCAAACACATTTTTACAATGAAACACATTTATAATACTAACTCTGATCTAAACTCCCCACTTGAAGAGAAATGGGGGGGGGGAAGCATCAAGGATTGGGGAAAAAAAAAATCTTCAGTACATCCACTCCAGCTGCACCACTCACTGCCTGCATGCACTTCTAAAACAATCTGTGCTAAAAGCAAAAGCCTACATACTGCTCGCACAGCTACGATCTTAATTTTCCATTAAACACTGTTGCCAGGGGAACGTTAACGAAGTACGAGGCCTTCGCTCCAAACAGTGGATTCTCAGTCGGATGTGCAGAAGAGCACTCAGCCTCTCTCAAGCCCCCTACTGCCCCCATCCTCAAAATCTCAAAATCCACATGCTGCTGTGTGGGCATGTAACCAAACTGCCCCCCCACACACACTTGCGCCCTGCCCCCCCAGACCCCCCTGATCCCCTCCTGCCGTTCAAAGGGAAGCGCAGCGGCCCTAGGGACCGTCTGCTTATCACCCCCCACCACCACCATGCCTGACAGCCCGGCCTTAATTACCACAGATAACCAGGCCTGACAAAGACAAGGAGGAGGAAGAAAGAAAGAAAAACAAAAACAAAACTAAAACCATACATCTCAGCTACTCTGAGGAAAATCTGGCTGCCAACCATCCATCTACTCCCTCTTCCCCCATTCCCTCACTCAGCACGTGCACACATGCACACACACACACACACACACACACACACACATATATATATACATACATACACACAGACAGACACACAGACACATGCACATGCGTGCACACACACACACACATATACATACATACACACAGACAGACACACAAACACATGCGTGCACACACATACACACACACACACACATACACATACACACACAGATGCATACATACACACAGACAGCACAAACACATGCACATGTGTGCACACGCATACACACACACAGTGCAGAAGTGGCCTGGTTCTCATCACCTGGAGAGAGCAAGGAGACAGGATGCAGGGGGTAAGAGGGTAATAGCAGGGGGCCTGAGAGGGTGAGAGGAGGGGCAGAAGCAGCTGACAGAGGGGGGCGGCATTGTCAAACCCTGGCCCACAGAGCACACAAGGGCATTACAAGCTGTTTCCAGTCCAGCTACTTTCCAGTAACTCGATTTGACTGAGCTGCTAAATGAGCACTGACCTCCCTGCTCTGACATGTTTTGACAGCAGATATCCACATTTCTTTGCACTTTTCCCTACAAATTAAATACATAAAATTGGATTAAGGCAGCACATTTTTTTTCTGTAAAAAGAACGCTGTTAAAAAGCTGATGACTCTGACTAAGGGCTCTGACGCTGCGGGGTGAAAGCGGACACGTGACACCAGCTGCATGGATAAGCTCAGGGAAGGGCCTGCAGCATCACGCTGAGGAGCAGATATTTCACCATCTCATCCTCCACAGGATGCGTGTCGCCTTCTGATAATTATTAATAATTTATCATCGTTTGGCAGGAGCTCATATCCAGTGAGGGTTACAGAGCTGCGCTGGCAGGTAGGCGACATGTTAGTGAGATCAGATAACCGTGTCTACCACACAACAGCAGCTGCAAATCACCGGCCCACATCCAGAGAGAATCTCCACATCCAGGGACGGCATCGGGGCCCACACCCGGCACGGCTGGCTCTGACCAGCCGCGGATTTTAAAGCAGCTGCAGGCTTGGAATTAAGGACAGAGAAGCTGTACAGCAGCAAGCATTCGCTCTGGACCTTGTTAGAGCCACAGGGTGGCTGTTTAAAAAATAGAAAATAAATAAATAACAATAAAAGAAAACAAAACATAAAACCAGTGACCAATTCAGACCCGGGAAGCCGGGTAGAGGTGAGCGAACAGAGCAGCACGATCAACTGTTTAAATTGATTAACGAAGCGCTGTGAAACAATAAAGAATGAGAATGCCTCGCGGCTCTCCGAGGGAAAGAGCGAGCCCCACAGCTGGGACTGGAGCTCGGATCAGCAGGAGGTTCTGAATGAGGCCGGGGGACGAGGAGGGACGGAGATGCCCTTCTCACAGATCCAAGGATGGGGAGAATAGCAGGGCCTCCTCTGTGAAACGAACACATTGATTATTTTTATTTTGGCTCTGTGTTGCTGTGCCAGAGATGCTGGATGGGAGAGTGCGTGAGGCACAGGGCGGGGGTGGTGGGGATGGTGGTGGTGGGGGCTGTCACCCTGCCAGATATGCCATGCTGAGCTCCAGCAGGGTCGTCACGGGAACCAGAGGCTGCAGCCCCCGGCATTGCTGCAGGGAGACCCCCCACCGCACACCAGCTTCCTGACCAATCACAATTGAGAGGTGCAGAAAATAATAGTTTTTTTTTTTTCGGGAGGGATTGCAATTAGCAAAACACAAGCTCCTGCGCAAGACATTTCTGATACTCAGGGAGCAGGAGAGAGCAGAGGACACGCCAGAACAAAGCCTGCAGTCAAAGCTTACCAGGCAGAAATAAAAAAAAAAACCAGGTCCATTAAATATGCTGCCTTAAAGTAATACTAAATTCAAAACTATGCAATATGTAAATCTGAGCACCTCACTCACTGTTTTTACAGTGCCCAGCCATGGACTTCCTGTTCATGTCGATAACGTTAGCACAAACTACAATCACCAAGTCACTAAAATCACCTTTGTTTTCTCCAATGTATAGTTTTCATATTGAATAGGAAGAAGAATTTACTGATCGCTGGCTGAACTGTCACTGCTAAATTAGACTTTATTTTGGTTTTTTGGTTGTGTGGGTTGAGGGGTTGTAAAAGGGTTTGTCCTACTCAGACGCTGGGTATTTCTGCGGAGTGGAAGTCCCGACTTCTTGTTCCACACCACAGTGTCTGGGACTGTGAGCCAGTCAGTGCTTTGGAAAGTCTAAGATGATCCATGTGACCAACATGACCTGGGAGGATGTCAATGCATTAGTCTGGTCTTGTTTGCTAAAATGTTTCAGCTCGTTTTGCTCAGGTCCTCCTCACGCTTCAGGTTAGTCCTTTGAGTCTACCTGGGTAAGTGTTTTTTGATGTGTGATTCCCTTTACCATAGCTGGGCTGAAGCATGTCTGGTGCTACTTTTTTTTGGGAGCCAGGCGGCTGTGGAAGGGGGCCCTGGGAATCACCCCCACCCACCCCACCGGTACCCAGCAGCCGCGGGGTAGGCAACAGAGCGGGAGGAGCTATGGGGTTTGATGGAAGGTAACAGGGGGAGAGCAGGGTGCCCCCCGCCCCCATTCGTGCCGGGGTGGAGGGGGGATAAATCAGGGTCGGGCCTGATGGCAGCACTCTCTCTCTCTGATTCATGCTTTTCAGTACGGCTCTCCCAGGGGGAGGGCCAGCGCTCCGCTCAGCCCGAGAGCCCAGCCTTACCTTCCCTCACCTCGGCCTTCAGAGTCTCCCCTCCATCCCACTGCCTGGGGCCTCTGGTAACCCCCCCCACACCCCCACGTCCTCCAGGCCACCCCTCGTCATAAACACCCAGCTCCGGGGCCATGAGGAGGGGGCCAGGTGATCCACACAGCAGCCTCTCCACTCACCGCCTGGGCCCAGCAGAGGAGGGTCTGCGCTTCCCAAGGTCACAGGCCTATAAATCCCTCATACCCTTCAGACAGCCCCCGGCCCCCTACGCCTCCAGCAAGCAACACAAACTGCCCCCATCCCCAAAACATGCACCCTGTCATCATGCACTGTGTGCTGAAAAACCCCAAACACCAGTCATAGGTGGTAAACAGAGTTCAAAAACGTTTACGGTCAGGGCCACACATTGAGGCTCACACAGTTAACTCAACTGGCTAAGGTCACCGTCCATCCTTACACTACTAACGGGCTGCCTGTGATCAGAACAAACACTGTTGCTTTTCAATAGATGAAGTCTGGGAACCATTTCTGTTTTTCTCCAAGTGGTGAAAATGGCAGCCCCTGACAGAGGGCAGCCTCACCAGTAGAGAAGACAAGACTTTTTTTCTCCTGCTATACTGCACTAGCGATCTGCATTCAAGCACATCCATGTGCCATTTTGTCTCGGTATTCCATCTGCAAAGGTGTAGTCTGAGTGTTTTCGGGCAGTGTGATGTGGTCACTCTCTCCCCTGGCCCTGCTGGTTTGAGAGGAGCGAGGGAATACACAGCAAAAGAGGCCGAGGTAATTACATCCCTGCACCAGGCCTCTGACGGAGGGAATAAGTGAGAAAGAGAGGAGAGGAAGAGAAAGGAGTGAGACCACCAGTGCTTTGATACTCTGTGTGGGACTGCCCACACATAGTCAATATGGCTCCCATAAATGTGTCTACACACACACGCACATATATAATACATACAGATACTCACACACTTACATGAACATACACGCACACACACATACAGTGTGAGGACCACAGTGACAGTGGAGAGCAGAAACACAGTGAAAGTGAGGACCACAGTGACAGTGGAGAGCAGAAACACAGTGAAAGTGAGGACCACAGTGACAGTGCAGAGCAGAAACACAGTGAAAGTGAGGACCGCAGTGACAGTGGAGAGCAGAAACACAGTGAAAGTGAGGACCACAGTGACAGTGGAGAGCAGAAACACAGTGAAAGTGAGGACCGCAGTGACAGTGGAGAGTAGACACACAGTGAAAGTGAGGACCACAGTGACAGTGGAGAGCAGAAACACAGTGAAAGTGAGGACCGCAGTGACAGTGGAGAGCAGAAACAGTGAAAGTGAGGACCGCAGTGACAGTGAAGAGCAGAAACACAGTGAAAGTGAGGACCACAGTGACAGTGGAGAGCAGAAACACAGTGAAAGTGAGGACCGCAGTGACAGTGCAGAGCAGAAACACAGTGAAAGTGAGGACCACAGTGACAGTGGAGAGCAGAAACACAGTGAAAGTGAGGACCACAGTGACAGTGGAGAGCAGTAACAGAGTGAAAGTGGGGACCACAGGGCGTGTGATAAGCAGCTCTACACGCCGGGCTCCATGATAGCAGCCTATACTGGTGATTAAGCAGGCTTACAGGAGCTGCAGGGTTTGGTGACTATGGAGCGTTTCCCACTACCCATAACCCCACTCTCTGGGTCCTTCTCCAAGTGCTAAAAAAAAAATGACCCTCAAGACAATTATGAACTAATGAAGAGCTCATTTGAGGGTTTCTGACTGCGTCACACGGCCCTGGGATGAAAAGATGGCCTAATAAAATGGGCTGTTTATGGGGATGACACAAACCAGAGGGGGGAAAAGGGGGACCACAGACCAAAATCAAGTGCCCTCAAACCAACATCCTCGAACTCCTACCAAAACCCAAAATACCAACAGCCTGCTACTTAAAATGCAATAAAAATACAGCATAACAAAACCTGAGTGGACCTAACAACACACTACCAGGCAACCATTGGTCGTGATGAGTCAGCTCTCTCTGTACTACAGTTGCTGCATAACATTGTGCTTTCCGTATTTTATGACGTGTGACTGTTTGTGCTGCTTTCTCCTCACCAGGGCTTCCTTGGAAAAGAGATTGCTATCATATGAAAAGGACACAACTAGAGTAATGAGACAAGTCGAGTATAAAAACCGGATGGCCTGTGCCCACAGGTGTCCGTTTCCCAAGACGTTCACACAACGGTCGGGTCATTCAGGGCCTCTGGCCGGAAAGCACGTCCATCACAGTGAGGTTTTCCTGGCCCAAAACAGCCTCTTGTTCACAAGGTCGCCCCTCCGGATCTGCATTCATTCAGACAAACAAATGTTCGTGCCGGGACCCAGGACCCCCTCACTCTCTACCCCACCCCACCTCCAGTACATGCAGACCTGGCTCAGCGCCCCCACACCCCAAAAGCACGGCGATTCTTTACGGCCGCACAGGGAGCAGCCATCCCGCATCTCTGCTGCTTTCCTCATCTGGGCCGGGCCCGCTGCGTTATTTACGCCGGCGTCAGAACCCGGGTCTCCCACACGCCTCCCGACAGACAGGCAGTAACCCTGTCTGCCTGTCTCATGCCGACCATGTTTTACTACTACCTTTTTATTTCCTAGAGAAACAGGTTTTTTTTTTTCTTTTTTGAAAGGGCTTTGTATTTTTCAGAGGGCCTCCAAGTCGGTCTGAGCTGCATCTGTGGATCTAATGTGGCTGGTCTCCCCCTGGCATACGGTATCTCTGAAGTATTCATACAGAGACATGCCCATAATCACACACCGATGGAAAAATACACCAAGCTAACAGCCCTGGACCAAGTAACTCTTCATCTTTTACGGTAAAAAGAGATAATGGCCTTGCTTTTTTTTTTCTGTGCCGCCTCTTCCGCCTCCTGCTATGTTGGGATGCGTTTGGCTTCTTTTTCCATTCAGTATGAAAGCTCGCCTTCTTCCCAAGGTGAAGGAAACAGGAGATTTTTCTGGCATTTTCCGTGCTCAGAGAAAGGGGAGTTGGGCATGCCAAGTGTGGCCAAGCAGGACCGTTTCTCCGGAATTCAAACAAACAGACCCATTAATGGCAGCGATTAAATCTCGGTAGCAGAGCGCAATGTCTGGATAGAGGGGTCGCTTAAGAAACAAAATGGAGGATAGCGTGGTGAAGGAAGAGGATGAGGAGGGGGAGGAGGAAGAATAGTTAAAAGAAGAGGGAAAAGGCAGCGCCAGGCACTGCTCTGTGTACCCTTAAGGCCCCATTTCAGACCCAGAAACTAAGAGGAGGGAGGGAATGAGAGATGGAAAGATGGAGGGACAGATAAAGAGGGGCGGATAGAGTGAGAGATGTAAGAGAAAAATGGGGGGATTTGAGGAGGAAGAGAGATGTGGCAGGGGTATGCAGAAACCCTGGGAAAGCCTGGAGAGAGGGCAGAGAGGCGGTCAGGCCTAATCCCTCCTGTCACATACGGGCAGGTACAGCAGCCCCCCAATACCACCCTGCGCTGTGCTGTGCTGTGCCGACAGAGGAAAAACAGCACAAACCCCCACCCCCACCCCCCATACCACCCTGTGCTGTGCTGTGCTGACAGAGGAAAAACAGCACAAAACCCCACCCCCCACACCACCCTGTGCTGTGCTGTGCTGACAGAGGAAAAACAGCACAAAACCCCACCCCCCACACCACCCTGTGCTGTGCTGTGCTGACAGAGGAAAAACAGCACAAAACCCCACCCCCACACCACCCTGTGCTGTGCTGTGCTGACAGAGGAAAAACAGCACAAAACCCCACCCCCCCACACCACCCTGTGCTGTGCTGTGCTGACAGAGGAAAAACAGCACAAAACCCCACCCCCCACACCACCCTGTGCTGTGCTGTGCTGACAGAGGAAAAACAGCACAAAACCCCACCCCCCACACCACCCTGTGCTGTGCTGTGCCGACAAAGGAAAAACAGCACAAAACCCCACCCCCCACACCACCCTGTGCTGTGCTGTGCCGACAAAGGAAAAACAGCACAAACCCCACCCCCACACCACCCTGTGCTGTGCTGTGCCGACAAAGGAAAAACAGCACAAACCCCCAACCCCCACACCACCCTGTGCTGTGCTGTGCCGACAAAGGAAAAACAGCACCAAAAAGCAAGCACTTCTTCTGTTTTCCTTTTTTTACCCCATTTCCATTTCTGTCTCCTCTCAGGAGAGGAGAGCAGGAAGAAGGGAGGAGGACAGAAGAGGAGATAGAGCGAAGAGGTTGAAGAGAGTAAAGCAGAAAGAGCAAGAAGAGAAGAAGGGGTAGAGATGGAAGGAAGAGGAGAGAGAAGTGGAGAGGAGGAGGAATATTTTGCCCCCCCCGTCCCATGCCCTAATACAACTGCTCAGCACCGGCCCTTGAGCTTGAGCAGACAAGACCAGCACCCCCACACCCACCTCCCCCCGCCCATGGAAACGCCACTCTGCGCTCAGATAACCACGCCGGCGACCCGCCGCACCAAACGCCTTCAAAGCCACTTAAGAGCGGCTTATCGGGACCAGAAGGCTTTCACTCTGATCTTTGGAAACATTTACCCAACAAACCCTGTCAGTGCTGTGGGAAAACCCCTGCCAAATTATCACTTAATTCTGCCAGCCTCTCCCAGACAACATCTGACATTCACAGCGCAGTGCGCACACTGCAAAAAACCCCACTGCAAAAATATGTGCGGTGGTAGCCAAACACAGGAAAACCTGACCCTCAGATTTCTGATTCATAAAAATAGAAAAAAAAATGAACACATAAAGCATACAATAATATATGTCATACATTTTACATCTGTCATATTTCCTGTAATGTGTATATTTTTTAATCTTATTACAGGAGTCTAGGGATTCTCTATGTACATTACAGACAGTAATATGGAGTGGTGCTGCAGTGCTATAAGGTAAAGCAAAGACTAAGACTGCCGGATGGACAGACAGGATGAATGGAGTCTGTGTAGATTTTCTGCACTGATCCCTTTTATCTAGGGCAACTGGGGGTCGTATTTTGCTTTTTTTTTTTGGGGGAAGGGGGGGAGGCAGTGCTTTGGATGGTTTGACTGCATCATCTGAAAGTGGCCAGAACCCCCCCCCCCTCTGATTGGCTAGGCATAACTGAATGCAGCTGAATGTTGAGTCAAAGTCGCTGTGACAGTCACCGAGTCACTTTGACACTGGACTGGGAGACACGATGTCACAGATGTGTAACCGTTCCTTTCACAGATACTGTCCTCAAAGCCTTGGGTTAAATATAAAACACAAGATCACATACGTGCTCACCTCTCCAGGCTGCGCCCCTCCCCACCCCTTCCTTGCTCTTTATAATGCTCACTGCACTTATCTGAACTTGTTTTTAATTGTAATTTGTTTTAAACCTAGGCTGTTGTTGATTTAATTTTCTCCTTTACTAGATTAGTCTATAGGGGGGTCCTGATCTATTCTGTCACCTTTGGCACTTGGGACTTTATCTCTCTCTAGGGTTATCTCTGCACTTTTTGTACCATTCTTATGCACTTTGCCTTGTTAGTCACTCTGGATAAGAGCGTCTTATGAATGCCTGTAATGTAATGTAATGCAATGTTTTCTTACCAGAGCTACTTATAAATACATTGAGTATACTCAGAATAAGAATTTTTAGTTCTGTTCAACACAGCTAACTTAAACAACTACTTCACTGATCCTACATACATTCCCTCTGGTCTGGGGATTTTGTTAGCCACGTCTGACACTATTGCTCATTCAAATCAGGTGAGTACATTTACGCCGCCCCTCATCGGAAGCCGCTCTGGATAAGAGCGTCCGCCGAATGACCGTAATGGAATTCTGCAGTGCTTGCTCCTAATTGGAAAAAGATATCATTAATAGGTCTAAACCCCAGATGACTGGAGGAGGAGGGGGGGGCTACTCCATCGGGAGGGAGACCTTGGCAGCAGAGAACAGAGATGGAGGGGGGGGGGGGCCCACGTGGCACCAGAACCGCCCCCCCTCCAAACCAGCACGGTGGCGCCATCCATGCTCCTCATTTCCCTCCTTTACAAGCAGGCCTCTTGGGAAACCCGAAACCCCAAAAAGCCCAAAACCGCCCCCCCCACCCCCACCCCCACCCCACCAAGCCCCCACGGGGGGACGGGCGCAAGATATGGCAACTGCCACCACGTCAGCCATTAGGATTAATTGAAAAACTCCCATAAACGCCCACACCGGAGACCGGGTGCTGCCTTGTCGCCAGTGCCCGGCCCAGTGCCAGTGCTTGTAACGCACTTTTATTGTGTTTTATTTTATTTTTTTGCTTGCCTTTCCTTCTCCCCTGTTTATTTATTTCTGTAATTGGGACACACTTTATTCCAGGAACAGAGTGTGTGGGGCGAGGGGGCAGGGGTCTGTGATTTTAACACACAGCCCTCAGCTTTAATCTCAGCATTTTGACTCAGCCTTGAGACTTGGTGGGGGGGGGGTTTGTTTGTGTTGAAAGATGGCGGGGCTCTCGGCTCCAGTCATTAGTGATGCTGAACAGCATGATGGGGGGAGGGGGGTGTTGGGTGGTAAAAACCATAGAGAGATGCTCTTTCAGCTCCCTATAAAGCAAGCACAAAGGACACAACTTGCTGAAACTTTCACTCTTGCAAAAACACTTTCCCTGGTTTTGTGGCCTGTTCTGCAATTGCTTCTGATTTTCAAGATAGGGCAGAGACCGCGGACCATCCCCAAATAAACCGCACTCCGGTAAGAATGTGCACTGTGCAATTCTGCTAAGGACTCTTCGACCAGTACGCTGATGGATGTACAGACAGATGCACTTAATTCACCCCCCCACCCCACCCCAGGGCGAAATTCACACAGGGCTAGATTCTATCAAATGCACTTCTCTCAGTACACAGGGCTACATTCAACTGAACGTAGTCTCTTTCAGCCCCATATGCAGTTAAATCAAAACAGACTTTACATTACGACACCATTTTCTTTGAGCATGTTGCATTTAATTGGAGACAAGAAAACATGTCCGCCGGAATGCCGTTCTTTTCATTCTAAAATAGGAAGAGCAGCTGCACTTAAATAGACTTAAGTGTGTTTTAATGAAGTGCAGATGCCCTCGCAGAGAACTGGACTGGGCTTGACTGAACCCGGGCCACTGGGCACTGCCAGCAGGGCAGCAGCCAGCCATGCCAGGTGCGCTGGGTACAGTAAGGATGGTCTTGTGCTTTGGCGGCGAATGGTAATGTCACATGTCCGGGGATGGGCGGGCGCGTGAGCGGACGTTCCGGGCTGGTGGCGTTGCCGGGGAGACGGCGGAGGCCCACTCAGCGCCACAGGGCAGCCGAGCGCTTGGTCCCGCCGGGTACGAGGGCGGGGTGTTGACTAAGTGGCGGGAACTGGGCCAGAGGGCTCCACTCGGCTATTTTTGGGATTCCTCTCTCCCCCTTCCCTCTCTGCGCCCGTTGTTGCCCCCGCCGGTCAGACACGGCCGCATCGGCGGCGGTCGCTCGTCGGGGCTGCCCACACCGCAGGGCCCGAGCCCTGACCGAGCCCGCGCCTGCCCTCTGCTGCCGTCTCCCGGGCAACGCCGCGTGTCCTGACAGCTTTAACGTGTGAGCAACTCGCCGCTAGCGAGGACAGCGATGGCGGCGGTTTGGAGAAGAATGCATGATCCAATCCGCTGTTATGCCAGAATCACGTATGCCAGAGTCCAGTTTTCAGCTGCAGGAGTGCTGGGGCCTTCATGGTCAGAATGAGGACAGAACCAGAGCTCTCATCTCCAGCGGAGGGTGGGGCAGGGGGGGCAGAGTCTCCTCTGCAGGTGCCTGCTGCCCCACCCCTAACCAGCTGGGGCTCTTTCACAGCGGAGACGGCCGATACTGGAGTTCAACCATATGTCCTACAGCCTCAACCTCAAAACCTCAACTTCCTGCTCAGCCTGGGAAAAACCCAGCTGCGTCTCTAATAGGAGACGGCTCATCGGTATGGACACACACACACACACATACACACGCACACACGTGTGTAAACACACACAATACACCCACACAGCACAGCCTCAAATCCAGTATTATCAGGAAAATGTCACAGTGTTGAACCCCCACCACACACACACACACACACACACCCCCACCCCATGGCTCCACTCTTCGTCCCCTCACGGTGTTGACAACTCTGTTTGGTGGTTTTCGTGCCTTCCCAGCATGCTCTTCCCCCTGCAGTCCCAGAGTGACCGGTATTACATTTCCCTGCTCCGTGCAGTGTGGTTTCACCCATCCCTGCTGCCAAACCACCACATAACTGCACCCTGTTTACACAGAAATATATGCCTGTTTGTTTGTGCGTGTGTGTGTGCGCGCAAGTGTGCGAGTGTGTGTGCGTGAGTGTGTGTGTGTTGACATTGAGGAGTGTAAGCTGCATGTGTATGTGTACACTTAAACTGCTCTGTTTGTGTGAGTGCGCTTGTTTGTCTCTGTGTATTTACACTGGTGTGTTTGCATGCATATGTCTGTCTGTATGTATTTGCATGGGTGTGGGAGTGTGTATATGTCTGTGGCTGTGTGTGTGTATTTGGGCTGGGACTGGTGGGCGTGCACATGCGTCTGTGTGTCTTTGTGAGTCCACATGCAACTGAGAATGACCACAGCCTGTCACTGCAACATAAACACCTGGACTGAGTAAGACTGACCAGACTGCCCTCACAATCTCAGTCACTCAGACAAATGTGGCCTTGCTCATCACCAACTAACACTGAAAACTACAGCGCGAGAGAAGATTTCAGAGAACGACACAGGAGTCAGCCATGAGCGGTTTAGGGCAAACCAGAAGACAGGTACTCACTCAGAAGGGAAGGATTTTTAATTTTTTTTTTTTTTTTTAAAGTATAAACAAAACATGGAGCTGATTCACTAAAACTACAGAGCAAATGGCCTCAGCAGAAAAAAAAGGTAAAGAAACAACAAATATGGAATGGAGAGTACAGAAGTTAATGGCAGAAGGGAGAGAAGAGGAGAGGAGAAAGGAGGATAGACGGAGGAAAGAGGAGAGGAGAGGCCACTCTGTCTATCCCCTCTCACCTTGCCGTGCTCTGCTCGGCTGAACGAGAATGAGAGACAGCCCGTGCTGCAGAGGGAGAAGGAAAACACACAGAGCGGCCAGCTCTTGACAGGCTGACAGGGTGTAAAGAGGAGAGGGGCGGGTGGGTGGGGGGGTGGGGGTGTACGTGTGTGACAGACAGAGATTAATGAGCCTCCTTACCCCTGTCTCAACCACCCCCTGCTGCCCGTAATGCCTGCTAATCACCTGGGTGCCAGCTCCTATTGCTCAGACTGCCGCTGCACTCTCTGTCAGACACACACACACACAGACACCCATACAAGTGTGTGCACACACACACACACACACACACACACACACACACACACACACACGCACAGACACCCATACAAGTGTGTGCACACACACACTACACACACACACACCCATACAAGTGTGTGCACACACACACCACACATACTCTCACACACACACACACACACTACACACTACACATACTCTCACACACACACACACACACACACACACAGACACCCATACAAGTGTGTGCACACACACACTACACACTACACACACACACACACCCACACACACACAGACAGACACACACACACACACACACACACACACACACACGCACACACACCCATACAAGTGTGTGTGCACACACACACTACACACTACACACACACACACCACACACACACATACACACACACACACACGCACAGACACCCATACAAGTGTGTGTGCACACACACACTACACACTACACACACACAACACATACAAGTGTGTGCACACACACACACACACACACATACACACACACACACACACAGACAGACACCACACACAACACACACACACACACACACACCCTACATACTCTCTCTCACACACACACACACATACTCTCTCTCTCACACAGACACACACACACACACACACACACACACACACACACACACACACACACACACACACACACACACACACACACACACACACACACACACACACACACACACACCTCAGCCCAAACTCAGCCTTCAGCAGTCTGATTGAGCCTGATGTACAAGCTGCTGCATAATCTGTCTCTCGGTCTGGATGTAATTCTGCATTTTTCCCTCCCGGTCTCTGGTCTGCTCTGGTCCCGGGTCCGGACACCTGCTTTTAGTTTAGGCTCATGTTTCCTATCGGGAAAAACCACAAGAGATTCCTGAGTGATGGGAAGCACTGCTGGACACTCGCAACACGGGGCAGAACAGGCGGGAAACGGAGAGGAGACCCAGACCACGGGCAGGGCCAGGGACCGCCAGACCCACAGCTGTGCCTGTCTGACAGCACTGTCAGTCATCCAGGGCTGCACCAAACTGCTCTGCAGGTATGAGAGGACCAGTTACCTGAGAGGAGTGCCTTAACTGGCCTGATTAGTCTAGCCTAACCTGTCTGTCTAATCCTATTCACTGCACCCTAATGACAGCACGACTTCAAGATCCATTCAAAATCAACCATGTGTCCCACATCCATCTGCAGCCATTATACAGCACATGCATTTAAATAAACAGTATGTCATAGCAACAGTTTACCTACTCACACACACACACATAAAACAGGACAGACCACGACTACGGAAATGTGTAAACAAAACAGGACAGACCATGACTGCGGAAATGTGTAAACACAAATACAAGTACACACAAGTATGTACACACACACACACACACACACACACACACATCACACAGGTAAGCACATACACACAGTTTTCATACACAAACACCAACACAAAATGCTGGGGATGGTTCCCATTACCTCATAGTCTCTATAAGAGCCCTTTCAAGGGTTTCGGACAATGAGAGCGTTCAGCTCCCTCCCAACACCCTGAGACACACACACACACACACACACACACACACACACACCTCACACACACACACACACACTCACACACACACACACACTCACACACACACACACACACCTCACACACACACACACACACACACACACACACACAGACACACACACACACACACACCACACACACACACACACACACACACACACACCACACACACTCACACTCACACACACACACACACAAACACTCACACACACACACACACACACACACACACACACTCACACTCACACACACACACACACACACACACACTCACACACACTCACACTGACACACACACACACACACACACACACACACACACACACACACACACACACACACACACACACACACACTCCGCTCCTCCTAATCCTCCAACACAAAAGGCTAAAGGGCCAGAAGCCCCCAGCCAGCCGTATATCCCCCTGGCAGGGAACAGCCATTGGCGATTTATAGGCAATCTGCGGCCCTCCCCCTCATCAGTGGGCCTCCGGGCCTGGGGCCTAACACATTCTGCACACGTGCAGTGCCCCCCAGCCCCGCGGAGAGACACTGGGGAGGGCAGAGGGGTTCAGGCGGGCTCTTTGAAGTTTAAAAATAGTACCCGCCCCCACCCCCATCTCCACCCCCACATCCAACCCCTCCCTTTTTTAAGACCCGAGCCTTGAGCTGTGGAGCGAGTGAATCGATTGGGCGAACCTTCGTCTTCAAGGGAAAAACCTTCACCTTTCTGTCTGCAATACCCTACATTCTTCAACCCCCCCCCCCACCCCCCCCCACAACACCACAAAATCCCAGCAGAGACGTTCCTATCACTCTCAGACCGACGCCAACGTTCAAGACAATGCAGATTCCTCAATAAAGTGAATTGAGGGGTTCCTCCCATCAAAAGAAAACAGAATATGTACATATATATATAAAAAAACTAATCAAGGCTATTGTGAAGACTTTGCATTGGCCCTCCCACGCTGAAGACAACGCTGAAAAGAGATTCTTTTCACGCAGGTTAATCCCGAACTGTCTAAAAAGTGCGACAACATCGGCTTCTGCAAAAGAGAAAGAAGTAGATAAAAAAAGACAGTTCCTCCATCAGTGTATGTAGACAGATGCTCTGTCACGGCTGAATAGCCCATCATAATGGGGGGGTTGGGGGTGGACCACACAGGTATCTCCAGAGTGATGAGAGAATCCCGGGTCCTATTCTTCTACACCCCCGCCCCCTCCTCCACCCCACCTCCGCTCAGTCATGTGACTAAGGCTTATCGGTCCGCCCTCGCTCTCTCCCACAACACAAGCCCTTATTGGTTGAGATGATCTTTCCCACGTTCCCCTCCCACCCCGACCCCTCTCCTTCCCCCGTACACGACGTGTCGTCGATACTAATCTGCGGAGGACAGGGGCGCTCGGGGACACTCTCGCGGCGTTCGTTGACACGTGTCACCCCCACGTTGAAGTCGGAGGAGAGCAACGCCTGACAGGAGCCGCGCTTGTCACTCAGGCGAGGCGCGGGGGCCCAGACGCCAGCGAAGAAAAGGGGGGGGGGGGAGGGAAATGATTGTAATGGAAAAAAAAAAAATACATTTTAGAGAGAGTAAGATCCCAGAGGCTGATAGGATGATGTACTTCCTGCAGAAACACTACAATACACAGGCAGACTTCCAAAACCCCACACACCAAAACCACCCGCCACCCCCCCGCCTCCCCGGCAGGCCCAAACCCAGACGAGACGGAGATATGAAGATGGGGCTGGATTAACAGCCTTCCACTCCAAGCCCAGGGGAGGTTGAGCCATTCTGCACCGAGTACCGCACACGGCAACAGTAGCTACGGTGGCCCGAAACGCGTGGAAAATGTAACCGCGAAAAGCCTTGCGGGTTCAATTAAAATCCAATCAAAGGCTTGGCGAAACGGTTTAATCGCATAATACTTTTGGACAATTTATCTTTCCACATCAATCTTTTGATCATTTGGTCATTTTCACCTGGAGGCCAAATATAACTGTCACGGTAGGAACGTTCTGGAAGGAATGGGGCGGTGGGGGGGTCGTAGGAGCTCAGAGACGCTTGTCTGGGAGATCTCTGACATCAGGTTTCAGATGAGGGACAAGAGGAAGCCGGCCTGTATTCGGCGTGTCATATCAGTTCTACAGCAGAGGGAGAGCTGGACGACGGGAGACTGAAAGCAGCTACAGCAGTGGTGGATACTAGCTGAGAAAAGCATAAATCAGGGACTGAGTGAAAGACAGAGTTTCCATTTCACACACACACACTCTCTCACACACTCACACACACACACACACACACACACACACTCACACACTCACACACACACACACGCAGTGTGACTAATGAGAGAAGGTGTGAAAACCTGGCTGGCTAACAGGCTTTTTATGAGACCACACAGATCCTTGGCTGTGTGGTCCAGCAGAGGCCTGGAAAACCAACACAATACCTGCGTGCATGTATGTGTGTGTGTGTGTGTGTGCGTGTGTGTGTGTGTGTGTGTGTGTGTGTGTGTGTGTGTGTGTGTGAGTGTGTGTGTGTGTGTGTGTGCATGTATGCGTGTGTGTGTGTGTGTGTGTGTGTGTGTGTGTGCATGTATGCGTGTGTGTGTGTGTGTGTGTGTGTGTGTGTGTGTGCTTGGTCCAGATCTGTACCACAATAGCAGGGAGGAACAATACTCCCCCATGAGTGTCTGATTCCCTTCACCTTTTCCCCCTGCTCCTTTAGCAGTGATGACGTGTGTTTGATCTTTTTAACAAAACACTGAAATGGAGGGTTGGGGGGGGGATGTAGGAGGGGTATAAAAATATCTTCCCTCACTCGCTCCCCCCCCTCCTTCCCCGGCCAGCCATGGATCCTGCATGAGGCTGAGGATTATGTATCGTCTGGTCCACATGTTTCAGTTTTGGGAATATTAACATACCCAACCTCTAACGTACATTTGTTTAAATCCAAACTCCAAACGGCTCCCAACACATGCCAGCTTCACGAGCACCAAGATTGTTTTATTGCGACTTAATGTGTGCCAATAGCCACATATATAACAAATAGGATGTCATGAATTCTATGTGCGGAGTCTACCTGTCAACAACGTCATGCAATGATCTGAACTTACAGTCTGATATTTACACCTGAACACCACAAGAGAGGAGTATAGTGTTTTTTTTTCTTTTATTTTCTAGCACCATGCTACGCAAAGGAATAACCTTTTATGTTCAGTCATTAAAAATAATTCTCTTTGTTACTGTGAGAGTGCCGGAATCCTTGCAGCTGACAGTTAGAACATTCAACTATGCAGTACAAAGATTCCCCATCTTCCAGCACCCATTCAGAGCCTATTGATTCAACAGTCAATCACAACCACACGGCTGACTGCTCTTGCTTCCTGGTGACTGGTGAGTTCAGAAAGCGTTCTGGGAAAAAGGAAAAAAAAAAAAAAAAACAGTTTGTCATCAAAAAAGGCCAGAGGAAATGGAGTCAAGCTGGCAGCTCCACCCAGACATGGCAAAGAGGCAAAGCACAGATTCTGGCACATCTCACTGCTGCCATGGCATCGTCTACAAATAATTTATAATTAAATATGAGAAGCAAACGGCTACCCCTACACCCACCCACCCACCCACTCACTCACCCACACACAAACATAATTTTTGTAAATGATTGCCTGTCAACTCAGACTAACTTTCCTGATTTTTTTCCCTCGCTTCTTGCAACCATTTTTTTTTTTTTGAGAATAGATATTTAAGGACGATAATTGCCTGGCGCTCGGAACGTATAATCAAGCAAAAAGCCGCATGTTTTTTCCCTCCGTCTTTTTGTGAAATGTGTTTTGTTAAGTAAAGATTACCCCCCCAAAAAATTGGCAATAGATGAGCAATTAAAGTTTTTAAAAAGCCATGGTAGGACTGATGAGTCTCGGGGGGGTTATTTTATTGTGCTGTTTTCTTGATTTCAATCTCTGTTCTCTTTATATTTCATTTAAAAGGAAGAGAGAGCCTAAAACCTAAGCTAAATGGTGCCAACAGCCATTTCAAACTTCCTGGAATGCTGCACACAGAGTACAGAAGTACAAGCATAAAACGCACAATTTCATCAAAATGTTCTGTATTATAATTTGGGAAAAAGTGGAGCTGTCCATGGCCCAGAAGCTCTGAATAACAAACGGCATGGAAAAAAGGCAAACGGGGTTCGCAGAATGAACGAATGAACGAATGGATGCTCAGACTGCGTAAATCGCTAGCGTCCTAACGTCCCCAGCAACTCTGCAGCTAAGTCAGAGGTGGAGGAGAACGAGAGTAAACAAGCTATTTTCAGACATTCGCTTTTTGGACAGAAGCACCATGTTTTAGCTTCGTCTCTTATTTTTTTGGACTGTAAAAGTGGGAGAGCTTGATTTGGTGGTTGGCAGAGTTTGGGCGTTGCTCTGTGTCTCTCCCAGGAGCTCCTGGTGACAGCGGGACCAGGGCACAACAGCTACCTACAACCCCGTCTCACAGACAGCTGCCAAACACACACACACACACACACACACACGTACACACACACACACACACACACACACACACACACACACACACACACACACACACATTTGGATGACTACGATGTGCAAGACAAGGCCTAACACAGTGCAGTATAGGCCTTACGGTTGGGGCAGATTCAATGGCTTGAAAATTGCATTGGGCATTTCTCAATTCATGAATCTAATTTCAATTAACTAATGTGACTGCATTTAAATATTTCTGACCCAAACCCTGCTCCTAAGACCCAAAGTCTGAGGATTCCTCAAAACCTGGTCGAAAAGTTTAAGCCATAAAGACAAAATGGACGAGTCCACCGTCCAAAATATACGTTCTCTATGAGGATGTGTGATGCATGTCTTACATCTGATCCTTCACTGTATCACACATGCCATTTGTACACACATCTGGGTGAATTCTGAGGTCATCTGATTTATGTACCTTGTTCGAGGGTGCAACTGCAATTCCCAACTGGATTTGAACCACATGGCTGCAAAGAAAACTCCACCGCAGTCTGTTTGATTCCATTACAGCCACCATACAGATAATTAATGGATTAAGAGATGAGGTAAGAGGAAGCATTAAATCAAGAGAAAATGGAGCCCTGATTGGCTGTGACTGTGAAATTTTAAATCCTGATTGGACTGAAATTTTAAACCTGCCATAAGTCAGAGTTTTCCGGCAGCTTTTCCCTGCCATCTCCCTCATGGCATCAACACAGGGGGGCTTTGGTCCAATCAGGGCTGGACTGGCCTGTGCCCTGAGCCAATCACAGATGGCATCCTCGCCAACATGGGCCAGCAGCGCCGCCTGTGTCCTATCATGCGCCTCACAGCCTGCAGAGATCAAAGCCACGGAGGGCAGAGGGCAAAATCTGCTGGCAACATGTGGTCCAATTGTTAGGGAAGCCAGTCAGTCAACTGATCATATACTCACAGAACACTGAAATATCAAAATTCTAAACTGTTACGCAATCACATTACATACAATCTACTGGTATTTGTGCAAACACATTCAAAGTGCCTGTAGCTGAATATGATTCAACTCCGAATTTCACAATTTTCTAAACAATTTCCGATGATATGAAGGACATTACGTATTTGTGAAAGCCGGAGAGAGTAAGGGGAAACAGATTCGCTCTTTCACACATGGACCTGCTGCATGTGGGACAGCAGCAGGAGAAACAATGGATGCAAAAACAGAAAGAAGCGTGAAAGAAAGAGAGGGTCAAAACAGGTCAATGGCGTGAGAGGAGGGAAACAAAAGCGTGGGAAGGTAGGGGGGCCGGGGGTCACATGATGGAGACGAAGGTGACACGGCCCGGCCTGAGCCCCTGCACCCAAATCCAGACACTAATCTGTGGAAAAATTCCCAGGACCAGCTGCGTGTCAGGGGCAGGGGTGGGGCCAGATCCTGGATGGGAAACAAACTGCTTCAGAACCTAAAGGGCTGGGTTTGAATATGTTAGCATCTCGGGTGTGCCCTTCACATATTCAAACACACTGTCATGAGTGCTAACTTACACCACTGCTGCTGATACAGGGCTGCGTTTCACCTGATTCTAAGATGATAAAGTTACTGAGGAGGGTGATTAATATCAGATCTCAGAGCTGGAAATGAAAAAACCCCAGGGGCTGGAAGCCTGTCTGAGTGTGAGACGCAAGCAGAGCTGAGAAAGAAAGGAGCAAGAGAGAGAACGAGTGAGAGAGAGTGACAGAGAGACACAGACCAAGAGAGACACAGACAGGGACAGAATGCAGAATCCAGTGTTGATACCCTTATTACCTTCACTGGCCTAGCCTTCCTGGAATCTGATTGGTGTTGACAATGATTGGTTTCTGATGGCCGGATTTGATTGGCTTTTGGGGGTGGGGGTAGGTTTATCATGTCACACACCCTCCCTTATCAGCAAAACACATCCAGGGAAGTTGGGCAGAGTTCTCGAACACTGGAGTGAAAAAAAAAAAAAAAAACACTAGTCAAGCTGTGCCGGTTTGATAAATACGGCTTTGTTGTCGTAGTTAGTGTACTGTGGACTCTGGTGTGACAGAGTGTGCGTGGAGGGGCATGAGAGTGGCAGAGGAACCCGCAGGGCCCGACTCGGTGCCCAATACGGCTCCCGGACAATTAGGAAAATCAGCTGCTAAAGCCCAGTCATAAAAGACTCCCTGAGGACCGAGCAGAAAGCCACTGGGCAGAGACGTCTTTGGAGGGTGGGGGGGGTGAGGTTATGGAGCCAGCCCTTGTTTTCGTCCCAATTATTTTTTATTTTTCTATCTTTCCTGTTACCATTCCGCTCACCGTGTTTATGGGTTTTGTACGTTTTTTTATTGATCTATTTTTAAAAGGAGAAAACAATCCCTCTGTGTTGCTTTTTGGGGCCGGCGGGAGTGGCGTCAGAAGCAGCGGAGAGCTTCTCTTGTAAAAGGGCAGGGTTTAACAGTGCCCACTCACTCCAGCCTATTAACTTTATTAAGGCTCTGTTATTGCTGAGGGCCATGAGGATGAAACTGGACCCACCCTCCCCCCCACCACCACAAACACACACTCCCCTACCACGCAATCAAAACTGGCCTCCTCACAGTCAAAACTGCAGAGCTCCACAAAACTGAACCCCTAACATGTGTCTATGAGTTATCACGATAAACTCATTAGTGGCCGTGATTGATTGATGGACAAAAGATGGGAACTTCAAAAGTACTGCCGGCCTATCCCCTCCTGCTCCTACAACTCATAATGGAGATTATTTTTCTTTTTATGGCCACAGCCAATTTATCATTAGATTCCACAAAGCTACCTGTTCACTGACAGATGTTCAAAGCTCAAAATTACAGCTGTGATGACTTCAAATAGACTAAACGTTACAGAGCTACAGAGATCAGTGCTGATCAAGGGCAGGGTGACAGCCAGTTAAACGCGCCTCAATGCAAGCGTGTAATCCAGGTCTGAAATATTCCAGCTGTCAACACTCATCCGCTCCTTAACGTGGGCGAACAGAGACAAACAGCCATCCTCAAAACGATGCAATATATCTTTCCTTTTTTTTTTTTGTACAATACACTATTTTAAAATTACATGTTATCCTTCAGTGGAGAGAGAAGACAAGGAGGTGGAATGTGACTGAGATATGCTTCAGAGACTCAGCTAAAAAGCTTTGATTTTTTTTTCCCCCTAACCATTTTTCTTTGTTTTCCTTTTATCTGGCCTCATGGCTGCAATGCCCTCCATCAGGACTGGAGTCTGGAGGGAGTGCACCAGCACAGCTACCCGCCATTTTGTTTTTCACCTTTTAATTCTCTCAGCTGTGATGCGCAGTTACCTCTGACTGGGTGTGGTAACTGTACAATGACCACAGCAGACGGTGGACACCCAGAGGAACTGTGGTCACATAATGAGATGGAGAGCATCCTGCTGACCGAAGCCCTCCCACCCTTCAGCAACACTATGACTGATTAATCCTGTGCCACTCCTGGGCACAATCTATTAAATTAACATAAGTAAAAACATATATAAAGGCTGTTGTTCATGATTTAAGTAATTACAATACCTTAACAAACCATTTATAAGTGTACTCATGGCTAACAAAGTATTGAATAATCATTTATTTAGAATTCATTAGCACACATTGAAATAAAGTGTAATCTTAATTCTCATTTAACCACAGATAAAACCGCTCAATGGTGGGTGGAGGGCTTGCACTGTGTCAGGCCTTAGGGACTCTCTGAGCAGAAGGGTCAGGGAACAGAGTGTTTGCAATTGGGTTAAACGGATCAGAACTACTGGAAACAAAATTTCTTAGTGTGAAAGATTCTACAAATACTTCATATTAAATTTTTCTTGAAAGTGTTTTCTGGTAAGAATAAAACACAGTTTTCTTGTTCTGCTTGAAATATATATATATAAAAAAATAACTGCTTCATCTGTCTATCATCCATAATTAATAGGCAACTTTAATTTAGTGTCTGGGAAAAGCTACGCAAAAAATATCAGACATGCAAAGACATCTGTTCGTTAGCTACACTAACACCACACTGGATGCTGCAGATTAATCTCACAGATGCATGACCTTCCCCTCAACTTAGAACAGGGCTCAATAAATCTGGACAGCATCTGTCTATATGCTGTACTAATGTCATTAATTTTTTTTGCATGTTTACACACAGGTGCCTGGTGTTTTGTATATTCTAGGGATCACAGTAACTAATTTCCATGAATGTGAAATCGAACAAATACCATAGCATGCGATACTCCCGGCCCAGTTTTTTCTAGGCAGATGAAAAAAAAATAAAAAAGGAACACGCTGTTAATGTGTGCTGCTTATCTTTGAAGTGTGGGCCAGTTGTCGCGGCGTTTGAAAAGCAGCTTTATTTCCCCGTCCCTGCTGCGTGTGAGGTCATGCGCGGCCTCCGCGGCCGCCACGAGTATCATGTTTTCTTTGTGATGGAAGAGAGACGATCCCTTTGGTTTCAAATCAGAGGGAAACTTATGAAAGGCACCTTGAGGGACCGCTAACAGGAGCATGCTGGGAGATTTATTTAGCTGTATGCATATCAAGAATAACAATAAAGGAGACGGCGTGGGGCGGGGCTTGCCCTGCTAACAGGGAGCAGGGGAAGCGCTGGGGGGCCTTAACGAGGAACAGTGATGCAAAATAAAAATGTAAAAAAAACTGTAAAAAGCGTTTGCAATGCTCATTTGCAAAATCAATTATCCCAGATCAAAATATCCTTTCTGTGCCCAGGAGGGAAATCGGCGATCGCTGGAAGCGATGAAACGGCTGATATCTCTTCCATCTCGGCCTCGGCGGGAAGGGCAGACACTGCTATGGTTCCCGTGGTTTCTCACGCAGATTTTTTTTCAGGACACGGTTCCTCCCGGTGTTGCAGAAGGACTGGACGAAATGCACCCCTCGCACCCCCATCCCACACCCCCCTTCTTCTGCAAGATTCATCTTTGTGGCATTGCCCTCGGGGTCGAGAGGAGGGGAGAATGAAGCCGTTTCCTCAGTGGCTAATATATTCATGGGGCGCAGACACAGACCGTGGAACGAAAAGGACGAAAAACAACGAAATAAATTCAGCGGGTGCGAGAACGGACGCCGGACCCTGGCAGGTCTGTGCCCCGGTGCTGTGTTTGGCCCTGCGAGACATGGCTGGCTCCAAACACACACAGAAACGGGGGGTGGTTTTCTTCTTTCATCTCATCTCCCAGCTGCCCAAAACCTGCCCAAAATATGTTGCTCCCCCCATCCCCGGTTGCCGCTCGCCGTTTCCGACTGCCTAATTACAGTGATCCAACGCCCCCGGGCTGGGCATAAGCCTTCCTGGAGTCCAGTGATCCGCACAAACATGCGCCAAGGAAAATGGACCAGGTGTGTGGGGACAGCGGACAGAAGCCAGATAAATGTGGCTTTGTGCTTTGTGCCGTGTGTGTGCCGCGCCGCGAGCGTGTGTCATAAATTAGGGGCCCAGCGGCATTCTGAGGTGAAATACGTGTTAGACGACACCTGCAACATGGCCCCCAGCCTACGCCCCCGCACCTCCATCCGCGCGCGCGGTCCAAGAAAACCGAACAGGACACGGGAGTCATAGTGTGGGATGCCAAACATCCACACTGCTCGAGGACACAGACAAAATAACCACCAACAAAAGGCATCGGAGTAAAGGGAAGGGTAAAAAAAAAAAAAAAAAACCATAATTCAGAATTCATCCCCCATTTGCTTTCCGTTTGAGACCCGCTGTGATTCGCCCTTACAGTGCTACTCATTTCCCCAGCTCAAGTGTTCGGACTTAAACCGCTTCAGACAACAGGCCACATTACAGCTTGGTTTTCAACAGAGACCCCAATAAAAGGATGGCCATACAATAAGCTGGAGTTTGATCATTAGCACCCAAGCTTGGTGCGACACTAAAATACCTCCCCCTGCTCTGTGCGACACTAAAATACCTCCCCCTGCTCCGTGTGACACTAAAATACCTCCCCCTGCTCTGTTTCCTGCTGATGCAGTCTATGTTGCGAAGCCTCATCAGTTGAGATGTTTGTGAATCTTTCGGGCCGGGCTGATGCCAAAGACAGGGCACAAGGGCAGGTCCGGGGGAGGGGGTGATTTATGCACAGGCCGAGCTACAGGAATGGGGAAAGGAAAGAATCCCTCAACTCAGCACACAAAAACACCCCGGATCCGTGGCCGGATGTCTGACCTTGGGCTGTCCCTCCCAAGTCTGCATGGAGAAACTCTGCTGATTTGGGGGTCCATTGAGAGGAATCAGAAACAAGAATCATCCCCCTCTTTTCAAGTATAAATACATGTGGAAATGCGGGCATCTCTCTCTTTTTTTTTTTTTTTTTAATGTCCGCTCGACGTTTGGGAAATTCTTTCCAATTCGCCCCTGTTTTTGAAGAGGAGATTTACAGGCAGGGATACGGATGGGCTTGGGGTGGGCTGGGGGTGGTTCTTGGGGGGTGGGGGTTGGGGGCAGACGCTGCAGCGGGTTGAAAAGCAGAGCACACAGATATACGAGCGCACATAAATTACGCTTAATCCTAACAAGGTCTATTGTCCAAGAAAATGTAAATATGACTAAACTTTCCCTTAACAAAAATATAGAGACAAATAAATAAAACAGAAGCAATTCGACTGCATGAAAAAAAACCCAGAAAGCTGGAATTAATTCCAGAGAACAAATTTTTGTCAAATTTGTATTTTTCGGTTATTAATTATGAACGGAGAGAAAAAAAAAACATCTCTCACAGTGAGCTAAGTATGTGTGTGTGTGTCAGTGTGTGTGTGCGTGTGTACCTCCCACAGTAGACCCAGCTGATGCAAATGATTCTGTGAGTGTGTGTGTGTGTGTTACACAGAGAGAGAGAGAGAGAGAGAGAGAGAGAGACAGCGAATGAGAATGCGGTCAGGACTTCAGGCAGGCAGAGAGACACGTGTGTTTCATAGACATCACATGACAGTGAGGATGAGGAAGATGGATCCTTGGCTTTGTTTGTCGCTCAGGCTGGGTGGTCTCCACTCAGACCTCCCTGGGAGACGCACAGAGATGGGTGCTCAGCGCGATTCATCCTCACGCTCCCCAGGACTCAGAGCTCCGATCTCTGTCAGCCCGTCTGCTCCCAGCTCTGGTTTTTCAGGCTCCCAGTCATAATCAAACAAGAGAGGCAATGTCCACAGGCATGACCATCTGAACCAGAGACTCCCAAATTTCCCCAGTCAATCACTCACCCAATGAGAGAATACATTTACGGTGACGCACACCCTTATGGAGAACAACTTGTGTTCATGTGTACAGCCAATTTACTCACGTCAGAGCATCGGAATACCAGAATGAGATTCAGTTTCCGTGTGTATCTTGCAACTTTTCCTCGACCCCTGTCAAGACCAACAGAGCCACAGGCCTAAAGGCATAGACTTCCAGCATGGTTAATAACTGGCCAAAACGCTGCCCAGGGAAGAAGAGGACGAGGCCCAAATTCTGGCCAGGGAGGGAGGGATTTTGTCAGCAGGGTGCTCCCAACCACATTGCGCTACCCTGCCTGCAGTCCTCTGGCTAGATGACCATGCCGCTCAGCCGGACTACAACAGATTTAAAAGCGGTAGCAGCTGGAGAGAAGCATTTCGGATGATGCAGGAGCTATTCTGTGTTCTTGTTCTTCCAAACCGACAAATTGCTTTTGCAGGTATGGGAGAGAACTACAAATATGATTTGGATACCAAATTTGAAGAAAAATACAAAACAGGCACAACAGTGTTTTTTTTTTAACGCTCAAGCATATAGTATGCAGCAGAGATTAGAGGGGGAGAGAGGAGTGCACACACAGAAAGGACAGAGCAGGACTTGAACCTACAGGCTTTGGTGGCAGACAGAAATGAGTGCTGCTAACTACGGCCGCTAACGCTAAGCTAAGCCTTTGCCACCAGTGTAAATTATTAATGTTGTTATCAGATGCTATTCCTGAGCTCGAGTGTAATATCAGAGTGTAACTGTATAAAGACTCACACAAAGCAAGAATGGACCATTACATATGGGGTCTCACATATAAAATACATGGCTGTCACCTCTTACATTACATGCAAATTATTTCAAGCTAAGGCCTTCTACCGAACACCAGCATTGTCTAACCGCAACAATTTTCAACAACAGTAAGCGAATGCTTTTTTATCATTTTTCCTCCACTGAAAGGCTTGCTGTAACAGTCCTCCTTTTGTACCGCTTCCCATTCGATCGCCATCAAGTCTGCAAGAGCCGTGGGAGAGATTGAGGTCTATTGGGCGATTACACCCAGAGAAACACAGCATAAAAATTACCACCCACTGGAGAGGCCCAGGTTACAATGCTCTGTTTATTACCGAATGAGTTTTACGCCATTTATTTCATCAGTTTACGTGTTTTTCTCTCTTTTTTTTGCATTTTTATATGACTGGAAAACATTGTTCCCAAATCAATTGCATTTCATTAAAGTCAAAAAGCTCCACAGGGAAGCGGTTGAAATTTCTGCGAAACACAACAAAGCATCGCGCCTCCCACGGGCTCCCTGTTTTTCACCGAAACCATCGCTTTTTCCAGTGTAAAAACAGCGGCTCGTACATCGGGATCATGGCGATGTCCAACATTTCCGTCTCGCTCCATCCTCCTGGTTGCTGTTTTTGGAAGGACGAGTTGCAGCTGCGTTCTTAACACTTACACACGGGCCCAAACACGCGGGCCAGGAACACCCGGCTGAAATGGAGCGTTGTTTTTGAGCGTGGAGCTGAGACTCAATCGCCCTTTGTGCGTCCGGCTCTCCACACGCCGCACTCTCTCCGTTGCTTTATTTTCTAAAGCAGTCATCCCTATAATGGTTCTCAAAAATCCTCCATTCTGCAGGGAGGTAGAAGGCTGGTGGTAAAAGGGCCAATTAGCAGCCCAGGTGACCTGCAGGACTGCAGTGAATGAACACTTTGTAGGGGCACTATTAAACGCATATCTATCCCCCTCCCACTCCACACGAAGCCTGAACACTCCATGACAGACCCCCCCACCCCATCCCCCCCCAGGGTCCGGACACCACCCCAGCCCCGCGGCCCAAATGACACGGAGAATAGTAAGATCGCATGGCTGCCGGTTCAAGATCAGTCACCCCTGACAACATTTCCAAATTCAAATGGCTCCTATAATGGGCCAAAAACTGACAACTGCTGCAGCTACAGTGGCACTGTGTGAAAGGCCAGGAACACACTACAGAGGGAGATGTGTGGAACAGGCTCCTCAGGACTGAGTGCACTGACATACTGAGACAAATGCACTGCCCACATACACAGAGGATGAATATGGGTTTAATGACTTGAACAGCAGATGACAAAACCACACATATGCATTTACACACAGACACACACACACACACACACCTACAGATATACAGAGACACACACACACACACACACACACAAACACAGACAGACAGACAGACACACACACACACACACCCACAAACACAGAGACACTACAGACATACAGACACACACACACACACACAAACACAAAGACACACAAATACACAGAGACACACACAAACAGCGTGCGCACACACCCACAGACACACACATACACACACACACAAACACAGAGACATACATACATACACACACAAACACAGAGAGACACACAGAGACACACATACACACACGCACACACACGCGCGCACACACGCGCGCGCGCGCGCGCACACACGCACACACACACACACACGCACACACACACACACACACACATTATATACCTAACAGGCCCAGCAGAGGGCGTGGCCTTCACACCTTGACCCCTTTAGCTTTCCTCTGGGTGTGCCTGAGTCAGCCTCCCCGTGACAGCAGCAGCAGCAGCAGCAGCAGTGTGGGGGATTACAGAACTGGGGCTCGGGGGCGCACTTTCTGACTGATACGAATCAATTAGCGCGGACAGAGGGAGCCGTAAAAAAAAATGGCAGTTTTAAACGGTTCCTCGTCTATTTTTACGGCCTTTGGAGAGACTCCCTGTTCCACAGTTCCTGGCCAGACGTCCATTCTGTTAAAGAGACGTGCTCTGAGTGACCACAGAAAGCTGTGCTCATGGCGACAGCGGATTCCCACCGGGCCAGTGGGGTCCCCCCAAACGCCAGGGCCGCACCCCATTCCCAATCACCCCTCTATCAACACCCTCTGTTTGTTTAGTGTCTTTTTCCCCTATAAATGTTCATGGATGCCAAGCAGATGAGGGATGAAAAGCAAACAATTGCACAATGAGAAATAAGCTTTTTATTTCTTTCTTTTTAAAGTTTTTTTTATTTGCGCTCGCATTTCAACCCCCCCTTCGAAATTCGCCTTCGTTGAAAGGGGAAGAGTTACTGCCTCGGCGGTTGTTTCCGAGGACACGTAAGGGACTCTGAGGAGAAGCAGCCCACATCAACGAGAGGAGCAGGGCGGTTGGGGGGGAAGGGGGGGGGACCACACCGTTACCCAGCTGCTCTGCCCAGTGAGGAAAACAGCCTCATTTGGCCTCTGTTACATCTGTGGAAAATGTCTGTGTTGCACAGGGACAAAAGAAATCCATGTATTGAAAGATGGGCCTTGAGGTGGGGGGCGCTGATACTGGATTCCATTGCGCTAAGCTCCTCCCACATTTACGGTACGGCAGGAGAGGAGTGCCTATCCCACGTAATCTCTTTTCATCCTGCTGAAATGACAATCCTGATTTTTACTGCTCACACCGTCAACACCAACCGGATTAAAACATTGGCTAAACCGCTTAGACAGGGTGAAATTCTGTTAACCTGTGCCTGTCCAAATATCACCACCGAGCTCCAGGGCTCTGTTCAGTTTCCGATGAGGACTCTGTGCTGCACTGCCCCCCATTTGCTATAACAACTTCCATGTCATAATTATAACCAAAAGCTATAAAATACCGTGCTAAGATAGTAAATTAGCTCTAACCTGTAAATCAGTACATCGGTAACATCACAACAAAGTCACAAGTGCAACAATTCTCAGCATAACAACACAAAACAAAGAAATGAGTGTTTTACAATTAATGACATTACATACAAAGTATAAGCATAAAACTTGGGTACAATACGCATTACTGAATGCTTCAATAAGAGTTCAAGATGGCAGAAATAATTTATAATCTATGTGGTCAGAGTTCTGGGCTCAAAACCCAATGGGCCTCTCTGTCAGCCATTTTGCTTCCGTTTTAACAAGAGTTCCTGTAACATGTACCGTGCCAGGCGACACCATGCCTTCGGTAGGCTGGCGTCTCCCCCTCCCTTCACCGACTGCATTTCGCTCATCGAAACTGTGCAAAACAGACGTAACGATCACAGGCCGACCACCCCAATGCCCCCAACAACCCCTCTCTTCCTCTATCACACGGTCTTCCTCAAACTCCAACCCACCCGCCCGCCCAAACCCTATTTGAAAAACATTCACAGTCATATATTTCTTTTTTTTTTTTTTTTTGGATTTTTTATTTTATTTTTAAACTGTGTGGTTTGCGAGGCCGGCAGAGTTACACAGTGCTCCCTGTTCATGCGTTTCAAACCTCGAGGTTTTTATGGTAGCGTTTGGACTCAGTTCTGTGCTCAACACTATTTTTCTTCTTTCATATTAAGGGAACGATTTGACTTTTATGAGTGCCCACACACTGCATTAATTCAAACACATTACGGCAAGATAAAGACTCCCAACCCGCTCCCAGACAACTCCCTCTTTATCTTTTTTTTTTTTTAAAAGTAATTTTTCCCGGAAAGCGGAAGAATAAGTACATGGAAGTATCACGTCCTGAACAGGACCCAGTGTCCAGTTGGAGCTGCCCATCCTAGAAAACCCAGAAATGTCCTTGAGTCCAAAAGGCAGCTTGTTCTGGCACTCCTCTCCATCCCCCCCCCCCCTGCCAAAAATGTCCCAAACAGAAAGAGATAATTGTGTTTGCATCTGTTTTTGAACTTTACTCGCCTCTGATGGGACGCGCTGAAACTATGCGAACATCTCCCTGGAAAAGGTCACGCTAACGCTAACATCCCTGGCTGTCAGAGGAGAGGGAGAGGGGATTAAGAAAACGGTGGAAAAAAAAAAAAAAAAAAAACCCTGAAAACCGCTACTGCCCTTTGAACAAGATGACTAGCACAGTGGGCATGTGTGTGATTTTAAAATATTTTCATTTATGTTTTATTGGTCTTATATAAACCTCGTGAGCTCATACCGAATATCATTACCTACGTATCAGGATGTCCTCCAGTTTTCATATCCCTGTTTCAACTGTACATAATAAACACATACTCGAGCTCACTTTTATAATGAATACCTTTCTTACGCCCCATTCAAACAGGCTGCCATTTAATAAGGCGGCACTGGAGGTTAATGCTTCCAGCAGGAACTCTCACTAAGCTCCTTTGGTCACTGCGCTTCTCTAATGACCCCGCCTCCTGCCAGGTGGAGATACATCAATCAAACTTCAGCTTCAGGCTCCAGAGCGGAGACACACTTATCCAGCTGTTCTGAGTGCCAGCCTAAAGATCCTACAGGGCTGTGTGTGTGTGTGTGTGTGTGTGTGCCCGCCCCAGGGACACCCTAAAAATCAGACAGGTCTCTCTGTGTATGTGCTGTTTGCCTGATAAGGTCCCTAAAGACCACACGGGTCTCAGTGTCGGTACCTGGCAGGTACACTAAAGACCCTACACACCTGGACATATGTGTGTTTTACAGGATTACAAAACCACCAAGGTATAGATAAGTATGTGAAGCACATGCTTCTGCAAAGGTGTTTCAGGTTTGTGTGTGTGTGTGTGTGTATGTGTGTGTGTGCGTGCGTGTGCGTGCATGTGTGCGTGTCCCTGATTGGCCACTTAAGCCCCACAGGTACCCAATGTTCCAAACAGGCTGCCTAGCAACCAACAGGAGTTCGAAGAGCATGCAGGGGGGGTTCAGGTGGGGGGAAGGGGGGTGGGGGTGCAGACCTGAAAAAAATTATGGGATGAGGATTCCACAGAGCAAGGAAGGCAAGAACAAGATTTCTATAATCCACTTTCGGGATATACAACGAGACCATCTGCAGCATCTCTCTAGGTCGTTATTATGGGGCGCCACGCCAATGTATCAGAATTCATATGTGTGTGTATGTATCCTTTGTGTGTGTATGTGTGTGTATGTCTGCGTGTGCATGCACACATCAGTTTGCATGTCTTTGCATGCATGTCCGCAATGCGCACGTGTGGGTGTGGGTGCGTGTGCGTATGTCTGTGCGTCCATGTTTGTATGCACGTGTATATGCCTATAGGTACGTGCGTTTGAGCACATCTGTGGCTGTCTGTCTCTGCTGACCCAGACCAAAGCACTGCTGCCTCCGGGGGCTTGAGACTGCTCAGGGGCAAAACTGTCTGCCTTTGCTCTGGGTCAGACAGTCACATGAGGACCTCTCCGCCCCTCCAAACTGCCCAGGGAGCGCCCATGTCTCTACACCCAAGTGGAATAAGCGATAGCATTCGGACAGGGTGGCGCAGCGGAAACTGCTCTTCAAGAGTAGAGAGGGGCACTTATTACACTCAAGTGCAGGATTTAAAACATTCCACTCCAACACGTGGCTGTGTGCGAGTCTGTGTGTATGTGTATGATTGTCCACACTTCTGTACGTGCGTGAGTGCATGCATTTGTGTGTGCGCGCAGGAGTGTTTGTGTTATTTGCTGTGTTTCATATATGTGTGTGTGCATTGTATGGTGTGAGTGTGTGTGTGTATAAGCACCTGCATTTGTTGAGTGCGTGCGAGTGAGTGTGGATGCGGCCCAGCAGGTCCTGTGGTTCTGAAGGGTGAACACGTGTGGAGCAGGGCGAGCTCAGCTCTAGTGGGACTCTCAGACAGTGATTTATAGCCTGCGTCCCCTAGAGTGCTGTGGAGTGGGCCGGCATGCAGTCTGCTAATAGACACACTTGTGGGTATCTAAACCTGAGGATCTCTACTTATTGAACAGCCTCTCTGCTCTCACCTTGAAGGACACAGTGACTGTGAGGTGACAGGCCACTGACTGACCGTGGTTTATAACTATGTTATAAGCCTGAACCATGCCACTAGCCGAGGTTATAACTATGTTATACATTAGAAACAAACACCTCTACATGACCCACCCGTTCTTTCATTACTCTTTTCTTCATGCTTCACCTAGTGCCATAAATTAAATCTGATCACGTCTTTCGGGTTGATACATGATTTTCTTTCCCTTACAGATGACTATTCACCGGCTTGTTTTTGGACTGTAAAATTAAATTAAATTCCTTGCATATTTGCATTTCTATTTTAACAAACGGCATATGTTCTGCATCTTGATGAAGTCCCTTTTTTTTACCCCCGTTCTAGATCTTGTTTGATATTGTACTGTAATTATCTCTCTGCCAGTCATCTCGAATGAATGCATCAGTTAAATGACATCGTCGTCATCGTAATATGAGAAAATAATTCTGCAGCTCAAAATCAAAACCATACCGGCTTTTCACGAATATGACTAAACCTATTTAAAAAAAATCACATGTTCAAAACCATTGCATGCTGGGTGAAAATTACAGCAACCAATGTAAATCACTATACAAGTAACTGCACTGCTAACATTTGCATACAGACAGGAAGTGCTATTCGTCTCACTACGTTCATCAACAGGAAGTGGATAAGCCTTTCCTTAATAGCCGCTTAATGTTTTCTCAACAGCAGCTACCACAAATAGTAAGCACTCTGCAATGCGACGAGGATGCGACTCCTCTACATTACGACACACACGGTCGGGAAAAAGGAGGAATATTTCGGATTTCGGAGTGAGGGGATCAACAGGGTGGGGCTCTTACTTCATCTCCAGAACCTCCTCCAGGTGCTTCCGGCGCTCGGCCCGCAGCGTGGTCAGGTGTGCCTCCTTCTCGGCCAGGGACTGCTGGGTGGAGGACAGCTTGGCCTTCATGGACTCCAGCTCCTGCTTCACCTTCTCCATGGCTGCCAGCAGCTCCTCCATCTGTCCACGAACGTACGGACACACACACACACAAACACACACAAACACACGCACGCGAGCACAGGCACGAACCGCAAACACCCGAACGAACACGGACACAAAAACGCCAACACACGAGCGCACACGGAGGAAACACGCAACACGAAGCACACAGAGGGACAGACGGCGATGAACACAGACAAACAGGGAGAGAGAGAGAGAGAGAGATGGACGTTTGGACAAGGCCAGGCAGTGCGCAAGAGGAACGCGTCACCCACACCATGCGGAGAAAGAGAGAGAGTGAGTGAAACAGAGAGAGAGAGAGGGAGAGAGAGAAGAAGGGCAGGGAGAGAGAAGAAGAGCAGGGAGAGGGAGAAGGGGACAGGACACAAATAGGGCCACAGACATTAACAGAATAAGACATACGAGGAACCACATGTCACATGCACACATCAACATGTACACACACATATGCACACGTGTGCACACAAACACAGAAATAAAGACACAAGACACACACACACACACACACATGCACACGCGCACACGCGCACACGCACACGCGCACACACACACACACACACACACACACACACACACACACACACACACACACACACACACACACACACACACACACACAGGGAGAGAGGGGAAGAGGGGATTGAGGGATTAGAGTTATGTGACAGAGCCTCGCAGAGAGGTCTGAGGAGCAGAGCCACATGCTGGGGGCAGTATGAGGGGAGGAGGCGCAGGCCTGCAGGGAGTTCAAAACCCATCCAGGATCATCCCCTGCAATCTCACAGTATCAGCCAAACGTACCTTTACACTGCATCAACCCCCCAAAGTGTAAAACAGTATCAATAACATGTATCTTTACAGTGTATCAACCCCCCAAAGTGTAAAACAGTATCAATAACATGTATCTTTACAGTGTATCAATCCAACAAAGTCTTAAAACAGTATCAATAACATGTATCTTTACAGTGTATCAATCCGACAAAGTCTTAAAACAGTATCAGTAACATGTGTCTTTACAGATATGTAAAAAAGTATGAATACTGTGTATCTTTACACTGCATCAACCCCCCAAAGTTTAAAACAGTATCAATAACATGTATCTTTACAGATATGTAAAACAGTATGAATACTGTTTATCTTTACACTGTATCAATCCCCAAAGTCTTAAAACAGTATCAATAACATGTATCTTTACAGTGTATCAACCCCCCAAAGTCTTGTAATATTCATCAGACAGACCCTTACAAGCATGAGCTGTTGCAGTTGTGCATACTTCATGTCATATATGTATAATGCAAAAACGTTAAGCAAACACAAAAAACACATTGACCTTCCTAATTGAATACCCAGTGCTTTTCCAGTCCAATTCCCAGAAAAGTCAAGTTGTGAGAAACTATTCCGCCTTTCCCAATTCACACAACGTTCCATGACGTTTCCGCACACTGATTGCAATCAGCGCACCAGACCCGAAAAGGCATTGAAATGAATGATAAATGAAATAAATAAATAAGAGGCAGGTTTCATTTTTCGCAGGAAGGGGTTAAGGCACACACAAGTATGCGCTTCCTGGAGGGGCCGAAAATGCTGCGGTTGAGCCGCGCGCTGTTTGGGAGCTCTCAGCTTGCAGGAAGAGGTCCGGCCAGCGGCTCCAGCGCCGTGGCCAGTCCCCTCTCCTGTGGCTCGTATATCCTCCTCATAAACCGGGCCCTGAGAGCGCCACTCGGCCCCACAGCTCAGCCATCCTCTGTACAAGGGCAGCCTTCCAGGCCGCGGATCCCCTTTCAGGCACATACCGCTCCGACCGTCCGCCACAAAATAACGCCGAATACGGGCTCTAATCAGGTTCACCACCGTCCCCCACCCTCCTCTCCCCCGACCAACAACGGGTTTTTGGAGTCGCCATCTTGAAAAGCTGCAGCGGTCGTGGTGCAGAGGGCATGGACTGAGCTGGACAGGAGACGCTGTGACCACAAGCTGGTCATGTGACCCTGAAACAGCCGGATGAGCCAGCACAAGGAGAAGCAGGACGCGACGCCCCTCAAGACTGCCCTCTGCTGGCCGAGTCTCTGTGGCATCTGGGAATGCGCTCACCGCCGCCGGCTAACCTGTGCTCGTAATTCATGGGCCTAATGTACTGCGCTCGTTCCAATTTCTCAGCGGTATGTTGTACGCAGTGAAACACGGCACGCCAAATTTATGGCTATCTGTTTTCCTGCCTCACTCCTCGGCCCTTTCACTCAGAGTTTAATTCCTCTTTCCCCACACCCCCCCCCCTACCCCACCCATCCCCAACGAAGCCATCATGTTGTAAAAACGTTGCGTCTTGCAACGTGTGGCCTTGAGATGCCTTTCTCGGGGAATTTCTCGCAGGCTTTTACACCCCATGATCCAGGGAGGCACGCGTTTACACAATGGCGTGGCTTCGGCCTTGATGAAAGAATCATTATTCTTTATTTATTTATTTATTTTTTTTGGATTACTGCAACATTCCACACAAACGGAAGAAGACTGCATGCATGTGAGCACAGGCCGCAGGAAGGGCAGAGCAGAGCTCAGAGCAGCACCTGAAACATCCTTCTCAGAGAGAGAGACGTGGAAACACACACCAACAACTACATGGACAAGCCCCATGGAGCCTAACCAGTAACCTAAACATGGGCACAGCATACATACTGTGGATCTGAACACAAGCAGTACCACACATGGATCAAAACCAGGGGCCGGTTTTCATACTGTACAGCTCAGAAAAGCAGCAACAATGGGGAACCCCAAAATGTGTGAACCCCATCACTGTGAGCCTAGCCCCCAGAATAAGGCCCAGGAAAGCCTGAAAAAAATTAAAGAGGGCAGAGGATGGGGTTCACACATTTTGGGGTTCCCCATTGCTGCAACTGGCTTTCCCTCCCTGCGCTGGGGAGGGCAGATTTTGGGGGGTTGGTGGGTAGAGGGGCAGGTTGCGCCCCCCCCGCTGTCCCCTCCCTGGAAATTGAATGCCACAAACACAAGTCCGAGGCTCACTGAGGGGCGGGGGGCAGGGAGTGAGGAGGGGGGGCTAGAAGCAGAACCGGCACGGGAGTGACAGCCAGTGATGCTCCAGTTCACCTGTGGGATCGCATTATACAGAGATGCCCTTGGAACACCCTTGCCTTGGAGTTGATAAAGGCATCCCACCCCTGCCCCCCCTTACCCGCCTCGCTAGCTCAGTGTGACTCTGTGAGGAGAGCTGGACCCAGCACTGCTCCACACCACCCCAGAGAAAGAAAAGAAAAAAACACACACACACACAACACACACTCAGGACTGCTCGGCCCTCAAACAGACAGCTAGCGCTTGGCGTCTGACGACCTTGTGATATCCTTCCACAGACATGCAGCGTGAGCGTGCGGCTCTGAGCCTGAGGAACGCTCTCCACCAACCCGACACACTCCATCAGCACTCTGCTCCGAGCCAGAAGCAGATATAAAATAAATAAATAAATAAATAAATAAAAACTTAAACTTAAACACAAAGGGTACAGATGACCGGCTTTACAAATGAAGACAGAGCACCACCAATTACTGAGAGCAGATAAAGATCCTACAAAAGGTGCTACAGCATAAGAAAAACAAGATGTATTATACATATATATATATAGATATATATCACCTCTCAGTGTGGCCTTCGGCCCCAGCCCTTCCCCATATAAACCCCCCTGTGTAAAACTCCAGCACACAGGCTACGCGGCCACGTTCTTTGTCCTCCCCCAGAGCAGAAGACCAGGCAGGACCCTAGAGACAGGCAAGGCACAACCTTGCCACTGACATTGACAACAACCAAACATCCCCCCCCACCACCACCACCTTCGTCCCCCCCGTTCCCCTCGCCTGCTTCACCAAAGCACCGCTATATTTAAGTAAGGGATTATAACAGCACTAAACAAGCCAGCCAACCCTACTTACCAGGACGGGCCTTTTCGAGAGCTTGAGGAGGGAGAGAGAGAGAGAGCGCGCGCAAGCAGGATGCGGGCATGAGAGCCGCGAGATATCGTCCCACGTACGTACGGTATAATCCCCTGCGCGCGGAGCTGGCGGTTATTAAGCGGATCAGCTCGATATCATTAGCCCCAGGGGTTTCGAGGGGTGGACGTGCGGGCCGCGGGGGAGGGGAAGGGCCTGTCGCGCCGGGGCTGGTGGTCCGTTCCCCGGCCGGTGTGAGAGTGTGCGGTGTGTGTGTGAGGCTGACTCAGAGCGGCCGGTCTGTGTGCACCTGTGCCCTGGCAGCGGGGCGTCTGTTTGTTCCCCAGTTCTGCACCTCATCCGTCATTCAACCTCATTTGGAGTCGCTCAGGCGTATGGGTTTCTCTAGCGCATGCACACACACACACACACACACCTACAGAAACAAACACACAAACAACACACACACACACACACACACACACACACACACACACACACACACACCTACAGAAACAAACACACAAACAAGCACACATACAGATATTCCTATCTCTCACTCACACACCACACACATAAACACACCTGCAGGAACAAACACATAAACAAGCACACATATAGACACTACCATCTCTCGCTCTCACACCCACACACACACACGACAATCGCTCTCTCTCTCTCTCTCTCTCACACACACACACACACACACACACACACACCTCTCACTCATACACCCACACAAACACACATTCACACACCTGCAGAAACAAACACACAAACACAGACACTATCACACACACACACACGACAATCGCTCTCTCTCTCTCTCACACACACACACACACACACACACACTCTCTCTCTCTCTTGCACACACACACACACAGTGTGAGAACCCTTCGCCTTATTCTCAATGCTCCTCTAGAACATCTCCTGCAGGCCTTTCTGCACAGAGACAGCATTCTTGGCGTTAAAAATATCACCTACAGCACACTATGGGCACTTTAACACCTTCGCACTTCCTTTTCCTCCTCATAAAATTATCCTTCTGTTCCTCCATAACAGAATCATCACCTCCAACAGCCCTGACACAAAACTCCAACCGACACACAAGTCCTGAAAACAAAACTCGTTTGCACATATGTGAATATAGGTGTATATTCTGCATGTACATGATTTAGAAAGTTATTTCATGGTCTTTCAATACAATGACTGCAGAGTGGCCAACTCTGGCTATACACAACAAATACAGTAAATTAATTATTTTGAAAATAAAAACATGAATAAAACTAAGCTTTATATATAGCAGTGCATTTTCATAGACTGGTAGTAGCACCAGTAAATAGCAGTGACTATGATCGCCGTGACGCTGGAAACAGTCTATACTGAGGCCCAAATGTCCATGAGTCTACATTCCTCACTGCTTAAAACACTATCTGATTTCTGTAGCCCATTCACTCTACACAAGTGAATAATATTCAGTATAATAAGCACCCTGAAATGCCTTTTCAAAAAAAAAAAAAAAAAATAAATAAAAAAAAACAACAGGTGAGGTTTCCTCGCTCTCATTAGTGCATACTATTCGGACCACTTCCATCTCAATCTGCAACGACTGCATGACGAGTTCAGACCATGGTGCCCATACACCAGGTTGTTATGTAGACTGAGAATTTGCAGCTTTTCTAGTGCTACCATGCAGTGGGGTCTGGCTGTGTGCTTCACAGAGCAGCGCTCCCCTAAAACCAGGGACATCTGTCTCTGGGAGGGGCACCTGACATACGTACTACAGCCATTCGCCGACATACATCCAAGTTCCGTTCTGACCGACCAGGTCGTATCTCGAAAAGGATGTTAAGTCAGTCGAATTTTAGCATGGCATGTAGAAGCCGTATACCTGTACATCATTCTTTCACCCCATTCGATTTCTACCAGGATTATCTCATTTGTTACAACCCAGGTCTGTTTATTGACATGTTATATGATTCTGTAGGTTTTCTTTCCTTTTATTTTAAGATTCTTTAGTTCATATTTCATCATTTTTATGTTTTATTTTTTCAGTCGTATGTACAGATGGTCGTAACTTGCAGAAGAATCTGTAATCATTCTCATATGTATGGTTAAACAATCCCATTCACCACAGTGTGTGAGAATGTACTATTATTATTATTATCATTATTACTACTGTTACTGCTAAGCAACCAGAGAGCACACATCTCTCCTCTGTGGTGCAGATAATGCATCCTAACATATCTAGTGGACATGATGCTCTGTGATGTCTGAACTCTGTGTTGTAGATGATGCATAGGAGATCCATGAGGACAATGTGGCGCGTCGGATCTCTGCGCGTCGGGGTGCAACTGGTCGATGTGAGGGGGTGTAGCGGATCAGTCCGAACTCGGTGGCGTGACGTGGCGTGTCGTGGCAGATCTTTCCGGGCAGTGCGGCGTGGTGAGCGAGCGGCGGGTCGGCGTGGGGGGGTGGGGATTGGGGATGGTTTGCGGAGTGCCGTGAGACACTAATCAGAACCGCATGTGGCAGCTGCAGGGAGCTGGTGCGTCTGTCTGCGCCGCGTGGGGGGGGGGGATACCATTACCGTCATCGCCGCCGACGCCGCTGAGCTGATCCCCCGATGACTAAAGTCGGTCTGAATGGAGCTCATTCGAGCCTGGGGGGTTGGGGGTCGGGGGTGGGGGTTGCGGTGTGGTGGGCCTTCCTGTAATAGACTTCAAGTTTCCTGCCGACTGACTGGAAGAGGACAGGGGACCTGGGATGGAGGGCTCAGTGAAAACGGGGAATCGGTCATTAAGATGTGCTTATTTTTACAGCGATTTGCCTGTCTGGGGTGAGGACCTGCCAACCTCTGATTCACTGCAGTCTGCGCGGAACGTGCCCCGGTATGCCGGGAACGGCTAACATGTGACCGCTTAGCATCATGGATACAATGTTGCACGAAGATCGAGACGGACAATGCTAACGCAACAGCGACGCTAACCGCACATGAACACACGCCACCCCTGCGGTTCCCGCCTTCAACCCCTTCAGAGAAGCATTCCCATGAGCCTCCTCTTCAGTCTGGGTATGAACTACAACAAACTGCTCCACAAAATGCTCACAGACATACTATATTATCTGTCATGAAAAAATCCCTCCGACATGCCAGTTTTCTTAATCAGAGAAAAAAAATGACTTTTTCATATAAAGACACCTGAAACTCATTTAATGTTTCACTGGTAAGCAGTAAATCTCCTTTAGTACTGCACTCATTCCAGGGGCTCTGCTTCAGCTCCCTGTTAGCCCTCTACTAGGTGAGCAACGACCACAAATGTTTATCACATCATGAAAACAAAACCAGTCCTGGATTATGACACAGTTACAGTAAAGAAGGAAAAAAAAATCAGGCACATGAGTGGACGACCGCTCTGTGGAGGGGTCCTGCAGGCCAGCCGGACCCACCCCACCCTGTGTGTGCGTTTGGAGGAGACGGTGCGCACACCTGGCCTTTGGGGGGAGAGAGAGAGGTGGGGGGGGAAGAGAGACAGAGCTGGATGGCAGGAGCAGAGAGGCTATATCAACATTCCACAGGAGAAGGGAGAGAGATAAAAGCAAATGAGGAGGATAAAAATAGGAAAAAAGAGAGTTTAATGTGCCGTGGATACTTGCCTCCTTGCGCTGTGAAAGCAGGAACAGAAAGAGAAACAGGAAATGGTAAGCACATCCATATTGCAGAAAGAGCAACAACAAGCAGCAAAAAAAACAAACCAGGAAAAAAATATCAACTTGTGACCTAAAATGGAAATAAAAAAAAAACCAAAGTACTAAATGGAATGAATACTGATGATAACCAAAACTTCTGATCTAATGTATACACTTTTTTTTTTTAGGAAAGGTAAGTTTTATGTGGGAAAGACAGATGAACAGATGGCACTCGTCTTTATGCAGGTAAAATACCAGGATGTCAGCATGGTGTGGGGTGTGGCATGTGCTGCCATAGCAACAGCCGAATGGCACAGACACATGGCAGGGGAAACGCCTGGGGGAGGGGGTCCTCTATGGTCACGACAGCAGAGAAAACATTGAGCTGAGGAGACCTTCCACTGCTGGGGGCTGAGCAGGGTAAACACACAGCGAGCTGAGGGTGAGGTATATCTAGGCGAGCTCACTCCGGGCTGAGCGGCATGGAGGCAAAGGTGGTCGCAGGTCATGCCTCACCTCTTTCTCTCTCTCGCTCTATCCTTCCATCTCTTCCTACCGTCTGCCAGTTAGTGCCCTTATCACCCCCTAATGAGAGAAGGGCAGCTCCAGACCTTGGCAGTATTATATACAGAGGCTTAATAAATGTGCCTTGAGTCAGACAGGGTGCACACACACACACACACACACACACATACATACAGTTTTCTCCTCTCTCGTTCCTGTCTGTTTTTTGAGGCTGGATGCATAGCCGCCAAAGAAACGACCTCCTTCTCAAAAAAGGTAAATTTCAAAGCCAAGTTCAACAAGCCGCGCTCTGCTTCGTACTGCGTTTTGGGCGAGGGAGGCTTTGGCGATATCATTTATTTTGGAGCATATTAACAGTTTTTCTTATGCCTCTGTTTTTTGATTAAACCCAGGCAGTTATTGAGCAGATCTCAAACACGCACTCCGGAGAAAGAGCAGTGGCCAACGAGTGCCATTTTTCCCCCTCGCTAGACTCCATGGTGGGGGTTCATTTCAGAAGAGGCCTGAAAGGCCTAAAACAGCCCAGCATTCATGCAGGACAATGGTGGCGGCTCACCACATTGCCCCCTGGAGCTCGGGGTTGGAACTGCAACCTCCACTGCTCTAAAATAAAAAAAAGGGAAGTTCATTCTAGGAATCAAATACAAAAAAATGTATATGTTTGCACTGTAAAAATGCCAGTGGTGACAAAACACAAACCTAGGATCCTGGCCTATAGCCTCGCCTCTTTCTGTCAGGGCAGGAGCAGAATTTACAGACACCTGCACTCTCAGGTGCAGTCAAATGAGTCTGGCTGCGAAGACGCTGCTCAAAATATCTTATTCAGGTTGCATCTCCGGGTAGCATATTTACAAAAGGAACAGTTTTCAAAGTTGCTTCAGGAGGCAAACGCTGTACCAGAGCACAGGTGTAGCCCAAGGGGACTGAGGACCCAGGTGAGAGGCTTTTAAAGCTGTCTGGTTCAGGTAGTCAGGACACCTTTAAAGTTTATTGTTCCCCAATGAATGAACCTCCACCAAGATTCATACTTCAAGAGAACAACGAACACATCAGCACCCAGTGGGAATGAAAAAGGCTCCTGCAGTCTCGGCACGTCTTCTGTACGTGGGAATGAGTTAGGATTCTGTGTTTTTTTAATTATTTATTTTTTTAAGAAAAGGGGGAGGGGGTAACCACAAGAAAAAGACACAAAATGAAAGCTAGAGCTGGTACAATACAATGGCATGCACCCCCCACCCCACATAATAAAAATAAAAAAAGGAAATTATGAAAACCACAAAAAATGCATGATGCATGAAGCGATAATGTGTTTTGGTGTTGGAAAATCAAAACCAATCAGAAAGAATGATTAAAAAGCAATGACGAGGATTAATCTTTTCATACCTTGAACCACTTAAAGCCCGCGTGGTTGGAGTCATGCATTGGATCATGTAAGTGCTTCAGACAGGCAGTGAGTAGCAGAGAGGTGACAGAGAGGAAATAGAGAAGAGAAAATTATATGAAAAACAAAATTAAAACAGACCGAGTGAATAATAACAAAAGCAAAAGAAACTTAGGTGAAACTAAAGAAGACTGAAGCAATTTCTCAAATAAATCCCGTCAAAAGAAAACTGAGAGGCAGAGAAGACGGACAGACTGCATCGGTGGAACTGGGTGCCTGCAGGTTGCCGTGGAGACACCATGTCGACAGAGGAAGACAATGATGAAGCGGGAAACGATGAGTAGAGCAATAAGGCAAGAGGTGGAGGAAGGTGATGGGCCGGGCCAGGACATAGGGGTAGAGACGAGATGCCCACCTCCTGTCCATCACTGCTGGCACTGGGCGGGCGAGGGAGGGGAGGAGTGGGAGAGAAAGGCAGCTTTCTTTGGTTCGGTGCCTCCGGAGAACATTATAAAACATGTCATTTTGCCGGTGAATCATGTCTGGAGTTGGACGTGTATTTTCATGTGGTCTTGCAAAAACGTTTTCACTGGACCTGCGTGAGCGCGCCTTGTCACATTTGTAAACCCTGCCGTAAATTTCCTTCACACAAACCCTCACATCTGAATGTTTGGTGTCACTGTAAGGCCCCTGCACCCTACCGTACCGTACCGTACCATAAGTGAAATGGAAATTCAACTTCTCCATGTTATTTTTACATTTTTTTATAGGCAGGCTTTGCTGCAGGGGCCGGGGGAGCAGTAGAGTGAAGCATCCATGCAGTCCAGTAGAATGTCCAGTAATGGTTTCGCTGAGTGGTTAAACTAGAACCTTAACCGCTCAGCTCTGCTTAACCGCAACAGGTTCTGAACGTCCAGCTGTGTCCATAAGCCAGGGCAGTGACAGAGGAGGGGAAGCAGGATGAGTGTATTGGGGAATGCGGTATAGTGAGAAGTGGATGCCACTGCCTGGGAGTAGACAGCAGGTGGCGTTGTCTGTGTCGGTTCTTAACCCCTGTTGGGGGCTGGGGATAACAGGAGGAGGGAACACAGATGGAATGCCATGCGATGGACCGCACAGTCCAGACTTCAGCAAACACGGTACAGACACAGAACACGTGTTAACACATGTACTTTTGCTGGATGTTTTAAGCCCAAAGCACACTCCAGGCTGGGGTCAGAACAGCACATGCTGTACCGCGCGGAACCTTGTGGCACAGCACAATCACTCCCTGACAGCAATTTGTACAAAAAGATCGAAATTAGTCCGGATTGTGGGAAAAGCACAGTATTGATGATGAAAAAAAGAAGAAGAAGAAGAAAAAGAAAAAAAAACTGCAATTAGGGGTAAATTGAAAGCAGAAGAGAAGATGAAAGCAGACGCACTGGCAGAGGTGGAGTGAGTGTGGTAACAGCAGTCAGAGCGTGGAAATGATTAGCGTGTTCCATGCGTTTGTGGGGCCTTCATCACCGGCAACGGGCGTGGGGGTGGGGGTGGGGGTGGGGGAGTGTGGGCTCACGGCCGACTGATATGGAGCACTCTATAGACAGCCACCCGAGCTGACACTTGGACAAACCTGCCTCACTTCTGCTTTTTTTTTTGTTTTGAGTGAAAGGGTCCCATTGCTTAACATGTTGCAAAGTTTCATAGATGGAAACCATTATCTCGTGCTGTTGTAAATGACACAAAGAGGACGTGTTCTGCCACAGTGAAGGAGGGACGACACATGTCCTACCACATCTGGATGCGGGATGACAGCCGTCTTCTTCAGAGAAAAGCTGGTCTTTTTTTCGGTGAGAGACGGTTCTCGCCAGCACCCCAAATCTTCCTCTTCTACTCTGAATGAGCGCTGAGAATCCAGGACATGCTTGGGCTGCCAGCCTGCTCCTCTTCTAGAATCTCTGTGGAAGCTCCGCCCTTTTGTGGAACCAATATGCCTGATTGGTCTCCAGCTCTTCCCTCCCCCCCATGCTTTGTGATGTCACTCGGCAACGAGAGGAGACTGGAGGGACACAGGCTTCCTTTCACCCCTCATTACTCTGAATCATTTTTACGGCCGGGTTTTCTGCTGTGCTGATTTAGGTCCGGTCCTGGCTCGGGTTTCTACAGGTGGAACGCCTAATTAGCGGGGAGAAGAGGGGCCGATCAGGTTCTTCTCCTTTGGAGTGAGACTGCAGCGTTGGGAGAGGCGGGATGGGACAGGACGTGGAAAAATGACCCCGGTTCAGGACGAATCTGTTTCCTTCTGAGCCTGCGCTTCCACCTTGAGGCTTAGCAGTGGTGCTGGCTCATGCAGAGACCCCCAAATAATTAAGCTCCGGGGGACGCTAAAGAGAGCTCACCCCAGCCAGAAGTGGGATCGGATCCCAGACAGGCCTGCTGAAACCCAGACCGTGACATGTTCGCGAATGGCGAAAACGCACGGTCGCCGTCAACCAGCCATGCAAGCAAGCGGTTTTTTGGAGGAGAACAAACCAAAAAGGAACAAAATCCAGGCTCTCAACACGTAAAAACAAATCATTAAAAATCAACTAGTTTTATTTGGATTTAGAATGACAGGAACAGCGGGGCTTCCAAAGGGCCTGGCCGGCGTGAGACCCGACCGTTCCAAGCAAACACTCCGGAAACTTCTGAACTTCGTCTTTATTTATTTCATCAGTTCATACGAGCAAAGATTAATTCAAGGGAATTATTTGGGTTTGATGCTATCGCCGTTCCTGGCGGTCTCGCAGATGCAGCTGCGCTCTGCTTAATCCAGCTCGACGCATTACAAACACACACGCCTTTGCGGACATGCACACGTATTTTTCCCCCTTCTTTTTTCTCTTTCAAAAAACAGTTTTCAAAACGCGCTCGCATTTGGGGGGGGGGGTGAATAAAAAAGAAAAAAGAAAAACCCAGTTGTTTTAAGGCTACATATCTATTTATTTTCCAAATGAAGACTGACTGGAGGCACAAACACATGGCTGGCGCACGGCAGACGAACAAGCTCCAGACGTCGACGTTGGCATGGCGATGCGAGCTGGCATGGCCGTCGCCGCAGTGACAGGCCCGCCTTTTCCGAGTACCGTTGCGTGTGAGGAGGCTTTGACTTTCGAAGGCTGAATTTAGGTCTGCGAAACCCAGGCCAAACCCCACGTCTGCGCCTGCAGATGTAGACTGTACATGTACTGCAGTAAAGAATGTGTCAACGGTGCATTTTTGGCCGGGAGAATGTGAGGCGAAACTGTCCGTGGCGTGCTCTCCGAGCAGCCATGGTTACAGAAGCTTGCCCTGAAGAGCCACATCGTGAATTCTTACGACTGTAAACACAAACCCTCATTCAATATTTTTCAGATGGGGGGGGGAGCTCCTAATCGCACCCTCCCCCGTTGATCAGGAAAACATCAATGTCACAGCATTTATGTCACAGCAAAACATGCACATTTTTTACTTGCCATGTTAACAGGGGTACCTCGCTTTTGTAGGTAGCCGTAAGACTTCTCATTAAAGTCACAGCTCTCCGTGTACAGTACACGATCACAACCATGAATTCCGGCGGACAGAATATGCAGAGACGCAATCAATGTCCATTCCATCTTATTGAAAGTCCCCTGACCTCACATTCACTCTGAGCGATAAAAGTTTACGACCCGCACACTGCATTAGAAAAGTGTCTCCACATAAACTTCCCTCTGAGCTGCGTGTTGATGTTTAAAAGTCTGGTGGAGATTTCAGCCAGCACTCTATCAGAGCACAAGTGTATGTTAAATAGTTATGCAGCTAGCACCAGACCTCAGAGACTGCAGACCTCCATATTCCCGTTAGGCCATGAAGGGTGCAGCCTCAAGCAAAATGCAATCCATATGGATTGTTGTTGTAGTACAGTATGTTAAATTTTATATGTCATTGACTTGTTTTGCGGCAGTTCTGCCATATCGCTCTCGCGAAGGAGATTTTTTCAAAACACTAAACTTAAAAGTAAATGTAACCCCCCCGAGTTAAATAAAGTTTAAATAAAACTTGACTAGTTCCAGTATATATCCACCTCTATGAATGGACTGTATGTCAAATAATGTAAGATATGTGCATTTGTTAACTTCATAACTGTAAGTGTAATGTGGATATAAGTAACCCCTGTATTCTAGTCTTTGGAGCCAGCAAAGTGGTTGGGAGCTGCAGGGAGACATTCTCTCTGGAATACTGTGCTGGCTACTCTCGGGTTGGTGAAGGAGGTACGGCTTCCCAATGGGGATGAACGGACAGGCGGACAGACGGACGGACAGACGGACGGACACGGTGGACGTGGCGCTCACCTGTTTCTCGGCGTGCGTGCGGGCCGCCTCCTCCTGCGCCAGCACCATCTCTCGCTCGGCCGTGATCTGCACGCTCTCCCGCAGCGCCTCCTCCAGCTCCTCAATGCGGTCGTCCTTCTGCCGCAGGGAATCCTGGGAAACGGGAAAAGGCATGAGAACGCACACGAAAGACAGGAAGGGGCCGTTTGCACAATGCAGGTTTCTCATTTCACCTCCCTCCTGGTCAATTCCTCAGAGGTTACTTTTGTTTTATTGTCATATTTGAGAACACAAACACACACATATTCATGCGAACTTGCACATACAAAAGCACACACACAAACGTGCGCACACACTCTCACAGATGCACGTGCACACGCGCACGCACGCACACACACACTCGCACAAAACCTCAAATATGAAAGCGCACCACGGCCACCGAGGAACGATATGACAAACAAACCGAGAACATCAAATGAAAAACCGAACCAGTCTGCGCCTCGGAATGCAAAGCCACACAAACAGAGTTTTATTCGGACCACATGCCCATCTCAGATGTGCCACTCATGACTTCACCCTCACCCAGACAACCCGAAATGTCATCCGTGAAAGCCCAGGGTAGCGGCAGCGATGGCGGTTGTGGTGGATCTGGGTGGGGGGTTTTGGGGGGGGTGGGGGGGGTTACAGACTCCCATCTGGTGAAAGTCGGGCAGAGTCAGCTCCACTATAACTGCTTTTGAAAGCCCAAACCACTCTCACCGCACCACAAGTGAATCACCTGATGCTCTCATTGTCTGGCCCTGCGAGCGATCACTCAGTCACTCAAACCAGATCATGTGGCACTATCCAGAACCCATACGGAGAAGAAGACAATAAAACTGAATTCTTTACTGAATCTCTAATTTTTTTTAAGGCATCTCACTTTTTTTTCCCCACATGCCCTGAGGTGCAAACTGAGTTTTCATTTTAATTTCCATCTTCTCATTATCGCTATAAATGAACACATGGCCCGGAGTAAGAGCTTGCCAGGGGCAGAAACATTTGTCGAGGTAAAAAAAAGAAAAAAAAACAAACACAAAAACAAAAAAACAAAACAGTAACACTAAACATGAATAAATCATTATTTTTGGAAAAACCGAGAGGTGATTAGAATCAAACGAGCTCGCTCCCTGCTGTTGCGCCGAGCGGCGTTGCCACGGTAACATGCTCTTCCACACTCCCCCACGATGTTGAGGGTTTGTGCCGTGCCTCGATCGCACCTGCAGATCCGTTGGACTCAGGGACACCTCTGCCTGAGCGGGAAAAGGGAGGTGGGCCCGGATGGTGATGATGACCAGAGAGGGCACCACCATGCAAGTCCTGTCCACTAGGGGGCGCTGGGTGGCTCCATCCTGCTAGGAAGCAGGGTTCCAGTTTGCTGAGGTGCCCTACAGTCTGACACAGAATTTTCACCATGCCTAGTGGGCCCCGACAGCCTTGTGTATCCAGCCCAGCCATCGCCCTGAGGGGGAAAGGTTTAGGTAGCAGCCTGTAGCCCCGTGGCTAAGGTGCTTAACTGGGACACAGAAGGTTGGGGGTTCTAACTCATGGTTAATAAATAATATTAATGTCGGCACTGTCTTTCTGTCCTTGCCCTATCGTGAACAGAAAGCAAATAAGTGTCAGGTCACAGTATGTGTTTGAGGAATAGTGAGGGATTTTTTGCACTCTCCAGGATGCTGCAAAAATGAGATGGACAAACAGATCCAAACTGGAGTTAAAGTCTTATTCTAAATAAAAAAACACCAGCCACTGAGGCATTCTGGGATACGAAGAGGTCCCTGTTCCCTGGAAGACACGAGAGAAAAAAAAATCATGATTTCATTTCCATTTTCTGTATTACACGCACGGCAGGCTACGCTCACGTTTAATTTCCTGATCCGTTTAAAACCCTTTACGAAAACCCGACACTTCTGACAGTGGGGGTCCTTCTGACGCCCACACGCTCTGTGCCCTACCACTACCTCACACACACACACACACACAGTCAAACACACACACACACACACACACACACACACACACACACACACACACACACACACACACACACACACACACACACACACACACACACACACACACACACTCACACACAGTCTGGCACACGCACTCACATGCACGCTACCTCCCATTCTCACGCAGACTTGCCATTCTGGTAGCCACTGCAAGCAGTCAGTCACCACCTAAAGCAGGCTTCCACCACTGGCCGTCTCTCCAAACACATTGCTGAGTGGCCAATCAGAGCATACGATACTCAGACCATCCCCGGCTAAACTCACTCAGCCCGCCACACCACCAAATTCCACTCTGTTCCCTCTCAGTGCGACTGTTTTTTCATACTATTTCAGAAATGCCTGCATGGAACATGAGTGAATCTCAGCTGCATCTGTCCCAAATCAAACGGCATATTTCTGCCACTGAAGTCAGCAATTACTGGAAGTTTGGGACAAGAGGAGGTGAAGGGTGAGGGCGGACAATATGGCTTGCGGTGAAATAAAAATGTTTATTCTTTTTTTTCTCCCCCTTACTTTCGACTCATCTGTCCCGTCCTCATAGCTCAGCTTTCTCAAGGCAAACCGCAATCACTTTGGCTTGATTTAAAGCGACAGTAATCCTTTCTGTTTGGCCGATATCTCATTACGGTAATGCTTTGTGCGCCAAAACCACACGGGCGATAGAAAGGGACACCTCGGGAGGGGGGCTAATCAAAGCCACATGCTCGCTGAAGTGGAGATTGGGGGAGGACTGCTGGCCACCTCGCTCTGACGGTCCCTCACAGGCTCAATTAGGAGATGAGTCTGAGAGGGGCAGTAAAATGGCTTCCCCAGCTTCTGCCATCAATTACTAACAGCTGACAATCAATGCAAGCACTCCTTCCGTGGGCTCGGGATGACACCACATCTCACCCACGCTTTTGTGCGCCGAGACACCGCTGCAGCGCCCTGTGTCCTCCACTAGTGCCCGGCATTGTTTTGTGTATGTGTGTGTATCTTGAGTGTTTTGTGTGTGTGTATGCTTGTGTGTTTGTGTTTGTATGCATGTGTGTATGTATGCATGTGTGTGTGTGTGTGCTTGTGTGTGTATACATGTGTGTGTGCGTGCGCATGGCTGTGTGTGTAATCGAGTGTATTTGTGTGAGTAGGCAGGACGGCTGTGCGTCCTCAGCATGAGTTGTGCTTCTACTGTTAGATGAGTTAACATTCATAGACACTCCAGGAGGAGAGGAAAAAAAACATGCATTTATTCAGTGGACTCATGTACAGCTCTGCACATGTAATCCCACACATGCATACTTGGTTGTGGGCCTCTGTGCTGACAGGGTGGTGGAAACACGGGGCAGAGATTTGAAGGGGGAGGGGCCTGGTCTGTTGTGATGTCACACTTTTACCAGGGTCAAGGAATTATTTTCAAACCCTATTTCCCTCCAAATAGAAAAATATCTCTGGGTACAGCTTTTTTTTTTTTTTTACAGTTCCTTCCAAACATATTTTTGGTATTTTGTGACTGGTTAACAGCAAACGCCCTGTAGTAAATCAATAGTGATTTATTGATTGACTAATTGCTGGATTGACTGAAAAACTTCAGTCAGAGCAGCTCAGCAGAGCTCCACCCCAGGACTGGTCTCATCTCAGGGAGTTATGGGGAATCGGCCGAGCCTCCCCATACAGCGAAAAAAAAAAACTGAGCAATAACCTGAACGAACTGCAGCTCCCCGCTCTACGCCACGCCACGATTCAACCAATCAGCTCTCAACAGATGTCCCTCAGAAACCAGTATCACACTGAGAGTGCAGACATCTGATGGGCGAGAGGTCACGTCTGCATCCCTTATGGTGGAGGAAATTTTATTTATTTATTTATTTATTTAAACAAAAACAAAACAGAACTCTAGCAGGGGCATGACGTGCTGGCTGAAATAAGTGTGAATGCGGCCAACGACATGGCCGACATCAAACAAACAACCAAACAAACAAACAAAAACCAGATCAGGGAGGGGAAAAAAGAAGAAGAGAAAACCCTTGGAATGCACACAAGAGACAGAGCTACGAGCTGGGGGTGGGGGGTGGGGGTGGGGGTCGCCGGAGCATTCGGATGTGATTCTTCCCTCTTTTGTGCCACACAGCCCCCAATCCGCAGGACCCCCCCCCCTTTGGGCCACTGAAGCCACTGGCCCAGCGTCCCAATCCACTGGCTCTTTAAAGAGGAAAATAAAATCAATGCGTGCCGATCATCTTCAAAGTTTCTTTTAAGGAGGACGGCGGGATAAAAAAAAATGAAATAAAATCAATGTTTGTCCTACACTACAAACAGACCCCATGAAACCGTGTTTACATGAGACATCTTTAAGGAATAAACGGAAAAAGGCGGGGGGCGGGGGGGAGGAGCCAGTGAGATAGGTCGATCGTGTTTTTCCACTAATGAAAACGGGGAGGGTGGAGGTGGGGTGGGGGAGGGTTCGAAGACAGCACTGCCACATCAAAAGAATCCACATTCACTAATCTATATCCACTATCAATAACACAGGCGGGGACAGGAGGAGAGGGCTTTTGAAGGGGTTTGTGAAAACACAAAGACAACTGCAAAAAGTTTTCATTTCAAGTCAAGCCCATTATGGTGTCTTCAAAAGGCACACTGGAGAGCAGAGCTTCAGGCCCTCAGGCATATGGTTACTGCAAATCTGAACGCAATGAACATTGTTTACTTTACTCCGTTTTCTAACCTCATTAGAAGTGGCTTTTTGAAGCCAACCGCCTCTGAACTTTATTTTTGTTTTTTTCTTTTTTGCCCATCGGAGAGAATGACAGAAGACTCCGCTGTCAACATGTTTCTGACAGTAATGACAAAAACATAAAACAAAATGAACTACATTATAATGAACACGCTATAAAAACATGTGTACAGCTTGGGACTATATTACCAGTACAATTAATCATAGGGATCATACCGTCAAAATTCTTTTCCCGGGCTCCGTTTCTACAAAAGTTTCTTTACTGAACACAAACTAGTCTTGCAGAGCCGTTCACTGTTAATGACTGAGGAGGCTAGTGTCCATAGCAATTCTGGGTCTTTTATAAAGAGACTCTTGTTAACACCGCTCCACCTACAACATTCATGGAGGTGTGAATTCCCAGCCCCTCCTCTATGCTGGATGCTCTTCAGGGCCTGGATTATCTCCCTGGCTGGATCTGGTAGGGGAGGGGAACTCAGGGGGGTGTGGGGTGGGGGGGGGGGTGGGCTGGGGATGAGCATTTCACATCAAAGCAGCTAAACGCCTTCCTCTCCGGATGAGGGGAGTGTACGTGTGGGGAGGGGAAGTGGGCGGGGGCTCGTTTCTGTAAGCAAAGCGTTATCATCAAAGGGGATCTGGTACACACACACACACACACACACACACACACACACACACACACACAGACACACACTCTGAGACTGAGCGCAGAGCACCATGCTGGTCCACCTCTTTCAAAACACCCCACAGGCAAGAAATGGTAAGTGAGGGGAGGAGGTGAAACGTTCCACATTTGGAAGAGATAAAAAAAAAAAAAAGAGAACAGAAAGAGTGAAATGGCCTGGCACTGAAAGGGGGGAACTCCAGTCAGGAAGGTGACAAATGGATCTCAGAGGGCCAAAGCCAGAGCACATGGCTGATATAGACCCCCAGCAATGACACAGGACTAGTGTAAATGAGCCTACATATGTGCCTCACACCACCAACCCCCAGGACCTATTCAAACTCTGCCCCCCCTCAAAGAACCGCTTTAGCTCTGCCCCACCTCCCTCCCTCCCTCCCTCCCTCCCCCAAGATGGCGTCTTTAGCTCCACCCACATTCGACTCCCAGGTGGGGTTCAGCTCCGGCCCCCCTGCCCCCTCACACCCACATCCACACCCAGACCCACACCTCTGCTCCATCATGGTCATGCCCCCCAGTTACTTCCTCCTTCACTGCCCACATCGCTACGCTTAAAATAGCCACACGAAAACTATGACAGAGCTGATCTAGTTGATAGCTGAGGAACACGATATTGGTGGACAGGGTGGAGGCTCTGCACTCCACACACAAGCACAGAGAACCCAGCTCCAGGTCAAGACCTAACTCCAGGCAAGCTGCTGGGGTTCCATGTTTTCTGTCAAGATTTCAGACTATACATAAAAAAAAAAGTTTCCAAAAAATACATTTAAGAATCTCTCTTTTCTATCTGAATGGTGAAACCAAAACCGTTTGATGGCGAACAAAGATCCTAGAAGCCTCATTGTGCAGTACGGTGATTACGTAACTGACCCCTTCCAAAGAATTTCATTACCTGGACTATAAACATCATCTGAGCCATGATGGAGACGGAGCATGCCCAGTGAAAGCCCCAGAGAACTCATTTCTGTGCCACGCCTATCCGTGCGCACATGCTAGCACAACATCCAGCATCAAGCGATTACCCGCGGCTAACCGCAGAGCACTAATGGGCAACGGACGCTCTGGGGGGCCAAATTCCCACAGAGGCCATCGAGACGAAGACGATGAAGAGGAGGAGGAAGAAAAAGAAGCACTCGTCCCCGAGGGGGCTCGCCGCTCCTGCATGCCTGACTTCAAAGCGGCGGCGGCAGCAGCAGCCGCTGCCGTGGGAGTAATAAAAGGCTTCCGTTCCGACTTTTTATATCGACATTAAAAAGAGGCCATAAAGCCGTGGCCGCGGCGCGGCCCCCCCGGAGGCCATTCGGGTTCATTAAATGGAGAGAGTCTGCATCACCTGTCAGGGCCACGTGTGTGGAAGTCCGGGTTTCTCTTTCTTAGGGGTGGAGGGGCAGTTACTGGCATGAGTGCGGCAGTATGAACGGGGTGGGGGTCGTCTCCATCACAGCGTCAGAGCATACGTGTCGGGGTACGGGGCCACACCCCCTCCCATCTGGTGGGAACAGACGAGCCGAGCCGCACCGAGCCAGACAGATTGCAAAGCCTGAGTCGGGTTTTAGCGCCGAAGCCCTCCATCCTGGCCCCCCCCCCCCCATCCCCTCCAGTTTTACGAACACTCAGGAACACACGGCTGCCCCTTCGCGGCTGCAGACACCTGCAGCTTATAAAAACATGAGATGGACCTCAGATGGACATCCAACGTGAGGCGGCCCGCTCCGCAGGCCCTGCGTCCGCAGCAATCTTTTTGCCCTTACTTTAAACGGAAGATGGAACCAATTACTGCGCTGTCATATATAACGGAGTGGCAGGTGGTGTATAACGGTTTGAGAGCTGGACTTGTAACTTATAGGTTGCAGGTTCAAATCCCAGGTTGGGGAATTGCTGTCATAACCTTGGACAAACATTCCTATCCCGATCCCGAATTTCTTCAGCTGTGCTGGCTCGGGGATGTCCAAACTTATCCGAGAACAGCTAGAGTGGGTGGAAGCTTTTGTGCTAGATGAGCTTTCAAAAACCTGAATCAGCTAAATAAAGGTCATTACAGAAGACCATGGTTAGCTGATTTAGTTAGCTTTATAGCACTGGGTTAAAACAAAGGCCTAAGCTTCACAGCTAAGACTGGGGTGTAAAAAGTCAAAGGCCTAAGAGCATCTATTCAAATAAACAGCTAAAAAGAAAAAAATCTGAGCAGAAGGTGATTTAAATATTGGGTTGAACCAGTTGGGAGTAAAAGGAGGAGAAGGAGAAGGTGCAGCTTGGCCATGGCTCAGTCAGTCAGTCAGTCAGTCAGTCAGTCAGTCAGTCAGTCAGTCAGTCATTCAGCCAGTCAGTCCCGGGTTTGCAAATGGCTTGGTGAGTGTCATGTGACGCTCACGGTTACTGATCTCCGCACCCCACACCTCCCCAGGCATGCTGGGAAAAAAGAGGGAGACCAGGATCCTCTGTTCACAATGACCGCACAGTCAAAAAAAAAAAAAAAGGGGGCTCAAACTCAAACCCATGCAATAAAAGCAGGTATTTACTGTGCTGCGTTTTTACTGTCCCTGTCTTTTTCCACACACGATTTTCCCTTATTCCACCCTCCCGCTCTCCCTCTCCCCCTGCGGCCGCCCGAAACCGCTGATTTCATCAATCTGTCGATATTCAATCTGTCGGAATGGGAGGGGGGTGGAGGGGGGGTTTGGTGTGGGGTAGGGGGGGATTATGATTCACTCCACACGTGCAAATATCGGATGTCTGCGTGCTTCGAAGGCCAGCGGAAAATGTCACTCAACTTAAAGATATGTGGAAGTACATAAACTCTGCAGTCCCTTTTTAATGCCTATGGTTTTGTGGGAGCAACAAAGGGAGGGAGGAGGTGGGGGGTGGGGGTTGGGGGCTTTTATGGACAGCCATCGCTCAGGGTCAAACATTATTGTGAAAAGAGTCTTTTCAAAAGAGCAAGATGAAGGGTGGGGGGGAACGGGGAGATGTGCACTCAACTGCTCACATAACCATAGCGCCATAACAGAAACACTCAGCCTGTCTGGCCATTTCCCTGCAACATGCAGAACAGATTCAGTTCATTCAGCTAATTCATTTGTTAAAAATAGGGTTGATCTGGGTGTAGCTAGCCTCATATGCCAGGCTTATAACCCTCCCCTATGTCCCTGGCAAAAGTAGTGCAAATCAGTGCGATAAACCTGGCACCTTTTAAGAAGTAACTAATATTTTATAACTTTGACTCAGTGTAGATGACTCAAATAAATACACTGAGACACAGGGGTGCAGGTGATTGAGTAGTGAGACATGTGCGAAAAACGTTACACTTCCGTTATCCATCCTCTCAGAATGTAATCGTTATTTAAGTCCCTAGTGCACAGCCAGTTCCGCTCCCAAACAGTCCCGGGGAAAGCATGTTGAGATTGTGCAGCAAATGGCTGGTCCCAGGGAGCGAGCCGGGACACGCTACCTGAAATCTCTGTGACAGTGGCGGTACTGATGGACCCCTCAGCCCTGGAGAAGTGAGCCGGGCCCTGCTAGGCCCAGCAGTGGCCCTTTAGAGAACCAGAGCACCCCGCTTACAGTCCCCTCAGAAGCACGGAGCCTGCCCCCCCCCAACCCCCACCGCCATCTCCACTGGAAACCTCCGCAATTAAGTGAAATGCGAGAGCTGCGTCCTCTGGGCTGGCTCATGAATGGGGAGAGGGAGTAGAGGTGGGGGCGGGGGGGGGGTCATTACAATATGGCCACCTAATCCGTCCTGAGTTGACCCTGTCCCACTCCGCTTCCAAAACCCCCACCCCACACACACCAGCCCGACCCAGCCCTCCCCCTCTGCTCCGCCCCGCAAACCCCAGAGGCGGGTTCTGTGTGTTGGTCCTGGTCCGAATCCCTCCGGAGCCATCCAGTAATGCCAGGGGCCAATGCCAGGGCGGGGGGGTGGTTATTTTGCTCCGGAAGGGGGCCGCTGTTTGTCTCGCGTAGCAGCGGTTGCTGATTTTGGCTGGCCAGGGGTACAGGGCGCCACCGGTTATAGGTCTAACCCCCCACCCTGAGCCAGGGCCAGGGATGGGATCAGGGCGGATGTTGGCCTCTTTCCCCGCCCCCAGAGGAATGGAACCGGCAGCAGGGCCCCGCACAGACCGGCTCGGACCCTGGCCTGACCCCCTGGCTAGGTTCATCCCCATGGGGACAAGGGCGTGTCAGTGACCTCAAACTAGCAACGAAAACACAAACACAAAAGGAAAACAAATAAGATATACCAGGGGAACAGAGAGAGGGTGAGAGAGTGAGGGAGAGAGAGGGAGGGAGGGAGAGAGAGAAAGAGAGAGAGGGAGGGAAAAAGTGTGCAAGAGAAAAAACAGCAAACCCACAATAAAGTGGACGGCCCACTGAGCAGGGCCTCCATCGCGTTGTTTTCCTGAGGTCTCATGAAAAGAGAAAAACACACAGCAGCCCCCGCCACCTCCACCTCCCCGTCGCATCTTTAAAAGGCTCATATTTGTGCTCTGTGAGTCTATATCAGACATGATACACTCCCCAAGAGTGTGGATGGACAGGGGCGCTGGGGGTTTGAGGGTCTCCATCACATAAGAACCTGGGAGTGTTGAACCAGCGGCCGCGGCCAAACCCAACACAGACCCCGAGCACTGTGCCAGGACTGGGCTGGCCAAGGGCTGATCTGAGCCTGCCGCCCCAGGCAGCACCGGGTCCCCGCTGCCATGTGGTCGGGGGTGGGGGTGTGGGGGGAGGGGGATGTGTGGGTGAAGTGGGGGGGGGGCGGGTGGAGGGAAGTGGTGTTTCTTCAGCTGAGGGTCTGTGCTGTGAAGTGCTTCCAGTCCTATAGGGTTATCACTCATGGTGTTCATGTCCCAGCAATTTGTTGCTTCCTTCACCCCCCTAACCCCCTAACCCCCCCTCCCGTCCCCCACCCCAGCTGTACTGACCATGACAAATTAGTTTCCTCAGTATACTGTCTCACTTCCAAAGAACACAGCAAATGAAAGAAAGTAAAGGTCAAAAGCAGTGTGTATTTGTGTGCTTGTGAGCGTGCCCATGTGTCCCTCTATGCTTCGGTGGGCTCATGTGATATCCATATGTTTGCATGTGTATGTGCATGTCTGTGTATGCGTGCGTATGTGTGTGTGTGTGTGTGTGTGTGTGTGTGTGTGTGTGTGTGTGTGTTGTGTATATGCAGGTTTGCAAGTGGGGGTGGTGTATGTATGCGTGCATATATGTTTGTGATTGTGTGTGTGTGTGTTGTGTGTACATTAGGGGTGGTGTGTGTATGCGTGCATATGTGTGTATGTGTGTGTGTGTGTGTTGTTAGGTTATGTTCTCCTCTTGTACCTGTTGGTTAATCTGGAGTCTGGAGCCAGTCTGTGGGGAACTGGATGAGGCATCAAAGCAGGCCAATGGGGCTACAAGCTCCCATTTTATGACACACATAAAACAGGAGCTCGGACGACGCGGCAGAGAGGGGTCCCAATAAAGGGTGGGTACAACACAGCGGGGGTGGGGTGGGAGGGGGCAAGGTCGGGACTTCCACAGGCACACGACACCAACGACACCATTGCCTCTGAGATTTGAGCGCAGCACGGTGACAAAAACCTTGACCCAGCCTCCTCTGGGCCCTCGTCATAGATCACCCAGTCTCGGCACCACACACTCACTCTCTGACAGTTTCAACTTTATTAACTCTTGCGGTTGAGACTTCCTCCGACCTGATCAGTGCCAGTAGATCTCTGAGAGTGCATTTTTTTTTTTTTTTAATTTGACTTAGGTACTTTATCATATTACACACCCAGTCTGTTGTGGGTTTGGCTCATTATCAAACCACATCCCTGATAGTTAGGTGGAGCCCTGCCAGGCAAGAGTGAGAAATTACTCAGAGTTATGAGTAAGGCTATGATCACCATAAATGAATGGCCTCCAAACCCACCTCCATCCCACAGCTTGCGGCTGGCCTCATCTCTTATATGGTCTCTAATCAGTTTCATGGATGTCATAATGGGTAATGTATGGAGCTGCTATGAGCTGTCAATCACTGTCTTGTTAGCACCAATCAAAATGGTTGTCGTCTCCATGGCCGACCACACTGATTGGGTGGGGCCACTGTATGACATCATAAGTTGGCTCCACCCATTACTGGTTCTCGAAAGCTTCCCCACACGTCTGCATTCACCTGCAGTGCTGTCATTGATCTAGTCATTCACCTCGTTCTGTCAGCACAGCGCCCCCCCAGTGGCCAGTCTCTCACCTTAACCTGCTGGGAGCTCTCGTTGATGTTGTCCTCTCTCTTGCGGGCCTCCTCCATCAGCTGGGCATTCTTGTTCTTCTCTACCTGCTCCTTGTGCTTCAGGTTGGCCACCTTCTTGGTCTGGTCTTTCATCTGCCTGCATAGTGTCACAAATAACACTAATTGCACATTTGTACATTTGAAATTGTTTGCAGAAAACATAAGTCAAGAACACTCAATAACTACGCCTTTGCTATCTGTGTTTCACTTCTGAGCTAAAGGAACCAAAAAAAAAAACACTGGAAAACATCAGGACCAATTCCTGATAGACCTGGTTAGATTAACAGAACCAGAGCGTACAATCTGTTAAAAATGTAACAAATATAAAACAGCAGGCTTTTTCCCCTCTTTTGTCATGGGTGGGGGGGGGTTGAAAAATATGGGAAGGGACAATAGCAACACCCAACAGGAAAATAAACATTTTCTGCAGATGAGAGAAGGGACAGTCACAGCAGATGAATTGACTTCACGCCCGTTAGTGTTTCAACGAGAGGCGCGTTATTAGCCTGCTGCGAACGCCTTCCTGTTTACCGCGCGGCGCCGTCTGAAGTCCGTCCCAGCAGCGTTGCGCCTGTTGGTTACAAAGACGGACGGACTTGATCAGAAAAACCTGTCTCGCTCATCTCACTCTCTCAACTCTCTCCCTCTCTCTCTCTCTCTTTGCAGAACAGATGTGAAAATAACTAAAGCAATAAGGTTTTACAGTGTTTAATGATTCATGTTACGGCATCCCAGAAAACCCTTTTCCCAGAGTCACTGCGGCAGAAAAACGAGACACAGAATCCACGGCTGTAATTGGTGAGTTACAATGCGGAGCTATGGGATAAGACAGCCGGCCTCTCTCTTCCCAGTTCCAGGAAACACTACCCATGGTTCCTAGGGGCCGATGTTTCCCAAACTTTTTCCCTCACAGGGACAAAATTAAAAAAAAAAAAAAAAAACACTTCTCTAAGGCCACGATTACGTTCTCTACCGGAGCAGACTGCTCACAAAACGAGGCAGAGGGAAGCGGACAGGCCCCCTCCGCCCCGTCCGTACCACCTGATCACTCAGGGCTGAACCTTGGCCCTCCGGACCCAAAACGCTGAGCTCAGAGCTGGACAGGAACTGGGCCCACCAGCGCAAAGACTCCCTGTGCCGCTCCCTCATGGAGGGGAAGGGGGTGGGTCTTTGGGGTCACTTTGTGATGAATCGAAGGCCAGAGACCGCGCTCATGAGAAGGGCCTGCTCCGCTGGCGGTCTGGCCTGAATTGGGCTGGGCCGGACCCTGGGGGGACCTGTGGTGGTGCCGTGGGTCATGGCCGGGCCCTGTTTTCTTACACGTTGCAGGAGGCTTTTGGTTTCTTATTTTCCTCACTCTCTTATCGAGCTTTCCCAGGATTTAATTGCCCCTCCATTTTCATTTCTTTTTGTGTGTGTCGGGCAGAATCTGTGTAGATTATAAGTAGGACACCATAACATGCTTGGAAGAGGATGTAAAATCCAGGAGGAAGGTCTGGGACCCCCTTGCTCAGTTGCAGACAGTGTTGACTGTATGTAGAGGGACAGACATGATGTGTGTCAGAAGGCTGACTCTAAGCAAAAGGACACACTTGATGTGTATGAAGCAGATGGTGCACACTCTAAGCAGAGGAGCAGAGCAGCAGTGGGTGAATATAGGAGCAGAGGAGGGAGAAGGCAGTGTCACTGGTCCTAACCGTTATTTCACAACAGCAGTGAAAAATAAACATAGACTAAACCCATTTAGATCTGAAGAAGTGATATTCCTTTGTTTATGTCTGCGCTTTTTGGAAGGTATTTCTAGATAATTTCAGGTCACATGGCACACACTTACGTGCACACACTTACATATTATCACAGTTGCAACCACTTAGGGGGCCACATTCAGCATACAGTTCAAAACAAGGTATGGGTGATGAAATACCAGGCAAGGAGAAGGCAGAACATCCACCTGGTTTCTCAACAGATTACCCAGAATTCCCTGTTCATGTGGCACCCAAGTGTCCAGTACTCTGTCATGCATTTAGAACAGTCATCCAATGAATGGAGACCACTGGCAAGTGCTTCCAGCTGAATGAATGAATGAATGAATGAATGGTGTTTAAAACCTATGAGTCAGTTATCATAGGTACACGCATCCAGTAAGACTTTAAAAGCTGCAATTTAATTACCAAACCATAACAATACAAATGAAAAGTGCGGACTTCATTATCACACACAAATGTGACGATGTGGACACACACACACACACACACACAGTACAGAGAAACACACACATAATGCACAGGCTGACAGACTCACACACACAGTATAGAGAAACGATCACTGATCACTGACACACACACACAAACAAACACACAAACACACAACACACAAACACACTGCAGACAAACGAAAGCGCACACAGACACACGTGCAGTCCTCGATTACACTGTCGTTCTCAGAACCCCAAACTCGGGTGCCCCAGCCTCCCTGTGCTGATTCATTTGTTCACCGAGGGCTCCCTCTAATCCATCCTGACATATCGGATCAGCGGAACAACATGTACGTGTTCCGCTTCCAAACCCCTGTCCCCATAGAAACGCACATATATATCTGCAGCAGGTCATAAATACCCAGGAATGTTTCTCTTTTGGCATTTTCCGAGCCCTGGCCATATGCTTGGCTCCAGAACTATTCCAACAGCCATCTGATTGTTTTCATTTTCTGTGTGTGTGCGCGCGACTGTGTGTGTGTGTGTGTGTGTGTGTGCGTGTGCGTGCACAAGAAGGTGTGTGTATATGAACAAGCATGCACGAGTTTGTGTGTGTGTACAAGTATGTGTGTGTGTGAGTTTGTGTGTGTGTACAAGTATGTGAATGTGTGTGTGTAAGTGCTTGCCTGTGTGTGTGTGTGTGTGTTGCCGTTTGCCTGTGTGTGTGTGTGTGTGTGTGTGTGTGTGCTTGCTTGAGTGTGCGTGTGTGTTTGCCTGTGTGTGCGTGTGTGTGTGAGTGAGTGTGAGTGTGTGTGTGTGTGTGTGTGTGTGTGTGTGTGCGTGCGTGTGTTTGTGCGTGTTATGACAGTTGAGTGGGACAGCATGTGAGGGCCAATTGAGCTGTAGATTCAGTGAGCTAAATACGGTTTTAAACAGCGCTGCACTGACCAGCTGAATCTGGAGCGATCAGAGAGTAATTAGTGGAGTGAATGTAACCCATATGAGGGCCATTTTCATCATATTTTCCCCCTGAAACTGACCACGGAAACCCAGCTACCATCTCCTGTGCGGACAGGGCGGCCAAAGACAACAAGTGTAGAGTATCCCCAGTGTCACCTCACAGTGTAGGAGTTACACACGCACACAGACACACACACACGCACACACTTTCTCACAGTCACACCTGACAGGTAATGGGCCGCTAACACCTGCCGCCTCCACCCCACCGCGACGGTAATAATAATCCTAAAAGCGGGAGGCTCCTCTGGAGAGTGAGAGTGAAATAAATACTCCAGTAAAGCGACGTGGGCTTAGTCAGGTTACCGCCTGTGAGTATGGGCGTGCATGCGCGCATTTCACTCTGCAAAGCTATCTCACAGGCAGCCCGCAGAGCTAGTGAGAAAGGCAGCTGGGACTCTAACGTATCTGCATACGTGGAGAGAATAAAGAGTGGCTCGCTCAGGCTTGGATATCCTTAATTCTCTTAAAGTCTCAGCTTCTGTAACTCCACTAATAAGTCCAAATAGACCCATCTCCCCAGGCCCAGACAGAGAGTCCCAGTGGAGCCGGCCCTCGAATCCCCAGCCCTGGTGGTGTTCGCGCTCTCTCGCTCCCCCTGCTGGTGAATGTGGGTATTGCACACTCAGCACTGAGCTGTCACCTCACTGTGAAGCGGGTCCCTGGATCAGGCCGATGTTACCCACTCATCCGCCAGCTGCCCCCTGCATCCCAGACAACAGGCCGTTAATCTGCCCTGATCCGTCCCAATTACACTCCCGCTCCCCAAGCCCTCATACCAGGGATTCCTCTCTGGGGTCAACCCCCCAACCCCACTCTCTCCCTTACTCCTTTGCTCATGTGTGCGCGCACTGTGATCACAGACGCACTGCACAAACCACACCGCTTCCAATCTGACCCATTTGGGTAACCCCGGGAAGGCCCAGGGATGGGGAGAAGGAGGAGGGGGGTTCCCCCTACCCAACGCAAACAAAGACTGAGCTGTGAGGCCTACAGAGCAGGTACACACACCTGTGCTGCTCACACTGGGGGAGGAATTTATGGTCACAGGTCATACAGGATCCCGTGACAGAAAATGAGGCAGTTTAAGAAACTAGTATCTTTTCTGCCGATGTCTGAAAAGAAGTTCACACCAGCATTAATGCCCCTCTCTGAATGACTGTCAGCTACATGGAATGAGAATGTAGAATGGAAGTGTGTTAGACCATTCATTGGTACTGACACGTTCAGCCAATGAATGACCAGTTTGCTCAAATGCTTGGCAGATGAATGGATAGTGTGAATCCACACTCAGCCAATGGGAGGACAGCATGCTGAACACACTCAGCCAATGGACAGAGGGCATACTTGCAGGTTCAACACGTGGAGAGCACTGACTGGGCATAGTTGTGGTTTGAGTGAGTCAGCTAAACCATCGTTAAGGTGAAATGAGAAAAACACAGGGTAGCATAAACCCACAGACTGGGTCTCCTGTTTCAAGCCTCTGAGAGCTGGGACTCGGAGACCACCTTCCGCATGAGAAACGATGTTTGTTGTGCAGTCCACTGGGTCCTTCAGTAAAACTGGAATATCTCGAACATCTCGCGGAGTCAAGAGGAACCAACTCCTCCAAGGATGAGAATAAAATGACAGCGGTCTTTGAAATAGCAAGGCCGCCAAAGACGTACAGCATGGAAACATTAAAAGCTCTGGGTGTTGGGAAGGTGGGGGTGGAGGGGGGGGGTTGGTTCCTTAACTGAGGAAGAGAGTGACTACTTCATTTCATCTTTTCCAAGATTAACATTTTCCTTTCCTTAAAAATAAAATCTTTGCATTGGACCGTTGCACACGCCCCCCCACCCCCACCCCCATCGCACGCTGCATTTAACATCAGGTCTGAACTGGTGGGTAGTTCACTGGGGAAACAGCCTTTTGACAGGTATCTGTTTGCACAGCTTCACACGTGTGCGTACGAAGAGGGAAACCAACAAGAACAAAAAGGCGTTTTGTACCGAGGATGCGGGGCTAGATGACCTTCATTGAAATTTCAGAAAAGGAAGAAAAATATCTTGCGGCCTAATTTTCCTGTCAAGCCCATGCACACTTTCTCCCTCTCCCTCTCTCTCTCTCTCCCTTTCCTTCTCTCTCTCTCTCTTCCCAAAGAGAATGACACACTGGGGACTTGTTTCAGTGCCTCCATGAGCCAAACACAAACAGCTCTGTGTGCTTACCCCCTGGCCCCAACACACACACACACACACACACACACACACACACACATGCAGCACACACACACACACACACACACACACACAGCACGCACACACACACATGCATGCATTAACACACAAACACACACACACACACACAAAGACATTCATGCACATACGCACGCACATGCAGATATACAAGCACACAAATGAATGCAAGCACGCACACACATGCATTAACACACAAACACACACACACACAGCAGCGCGCACACACACACACACACACACACACACACACAAAGACATTCATGCACATACGCACGCACGCACACACAGACATACAAGCACACAAATGAATGCGAGCACGCACACATGCACAAACATACACAAAGGCATAAAAGCACAGACTGCACACACATTCACACAGAGACAAGCGGAGTCAAAGAGATACACACGTGGGCACACACACTCACATGGGAGAACACAAGTACACGTGCTCCACGTACACTGGCACCGGTGCACACCCCCACACACACGTGCACATATACACATACGCGCGCGCGTGCTGGCGCTCACATACTCCAGTCACAATGCCCAGGCCCTGTACCCATCAGGCTTGTTTTTGCAGCAGCTGCCTGGTTCATTCGCCGGGCTGGCGCTGTCAGATGAGTGCAGAACGTGAGAGACGGGATGGGGGGGGGGGAACAGGGGCAACCGAGTTCAAAGCCCTGATTACCATCCTACCATCCACCCCCAACCTAACCACAAAAAGGAAAAAGTGAGCAGCCTAATTTGACCCGGACTCCACCGAGTGTGTCACCCGTCTCTCCAGAAGCACGAGAGCCAAGTGAGGAGAAACGCTTCACCTCTCTGACGAGCGCTGGCTGAACAGAAAACTGTCTCTCAGAGAGAGAGAGAGAGAGAGAGAGAGAGAGACAGAGCAAGTGAACAACAGCAATGTTCTGATACAGGGGCAGGGGTACAGGTGCAGACTTCTGTAAACAAAGTAAGTGGAAGGTGTGGCCTTTGGTATTTGTGTACAAATAAGTGGCTCCTTTCTATTGACACTGTATATCATAGAGGAAAATATGATGTACATGTGTGGTAAGGGAATCTGAGTCAGCCTAGCAGGAAGGGGGCGCTGTGAGGAGATTTGAACCCCCTCATCAGAGCTGAGCCTGAACACCGGCAGCAAGAGCCAGAGATTGGCAGCACACTGCCCGCTCACTGAGCATGCTCAGAGAGGGGGGGGGGGCAGGGGCCAAGACCACCACAGGTTCTCATGAACAGGGTCTGACCATGTGATTCCTGGTCATGTGATGAGTGCTTCAAGTTGTGGTATTATTAATGGAGATGATTACTGAGCTGTTATAATGGAGTGACTGTTGAGAATATAGCGCCCTCATGGTGTTGGGAGGAGCATTCGACAAGAGGTCTGGAATTTCAACTGGACCTTTTCATGGAAGGTCCAGAATAAGCTCCTCCCCTTTACCCTTTGACCCCTTGACCCTGTGGTATCACAGAGGTCCAGTGGAGTCTGTGCGACTCTGTAAAACAGCCATTTTACACACACTTGCATCTGATTCAAGGTCTTTCAAGGAAACATTCGTTTTTGCCATTTGAGTTTTGGCTCAGTTTTCATCTTGGGTTTGGGTCTTGATTTTTGAAACAATAGGTTTTTTTATTTTATTACAAGAGCTTGCCATCTTGTTTGTGAATTAGGCATTTTGTGAGAAGAAAAACCTGAACCTATAAACTTAGCCTGAAAAGAAGGAAGGGTATGGCACACTTCCAAAAAAATAAAATCAATCTACCATGATTCTTTTTGGAGGATTCGAGATTCTGCTGAAGAAGGCTTTGAAAAGAGATCAAGGGGACCCTTTTACAAAAAAAGATGATCCTCCTCATTAAAAGGAGACAAACGCAAATCCACAGAGGCCCAACAGTAAAGGGTGGTTCTTTAGGTTAAGTTCAATCGACCCCAAAATGCCAGAGTGAATTCCCGGGGAAGAGATGGTGACAAAATGAGCATCCCTAAGCCCAGACAGATGAGCCTGCTAGAGGTCCTGTCCCAACGCTAAGCAGGGGGCCACAGCCAAAAACCCAGCCCTCAAAAAAACAAAAAACTCGGTCACCAAGGAAACAGTAACAGACACTGTGGTCCAGATAGACCCTCTGCATTAAAAGTGACCCCCTCACCCACACCACACTAGTGCTAATAGACACATTTGCATCACGCCACAAGGCCACACTTTCCAAAAGCCCCATTGTCCATCCCATAATACGAAACCCTAAACAAACACGAGGGGAGGGGACTAATTGCAGGGCCGCACTTGGAAATGAAGTTCATCTTTTGTGCGGATAATGAATCGGGAAATAGTGAAAGGAAATGAGACAGAACAGAGAGAGAGTGAGAGAGAGAGAGAGCATGACCTGCCAGCACCTGGCCCAGCGTTGAGAACAGCGGCCCACATGGGCGTCCATGCGACAGCAAAGACAACTGCAGCGTTGGCCTTCCATTTTGGCATTATCTCCACTGTTTCAATGTGAGATCATTATATCCATTTCTGTTTCGCTATCCGGCACTGACGAATTTGCATGTGATATGCCCATGTTCCTCTCTTCCCACCCACCCCCGCCCCCCATCCATCCCTCCCTCCCTCCCTCCCTCGGAGCGAATGGGAGAAACAGTCTCAAGTCAAGTCAGGACACGAGAATCTCGGCTCCGAAATCGTGACCTGCATGATGAAAGGGAAGGAGGAGAGAAGCCACAGACACACACACGCTCGCACACAAAATATCATATAACTGTTGTTTGTTCATTTCCCCCCCTCCTTTTTCTTTCAAAAAATATCAGGCTCTTTATGTTGGCCGGCCCTCTGGCTGGGACTCTCTTAATGTATCTGGCCTGGACACTTGCTGCCCTCCTACTGACTTGTATTCTAGCCCCCACCACCAACACCACCAGCCCCCCATCCTAAAATCCAAAATTTCCCCTTCGCAGAGCTCCGTTCCCACACAAACAGCGGATCACAGACGCTGCCCCATGGAGCTGCGGTCAGAGAGAGGGGCCGTGCTTCCACAGGCAGATGGAATGGCCCCGCTAGCTGCGCCGTTAGCCGCGCCGTTAGCCGTCGGCTCCCACCAGCAGCTGGAAAGACGGGCCGCCCTGCCAGGGTTCTGCTGCGCCCCGGCGCGTGAGCCAGGTAAACCGGGGATAGACGGACGCTCTAATGTGTCGAGTCGTCCCCTTTCCCAACCCTTCCCCCGCCCTCCAGCCCCGAAAAAACCACCTCCTGCACCGACACCGAGCAACTGTCAGCACGGGCTTGACTGCTGGGAACAGACAACCCAAAAGCCGACGCACACCCCCAATTCCTTTCCCCCCCTCTCTCTGACCGGTTCACGTGTAGCGTGCGGTCGAGGCAGCTTTCCGTCCCGCCCCAAGTGAGCTCAGCATAAGGGGATGGAAAAGTCCCGACCACAAAGCGACCGACAGACCGCCATTGTCCCCCGCCACCCCGAGCGTGACCGGGATGAGACAGAGACCTTGCGATTTTCTGTGTGGAACTGTAGCGTCACAGCAGAACACTGATGCGGGAAGCGCAGTAGAGTGTTTCCGCGGTTTTAATGGAATATTCTCGAATAACGGGCCACGCTTGATAACAAGCTGCCGATATCGGGTGTTCCATATAAGTCACTGAAGGGGGTGATGCACTGGGAGTTAGGTACAGCGCTCCGAAAAAAAAAAAGCCCCAATTCCTCTTTCCATGATGTAGAGATTCCATGAGGAACAGATAGGAGCTCCTCCTTCATGAGTGTTCCCGTCGGAGCAGTGGAGGGAATATGGATTCCGTTTGCTTCTCAGTTCTTTAACAGGGAATCAAAGGCAAAAAAAGATCACTCTGTCAGACATTCTGAGTTACAAAGTGGTGTTTGTTTTCCAGGAGAACAAAAGCTGACAAACCTCGACAAAACAACTCTGAGAAATAAAAAATAATAAGCATGCTAAACAACAAAGCCAAATGCTGTAACCCAGACTGCGCCGCGCAACAATCAATTTCAAACGCTGGCAGCAAAGACAAGCTTTTCGGGCGGGTGTGAGAGCAATGACTGATGGGATTTATTTTTGCTCCAATTAAAGCCGCTCTGTGGAGTCTCTCTGAGGAGTGTTTCCTTTTTTTCCCGCTCTCCTCTTTCGTGCGCTTCTGAAGAGAAGTTTGTCACCGAATTTGTCATTTCTCTCTGAAGCTGTGTTTCAGCAAAGTCAACTCTTCTGTGTTTTATTTTTCCAGGTGAGTTTTTTTTTTTGGAGGTGGGGGGCACAGATGATTGTCTCAAGTTACTGTCGGCCTTGCAAGTTCATAGTTCGTCTCCTCTTTTCTAACTCTGCTACATCAAAAAACCTACCCCTGTCACTCTTTTATTTCTAGGTCTTCTCTCCCTTTATTCTGTAGGCCTTCAGCAGACAGTTCTAAAATGGCAAATACAAGATTGTTGCTTTAATGATCTCTAGCTGCTGTCGTAGTTTTCTAGCCATTTTAGTTGCATATACTGTGAACAGCTACGGTTTAAATGCCAAAAACGTAAATACATATTTTGAATGGATAAATATAAAAATAAACTGTAAGAGAGACATCTGCTTTCTGTCTCCGCATCATGGCAGCTGATCAGAGACAATTTGAACCCAATGGACTATACCGCTGGTCACCCATTGGTTGACCATACCATACTCTTAGACTGCACCATTCACATTCCAGAGATCCTCTGTCTAAAAGCATGCTGTTGCTGGGCGGAAAGAGAGAGCAGGCAAATAAGCTACTAACCTTGAAGCCAGACTGTAGAGAAGACAGCATTCCAGTGCAAAGGTTAAAGAGAAAGAGAGAGAGAGAGAAAGAGAAAAACACAATTTAAACTGATGTTAGTCGGCAGAGAGGAGAGAAAGACAGTGTTAACAAGTGAGTCAGATTCCTGTTATAAGGACAGACATACAGACATACAGACACTGGTGTACAGGCAGTGAGTGCCCTGAACGGTTCTCTCCAAAATGGAGATGACATTCAGAGATACAGTGGGCATGCAATATCCCATGATGCACTGGGGTGGCAGCACAGCTTTGCCACGCTGAGGAGAAGATGACTGGAAGAGTGTCAGCAGAGGGAGAGACAGACACTTAGAGGTGTTACTCGGGCCAGCTGGACACCCGAAAGCATCACCTCTCGCCCCCCCCAACCCCCCACCCCCCCACCTTCAGAAACAAACTTCTGCCACGGGCGCCAGCAGCCCCGGCGGTCTCTCGACAAACACGCGAGGCCGTGTCTCCTGCTGTGATCAGTGGCCGAGTCCTGAATACTCCAGCCAGTCCTGTCCTGGACCTGGCAGGGTGTCAGCCGTCCGCTGCGCCTTTCGGCTCAGCTCTGTGCTACATGGAGCAACACCCCCCTCCCCCCACCCCACCCAGCTCATTCACTTTTGACTTACTTCTGACAAATAAAAAAATATATTGCACAACCACAAAATGACCGTGTTTACAGGATAACAAAGTGATTAGGGAGTAAGATTTTGTTTCCGATAAGAGCGCTGAACCCTCTCGCGCTGGACTGGGCTGTTCACTGATCCCCTGCCAGGCAAATCTGATCCTGACAGTCGGCAAAAACAGCGCTCCACACGTCAAAAGAAAATATCCAGACAGAAAACACGGGCTTTCCTCCTAAAATGTGAACGTGGAAAATCAACAAAGTGGTTTTTATCCGGCCCTTGTGAACCTATTCTCAGTTGCATTTAGAGGGAAAGAGACTCAGAGTTCCGTGTGCATGCTTTGGGGGAGACTAGAGCAGCCACCTTCCCTACTAACCCAAACCACCCTCCACCCCGCCCCCAACAAACCCCAAAATCATGAAGGCGTGCACCAACACCTGTTTACAAATAAAACAGTCAAACCTGCAGCTCCTGTTTAGAAAAAGAACCTTGACCAAAAAAAGACCAAAAAATATGTTACCGAAAAGCTACAGTGTGTTCTTTTTCAGGGCATTCTCACATTTTCTCCCCTGATATGGACTTGCCACCAGCTTTTGGTAGCTGCGCCCTTTACACGAGTCCTCCTGGCCTGGTCTCTCATCCTGCTGACCCGTGGCGAAAGCCAGTGGGTACCGTGTTGGGGGCCTCACACCAGCTTGTCTCTAAAAGGAACATGCTCTACCGCGACTTGGGCTCGGCACAGAGCTGCGACCGAGTCAGCACCAAGGACCAGGACCAGATGTTCCTGAATGCATTTAGTGTAGAATGTGATGGGCCCACATTTCTCCTGCAGGCCTGATCAAGACAGCAAAATGTTACACAATCTTCAAATTCTTATTTTTAGTTCCGTGAGGTATTTTTAGCTTTGCGGGCCTCTCTCATTTTGTACATCATGTACATCATGTAGTCGTCCTGTTTCAGCTTAAACCCACAGCGTGTGTTTACACTCATGTAAACAAACTCAGAGCAGAACCGATTTTTGCTGGAGCGCCTCTGGTCTGGAAACGTGTTACACTTAAAACAAAGCACTTATTCAATGTAAAATCCTAGACTACGAGACGTCTGCATTAACGATTCAGCGCCCGTTTATTTCCAGACACATAATTTCGCTCTCATGTTGAATCAAATGTGTTTTGAGTAAGCAACTCCTTAATTATTCATTTCTTTCATTTATTTATACAAGAGGAGCTTAGAAATCCTATATTTCCCCTAAAATTAATTACTGCCAATTAAGTGAATTAGAACACAGACGTTCAGACACACACAGCTAAACACATACGCAGACACCCCACACACTGACACATACACATACATCCAGCAAGACAGGTAGACATCAAACCATATATACAAATACACAAATAAAAATAACCACACAAACACACATGCATGTACACACAATGTGAATGTGCACGCAAGTACACACACACACACACACATGCACACACTTATACAGACAAGCATACACACAGACAAACACACAGAGATGCACACACTTATACACAGCACACACATACAGACACACCCACACAGGCACAAACACCTGATAGATTGCTTTGCTTTTCCATGCATGCAAAGTCTGTTTGGAGCTATGTGAAAACAATCTTCCTACTGGCAGAACACAGCAAGGAATTAATCAAGATCAAAGGGGTTCCACCCCTCACAACACAGACATGCTCCAACCCCCCCCCCCCCCCCCACCCCAAACAGGGCTGGCCCTGCCAGCACTACCCAGCTCCATCGGGACAGAAAACGCATCATCGCCACCATCAAAGTAGGTAAGACAGAATTGAGATTAACCTGTCACCCCTCCCCTCTGTTCCCCGGGTCCTGGTGCAGGGAGGCGTGGGGGAGGGGGGGTTGGGGGTGGGGATTGGGTTTGCACTTGGCAGACAAAATGTCCTTCTGCAGACACAGCCAGCATGCCGACCTGCACCTCAGCCAAGAGACGGGCCTGTGGATGTTTGCAAGCGCAACACAGTGTACCAGATGTGCAGAAACAGTGGCAGAGCAGCTTTGGTGAAATTGGATTTCCCCACCCCGTGCCGCGAGCATGGCTGATAAGCTCTGGCTTTCCATTACAGCACAAGAGGCTGGCATCGCCCAGCAACAGCAGCCAAGCGGTAACCCCGGCGACGCAGGCCTTCCACATACTGTAACATTGTAACACACTGCGCCAGTGAGAGAGTGAGTGCTTTCAGAGGAAGAGGCTTGTGGAGTTCTGGGTCCAATCAGCAGCAGGCAAAGTGCTGGCGTGCAAAGGTCAAAGGTCGTTCTGTGTCTGTCACTCACTTTCCCAGGAAGTCCCACACAAACCCCCCTGTGTCCTGAGGAACGGGGACTGACACTTGCTGCTGTGGACGCCACGCGGGCATGGGGGGCGGCTGTCTGGGGTGGGGGGCACAGGCAAGGAGGAGACGGCCACAGACAGATGGACACATGGACACACGGACAGAAACAGGAAGGGTTTGGAACAGATAGGGAAACATACAGGAGGACAAGGTCACACGGGCGCAGGACAGAGAGGAGGGGTCCGGTTTGGGAGGGAAGCAGTTTTACAAAAGCATGTGCAGACACCAGAGTATGGACACGCACAGACAGAGAGAGGGATACAAAAAAGGACATAACATACAGGAAAAAGCACAGGTTAGTAAAGCCCAGACCAAGATGGGGCTGCCATCACTCATTTTAGGCAACATGCAGAATCAGAGAACCTCACTGCCTTCTGCACCTTCCTGGAAATGATATCACCATCACATCACTATGACAATGATGTCACAAAGGGCCAGGGCATGACAGTTGGGCCAGATGTCGGCATTAAACGGCATTAAATATTTCAATGGATCCAACTTCTGTTATGTGGTTTATGTGGCCTAGGGTGCAAAAACTCCCTAGGCCGACCAGATGGTCGACTCCCTATTCTTAACTTTGAAAGATCTTTCACCACTACTGAAGCCAATTCCAATTCGATGCCCCTAATGAATATTCATGAAGAGGGCGTGACCAGAGACACTACCATGGCAAAGAATCTTCAGCTCTTGGGCTCTCTGCATTCATGAATATTCGTAACTGTAATTCAGCACCAGAAACTCCAGCTACCAACCAAAAAAATCATCCTAGAGAAAGACAGTTTAAATGGATACAAGGAAACTGGGGCATAGATTACTTTAAGAACCTTCTGCATAATTCTAGAGAGGAGTCTGGGTTGAAGCTTAGATTAGTGTTATCTTCTGCACAATTCTCAAGCTAACAGCCCCTTCCTCAGAGTCACAGTCCCACAGAGCTCAGGATCAGGATCAGGATCAGACAGAAAGCAGGTGAAAGAGCCACAGTGTGCAGCCTCCCCACTTTCCCCTAGCCAACACAGCATGCGCGCGCACACTAACACACGCACGCTAATCCAGTCCCCTCCTCCCAGCGCACCTACACGCCAGCCTCAGAGCGAGCGCAACCCCCAGTGCCCCGTCCCCTCGTCGCACTTCTCACCTCGCACATTAACGCAGAGAGCCCACCAACGGAAACTCCACACAGCTGAGGCTGAGTCAGAGCGCTGTGGGTGTGCTCCACCGGGACAGCCTGACTGCACTGAGGCTGACAGAACGCCCTGTCCTCACACCAACCCCCCACCCCCCCACTGCTCTGCCGAGCCCTAATGAGTCCGGAGGGAGGCATTAAGTCTAATCCCACACCCGATACACAAGGAGTGGGATCAAACCTGTGGCGTAGGCTTTTAACCCACGAAGAGAACATGGCACAACACAATGCAGAGTTACACAAAACAATGCAATACAATAAAACACCTCTTATGTAGTTATGTTATCCTCATACAAACATTCCAGGGCTCTATACAACAACATTAAAGTTAAAAAAAACCTAAAGTTTCACGTTAAGAGGAGAAGGCACATGATGCACTGAAGACCTGCTTTAAAAGCACTGACCGTGGCCGCTGTGGCTGTCTGATATTGGCTTCGCTCTTCGTTCCCCGTGCCGAACAGATAAAAGCTTTGGCCCAGACGGTTTTTTAAACAACCGTGAGGGATGGCCAAGAAATGAGAGGCTGTGGTAAACGCAAACCCGGGAAGGTCAGGATCAGTCGGATCCCGCGAGCATGAAGTGCTTCACAGCTGGAGAGCAAGGCCTCAAATCCAACCCCAGATTTTAAATCAGGAGCCAGTGCAAGTGAAGAAGACTAAAGAAACACTGAGCAAAAAAAGAAACGGCACACAGATCCACTGCATGCTTTCTGGGCATGGTCATAGGGAACGATCTACGGCGGCACAAATCCAATTATCATAGACAAAAAATAAAACGTAAATATTGCATTTTCAATTGACGTTCATTAATAAACCATTTTCATTTTCAAATCATGAATTCCCTGCTCTCCTCTCCACACACTGGCCGTGTAAAAACAGCAGCGTGAAATTGTACTGGCGGAAGAGTTAGTGATCTCACTGTGCCTCATGGCAGGCCATACAATGTTTTTATATTGTGTGACACTGAGCCAAGTCACTGATCTGAGACCAGTCGCACACTCCCACTGAGAAGAATTACAGACTGGGAGATGGACATGTGACACAGGAATCCATTACACAAACACAGCAAGATATATGATGGCATTAGGACACAAAATAGGCAATGGGTTTGGGACACTTTTGTCCTCAGGTAAAGAGCAAATGCAGAGGAACAAGACAGGAAAGAAAGGACGGAAGATATGAGAGACTCTTTCCCTTGGGTCACAGCGGGTATGAGAAACATGTCCTCAGGAATAGAGAGAAAAGCAAAGACAGATATGCGCAGACGGACATACGGACAGTGGCAGACGATGCATGCAGGCAGTGCGCCCCCTCACCTCTCCAGCTCGTTGATCTTCTTGTCCTTGTCGTTCTTCTCGTTCTCCATCTCGCGCAGGATCTCCAGGAGGCGGTCCACCTCGGCCTGGGCCTTCAGCGCGTCCTCGCGGTGCCGGGTCACATCCCGCTCCAGAGAGGCGATACGCTCCGACAGCTCTGTGTTGGCCTGCGCCTCCACTGCCGCGTTCTGAGCCTGCGGAGGACACGCCCACAGAGTGAGGGGGAGGTCAAGAGTCACCAAGCATGCTCAGAGCATCCCACACCACATGCCCTTTCACCCCCCAAAATACATCAAAACACACACAAGCATCGGTCCGCAAAGGGGGGTAAGGAAGCAGGTTAATTCATTCATGTTTGCATGAGATCTTTTTTTTTTTTTTTTTTTTTTTAATCTAGTTAACCAATCTATTTTTAATAAGTCTGCGAGTTGAAATGAGCTGTTTATGGATGTGTCCTTTCCACCTTGCACAACAACGGTACACACACACAGACACACACACACACACACACACACACACACACACACACAGAGCCTGGACCTATTTTCTCCCTTTCAGTTTTGCGCCATTCATCAAGCACATTAACAAGCCCAGGCCCTATTAATTAGACTTTATTACTGCAGCACCACACCTGTCTCTTCCTGTGAAAGGCCTGTGGTTTAATGGCAGTCAGACCCAGCACGTCTCAGCCCAGCGCGTTAGCTACAGCGCTGCAGTAACTGCAGGCCAGAACAGGGCTACTTTAAATCATTGGCATCACCTCTGGTTTAATATTACTTTAGGCTCATGAAGAAAACGTATAGGCCGGTTCCCAAATCTAACAGCTATAAACCCCGAAATGAGCCCGAAATGGAGGACCGAGCTAATGACCGCTGAGGACCGGCCTCTGAGTAGCTGGGGCTGACCTCAGCTCACACCCCTCCGGCCTGAGCGCGGGTCGCGCCGCACCTAGGACAATCCCGTCATTCTCCGGCCCGGCCCGACCCACGCGGAGTCCCAATGGGAGCAGAAAGACTGCGCCACACTGCGCCGTGGTGACCTCACACCAGACGCCCTCCGCCTGCCCACGCTCCCTGGAGTTGCACCTGCCTCCTGCCGCCAGTGGCCTGGCCTGTCCTCACCCACATGACCTCACAGCTGGGCGGAGGTGACGTGGCGGTGGAATTACCCCCAAAAAAAAAAAAAAAAAAAAGGGAGCGAGCGCTAAATTAGCATGGGTGCTGCATGGATGCCTGGCCCACTCTCGCCTCATTATTACCACCATGGACAATTTTTTCCAGTCGACTTCACAGGAAGTACACGCTGCTACGCCAGTTTATTGTGCTTGTTTAAACTGACAATAATTTCACCAACCCCCCCCCCCCCACCACCACCCCCACCACCTCAGCGCCAGTGCGATTTCTGGAGCCAGATTTGACATTATTTAATGCGCCACATGGCAGCCAGTTCCTAATAACTGCTGCAGGTGCCGCGGCCATGCTTAACGTGACCGGCTCAGACAGACAAGGGACGTGGCATGGCCCGGGGGATCCTGTGGCCGAGGTGTGGCTGCCAACCTCTGTCCTGTCGCAAAGTTGACAGGTTTCAATCCCCAAAGGACTTTGAGAGTCCCTCCCGGGTTCGTGGCGGCTGTCGTTTGCCAACTTTGGTTCGCCGAAGTGCCAGGTATTCACACCATGCCAGGGTCCCGAAAACGGCTCTCCAGATGCCGGCGCTTTCACCGTTCCCACTATTTTTAATAAATAATTACATTTTATTGGAGATATTATTTAAGTCGACGTTTGGGCCCTTTAATTTGCTCTTTAATGTCTGGGGCAGGAGCAGGAGCAGGGAGGGTTTCCACGCTGGCCGCCAGCAGGGCAGGGGAGAGCAAACACAGCTATGACAAACTGCTAGAGTGATGGAGTGCAAGACCCAGGGACAGAGGCAGAAATAGAGGAGGTGTGTGTGTGTGTGTGTGTGGCGTGTCTGTGCGTGTGCGTGTGCGGGCGTGTCTGTCTGTGTGTGTCTGTGTGTGTGTGTGTGTGTGTGTGTCTGTGTGTGTGTGTGTGTGCGTGTCAGGCGAATGTCTGTGTGGCGTGTTTGTGTGTGTGAATTAAATGTCATTTGTATGTGATTTTGAGCATGCCTACAAGAGAGAATTAAATGTAAGAAAGTCAGGTTCATCTTAATGTAATTTTTGTTACATTTGTTCAGTATTATTGCTGATAATGAGTTTACAAAATAGGTGTGTACCTACAATATAAAGAGCGTAAATCAGAACTAAATCAAAAGTGATGGTAGTGAGACAGAGTCAGAGAGAGAGAGAGAAATAAAGAAAGCTTGGCTCTGAGGTCAGTGGTGCAGGTAGTCTGGTGCTTCTCAGGTGTAGGTGAAATCTGTGTTGAGGGAGGGAGGCAGAGGGAAGACACAGCACCAGAGATGGCCGTGCCTTCAGGAAGCTTGGCTGTTCATACAGCAGCGATGGAGCTCTGGGCCTCCACAAGCCTCTGCTACATCTCACCTCCTGCCATTCATGCCATGCCACAGAAACCGCCCACGAAGCGGGCCGTGGAGCGATGAAAAACTGGTCACTTGGAGACACCAGAGCATTTCACAGGGATGGAGGACCTTGTGCTTTTTCGCTCTCTGGTACGGGCTTCACGGCGTGCCTCCGAGCATCTGTTTCACGTTAACGACGCTGTGCAGCCTTCTTTGCCACGGCTGACATTTCTGCCACATCTCCAGCCAAACTGCCCGTTCCTGGACTCCCTCCTTATTTAGTCCGGAGGACCAGAGCCCCGGTAAGGGAAGGTCATCGGGGAGGCCTCTTCCCACTGCTTCAGGTCAGCCCGAGTCACACGCCACATCTGTCTCATCACCACGTGCCAGGAGGGACAGAAGTGCTTGTGTCTCGCTGGGTCAAGCATGTCCAGACCATCGACGCTTACACCACTCAGAGTCCTGAAGCCTTCCTCTCCTCCTCCTCCTCCTCCTCTTCATCGTCTTCCTTGGCACTCTTCTCCGCTCTGGAGGCCTTGCTATCCCAGCATGCCAAAATCCTTTCATCCACCACTGAGAACACGATTCTTACGAGTTGGACATGTGAGAGCAGGCGAGCAGCTCGCAAACACCTGACGACTCATAATTTAGGGAATATTAAAAAGGGCTGAGGAAATGACTTTCATAACTGTCTTTATTAGCTCGCCCGTCTGCACAGCTGTGTATATTCCACAAACGCACAGAACCGTGTTGCTCTTGGGTCCAGGGGAGAGTGTTAGTGTTGGAAGGGGAGAGAAGGGCCGCATATGACTGCGCAACGAAAAGACAGGGAACGTCTGGGTGTCAAAAACAGCGCTAGAAAAACACACCAAATGCATGAGGAAGTGCAAAGGCACACTCTCTGCATGTGAAAGAGTGGGATTCAGTGTATGAGATTGTGTGTAGGTGTGAATGCCTGTGCGTATGTACAATTTGAACATGTGAAGCAGTTTGTATGTGTTTGTATGTATGTGAGAGGATGCAAATAGGACATTTATTGTTGTTGATGCATACGAAAGTTTGCATGTGAGGGTGAAAGTGTGTGTGCAAGAGAGTGAGATTCAGGACATGTGAGTGATTGCGTGTGTGTGTGTGTGTGTGTGTGTGAGAATATGTGTGTATGAAAGTGTGAGAGTGTGTGTGTAAATGCCTGTGTGTGCCCATGAGTGTATGTGTGTGTGTGTGTGTAACCATGAGTGTATGTGTGTGTGCACACCCATGAGTGTATGTGTGTGTCCCATGAGTGTATGTGTGTGTGTGCCCATGAGTGCGTGTGTGTGTGCGCGCATGTGTGTATGATTGTGTGTGTGTGTGTGTGTGTGTGTGTGTGTGTATACGCATGTGTGTGTGTGTGTGTGTGTGTGTGTGTGTGTGTGTGCGTGTGCCCATGAGTGTGTGTGTGTGTGTGTGTGTGTGTGTGCATGAGTGTGTGTGTGTGTGTGTGTGCCCATGAGTGTGTGTGTATGTGTGTGTGTTCCTGAGTGAGCAGGCCGCTATGAGCTGCCCGCTATGTGTCTCTGCAGGGGAGAGCCTGAGACTGGTGGATCTGGGCCATTCCCCCAGGCCTCACTCAGGAACACACTGCTACGCACTGGGCTGAGTCTCATCCTTTCCCCGCGCGTTTGTCTCCCAATACGGATACTTCCCAGACACCCGCTCACGCGCCCACTGACTGGCGGTTCCTGGAACAACCGTTCCGGCCAAAGTGTCTCATCCAATCACACAGAACCTTGTGCGCTTGTCACCGAGTTCTCGGGTGAACGCTTTCCGACTCCGCTCTTGTGTGAACACAGTGTCCCTCCCCGCCCCCGGCCCCGCCCCAAACTCCCCCCACCCCACACACACATAACAGGACGTGTATTGCCCAGCCAAGCGTTTTCAAAAACTGTATCTCCTGGAATGTGGAGGGAATTAAGGAGCTGGAGAAAGGGAGCGGATAGCTTGCATGTTAAACAGAAACTGAAAAACAGAGAGAGAGAGGGGAAGAAGAGGGGAAGAGGAGGGGGTTAACAAAAAAAAAGAGCACAGAGAATGAATGCAATTAATCACTGAGGGTGGGTCTGCCATCCCTCTCCTTTTTGGAATGAGTCTCATTCTGTGTGTCTGTGCTCATCGCGGCTAATGCGCTACGGAGGCAGCGCACTGCACATGCCCAGTGCCGACAGCGCCCTGTGACAGACAGCAGCTGACTGGCTCATGGATCTCCCAGAGCTCTGATAGGGCCGTCGATCTCGCACGCCTTTGTCCCAGAGGTGAACCCGAGCATGCGCCGCCATCGTACAAACGCGGGGTCCGACCGAACTGGACACGAGGTCTGTTCTGTTCTCCGTCCATCCTGATCCAAAATCTCTGGGACAAAAGGGCTCGGGACCTCGCTTGAGATTATTTTGCATCCATTGCCCTTGTCAGGTCAGGTGTTGACAGAAATGCCTCGTCTCCAGTACTAGAGAGCGAAAGCACTGGGGCTTTGCAAACGCACTGTGAACGCCCCGGTCTTAGTGTGGGGCTGCAGGTGATGCTGTCTGACAGGTCTTCTCCGCCTCCCAGCAAGGACAGGTGCACATTCACACAGGTGTGTCAGGAGGACAGGTGCACATTCACACAGGTGTGTCAGGCAGACAGGTGCACATTCACACAGGTGTGTCAGGCAGACAGGTACACATTTACATAGGGTGTCAGGCAGACAGGTGCACATTCACACAGGTGTGTCAGGCAGACAGGTGCACATTCACACAGGTGTGTCAGGAGGACAGGTGCACATTCACACAGGTGTGTCAGGCTCACGCTCCTTGAGCAGTGAGTCAGCCAGCTGTTTTGGATCTTTTTTGGGGAGGTACGGGGTGGGGGGGTCACATTAACTTTGATTTTAGTACCACTTTTCGGCTGGAAATGGGGTTCAGCCCATTTACAAAAATGATGGCCCCCTGGGGCCACACCCTGATGCCACACACCCTAAAACAGCAGCTCCACATCCTAAGGCCATGGTTTCAGTGTTTGAGGGCACCGGCGTTTACTGGTGTCTGGCATGTTTCGGCACTTAATTCTTAATTGCTTAATTCGGGCATTTTATTGGATAAAGAGTTCACACTTCTGCCTTCCAGAACCCAAATTGGCTGCTGACTGACAGGAAAAAAGACAAAAAAACCCTGAAGGCTGAGCAGCCCTCCAGGACCCGAGTTTGACGCCCCCGAGCCATGCAAGAAAGAAGCAAGAGCAGCTTCTCCCCGAGCTCAGCCTGACAATCACACAGCACTCGGGGTTGCCAAATGAAAGCCTGCATAATACAAATGATACATAATAATTCATAATTCCTGGGTGCAGGCATGCCTTTGGCCGTGACACAGCTCACACAGCCTGCACCACCCAGGCAGGGCCAGAGAGTGACAGCTACCCTGATGGAGTCCTACTGCTGTCTGGTGCTCAGGCTAGGCCTTCTGGTCCAATACGGATCCAGCCTGACTACGGCTGACAGCTCAGTTTACGGCGTGGGGGGAGACGGGGGAAGCGGTCTCCTCTCAGCGAGGGTGCTGGTGCTGCCCGCCTGCACTTCCTGCTGGCTGTCGGTGATGTCAGTGACTAGGAGGACAAACGGGGGAGAGGCGTCCCCAATCACATGGGTGCACTCTTCTGTCCTGGAGACTGTGTTCGTAACAGATCAGAATGGAGGAAGGCAAAGCTGAAAACGAGTGTGTGTACAGTCCACACGGAGCAAGCATACAGGTCTGTATGCAAATACACACACACACACGCACGGTGACACATATGTATGCAGCCGCACAGCATGATAGCACACACGCACATGCATGCACACACACGCACACACACACACACACGCAGAGATCCGACAGTAAACGGCTTGCGGGCACTGGCAGGGTGCATGACGGGGTCACACACAGTGCAGTGCATTGCAGCAGAAAGCCAGTACAGCACAGCACAGCACAGCACAGCACAGCTAGCACTGGGGTTAGGTTAGCTACCCACCAGGACAGGGGGGTAGGGGCCAGCACACCTCAGCCCTCCACAGCGCTGCACCTACAGCACGTCACACTGCGGCCAGCTGCGCACAGCCCGGCTTACTGCATACAGCAACTCAAACTCATCAACGAGGGGAGCCAGTGAGACACAGACTCACACTTAATGAGAAACCCAAAAAAACAAAGGATGTGCACTGGAGCTCATGCAAGCTAACACACGTGCGCACGCACGCATGCACGCACGCGCACACACACTCACGCACGCACGCACGCGCACACACGCACGCACGCACGCGCACACACACACACACACACACACACACTCACGCACGCACTCACGCACTCACGCACGCACGCACGCACGCACGCACAGTGAATCCTGCAGTAGACAGACACGGCTGGGTAAACTTACACGGTTTGAAGGATGGCCTGACATAAGCTCAGAATGCTTTAGGGAGGGAAGCAGACAAGGCCGGGAGGGAGAGAGAGAACAGAGAGAGAGAGAAATAGAGAGAGAGAAATGGAGAGAGAGAAAAGAAGGAGAGATAGAGTGAGAGCAAGAGAGTCGCAGACAGCGATGCGAGAGGAGGAGTTAAGGGACGAAAGGGGAAACATGAAAGAAAATCAATGACTTAAAAGAAAAATAAGAGCAAACTGTCACACTAAATCAAATAAATAAATGAATAAAGGTCAACATCAAGGACAGTGGAGTATGACGTTTAAAAACATGGGCCCACTCTACACAGGAGTAATGGACGATGCATAACAAACAGGAACATCTTACCAGGTTTACATCATAATGGACTGGAGAGAGACAACATCTAACCACCTCTAAACTGTAATCTGGCACTGTGTAGCGTTTTACACTGCATTGAGTTGTCTCTTCTGGTGACTGACGTGAGGTGGTGGGGACAGTAGGGGGCGCTCCTACCTTCTTGAGCTGGGACTCCAGTTTGAGGCACTCCTCTTTCTTCTGCTCCAGAGCGATCTCCAGGCTCTTCAGCTTGGAGTCTTTCTTGAGGCCTGAGGAGGCCAGAGAGGAGGCATGCTCCTTCAGGTCCAGAAGGGAGGTCTGCAGGAGGAGAGGGGGCGGTGCAGATCATTTACATTAACAGTACACTGAAGACATTTAACAGAATTTGTATATTTAACTATACAATTAAACAGACAGACAATTCCTATGAAAAACCATAGTCATACGGCAGTGCCACACATGGGACTTGAACCTGCAAACCCAAGTTACAAGCCTAGCTCCCTGACCAATATATTACACTGCCAGGGGTGACGCCTGTCACCGTGTTCCCACACAAAGTTGCCTGGTTCATAGATTAGGAAGGGCTTGTGAAGAACAAAGCGGGGGGGGGGGGGGGCAGGGGTGGCCCCCGTGTTCAGAAAGCATGGCTCAGTCCAGCGGGGGGGGACATGGGAAGATGTTGCCTCATGAGCTAAAGGAAACATCCTGGGCCCCCCGACCAAACGCAGATACACATCTCCGGCGAAAAAAAGGCCTCGCGTCCGCATAAACAGCGTATCGCCTTACCGCCGCTGATTCAGGCTCAAATCTGCGGCCCTCCATCCGTGAAACGCCTTTCCCGCCATTTCCGTTTGGCGAGCCCCGCGATTTCACACATCACTGACGTTCACAGACGAAAATATTGATTTAATGTTCATATCACTTTACACTGTTCTCTGGGAGGAAATGCGACGGTTAAGAAGAAGAAGAAGAAAAAAAACGCGGCCTGCGAAACGGAAGGCCTTTCTTGTATTTTCAGCTCTTTTCACCGCAGCCTGTTCCAGAGCAGCCGGCGACGGTTGCCGAGGCGTGGGTCCAGTCATCCGGTCACCCGCGACCAAAACAGCACAGGTCACATGGCTGTGGGCTCTGAATAGTGTGTGTATGTGTGTGTGTGTGCTGTGTGTGTGTGTGTGTGTGTGCGTGTGCGTGTGTGTGTGTAATGAGCTCATGTACCTCTCCCTCCATGACAGATTCGCACAGTCTCTCCCCTCACACACGCATGCTCTCACAAGCGTATGCTCGCACACACATGCATGCCTGCCAACACACACACTTACACACACTCAGTATGAAGGCAGGCCACACAACCGATCCACCAGCTCAGCCAAAACCCAGCTGTTAATTCCCGATGACTAAGAGGGAGGGGAGAGGGGAAAAGAGGGAAGGAAAGAAACAAGAGGGAGAGGGGAAACTGGTGATGAAGGGAGAGAGATGGGGGCAGTAGAGAGGGATAAGAGACATGTTTGGCACCTGGGGCCCATGTGTCCTCACTGCTGGGACAGACAGGATAGAGGAATTAGGGACACCAGGAGGTAGAGAGGGTCTGTGGGGTGCTATCTGGTCCCTGTTTAGGGCCTGCGCTGCGAGCGTGAGGGGAAAAACGGCCGGTCTGGGTTGGCGGGGGGTTGGGGGTTTAAGTGGTTTCCTGGCTTAGCCCCGTTTTGGTGCTGGAGCAGACAGCATAGAGGAATGTGGGGATCCCACAAAATAGGAATAACATGAATAATAAAATCCACCACCAAAGAAAAACACTGAAGGTGGACTCCTTTCTCAAGAGCCAGAGGCTTAGACCATGTCTTGTGTATGTTATGTACACCGTGTTTTTTGTGTGTTTGTGCGTGTGTGTGAGTGCTTGCATAGGAAAACAGGATATGAACAATAGTCAAACAAAAGCCATAATCTCCACTCTTCTCGAAACATCCTCAAACAGTTTTGCCCCCCTTTGATTACAAGGGCCAATGTGAATGCAGAAGACTGTGGGCCATTCCATATTTAAACCAATCACAGTCCAGCTGGTGGATTGAACTTTCCTATGTCCTGAATAAGGATTGGACCAGAGCTGGGCTACAACAGAAGAGCAGGGAGGACAGTAGGGCAGGTAGCCGATCTTCAGAACCGTCACATCAGTAACCTGATCAAACGCGTGCGTCCATCAAACGGAGCTGGCCAGCCATACAGAAGGAGAACCCCGGTGAAAATGTATATTCGATATGTTTTACGATGTTTTACGATACGCGTCGAGCGCCTGCTTTTACGCACGGCTGAGACCTCAGAACCGCATCCTGCGAGCCCTGCACCCTGACCCTAAACCTCCGCTCGGTGACGTAAGCCTGGCCTCACTACCAGCCAAAGCCTCTCATTACACCGAGCAGAGAAACACAAAACTTTGTGGGGGGAAAAAACTGCTTATTTTTCCCCCAAACTGCGTAGTGTAACTGCTGAATGCAGCCATGATTCACGTAGAGGTGGCAACCGAAAGACATGGTGCTTAAATTCACCTCCAGCGCTGCAGTTACTGGGGCTTAAATTCCACTTTGGGAATGAGCGTACTGTGGGGTAGTTTGGAAATGAGGAAGCTCAGTTCCATTCAGTTCTCTACGAAATAAAGATTGTTTGGTTCATGAGAGAATCGTCAGCTTAGTTTGTTTTCCTGTGTTGGTGAGGGCACTGTCGGTTTAGCGGTCAGCGTGCGGTCAGCACTCACCTCGCGGTCAGACAGATCTCCCTGCAGCAGGCTGACCTTCTCCTTCAGCTCCTTCAGCTCCTTCTTGTTGCTGTCCAGCTCCTCGGTCTTCTCGCGCTCGTCTCTGTCCCGCTGTTCCTTCAGACGCTCGATGATGCGCTCCTGTGGGATGGAGAAAGACAGGGGCGGGACAGTCACCATCGATGTCCCTGGACTCAGCGGACACACACCACCCAGGTGCTGCAGAGCCACAAACACTAACTATTTTCACCTTTATTTAAACAGGCCAGCTAAGAAAAAGTTCTCATTTATAATGATTCTACAGTAAAAATGATGATAATCATATAGGACACACACTCCATACATATCTGCACATATTTCTCTCTAATTGTTCGCTGTTATCCTAAAATAAGTGCTTATCTCGTTCCTCAGGCTGCTCATTAAATGTAATCGTCCATGCTGTGTGTGAATGTCAGCTCACACATGCACACACACACACACACGCATGCACGCACGCACGCACACATACACACACACATGCACACACACACGCACGCACGCACGCACGCACACACACACGCACGCACACACACACACGCACGCACGCACATACAAAGACACAGACACACATACACACACAAAGACACTCACACATGCACACACACACACCACGCACACACACACATACACACACACACATACACACACAAAGACACTCACACATGCACACACACACACACACACACACACACATACACACACACACACGCATGCACGCACGCACGCACACACACACGCACGCACGCACGCACGCACATACAAAGACACAGACACACATACACACACAAAGACACTCACACATGCACACACACACGCACGCACACACACACATACACACACAAAGACACTCACACATGCACACACACACACACATACACACACACGCACGCACACACACACACACACACACACACACACACATACACACAGACACACAGACACACACACAAAGACAGACATACACACACACGCATGCACAGGCACACACAAAAAAACAAACACACACGCACAAAGACACAGACATACACACACACACACACACACACACACACACAAAGACACACACACATACATACACGCACACACAAAGACACACACACATACATACACGCACACACGAATGCACACAGGCAGACACATTCCGCACACACACACACACACACGCACATCCTAATAATCGCTCCTACACATCTAACACTTCTGTCAGCTCTCACACACAGCCACAGGAGAGCCATGGAGCCGTGCTTTCAGCAGAAACCTGCATGAACTCACTTCAGGGGAAATAAAAAAAAATAAACGAATTAAAAGAAATAAAATAAAAAAATAAAGAGCCGCGTCTGATTTTTGCAGATTTCAAAGTCACACAAGGGTGAGTAACCACGTCGACATATGCAAGCTCCAATAACACGCTGAAGCCTCCATTATTGTAACAGATTGTTATAATGTAACACAATAATACGTTTGAACAGGACGCCTGGCGTGAGAATAGCACTCCAGCCAATGGCTTGTAAAAATCAGAGCCTCCGAAACACAAAAGCACGAAGCTCAAAGCGGCACTCGCACCCTCACCGGCCAAAACTCACACACAGCGAGCCCGGCCTGACTGGACATTAATAGCGCTCCTTTTTTCCCCCACAAAAGCAATATTTCACTCTCAAAAGCTGTTGGCTCCAGTCAAGCGGTCTGAGCTGCAATTGGGGTATAAACGACATTGAGCATGACTGGGTCTTCTTGGCAGGTCTCGGACCCCAGAATTTAATATTCGCAAGAACTCGTATAAAAAGTGTCTTCAACGAGCGGACGGAGACCTTTCTTTAACGCGTGACGTGGACTGGAGTGGAGGTGGCGGGAATTCCATCGCCGGGGTTCGTGGCGGTCGGCCGACCGGCTCTGTTTGCGGCGGGTCAAACGGGGCCGATCCAAGGAGGGGTCAGAGTCGGCGAGCGGCAAGAGCACCCGCCTGAACGGCGCACGGCACGTCGGTATTTTTCATGCGCTCAAGCTGGCAATGAGTGGCTTGTTTGTGTTCATGCCACAGCAGGGCCGGCCCGACACATAAGTGAACTAAGCGCCTGCTTAGGGCCCCTGTGGCCACCAGAGGGCCCCCAAGAGAGCTTAAAAAGGGTCACAAGGTGGTGGGGGGCCCCCCAAATCAAATTCTGCTTAGGGGCCCATTGAGGTTTGGGGCCGGCCCTGCGCCATAGACAGCAAGTAGGACAGCAGACAGAGCAAGACAGAGTTCACTCAACTGGCTTTCAAATCCCCTTCCATTCACTGGACACCTTCCCCACACGCAACAACACGCCACAACATCCCAAGGGCCCTCGATGCAGAGCGAAACCGCACGATCACAGCGGCCGCCTCACAGATCAGTCGGCAAAGGTGCTCAACCGCAAGCGCAGGCCACACACTACAGGCCCAGACACTGTCAGTTTGAGTCTGGGCTGGCTTGGACGCGAATGGGAGTCTACAGCGCTGGGACACAATCGGTTCAGCCTTGCCAGAACATGGTGGGCTGTAGTCAGCCAGGGCGACTCAGGTTACTGCTGCCTAAGAGCTCCATTACCACTGCCCAGGGGCCTGGAGGCTACTGGCTGTCCTCAGAGATAGGTCAGAGCAGTGCTAGTTCTCTGGTAGTACTCTGCGACCCGTACCATGTAAAAGGGGGAGGGGGAGGGGTGATTGGGTTGCAGCTGAGAGGGTGTACGAGCTTCGGCTAGAGTGACCCCCTGTGCTCGTGTGGGTGGCCTGTCCGGGGCATCGGAGGAGCGGGCATCTGTACCAGATGAGGGGCGAGTGGCGCGGGCACGCCGCCGCTGCTGTGTGGTAGGGGAGAGAGAGGCGAAAGAGGAGCAGAGATGGAGGCGATGGGACAGGAGCCGGGAGCTCGCTCTCACAGCGCCAGACCTCAGAGAGGGTAATCCAAACCACCATGGGCATTCTTCACATTTCACACAGGAAAAACACTGACGCACAGAATAACAACACCAACACATGCGCGCAATCACAATCGCACGCGCACGGGCTCACACAGACGCAAACAGACAAAACAATAACACTCACGTTAATGCACACGGAAGATGACATTTGCTCGCAAGCACGCAAGCCCAGAAATCTGAACAGCCTGAATATGGGGGAGCGTGCGTGCGCACACACGGACACTCACACTGTGCACATGCACACACGCGGACACTCACACTGTGCACATGCACACTCGCACGCGCACCCACGCACGCGCACACTGGCATGCACTTACACACGCACTCACACAGTGTTCCACAGTACTGACTGAAAGTGACAGAGGGGAATGACCTCTGGCTGGGACTCGTTGGGGGTGGGGGTGGGGGTTGTGGGCTCCGGTGGTGGGGGTCAAACGCCCCCTGTTCTTAGAGCTACTCCACCAGGGATGCTGATTGCTCTGCTTACATTGCCACTCTTTGTTCTTCTGACATTAGAGGGACTCTATTGGTTTTAACAACACTTCTGGACTTCAACAAACTTTCATGTTTCCAACAACACATGTAAACTTTCATGTGCTTTGCTGCTTAGTAAACTTTCATGTCACACGCACACTGGCACACAGTGTTCCACAGTACTGACTGAAAGTGACAGAGGAATGACCTCTGGCTGGGACTAGTTGGGATTGGGGGTGGGGGTTGTGGGGGGTGGGGGGTTGTGGGCTCGGGTGGTGGGGGGTCAAACGCCGCGTGAGGCCCACACAGCGCTGTGGGCAGAGATGGGTGATAGCACAAAGCCATCTTCTGTCATCAGCGCCACCACCAAACAACCCCCAGGGGTGTCAGTGCCCCCCAATACCGCACCAGCAGCCCCCTTTGCTGTGGTTTCAGCTGAATTCCTGCCTCCCTTAGAGCTACTCCACCAGGGATGCTGATTGCTCTGCTTACATTGCCACTCTTTGTTCTTCTGACATTAGAGGGACTCTATTGGTTTTAACCACATGGACAACACTGTCTGTTTCCAACAACTTCAATGTAAACTTTCATGTGCACTCTTAGTCAAAGGCCTGAGTATTTGGACGAGTATTTTGGAATCCAGAAAATAGTTTGTCATGCTGGTACCTGGAGGGGGGAAATGGGGGGGGTTTGGGGGTGGGGAATGATACTGTCTGCATCTACCTGCACGCACATGGTAGGCTGTATCACAGTGTTACAACTGATGGGAGAGGATAAAAGCACTTGGGAAACAATAGCTTTGCAACGGAATGATACTTCATCCCACCAACATGCTGGCACCCTCACCAATGTCCTTCAGCAGTGCCAGTCTGGCATTTCAGCCTCATAGCCTCTGCCGTGCACCATGTGGGTGTGTACATTTTAATGTCAATATGGAAGTCCACATTGTGATGCAAATGTGGAGGCACACATTGTGATACGGGCAGGGGCTTGTACATTGTGATGTAAATGTGGGTGTGCATATTGTGAGGTCATAATGGGAGTTCATATTGTGATGTAACACTGATTGTGATGTAAATGACCGTGCCCACATTGTGATGTAAACGTGGGCGTGAAAACCGGTGTGATGCAGGCGAGGGCGGAGACTAACCTTCTCGGCCAGCGCCTCCTCAAGGGTGGTGAGGGCGGTATCGGTGTTGGAGGTGTCCGCCTGCAGGGACTTCACCCTCTCCTTCAAGCTGCCCATCTGCTTCTCCTTATCCCTCAGCTGCTCCTGCAGGTTCTCAATCTGGAACAGACACCCGCGTGTGAGAGCCAGTCACACCACACTGCACTGCAGCAGCAGGCACAGAGTCAGTAAAACAAAACAAAAAAAAAAAAAAAAAAAAAAAAAGGACGTGGGTTGAGCTCTCTGCTGCGGGTTAAGGCAAAATGGCTGCTATGTGACATTCAGGTGAGAGCTAGGTGGTCGTTGAAGACATTTTAAACACCCCCCCATAAGATTTTTTGGTTCAATAATAACAGCATTTGTATGTACTTCATTCCTACGTTCATTACAACAGTCACCTGTTTCATTACTGTGAAGTGGCATGGAGAGGAGAATATCAAAGCGGGTCACACAGGGAGGCCTGGTGAGGTAATACGTCCTAAGACATCCAAAACCGACAAGTAGATAAAATATGAGAACAATACCCTTACTCTGCCCCAACAGGAAATTGAAATAAGGTACGTCCAATGAGAGGAGCACCAGCTGCACTTCAAAGGCGGCCATCAATATGTCAAATAATATTTCTCATTAAAGAAAAGAAAATCTGTTCACCACTCCCATTTGCACACATTCCTCCTATCTAACTGCTTTCATCCCAATCTGAATAAGCTGCATCAAACCATGAAGACTTCTGCCAGTAAAAAAAAAAAAAAAAAAAAGTGCAGGTAAGGAAACAGATCTGACAATGTTTGGTCCTCCAAAACACAAGTATTCATCTGGGGAATATAGATGAATACTGGCACCCCTATATGTAAGGTTGGAGTCGCAGTGATGAACCCCTGTACTTATAAATATTCCACACATAGTCGTGTACAGGGATGTTTACTGGAGACCAACCCAGGTTGTGCGTTCACAGCAACAAACTACTGCACATAAAATCAAATGTTCGGTTTTTTTTTGGGAAAAAAAATCAATTATTGAGGAACAACAAAACAGAATGTCTCTTGTGGTAACAATTAAAATTTAGTGCTTATCTCACGTGGACCAAAACAAAACAGCCCAAATTCAAATGAGCTGATAAACTACCTCAGGAAAGATGGGCATTTCAGACAATAAATCCATTTGTCATGTGATGACGGCTCAATGGGAAGATTGACTGTTTCTTTTTCCCATTTCACATTTAATTAAACAGAGACGGATTTGATAAATAGCTCTGGATTTTTTCTAAAGCTTTGAAATAACCTGATGTCAATAAAATTACTGGCCGTGATTTTACTACCTCTGTCACCAGAACACACTTCTTACGAGAAGAAAACTGAACACTGAAAACCGAGCTGAAGAGATTTTTTTTTATTATTAATACTGGGGGAAAAAAAATGAACCAAAAATAAATAAATGTATAATTTAATAACAAAACTGAAGAGCCCAGTTGTTTGCCCGCTTCACTTTGTCCAGTCACTTGAATAATACATTCAGTTTTTATGTTTTGGTACCCCCTCCCCCAAACACTTCCCCCTACAAGGAGCAAGCAGTAGCGGTTGCCATGGCTACGGCCAAAGAGAGCACCGATGCAGGTGAGACAAAGGTGTAAATCCAATGGAAAAAATAAATAAAAAAAATAAAATAAAAACCTGATCCATGTAAAATAACTGTGAAGTAGCATAATCAGGACACAGAATAGAAACGGCTGGTCCAGATTTTGGGGGGCAGCAGACTGATAGGCCCGACCAGCACTCATCACAAGTCACAGAGGAAAAACCCAACGTGAAGGGGCGCTCAATTCCTTTCACATTTATTTCCCTACAATCAGAAGCTGCCAGAAACAGCCTGAGACATTTCCTCTTTCAATTATTTAAAAGCTGAGCTCTTCTTTTTTTTACATCCCTTGAACAAGGCAAAAAATAACAATTATAAATAACCAGTAATCAGGTTTTGTGACCAGATTGGTAAAAAAAGATAACATTGTTTCAAACTTATGAATGTAATAAATAAAGGAAGGATGTTTTGGCAAAGGTTGTCTAAAGACAAACAAGAATGAAGCAATGGGAAAACGAGGAGAAATTTGATAATGAATTTGCCCTGGTTCAAACAACTGTAGTTGTTTCCCAAGTAATAAAACTTGGGGGCAAGGTTTGTTTTTTTAAATAATTTCAGACATGTTTTGACAGATGTTCCGTGCGAGCTGTTAGCTGTAGGAGAAGGTGTTTGAAAGCAAAAAGTTTTTTTTTTGTTAAAAAAGGGTATTTTCTTAATAGGTCACGCCACAACGATGTTTGTTTCCCTTGGTCCGGTGCTCAAAACTGGCTGCGGTCACTGTCACATTCCTCCCAGCACTGGGTAGTTTTTCTAAACCCTACCCCCCACTTACCCCCACCCCCCTCCACAAAAAAGACCATGGGGAAAATGTGCTGACCATGTGTGGTGTCCCATTGGGGGGGCGAGGCCGTGAGGCCGTGACTGTGCATATCTGTATGGGGGGGGGGGGAGGGACTATATGAGGGGGGGGTTGCGTCATCTGTGATTTAGCTTTGCATGTCATGTTCATATGAGCATTTTGAGTCCTCACCTCTGTGTGGTATCACTGTGCCTGACTTCCAGGGATGTGCTTTGTCACTGAACCAACGGGAAGCCACGACTTATGACAAACCTAGTAACACTGAGCCAATCAAATCCACGATCAGAAATCTGGCACCAATAGGATTTAAGAGTGATGCGGAGGCTCTGAGTGATGGCGAAAAAAAAGGGCACTCGCGCTCTGGGGGCGATGAAAGGATGCCCTCGTCATGGTAACAGATGTCTGACAGCAGAATGAAACATGAGAAAAGCTGCTGAAACAGGCTCAAGATTTACTGTATGTAAGTGGTGGGGGGGGGGGAGAGACGCTTGAGATTTCTCTTTGTTTCAAAGGACAGCGAGAGCTGCTCACTGGAGTCTGAAAACAGCTCTGTGTGTGTGAGCGGAAGATCGAAGGGGTGTGTGTGTGTGTGTGTGTGTGTGTGTGTGTGTGTGTGTGAGTGTGTGTGTGTCGGGGGGATTAGAGGTAGGTGTGTGTGTGTCCACGTCCACCTTGATCACTGGGCCTGCCAAAACAGCAGAAGGCCTGGTCTGTGTGCCCACATCGGCAGGACTCGCGCTTCGCGGCGGGACGTCCTTTCCCATAATGCATCACAGCCAGCTGTGCGGAGCGGAGTGGCAGCAGCGCACACTTCAGGAGGCTGCCGTGGCAACGTGCGAAAACATTTCCAGACTCTCATTAATCACCCATCCACCTGACAGCGTGAGTGACAGCTCCTCCCGCCTCTCTGAGGACGCGCCGCGCACACGAGCGTGCGCACAACTCTCTCTCTCCATATATATATTTATATCCGTCTGTCTCTCCTTCTCACACACATACACATGCAGACACACACACACACGATAGCCTCACCCATTCACATGCACTCACCAAGACACATCCCACCCTCACTCACTCTCACACACAAACACACTCACACACAAACACTCACTCACTCACTCACTCACACACACACTCACACACACACTCACACACACACTCACACTCACTCACTCACTCACTCACTCACTCACTCACTCACTCACTCACTCACTCACACACACACACACACACACACACACACTCACTCAAACACTCACTGACACACTCTCACACTCACACAAACACACTCACACACACACTCACACACACACACACACACACACACACACTCACACACACTCACACACTCACACACACACTCACTCACACTCACACACACACTCAAACACACACACACACACACACACACACACACACACACCCCTGTACACTGCACTCCACGCTCCTCTCAGCTCTCCTGTCAGCCAGGATCATCCTTCACCTGTCAGTGTAGAGGAAGGCTCGGGAGAGAGGGGAACACTGATTGGTCCTTTGATCGCGGTTTGTTATTCCGCCTGTCTGTTGTGTAACACTCCCTGAATATCATTAAACTCGTTTTCTTGTCTGTACACTCCCCCCATCTACATATACGTTTTCCAGCACGCATGATACACAGCAACACACGTAATACATTATATGAAACATACTCAGAACATGACCACAATGAGGGCACACTGAAGCCCAATACAGTCTCCTAATTCAGTTATGTCATTGTACCGCAGGTCATCACACTAATGGAGGCAAGGGACTCGCTCCCCTTTTCCATTAACGCACTGCTGGCTGGGAGGTCAGGAGGAGAGCTTATATTTAGATCGCAGTGTCTATGATCCCATTTTAATTCGGCTCGGTTACCGGGACATGGAAGTAATTAGCGCTCATTAGAACACCAGCCGGAGACGGTGATGTGTGCGCGAGATGCGGTGAGGATTTGAGAGCGGGGTTTTTTTTTGCTGTGCCGGGGCCTGGCTCCGAGGCAGGGCTCTGATCTGCCTGGGGTGAGGGCTGGAGATGAGAGAGAGAGAGTGCTACACACAGCACAGGAAGCACCTCTAAATCAAACCCACATTGGACAGCAGAGTCCAAACAAGTGTCTCCTGATCGCAGCTGTGGTCCAGCCAGGGCGGTTCTGCCAGGACCTGCTCCAGTTACATCCTCCCAGCAGTCTGTGAGCCAGGCGTGTGCGAGAGAGTGTGTGTGTGTGTGTGTGTGTGTGTGTGTGAGAAAGAAAGAAACCACATATGTGCCTGTAAAATATGTGAGTGTGCTGTGTGACAGTGTGTTTGATGTGTGCTGTGTTAATGTGTGTGTGTGTCCACATGTGTTTCACAGGGTTGTGGTTTCACTTGGTGACCTGCATAAGACATAAAGGGACACGTACCCTGGCACCAGTAAGTTAGCACTGCCACTCAGGGCAACGCATGAAATTTAGCTAGTCTGATTTACATACAAAACAAAGACAAAAAGTCTTATGAAGGATGAACATGCACACTCTCCTGCCCTAAACATCAGTGGTGACTCCCGAACCAACAGAATTGCAGAATACGTACCAACCAATCACTACCCATCAACCACAGCAACTGCAACCAATGGCCAACCTGCACCCAAAACCCCATCACTAATCTACCAATCACAGCTAAAGCAACCAAAACACATCACAATCCACAATCCACTACCCACCAACGATAGCTAGCCTTGAAGACCAACCCAGCGTCAGAAATGGCTAACGTGCTAACATGGCTAAGACCTAGCAGCCTTAAGTTGTGAGGGAGGCAGGGTGGGGGAGGGGTTTGGGGGAGCCGCCACACGCTCCCTGCTTGCGCCCAGGCTCAGTAATGCAAATGAGGCGGGGATGGCTGGCACTTGAATGGGTAAGCCTTGACAGGTAAGTGGCATGCCGCCAGGCAGCCTTCTCTTTGTGTCTACGGCTCTGATTAATTAGAAACTTGTGTAAACTTCCTCTCGGTCCCAGACAAAGGGGAGACGCCGTTCCTTCTCTCTGCCTCTCTCCTCCGACTGGCTGACTGTTGAGGGACGGGATTTTCCCTTTTGATCTGGGGGTTATCATTAATTTACAACTTCGCTTCATTAGTATTCCCTTTATTTTTCAAGCTCTGGATCACCCCCAACCCACTCCTGCCATCCAGCCCCCCCCCCCACCACCACCACCACCACCACCACCTCACACACCCCCATTCCTAGCCAGAAAATGAGGAGCTGGAGAAACTGCTGGTTCTCACAAAAAAGATCACAAAAACAAGGAAAGTTAAGAGAAACTACACAATGGAACGGATTAGGTTTGAGACTCTTCTAGGTATTAGTTCCCTCTGTCAGGGTTTAATCTTTTAGCCCCTGTGGCCTGTGTTTTTTCTTTCCCGTCTTGGGAAACAAGCACATAATTTGGTGCCCCAAGAGTTTCAGAGTAAAAAAAAAAAAAAAACGAAGAACGGATACGGTGTGGAACAACGGAGGAGTTAAAAAAAAAAAAAAAAAGAAAGAAAGATGAAAAAAAAACGCCTTCTCAGGGAGTGATGAAGCTGACCTGAAAAAATAACTCAGGCTTCATTTAGCATTCCCAAGTAGGCCTGCTCAATGTCACCAATCCCACCTCGGTTTACATACTTGAGTGAAGATCGCTGAACTGCGGCCTGTATTTTTCCCCCTTCGCATTAACGCAAATTTTTATTTTCTTCAGCTTGTCCTCCCCTGAACCGACGGTCTTCTCTTCACCGTCCAAACCGCTGCTCTCAATATTTAGACTGGACAGCGTTCAATGGGTATTTCTGTCACCCTTATCAACCCTTCCATATTTTTAACCTTATTAATAAGGGTAAATTATGCTTTCTTGGTACAATAACACCAACATAAACAACCCTATATGCACCGCGTAGTGGGCAGCAGGAATAGAATAGCATCCAATTCTGATCTACTTCTTTATATATATATATTATTTTTTTGATACTGAATGATTGGCTTCCCCCATATCCACCGTAAAGCAAGAGCAACGCAAAGAGAAGGCGACACACACCGCTACACGTGTGTGTATGCCTGTGGGAAAACAAGCACAAAGTCAAACACAGTGAGAAAGAGAGAGGAATAAAACGCGACTCAGAGACATTAAAGGCGGGAAAGAGAGGAACAGTCCCTGCTACGAGTCTCCTTTGGGGAAAAGCAGCAAGCCGCCGCTGCGCTGTTCCCCTCCTCTGATAGGAAGAGTCCAGAGGCGAGCGGCGAGAGGATTTCACTTAGGATAAAACAATCAGCTCTAATCCGCTTTCTGCAGGGCTACCGAGGGCCTGCCTGTACCGCTGATAAACAGAGGAGAGAGAGGGAGAGAGAGAGGAGAGAGAGGAGGAGAGGAGAGAGAGAGGGAGGAAGGAAAGGAGAGAGAGAAAGAGAGAGGGAGAGAGAGAGAGAGGAGAGAGAGGAGGAGAGGAGACAGAGAGAGAGGAGAGGGGAAAGGAGGGGAGAGGGGGAAGGAGAAGAGAGAGAGGGAGAGAGAGAAAGAGAGAGGGAGAGAGAGAGAGAGAGAGGAGGAGAGGAGACAGAGAGCGAGGAGAGGGGAATGGAGGGGAGAGGGGGAAGGAGAGGAGAGAGAGAAAGAGAGAGGGAGAGACAGAAAGAGAAGAGAGAAGCCAAAAGAAGGACAGACATAGAGAGTATATCTAGAAAAATGGGAGAAAAGAAGGAAAGGATTACCAGATGAAGGGAAAGTCGAGTACAGGAGTAATGAGAGAGAGGTAAGAGGGAGAAAAAAAAGAGAGGGGGTAGAGAGAAGATAGGAAAAAGGAACAAAATGAGGGTGAGAAGGATTCCCTGTACCCTTAGTAGCCCATAAAACAGAGTCCCCACTTCAGGCCCAGCACTGTCAAACCTCCTGGCAACTCATTGCCCAGTTTGACAGACAGACCAACAACATGCCCCCACCCCTGTGACACCAGCCTCCCCCCTCCGACCCCCACAGCTGGCCTGACTGAAGGACCAACATACTGCTGAACAGCTGGGGGACATTACAGGCATCTCGAGCAAGGAAATTTCATCAAAACAGCGTAATGTCTGTCTGTCTGTCTCTCCCCACCAGAGACACAACCCACCTGGAAACATACATTCTTTAGGCTCCAGAACGTAAAGTGATCAGCGTTCAGACACCCCGCCAATTTTCACCAGGGCAGCTGTGATGGCGCAGGGGCACAGCCTATAACCCTGAGCATGGCAGGTCGGGAATGACAGGAGACTGGGAACACCGGGAAAACTGGGAAAGCCGGGAACACCAGGAGGAGTGGGCTTCAGCCTGGGATCAAAGCACCAGCGCTCGTCCCTGCGTGTGCTCTGTCCAGGACGGCTGCAGCGCTACGCAGAGCATGATAACACAACCAGACCCGCACTGTGTAAGTGACTGGGGAGAGGAGAGCACAGACTGCTTCAAAGGTAATCCCTGTTTCCCTGCGCTGACCCGCTGACCCTATGGGAAGTTTGTGAGCTCCAACTGAATCAGCCAGTCTGCTGGAATCTCCATTAGAGACAGCCTGCTCAGTCCCCCATGCCGGAGAGAGCCAGGCCCTCTCCCTCGCTCTCTCGTCCTCTGCCTCATTTGCTCTTTCTCTTACTCCATCTCTGAATTTAAGATGGCAGTGGCATCCAAAAACCAGAAAGGGCAGGGGGGTCAGGTACCCTTTCAAGGCCGGGCAAGGGGTTCTCCTTTTCTTATTCTGCCCTCTCTCTCTCTTACTCTCTCTCTCTCTCTCTCACCCTTTCTGCTTTCACACTCTCTCCCTGGACAATGATTGGCCTAGAGAGTAGGAGGCGTTGGGGGGTTAACTGCTACAGCCGGACAGACATGGATATCACTCTGCTCCTCCTTCTACTCACATCACTAAGACTAATGGGACCCGGCCTGGTCGTCCACTGACCCCCCCCCCCCATCTCCCATCGCCCCCCGGCAAAGGGCCGGTGCACCATGGCTCAGAGAGGAAGAACCACGGCGAGCGGATCCCTTCGGGGGAGAGGTGGCGGCCGGCTTCAAACCAGCCCGTCCTCTCTACACCGCACATTCGGCAGGGCTCCAGGGCCAAAGACACAGGCTCTCCTCGAACATCCACAATCGAGTATCCCATAATCTGCAGACAAGCCATGTCTGAGTCCCCCTGTCCCCCCACAGTGAGCGACAGGAAACCAGGAGGAAGACTGCAGACGACGGCAGACAAACCTTTCCGTCTTTTTTTTCCCCTTTCTTTCCTTCTTTCTTTTATTCTCTTCCTTCTGTTTCCCCACAAACGCCCCACTGCAGGGAGGATTTGTCAAAGTGGCAGGATTTTAAAATCGCATATATCAATATCCTGAACTCCAACGCTAAAGTTCAAACGTCAGAATTCCTCTTTAAATCCCACAATTACGTTTACATTTGGGGATTCCAGTCGCTCTTATCCAGAGAGACTTATGCAGCTCGCAAACGCTCCATTTATACATCTGCACATCTACTGAGGCAATTAAGGTTAAGCACCTCACTCAAGGGTATGATGGAACTGCCCCCGTCTGAGTATTGAACCTGCAACCTCCGAGCTACAGGCCCAGCACCAGAGCCATTACTCCACATTTAATAAGCAGACTCATGTCTGGAAGCCTGGTGCTTTTGATCAAAACAGTCTCTGCTCGACATCTGCTGCAGAAGTCGATGTCACAGTGAGACAGGCAGCTGAACCTTGAACTGAGCAGAATGTGGGCACCCTAAGATTCATTACGCTTCCCTCTTCCTGTGTTTCCCTGGAAAGACATTTATATCCCAGTGCCGGAGGGGTTCACATTATTGAGGGACCTCTAATTCTCAAGTCCACAGTCTCCTTTGCAATGTCTCTTCTAGAAAAATCAGAAAATAATTTGCAGGCCGCAAATAGAAGATAGTAAAGTGCCACAGCACCACCTAATGGAACACTGGGATAACGAGAGTGAGTTAATATTTGTTTAGTTTGCACTGTTAACTACACTTCTACTGATACTGTTTTTGATAACGCATAATGGCTTTCCATACGCACTTTAACTGTATGGCTGTTATATTGAAAATGAACAAAACTGAAAGTGTAAATTGAGAAATTAAGAAACAAGATGAAGGGGGGGGGAGAGGGCAAGTCTTTCATTCTGATGCTATAGATTTTTTTAGGGCATGACCATTAGGCGCCCTACCCACCTTCTTCTGCAGTACGTTGACCTTGCGCTCCTTCACGTCCAGCATGTCCTTCAGGTCATGGATCTCCCCGTTGAGGGTGCCCTTCTCCTCTGACATCTCCTGGATCTGCTTGCTCTTTTTGTTCAGCATGGTCTCCTTCTCCTCCAGGCGCAGACGCAGCGCATCCACCTGCAGGGGGCGCACACACCAGCGTTTACACCTGCACGACACGCACCAAGTCAACGTGACTCATTTCCAGGGGCGCCTCAGCCCTGATTCTCCCGTGTTATTATTCCCAGTGGATAATAGCTCACTGCTATTCTCCAGGGTCCTGCTGTGCTCCACTGCTGTCACCGTCTCAGACTGTTCTCCGAAAGTTTTTCTCTGAGGGGGGTGGGGGGGCCGTGAGTGTGACAAAATCATTGCCGGTAGTAGAACGACCTGTTCTTTCGCACCTCCGTTGCATGTGGGTCAAAGACAAAAGGAACCAGACTTCTCGCTGCAACTCTGATACAGCTGCGCCCTCTTGTGGTAGCATCAAGAAAAACCACATTTGTTCCAGAGCCATAGCAAGATTATCTTAACAGTACCCACAGTTACATTTCTTACAGGAAAATTATTGAAATAGTAGAACAACTGAAAAAGTTGTTCCACATCTCTGATCCTGGGAGATACAGTGTGTAGGCTGGATGTTGTTTCGAACGATTAATTAATTCAGTTTTAATGAGCCGTTAATCCAAAAACTCTGTAGTATCTCTTCATAATTAATGTGCTGTACATCCTGAGTGGAGCAAATGCATTACAGGAATCATAGTAATAAAAGATACAAATTTACAAAGTTATTTTTAATTGCCCTTTAAAGGTCAACTCTGACGGAAAAATATATGTACATATATAATATAAATCTGTATTATAATGTAAAAGTTTTATGGTATGTAATCAAGTAGATCAATACATTTCAGAGCATTTCTTAATTTTTACTGGTTTCTTGGAAGCCAGGAACTGCCTTCCCTGAGAAAGGCGACTGATAAAGTCACTGATAAAGATGGACCCAACAGCTACCCAGAGAGCACATTAGACTGAATGAGGAGGCAAGGAGCTGCTTTTTTCATCATTTAAACAATAAAATAGAATCTTGTTAGCAAGTCTTGTCTCCCATTTCACGTCTGAACGACAGAACTTTGATGGTGCACAGATCACCACTGACGTTCATTTTGAGGCTGGGGAGGGAGGCAGACAGGGGTCAGATCTTGAAGATGGCAGTTTAGAAAGCTTGACTGTAAATTCAAAGCGCTAGAAATATAACATAAAGCACATTTCTGAGCTCTCTTTAAATATATTTCAGATGAAAAATCTCAATAAATCTTAATTAGTCATCCAATTAATTGCTCCAGGACTCTAAGCCAGTTACAAATAATGAATCTTATCTAATGAGGCTGAATACCAATTTGTTTAAGGGGCTCAAATGAACAGCAAGATCTTGAAAGTCTAGTTTTTACATCCACCTATGCAGTTTCACCTCGGAAAAAAATTATTCCTGTCACGTTACGTCAGACCCAGATTTAGAACTCAATAAACAGCTCAATCAATCATCACTAGTTGGGGAACAAATTCAAAACATTTACTCAACACATAACCTTCATGCAAATGAGGGCTAAAATCAGAACCTACTATATTTTACGAACTACTTCCTAACCTGACCATGATTTCCTAACTTTCTCCACCTCAAAGCCTGTCAGAGGACCTCCACCTTAATAAAACATTTAGACTTTACCAAACACCATCTACACACAATTCAGTGACTATTTAGAGAGAGTTTGTGCTACATGACTCATTTGTAAACTTTAACGGTGGAACCGCTGCTGTATGTTACACTCATAAATGGGAGAATGAGGTTTCATGAGTCACATAATGGGAGGGTCAACACTCAGCTGTCAATCACTGAACTGCTTGAACCAATCAAGTTGCAGATTGTGCTCCTCACAGACAAACAATAATTACCATAAATCATCTTATTTCTGATAGTTTCTGGAAACTCCGCCCACTTTTGCTTCATGACACCACAAGCTTCTGAAGCATGTTAAGCATCAGCTCTAGCCCAATTACTGTGCTTGGCTGTGGAGAGAAACACTTTTGATTGGTTCAGATAAGTCAATAACTGACAGATGATTGTAGCTCCACCCACAACAGGGTTGACTGACAGCTCATTCCCCAGTCCCTGAATTGCGCTGTAGGGGCTGCAGTACCTCAGTCTGCAGGATGGCGGCCCGCTGCTCCTTGGCGGTCAGGGACTCTTTCAGCACCTCGATGTGCTGCTTGCTGTCTGAGAACTGGTTAGTCAGCGTCTCCAACTTGGTCTGCAGGCCCAGCAGCTCTGTGTCCTTCCTGGACAGGTCCTGCTTCACCTGGTCAATCTGAGCGCGCCCCAGGAGGAAGGGGAGGAAGAGGAAGAAGAACACAGAGTCAGTGTTATGCTCCACTACCCACTCCACAAACCAAACCAAACCAAACCCCCACCCAATCCCTCCCTCCCATGGGAATTTCCCCCATCTTGCACCTGAACAGAACCACATCAAAGAGAGCCGTCAGTATGAGTCTAACCCAAGTCTTACCCAAGAAGGGGCTGGTGTGAGTGTAGGATTTTATTCTCACCCATGATTTTACTCGCATTCTCAGTTGAGCTAATCACCTAAAACACCGGAATGGACCAAGACTGAAGACTGTGGATGATCTGAAGACATATATTAGCGGTATTAAATAAAATGTATGTTTTAGTGTCTGGTGAGAAAAAAAAAACCAGCCCAGACTGGCCCTTGCTGATAAAGATTGGAGACTCCCTGGTCTATATTTTACCTGGCTCCTGCCTTGGAGTATATGTTCTGAGTGACCTAAATGAGCCTGCACAACAGAACTGCTGTATGCCATTAAAAAAAGCTAAAAAATAAGGTCCAAAAATAAGACTCCTGATAAAACAAATCTAGCACACATTTGTTACCTGCTGTTGAGAAAAACAAGTCAATCATGTAAAAAAATGTTTAACATAACACTGGAAACAGAAGCAGGTCAGGCATTTTTGAGGTGCCTACAGCGAGCAGATCTGTCTGACCTGGCCGTGCAGGGGGGGGGGGGCCTGATCAGCAGGGCACACCTGAAGGGGTGCGCTCAGCGCCTCCTTTCTGATCATGAGGGGGCTGGAGGGAGGCTCTGCCGAGTCAGCTCACACCCCCATCAATTATTAAAGCCCAGGCCGAGAGCTGCACTCAGCATGGCTCTCTCTCTCCCTCTCTCTCTCTCCGCTCGCTCTCTCTCTCTCTCTCTCTGCTAACGCTGAGTCCGCAATCTGAGGCACCCCGAGCAGGGTGGAACCACCTCCCCCCCCCCCTCTCTCTCACACACACTCACACACACACACACACTCACTCACACATGCATACGCATATATATATACACACACACACACACACACACACACACACACACACACACACACACACACACACACACACACACACAGACACACACAGACACACACACACACTCCAAATTAACCCACTCTCCTACACAGACAATCAACCAGTACCACACATTCTCTCCCAGGTCTTGACAAATTCCTGCAAAAAAACGTTGACAGTTAAACCGAACAACAAAAATCAAAAAGAACACACAATAAGACCAACAGAGTCACTCAGGGCGATTTTTGGTAGTGTAACCAGTGTTTTGAACCGTGTTCCATAACAGTGGCAGGCAGTAGCCAGTGTAGCGTAAGACAATTGCCAAAACCACAGCATGGCGTATCTCATGGTGAAAGCCATGTTTATATACAGCAGTACAGTGAATCCTCGTTATAGTGGACCTTATTAAAATAGTGTTCGGTTATAATGGGCTATTTCTGCTGTAACAACATGTCTGGTCTATTCTGGTTAATATTGGTTGAAATTCCCCTTTTTTCTTTCCCTTAAACTTTTCTTGTCATCTTCTTTTTCTCTCTTTACTCCTTTCTCCCCTTTCTCTATCTCTTATCTCCTTTCACTGTTCTCTCTTTCCCTGACTTACTCTGTATTTTTCCTTTATCTCTTTCTTTTCTTTTAGTATTTGTTGTTATTGGTAGCTATTACAGTGGTGCTACATCATATCACAAAGGCTTCTTGGGAAACTTAAACTTAATAAACTGATACAGTCCGAGTATTGTTGTACACTGAACTCTGAGTAAATATGGCTTGGTACCACAGCCGAGGTGGGACCAATGTGTGTTTTTTTTTTTTATTATCACCCGGTTATATCATACCATTGGTTGTATCGTACTCCCTTTCCCCCAATTAGTCTGGTTTAACGAGGGTTCACTGTACATAAGCGTTCGCCCAGCAATGGTCTTAGCATTATGGAATAGGTACTAAAAGATAATCTGGTGAATTATTGATTCTTTTTAGGTCTATCCTGCAACAGTAGCAGAACTCGGCCACTCCAAAAACACAGCCCCAAGTCTGGAGAGGACTCCACATGCAGGAGAGAAAGAGTACGAAGGTTAGGAGGGTACTCTACGGTGAGTATACCAGCAGTCAACCTGGTGAAGGTGGTGCGTGCTAAAACAGCAGAGAGAGAGAGCGAGGAGCTACAACAAGCCCAGTGCTCATTAGTTTTCACAGCTCTACCCAAACCACTGCTAGAGAGAGAGAGAGAGAGAGAGAGAGAGAGAGAGAGAAAGAGAGAGAGACAGAGAAACACAGAGAGAATAAGAGAGCAAGAGACCAAAATATAAAATAACTAGTAACAAACATGCTTTTATCCATGCTTACACAACTGTACTTAACCTGTGCAACCTTGAGTGTATCTATTTAGTTGTTATACATTTATTTCATATTTTAGTACTGTAGTTGCATAAAAATATTTTTGGGACTGTTTATTAATTCAAAACATATCTTCAGCATGGCTACCTGTGAACCTGTGGTAACATGCTAAAATATGCCAAATCAATAAAGTATCTTCATTAGAATTTTACAAGTTGCACAGTCTTTACTTGGCACAGCAGTGAATGGTTTAGTGTATTTAATTACACAAATGTATCTCCTGCTAATTGAAGTATCTTTAATTTGACAAAGAAATTGGGGTAGAAAGAAGAAGAGAGAGAGGGAAAGAGAGAGAGATAAAGATGGAAAGAGAGAGATGGACAAGAGAGGAAGAGAAGCATGTGGGAATCTAGTGCGGTGCCAAGCTCTTCCTGCCAACGTGAGGGCAGAGCTCTGCTTTCCTGACCCTGGCGGGGGGGATATGCATCATAATGAAAGGGAGGGGCAATAGGGTTCTGAGCGAGCGCCCGGTGGAACACAGTGATGTCACAAAGCAACGGGCCGCCCAGAAATCCTGCCATTGTTCTAAGAGAATGAGCTGATAAGAGAAGCTGGAATATTTCATCTGTCCCCGCCCCCTTCCCCCCTTCAGCCACTGGCTTTGCCTTCTCCTCCAATGCTCTCATCTTTTCCCACAAAACCCCTTTCATGTTCCCAAACTGAAGAAAAAAAGCTGTAGCTTTTTGTATTCTAAGTTTCACAGCAGCAGTTTGTTACTGCAATGGCCAAGGCCTTTGATTTAATAGAATATACTTTAAGATATGGACAGAACCCCAGAATATGACTGTGCCACCACGAAAGATCTGTTGAGGAGTGTTTGTGCCTTGTGTGCTAAATCTTTAAAACCTTGCCAAACGTACATTAGCATGGCTCCAAAACAGTCATCATTCTGAGTGTAAACTTCCACCTGCAGGCAAAATAGCAGGCAGTAAATTCAGTAGCTGCCAATCACAGTGTGCCAGTTCTGTCCTTTTACTTTGAGGAAATGCACCCAATCCACTGGGTCAGTTGCCCTGTTTTATGGCACACAGATCCATCAATCACTACGTTCCTGTAGCCTGTAGACTCTTGAGTGTGTAAGATTCCTTCAACAAAGACAGTCTCTCTGCTTTCATCCTCACAAGCTATGTATTTCTCTTAAAGGTACAGCTTTAGCCTGTTGAAAGTGTTTTGTTTTAACTTGTTTTGGAATGTTTTGCTTTAGTGTTTCAAGTGGCTGATTTAATTCCCAGTTTTCCCATTCTTTCCACTTCAGGAAGTTTTGAAAAGTCAAAGTGTTTCATGACTTAACAGAGATCACCAGCACTCAGAGTGAGACCCTATCAGTCAATCCCAGAGCAGAGTTTCAGTTTGTTTAATTATTTATATCTGGGCAAACTGGTGTAAAATCATAAGCATTCCAACCTCTTAAGCTTATAAAAGTGAAGAAATGTTCAAATATAATATGGCAGAAGGAAGAGGTGATTTTTTTTGTCAAGAAGGCAGAGCTCAGCGTGTAAACAAAATATATTAAGTTAAGCTGCTGGAGAGCTGGCACTGTTTCTCCATGTGTCCCATGATGCACTGCATCCACAGGAAGTCTTACTGCTGAGACCTCCAGCTGCAGGTCAGCCGCCCGCTTTCTCAGCTCCTCCCCCTCGGCCTCTTTCTGAGACAGCTCCTCCTTCAGCTGTTCTACCTGTCAGAAGAGTGTGCTGTTACTGCGGCAACAACCAATCAGCACCACGCACCCCGCATGTCCACATCACCATCAGGGGGAGGGGGAAGGGGGGGGGACCGAAGTTCCGTTTCCAGGGCAACCCGAAGGCTCTGGTTCCCCCGGTGATACTGTGATGCTTTCAGGTAGTGATCTGCGCCAAGCTGATGCTGTAGCCAAACCACCACCTGCAGAAGGCTGTCCTCAGCAGTGACTACCTCAAGGCAAGTTTTCCCACTCTCCCCGGATTACCACATCAAAACCAGGAGACAAGAGACACGACACGACAGACAGCCTGAGTACCATCAACAGCCGGAGAGGGACAGAACGATGGGGAAGGAACCAGCAGCGGATCAGCAGAGAGGAAAAGGTCAGACAGAACTGGGGGGAAACCACCTGAAACCGATTACTTATTTATTTATTTTTTTGTCAAAATGCATGCACATTTAACTCAGCAGAGCACTAAAAATAACCAACCAGGCTTGCTAATATTCAGCGTGAATACAAATAGAGAGAAAACAGAACAAGGGAGGAAGAAACACGATGTCAGTGGCGTTATACTCTTCGCTGTCACCACCATTATCACCGACGACATCTTCACCATCAGCATCATAACCGTCACAAATCATCAATATCATCAACCGTCATCATCATCGTCACCATGGCGGCCACGGGCACGTTGCCGCTGGTTACCTTGTTCTTCATGAACTTGGAGTGGCTGCGGTAGACCTCCATCTGCTTCATCTCCTCCTCCCGCTCCTCCGTGCTCAGGGCGCCGTTGGACTTCAGCATCTGGATCTCCTCCTCCATGTCCCTCAGCCCCCGTTCCAGAGAGCTGATCTTAGAGTCCTGAGGGAAGGAGGGAGGAGACAGACAGGGGGGAGAGAGAGAGAGAGAGAGAGAGAGAGAGAGAGAGAGAGAAGGGGAGAAGGATAGTGACAGAGAGAAAAGGAGATGGAGAGGGAGGGAGAGAAATGTATATATAGAAAGAGAAAGACAAAGAGAGTGAGGGAATAAGAGAGAGAGAGAGAGAGAGACAGATCGAGAGGTGATAGAGCAGGAAGGAGAGGGGAGGGGGGGTGGGAAATTCAATTAGTGTTTTCTCACTGTGTTCCGTAAGTGTGAGTGCAGGATTGATTAGTGCTGTCTGGCAGTGAGGGGCGTGCGTGAGAACCTCGTGCCACTGAGCAGACTGTCCGAGAGGGGCGCTGGGCCCTGTTCCTGCCCCCCACAGCCAGACAGCCACACCTGGGGGCCTGTACCCAGCACCCCCAGAAAAGGGACTCATTTCCTCTCAGCGCACATAGCATCTGTGGGCGTGCATTTCAAACCAGCATGACATTTTCAGCACTTCATCTCTAAACTAAAACAATTTTTAAAAAAAAATGTTCCCAGTCGTGCAATCATATGTAATCATGTATTCTTAGGGTTTTATCTCGTTTTTACGAAATCTTTACTCGGTTTTATAAAATGCTGGAGTATTTTATGTATCATGGTTCTTTTGATGGTATATGTGTGTGAATTAGCAAGCCCAAATAGGGATAAGCACTGGGAATTAGCATACACTACTGTAAAGTATTACCCTGGAGTTTGTTTAATCACAATATATGTGTAAAATTCATCACTCCCCTTTAAATAAATAAATAAATGTCAAAGTATACTCCTGAAGAGCCCAACTTCAGGCAACAGATTTTTAGGTTTTTACTTTCATTCAGCTATCAGTTCAGACCTCAGCAACGAGGTGTGTGGGCTGATCACCTAATTACATAACTTAAAATTCAGCACTTCATTTCTGAAATGTAGAGAACACCAGCAGACCTTGCAGTCTTGCGCATATACACACACGCACACACACACATACACACACGCACGCGCACACACACACACACACGCACGCACACACGCACACACACACACACACACACACACACACACACACACACACATCAGTTTCACACTAACCTTGCTCTATGTTCTAGGGGAACAGATACTTTACTAGAAACACTCAAGGGAGTAAGCCCATACACTTGCCAGAAACACTCAAGGGAACATACACTTTCTAAAAACACTCAAGAGGAAAAACAACACTCTAAAACACACGCTTTCTTGTGTGCCTCACACTTACACTAAATTTCCTCCACATTCACATGCAGGCACACAGTGATCCTCACACTCACACATTCACGGCATCAGGCATCGTACAACTTGCACTAAGAGAGACAGAAATGTGTGCACATCCAGACACTGCGTTTGCTCTTACCTTCATCTCGATGACGGTCTGCAGGGCCTTGGTTTTGGCGGACTCTGGGGTTCCTTCGTAGCGCCGGTGCAGCTCCTGGGGTGACAGACCCATGCGAATGACATTAACCATCTGCCCCACCTGCCCCAACTGCCCAAACTGCCCCATCTGCCCCATCGGCCCAAACTGCCCCATCTGCCCCATTGGCCCAAACTGCCCCATCTGCCCCACCTGCCCCAACTGCCCCATCTGCCCCATCTGCCCCATCGGCCCAAACTGCCCCATCGGCCAATCACCATGGACCAAAGGGTAACCAGGCCTCCTCTCGCTCATGGTCTCAGTACCAATCCCAGGACCCTCCCAAACACACGTTCTCAGCTTCTAGGATCAGGGCATCAATCCCAGCAGCCTTCAAATGCTTGGCTCGGCTTTTCAGGACAAAGCTATCAATCCCACAATTCCACGGTAATGCAGCGCAGCTTGGCTTCCTTGTTCCCCCCGGATCAGTGCATCAGTGTAGTCGCAACCTGCCTTCAACGACCCGAATCTTACCCACGTCCCAACAACGTCTCATCAGTATCTAAAACCTAGATCATGACATCATGTGGTATAAGGAGAACCAAACCAAGCTCAAACCCCCCCCCCCCACCACCCACCCAACACGCGCCCCCCAGCTCCTGTCCCCTCTATGTTCGCTGCATACGCATGGCTGCACCTCTTCAGAAGGGAGCGCGTAGCTCGTCTTTCACGGGGAGCAAGCGCGGCCACCAGACCACAAAGAGAAAAGGCCATTAAGGGAAGCCTGTGAAGCCCACAGGCAGTGCTCAGACCCTGGCACCGCCGCGTGAGGCTGACCCACGCTGACGGAGGATGGAAGAGGAACAACAGGGACATGGGGGGGGCATGTGCAGTGGAATGGAGCTGCACTGGCCGCGGTTTTGCCGCAGGTATACCCAACTCAACCGTAGCTCCAGACTGACCATACTTCATCCCAGAGTTTTACTCAATCACTGCAGTGAGTGACATATAAATGATCCATCCCATTGCTGCAAAGCCCTGGTTTAATTAACGAAGACCGGAGCAGTCTCATATATGTCCCAGGCGCAAACATCCTCCAAAACATCTGCACATCTTTTCACACCAAGGCCCCATCTGAGCCACACAGCGACGGTGCTAACGACCTGCAGTATCAGCTCAGTGGCCAGAGAGGGCGCTCTTGAGTGATGGAGTGAAGAGCACCCTAGAGTTGCCCTTCTGGCCCAGGATAAACCAGCCCTGGCCCAGCCAGAATATGAGGCAAGGACATACTAATCCATGGAGAGAGAGCGTGTTCACTGCACATTACCCGAAACCCATCTCTTATCATTTCCATTTTGTTGTTTCTTGTATCACGTGCATTATTCGCGTAGAAAACAATTGATCTGGGGGAGCCTGTAGTCTACATGTACTAAGGTACATGACTGGGACCCCTGAGGATGGTGGCTCAAGACCCAGTCTAGCCACAGCAAGAACACTGTTGCTGTTGGGCCCCTGAGCAAGGCCCGTAACCCCACATTGCTCCCAGGGGGATCGGCCCTTGGTTAGCCCCAATCAACTTTGGATAAAAGCGTCAGCTAAATGACTAATGTAATGTAATTAGTATCACCCAAATAAAAAACTAGCTACACCCCACACACCTATGTCCTGAGTGTTAACTGTACTTTTCAGTACTGTTCAGAGTAGCACTGCCAGCAGCTCTGCCACTTTCCTGTCACAGTCCATTCCATCATGTAACAACGGGTAAGAAACACCTGAAAAACCACAATCAATCAACTGCAAACCCTCCCAAAAAAATGGGATTTGAATAAATGGGTCCGTTGGTCAAGGCGAGAATGAGCTACACTTATCCCAGGTAAATAATTACCTGCAAATAAAAGTCCTGACAAAAGTTATTTGATGTCTGTTGGAAGTTTTGCGCGTGCCAAGTAATAAATTGTGAGGAAATCAATGGGAGGAAAAGATTTAAAGGAACGGCACGGCTTCCTCCTGTTTGAGTTACTGCAAGGGGGTGCAAATAAAGCACATAAAGTACTATGTTAAATTGATCTCTATCCAAATGATTATCCAGCGTCACACTGCTTCAGAGGCCGTCCGCTGCCAAACATGGCCGCCACGCTGCCTGTACAACGCCCACAGAAATATTATTCCTCTCTTCTCTTCTCTGTTTAAAAGAATAAGCTCATTCATCTTTAATGAGACTCATTTTTCAAAAGGTATCTGTGTCATTCAGACATTCTGGCCCAACATGAAGGTTTTTTCGGAATCCGTTCTCTCCTTGGGGTTTTTTTTTTTTTGGACAAAGGGAGGCCCGCACTGGGTGAATATGTGCAGGGGTTAGTGGGGTAGTGCTAACCCACAGGGCCTTCCCAGGGTGGTGAAAGACTAGCCGAATACTGAGTCCATGCTTCAGCCGAAAAAAAAACAAGAACGGCTAAGTTATCCGGCACTGCCGCTTGTTTCGTAACGGCGTCTCTTCGCCGCCTGCTCCGGGGTCCAGCAAGGATGAGTCACGCGCTGGAGCAGGGGCTGAGGCAGAAGGGGATTGTGGGATGGGAAAGAGGGTTATCCTCCATCGCCAGGGGTGACACAGCTGCAGTACAGGGCAGGGAGAGAACAGGCGGAAGTGCTGGTTGTCTCCCTGGGTAACTAAGAGAAGAACACAGACACTGGCAACACACAGAGGAGTGTGGGGGGGGGGGGCACTCACAGAATGATAAATGCTGGTGAGAATGATGCATTACTTATAATTAACTGAACACGTCTGATACACATCAGCCACATAACCAAGATAACACCAATGTATACAGTCTGATATTTCTTTTATGGTATATGAATGAAATTGATTCTGGAGCAGATGGCTTTTTTAAAATATATTTTTAAATTAGGAAACCAATGTGTTTCCAGCATTTGTGTTGCCAATGTTAACCTCTTTTCAGGCGAAGATTACGTGATAAGGAGGGAGGCGGGGATGTTGGGAGATAGCTGCAGTGAGAAAGAGATGGAGAGAGATAGAGGGATTAGGTCACCTTCTCCCTCTGCTCCTCCCCATATCCACCTCCTCTTCACTGTCCTTATACACCCCAGCCAACCAACCCAGTGGACAAACTCCTGAAGGGTAAGTCACCTTGGATCAGACCGAGTTTCCATCTTGACACATTCGCAGATTTCAGTCTGGATATGCTTGCATACTTTTATGCATTATTTATTTATACTCTTTGGTTTGCTCAGCATATCTCTAAACTCGGGGCGGGTCCAGCGGCTTGCCCTAGAACACTGTCCATCTGGGGATCCACTGGAGAAATTCAGGTTAATCACTTTGCTACAAGAACACAACAGTGATTCCCCGGCTCGGATTGGAACCTGGAATCTTGTGGTTACATTGTAGCACTGTGTTACAGATTCTCTTCTTTTGTGTGGCTCACACTGTTACATTCTCTTTACCTTGCGTCGACATGTGCACCTGCATACTATCTGAGTATTATCACAGAAATACAGAGGAAGACTATTGGCCCACCCTGAGCAGAGGTTATTCATCTCAACCAATCCTGTCAAAGTGTCTATTTTTTTATGGACAGACCAACCCAGGGATTCCTAACCATTTTCCATCTCATGATCCCCCAAAATGATAACCCTGTTGCTACTGACCTTTGACTAACTAGACGTTAACCTTGAGTAAAATTAACACATGATGTCGTTTCTCAATTCCTCGATGAGGAATTTAACGGATCAAATTTGTAGTGTATTTAACGCGTAGGTTAAGAGAGGTATGACTAAGATGTGATGTAGTTGCGTTACAAATCTACACAAGGCACAAATGGATTGTGTACAATATGTAATTAAGGAGAATACGCACCCACGCCTAGTAAAAAGTACAGCATTTGTGATTAACATGATAATGAAAGGCACATTAAGGCTGACGGGGAGGGATTTGGCTTCCTGCTGTGCGTATCAGTATGGTCTGTCAGATTAGTGATTCACAGTGTGCAGGGCCGGCTGTGAGCTCACAGGAACCTCCATGTGTTTTCACACCGTCCTTTTCTGCTCTACTGGCTCCTGAATTAACTCCAGCGGATTCTTCACTGCGTTCCTATAGGAAGGTTACAGCATGCGAAGGCAGACACGCAGCTCTGGGTGGAAGGAACAGGGCTGATCTGGGTTCAGTTTCGCCCATTTATACTTGTAACAGATTAGATTAAGTTTGGATTGTGGAAACTTATTCCTGGATCAGCCCTCATGTTCTTAGATGCTCTGCGTCTACGGGCTCTGATCTCTGTGTGTGGTGTACATGTTTCCGCAGCAGGGCGGGCTGCAGAAATGGAGAGCTTAAATATAACATACAAACTGGATCCAGGCCAAGCCAAAAAGCAAAGAAGAGAATACTATGCACTATGTACAGATGGGAGAGTGGGGCATTGGGAACACTGAAATAAATAGACCTGCACTATTACTGTGTTTTATTTTTGGTAGCTCACACGTTTCAACCAATCACAGTGTTCCATTTTTGAGGGCAAAGCCCTGACTGGTTCAAAGCAAGTTATTGGTGCAGAATGGTTAGTTGCTTATCATGTTACCCTTGTGGATGGTACCGGATGTAGACCACACCAATACAGACCAGCTGTTAGCCCCAGTTGGTTCTGTTAGCAGTTAGATATGTAAAAAAACACCATATCACTTTCTGTGACAATGCACTTTAACCTGAATTGTTCATTTAAATACTCAGCTCTGTAAAACTGCAAAATTTAGAGAGTGTTCAAGTCAAATAAGGACACTTACTAGTTGAGAATATAATCACTATATTATTAAATACAGTGTAGGATTTAACATTTTACAGCCAGCAATGATAAAAAAAAACCTAATACGGAGATAACACTCTGGGCCTTGATTTACTAAAGCATTTAGCATGTGCTAAGCTGTCTTGCTGGTACAAAGAGACTAAGAGGACATATGATTGGCTGAGGAAGTTAATTTGCTCCAATTACAAATCACGTCACTGAATTTTTACATATACCAAAGGGCCAGAGAAATCTCTGTGCTTTACAGGCAAGGGTATATTATTTGTAATTGTGTGCTTGAGGAATCTGCAGTAGCAGTGTATTATGGGGTCCCTCTGACTCGTAGGTTAGCTGGATCCTACTCACACGTCCATGACAGAACAGTCTGTGATTTCACACTGACCTCTTCCCTGTGAACAGACCAGCACTCCAAATTACAGTGCTTTACAATTTGTCCCATTAAATCTTTTTCCAGTACTTTTAGTTTTTAAATTTATTTTTTTTCCTCAAAGATGTCTCAGCATAATGTGCTAACAGCGTATCCAAAGCCTGTTCTGTAGTCGTTTAAGTAACTATGTGAGCACGAGTTTCCGAGCACAGCCCTACTGCTGTCCCACCCTATGGCACTAGGTGGCAGTGTTCTCAAAGTGCTGCTGATGTGAGGGGGGTTAATGGCAGTCTGCTTGCTGGCCTGACGGGAATACAGAGAGAGGGAGGGAGTCAGAGGGAGGAAGAGAGAGAGGGAAGTGGAGAGAGGGAGAGAAAGATAAAAATGAAGGGAGAGGGGGAGCGAGAGAATGAGTGGGGGGGCAGCATGTATCGTTTTCCTCAGACCTGTCCGAGCGCCCCAACAGGTTCCTGCCTGCATGCTAATTCCCCCGTCTGTCCACCAGGTGTCTCATGCAGCTCTCCCCTGGGGCCGGTAAAAACTCACTCCGTTTCAGGATGAGAGACGGAGGGAGGGAGGGAGGAGGGAAGGGAGGGAGACAGAAAGAGAGAGACAGAGCTGGGAGAGGGGCAGGGGAAACAGGGATTTTTCTGTCCTCTGCACACCACGGGCACGCAAGGGGCCATGAAACATCACCATATTGCCCTTCCCAGCATGCATCACAACCCCACCCCACCCTGGCCCTGCCCTGCCCGGCCTGGCCCAGCCCACCTTGGCCCCTGCTTTCAGGGTCAGAACTAGGCCTGCACATGGCTGTCAATAACAACAGCCTGACAGAGGAGACGCACACGATCTACACACTCTCAGGTGCTCAAACGCGATGCACAGACTGGAGTGCGTGCACCGAGGTGTGTTGTGACAGATAACGTTGCTAGGCGATGCACATCAGTGCATATTGGCTGAACCAGAATGTGCTATCATAGAAACAACAGGAATAAGAGAACATTCCTTATTTACAGATAAAAAACATTATTTATAGACAGTCATGGGAATGGCCACAATCTGGCAAACTGCTGCCCCTGGCCGAGCACAGCTGGCAGAGAGGCCAATGGAAGAAGATTATGTAGTTCATCTCAACGGGGTACGTGCATCACTATTTATAGACCATTGCAATGCACGTGTCATATTGATCACTGACATAACTCCGTATGGAAATGACGATGCGTAAAAGGAAAGCACGTTTGTACTGCTGCATGATCATAAGGGTAATAGCGATTACCGCTTCTGTGGCTGGACACAGACTGCCCATGCATACCTTATCCCGCAGGTCTAAATGACCATACCTGCTGTCTCCGGACAAGAGCGTCCTCATGGCGCAGTTGACCACAGCATTTCTGCACTCCATGTCCCTGGACGGATGACTATGATCACCTGATGTCTCCCCTTTGCCTGCGGCAAAACTGGGCATATTTTTTTTTTTTTTTAGAAATTGCTTGGGATTAGCGTGACAGGAGAACATGACTAAGCGGGCTGGTTAAGGGGGGTTTCATCAGCTGTGTGCCCCAGGCCGGATGGCATGTGGCTGCAAAGTGTGGTGACTAGACCGCCTCTGGACCACAGAGGGGTGGCTGACCACTCTAAACAAAACAACCTTCATGCAATTCTGAGCACCGCCTGTCCAATGACACATTTTTAAAGACAGATGTGTGCTTCTTAACTTTGTACAGTGCGCAAAAACAGCAGACAAATATTGGGGAATTACAGTGTATCACAAAAATAAAACCAACAAATACTTGCAGATAGTTCCCCCACTGGTACATTAATGTCACATCCTGGAACCCTCCCCTGTGTCTCACTCTCTGTGGTTTCTATAGCAACCGGTACACAATTCAGTCTCAGCTGCCTGGGCCTTCTCCATCTATGTCTCCATCTGTCACTCTGTGTGTCTCTCGCTGGTGTTCTTTGTTTGCATTTTTTATTGTTCTGCAGTTGTTTTTTTTTGTCCTACCCCCTCCAACACCCCCCCACCACCCACCCCCCGTTGTTACCAATTCAGCCGGAGCAGAAGTCACAATGGAGCAGGCCGAGCTGCATGTTGCTGAGGGGATAAGGCTGGTAGGTTAGCGGATTACTGCTCTGGGCCAGCGATTTACAGCCCAGGGCTTAGCAGAGGCTACTGGTTCCAGTGAATCCCAGTTATAAGAACACAGGAGTGGCACAGGTTCCCTCGTGAGCCTGAATTGACTGCGCTGGTCCTACAGCATGTGGAAAACTGGGAGTGCTCATTCCACTGTCGGCCTTAACAGGTGCTGTTTGATATGGAGCCCCTGAGTCATGGTGATCTGAGTGCCGTTTGAACTGCTGATCAGTTGGGAGGAGCCTGCTGCTACTTTGCAATGCTGTTGGTTTTGGACATTTTCATAATACTCCCATGTTTGGAACAGGTCAACAGCAAAGTTAGAGACAGCAGCTACTTTCTATATGAAATTGGCCTGCTCAAAAAGTGCACTTTGAGGATTGATTTTTAGTATTAAAAGCACATGATGTCTTTAAATCACTGAAGCACACCCACAAGATTGCACTTTTGCGTTTGGTAAAATTATTTATCCAAATTTCATTTGTGAGGCCCAACACCGCCCACCCCATCCAACCGGCAGCCTGTCTTTCAGTGATTTTCAATCATTTAGAGAGGAAATAAGTATTTATAGAAATGATATTTTTCACATTTTTGTTTTCATGCATTTCACGATGAAAAGTAATAAAAATACTTTGCTTAATGAACGTAAGGATGAAATGTGAAGGCAGGGGGCGCTGTTCTCACCTCGCGCAGGGCGGCTGTCTCCTTCTCCCGCTGCTCCAGCAGGCTCTCCAGGTGGTGCATGTGCATCTCGGCCTCAGCCAGGCGGCGGGTGCGCTCGTGGTCCTCCTCGCTGGCCTTGGCCGACAGCCCCTTGCTCTGCAGCATCTCCAGCAGCTTCTTGATGGACTCGTCGCGGGCGCCGAGCGTCTGCTTCTGCGTCTCGATGCGCAGCTCCATCTCCTCCAGCGTCTTCCTCAGGAGGAAGAGCTCCTTGGCCTGCCGCTCGTGCTCGCAGTGCAGGCGCTGGAAGTTCTCCTCCGTCAGCTCGGAGGCCAGCGGCTCACTGCTGCGCCCGCTGCAGTCCTGCTGGAACAGCTGGTTGAGGTCCCTCTGGATCCGCAGCTCATCCTGCAGGGCCTGGATGGTCATCTGCAGGTGCTGGGGAGGGACGGAGGGAGACCGAAGGTTATGAGTGGTCATGTGCAGGTACACAGGTACGCAGGTGAGAAAAGGGGCAGACAAAGAGAGGGAGGTCCAAGTTATACGCAGGTGAAAGGTAGACAAATGGAAAGTGTGGTGCAGGTTACATTCAGGTGATAAGAAGACAAAGAGAATGTGGTGTAGGTTATATTCTTATGATACTCAGACAGACTGCGTGTGGTGTAGGTTATATTTAGGTGATAGGTGGACCAAAAAAGACAGGAAGGTAAGTTATGCAGCTAAACAAATGGAAAGTGTGGTGTAGGTTTTATTCAGGTGATAAGGGAACAAACAGACACAGCTAAGGTATAATGCAAAGCGATCTGACATAATTTAGGTAGTTGTCATCATAAATGATTATAGAGACTAATGATTACAAGGATGATGTCACGGACGGCCATTCCGTGTCTGTCACCGCCACCACGCTGCATCCTGCTCCTTCTGTCAGAGCCGTTCCACAGAGACCCAGCACCATGTGTCCCTCCCTTATGGTAAGGCCCAACAGGCCCACAGCCTGCTGCTCCGCCCAAAACGTGTCTCCCAGACCATGCCCCTCCCACTCCACCCCCCTTAACCAATCAGGGGCAAGGGAGCCCAACCTTCTGGGTCTGCCAAGCCCCACCCAGCCCCACCCTGCTCGGTCCAGCCCCCCGTTACAACACCACACTGGTTCTGCAGCGCTCTAAAAATAAATCCCGCCACATGCAGCGAGATCATCAGAAGGCGCCACCGCGCCAGCTTGGCGCACAGCGCGCTCCGGGTTCGGCCCCAGTTCCACGGTTTCCGCGCCTCAGCGCCTTCCTCGCTACACCTGGGGCTGAGGTCTATTGTCACAAACCCCCGCCCCTCCTCCACCACCACCACCAACATGGCCGTTCCTAGAAGTGCCCATCGTTCATCGTTACACACCCCGTTAAGTCACCTTGGACCCGACGGAAGCGTCTCCCGTCTGGAGACGACACCGATAAACAAAATAACGGAGTTCACTTCGTCTGGACTTTGGCTAGCTCGTCTTGATTGCCTTTTTTTTTTTTGTTTCCTCCGATGAGCACAAAACCGCCCTAAGTGATTCCTGCCTTCTATTTGTTTCTCTTTCCATCACTCTCCCTTCCCCTCTCTCTCTCTCAGTGGACACTCAGGGGCAGTCTGTTTCTCTCCCAGCCATAATTCCACAGGCGACCCAGGTTGCTAGGCAACAACAGCCATCTGTGAGCGTGCAGAGTGCATGTCTCTCTCTCCCTCTCTCTCTCTCTCTCTCGCTCACACACAGGATCAGGCAGGGAAGAAGTGAGAAACGGCCCTGTTCCAGCTCATCCTCCATCCGTCCTGATGCCCATCAGCTGTAGCACACAGTTCTGTTTAGGCGCACGTGCATATACACACACACACACACACACACACCCCTAACTACCTCAGTCACCTACATCACCCAAGAACCCTGTCACCTACATTCATGCACACACACGAACAGAACACCGGCCTCACAACTGTCCACTCCCGAAACCAAAAAAGGAAAACCTTTCCAGTCAGAAGGATGAGGAGCCATTATAAATGAGTCTATGCTCAATTATTGACCTGAATTTAAGGGGGGGTGACAGCTGGGGTCTCAGTGGGTTTGACAGCCTGAGCTGCAGCGCCCCCTGTTGGTCTTCTGTGGTACACCGCCCTCATTACAGACACGTGGGATCTCTTGGGGGGAACCCCTCTTCCTTCCACTAGCCAAGGACACAGGGACACAGGGACACAGTCTGAGTCCTCACTCCAAAGGTGCACCCCTGTATTGCAGCTGGGGGACAGGGACACCCCTACAGTAGCAGGTGTTCCTGTGCACTAATAACGTAGAGCAGAGGTCAGCGCTGTAATACAGGCTTAATGCTGTGATTGCCTTGCTCCTGCTGCTAGATGGAGTTTATAATGAGCTATCAGCGAGAGAGTGTGAGGGGACACTGGGGGCTGCGAGCTCCTTTAAACCACCCCCCCACTCTGACACCAGCCTCCTCCAAACGTTGACTCACCTCGAAACCGCGAAGGCAGTTTTAGCGGTTTATTCCATAACTGGCGTGACCGCTTTCCGCCTTCGTCAGAGTGCATTTTCCGGCTTGTCGTTCCGGCACGGAGCCGCCGTGACCGAGACACAGGTGGGGGTGTCACCAACCACCCCCACCTCTCCACACACACACACACACACACACACACACACACAGAAATGCGGGGCCCGCTGACGTCTGGCACGGGCGCCAGGAGCAGCACACTAATGCGCCAGCTGGCGTCACCATGGCGACCCCGGGCCACTTCGTCACCACGGCCGCAGGACAGGTGAGCCTCTACTCCTGCACTCTGTCTCCCGCTCTCTCTCTCTCCATCTTCTCTCCATCGCTCCCTCCCTCCCTCCCTGCCTGCGGCTGCAGAAGCAATCATTTCTCACCCTGAATTGACTTTCATGCCCAACGGCGTCCCGACTCATGAAAAAAAAAAAAAACGCCCCATAAAACGGAACAAGAGGGAAAAAAGTGAAAGAAGAAAGAAAGGAGAAGAAAGATGCTATCGCATTCCCCACATAGACCATTAATCACCCACACAGAGAGGAGGAGGAGGAGAGGAAGAGAGGGAGAAAATGAGGAGGAGAGGGAAGGAGAGAGGAGGGAATGAAAGAGGTGACACAAGAGGAAGAGAGGATACAAGATAAGAGGGCAGAAATGGGGAAGACAGAAAAAGACAAGGCAGGAAAGCAGTAAAACAGGGCAAAGGTGAGGAAAAGGTGAAGAGCAAAGAAGGGTAGAGGGAATGAGGGAAAAGAAAGGGAGAGGCTTAGAGGACAAGACGCAAAAGAAAGAGGAGAAAGATGATGGGGAGAGAAGAGGAGTAGCAATGAAAGAACTGAGGAAAAATAAGAGAGAAATTGAAGGGAAAAGAAGGAAAGGAAGGTGAGGATGAGAGAGAAGGAAAAGGGGAAATAAGAGGAAAGAGGATAATTCTCAGGCAGTGGAGTGGCAGATCCCAGCTCAGTGTGCAGCTTACTCCTCTATGGGACAGCAGGAGCAGGAGGAGTGAGGACTGACCCCAGATCAGTCACAGAACACCAAACACAAAGAGGACCCCATCTCTTCCACTTTCTCACAGGAAGGAGTTCTCACAACACTACGAAAAAACAGGCCAAATCCAGAGGCAAGCATTCAAAGCTAAGCACAACAAAAATATGTTGATTACATAAAAACTCGATGTTCCAGACGAAAACGGTTCGTTAAAGGGCAGGAAACAGAGAACCCTCTGTCACTGTTTGCCCCCTGAGGTCAAGAAAAGAGGTTTTGCAGGACACAAGGTCAAACCCAAGGTGTCATGTGGCATATTCACACACACTCACAAACACACTCACAAACACACACACACACAAACACACACACACACACACACACACACACACACACACACACACACACACACACACACACACACACACACACACACACACACCCCTGCAGGGTGATCCTCAGTCTCACTCTTGCTGTCTCAGTGATGTCCGTTACGTGGTATCAGTCTGGCCCCCCAGGATTCTGGGTCCCACGTCCTGCCGTCACATGGAGGGACTGAGTCACGTCTCCCAGGAGACCCCCCACCAAGCTCAAAATAACTGTGCCCCCCTGCAACACCATTACCACCTGGGAGGGCTGGCCATCCTCTCACAGACAGTAGGAGCAAGGCCAAACACACAAACATACAGACAAACACACACACACACACAGATACACACAAAGACACACACACAGACAAACAGACAGACAGACACAAACTACCATGACATCAACGTTATCCCCACTATCGCTGAAGAGAACAGGGAGCTGCTTAATTATTCATGAGACAGGACCCACTGCTCTTCCTGAGTGGGCAGTGAGGGAGGGGATGGAGAGGGATGCTGGGAGCTGTGGGGGCAGGGGGGTGGGGGGGCATGCATTTCTGCATGTACTTTTCTCCATTACTTCTTACTTTGACTTTGCCTGAAGATTTATTTCTTTATTTATAACTCAGACAGTGACGTTTCTCTCGTACCATAACCCCCTACCCCACAAAGAAAGAGGAGAAAAAAAAATCAATATTTGGAATTTTTATTTATCAGCCAGAGGAGCACTCATGATTGCTCAATCTCTCCATCTCTCCCTCGCTCTTTATCTCTCTCTCTCTGCCTCAGGTGCAGAGTCAGGTGGTAGGTTTATTTACACTTGTGGCAATTATACGAATGCAACACCCATCCCAAAATATCCGGGATGCATAGTTTCCACGCCACGTTTGACATCAGGCACAAGAGAAAGTGTTTGAACGGAGCACACAGTTAAGATGCATGTAACAGAATGAGGACAAGCTGAACTAAACTTTATTTAGGTTATGAAACTGAGAAATGAGAGTCAGACGACTTGAGCTCTTACTTCTGATTGGTCAATTCCTGAGGGAGGGGAGGGTCAACGGGTGGATCTGGGAGAAGAGAACCTATCGCTCTCTCTCTCTCACACTTACACAAATGCATGACAGACAGACAGACACAGACAGACAGACACAGACACACACAGACAGACACACACAGATAGAGACACAGACACACACACACACACACAAACACAAACAGATTCACACACACACACACACACACACAAACACAGACAGACACACACACACACACATACACGACACACACACACACACACACACACACAGACAGACACACACACACACAGATAGAGAGACACACACACACACACACAAACAGATTCACACACAGGCAAACACACAGACATACACAAACACAGCATGGCTGGCTCTTGACCCAGTCTGTGTGAATCTGCCTGTGGGATCATTGGGGCCCTCGCAGGGGACGGCCCTCCTGCTCCCAATGTACCCTACAGCAGGGAGTCCCCACAGGGGCCCGGGGCCCACAGCAGCCCCCAGCTGTGATCCTTCAGTCCCAGTTACACTCTCACTGTCTCCACTGACCCCAATCCCCACTGCTCAGTCTGCACAGCTCACTTCACACAGCACATACTCAATGCCCAGCTTAAATCCTTTACTGGCACGATGTGTTAAAATACATATTTACAGTACAGATGATATGAATAATACTGATAATATGCCTATTAATAACACAGCAATCTCTCTTTGTGTGTGTGTGTGTGTAAATACACGCATGTGCATGTGTATTTGGATACATATTGGGGTATGTGCATGTTTGTGTACTTGTGCAGGAGTGTTTGTAGCTATAATTGAGTGCACTCAAATGTGTGCATGTGACGTGTGCATTTGTGTATGGTGTGTGTGTGTGTGTGTGTGTGTGTGTGTGTGTGTGCATGGCAGGCTACACACAAACTGTGTAAAGCCATGCAGCTGAAAGAAGCCACCCAGTCACCTCTGTGAGCCCTCTTGTGTCTGTGGTTAAACCAGAGTCACAGCACCCAGGAGCCCAGCGGGGGAGGCCAGGACAAGGATGAGCCCAGCAAACAGACCCTGCACTGGGCTGCAGTCACCCAGCCTGCTCCCAGCAGCCAGCTGAGGGGCCCGGGCCATCCATTCTGCCAGAGCGCTGAATGTGTGTGCTTGGTGCTGGAAACACTGCCTGGCTTGTGTGGGGTTATGACAGACAGTGGTTACAGAGCCCACAAGTGATTTGGGTTTTCTCTTTCTTTTTTTTCCCCCTGAAGGCTGTCAGGAATAAGGGGGGCCGGAGAGATAAAAGCCTGCGACTCTCCCGGCCACTGCTGCTCCCTCCCTGCCTGTCAGTCACCCTGGCGCCACAAGAACGCGGAGACCCTTCTGTGACTTCCCAGAGAGCAACGCCCCGGAAAAACGCCACGCATTTCGCGCATCGCATTTCAAATGGGGGGGGTGAATGAGCGAGCATGTGAGCGCAGGACGCATGCATGCATGAATGAGTGTGTGACTGAGAAAGTGACTGAGCAACAGCATGAATGGATGAATGAATGAATGAATGAATGAATGAATGAATATCTGGTTGCCTGAGTGTGTGTGCTACGTGCATGTGTGTGTGCATGTGCGTGTGTGTGTGTGTACCAGGCAGGCTCACTCACATGTGACGGCTCGGCCCCAGCTGCCAGGCCGTCAGGAGTGGAGCTGTGACAGGCCTGGGCCCTGGGGGGTCCCTGTCCTGTCTGAGGAGATGGGCGCAGGGGGAGAGAGAAGCTGGAGACCGCGCTGAAGAAACCGCATGGACGGGAGGGGATCTGACCACTGGGATAAACCCCAGCAAAGACAGCGCAGGATACCGCACTGCACCCTCCAGCAAAAGGGTCTGGTGTGACAGTGAGTGAGCACATACCACAACACACCAACAGGGGGCTCCACTGCATCTGAACATGATTGCCGATCTGGACACTGTTCCAGAGTCCACGGGGCGAGATGTGGGGCAGAAGGGACGGAGGAGGGGGGATTCCTGAGCAGGTGTCCCAAAGCAGGAGAGAGGGGTTTGTTTGGCCAACTCTCCAGTGTCTGGGTGGGACTAAGGATACGTCACCAGAGGACCCAGCTGCTCTCTGAATCTCTGAGGAGTGAGGCCCTGACTGCGCCTCTCGCTGCTGCTGCTTCTGCTGCCCACATAGTACTGAGAGACAGGACCTCAATTCACCCTCACAGAATGTACAAAGACAGAGGAGGAGAGTGGAAAAGGAGACAGAGAGGAAGAAAGAAAAAACCAGCGAGACAGCAACAAAAAAAATTGCCGGAGGGAAAGAGAAGACAGAGAAGAAAGGAGAACACAGACAGAGAGAGAGAGAAAAGGAGAGAGAGGAGTGCAGAGGGAGAGAGTGATGGAGAGATGCAAAGAGAGAGAAAGATAGAAAAAGTGCAGCTGTAATGGTGACTGCCCTCTTTGTAGCACTGCATGGTTACTACAGCGTGGCTATGAAGGCCTCAGACCTCATGGTGGAGCAGGGTGTTTCTCAGGGCAGCAGGAACAAAGGGAACACAGTGTTCTTCACAGCCGGCACAGCTGCAACACTGCCCATTACCGCCGTCACACCACCTGCCCCTGCGCCCTGTCACACCATCACAGCACCTGCCCCTGCGCCCTGTCACACCATCACACCGCCTGCCCCTGCGCCCTGTCACACCATCGCACCGCCTGTCCCTGCGCCCTGTCACACCATCACACCATCGCACCGCCTGCCCCTGCGCCCTGTCACACCATCGCACCGCCTGCCCCTGCGCCCTGTCAGACCATCGCACCACCTGCCCCTGCACCCTGTCACACCATCACACCACCTGCCCCTGCGCCCTGTCACACCATCGCACCGCCTGCCCCTGCGCCGTCACACCATCGCACCGCCTGCCCCTGCGCCCTGTCACACCATCGCACCGCCTGCCCCTGCGCCCTGTCACACCATCGCACTGCCTGCCCCTGCGCCCTGTCACACCATCGCACCGCCTGTCCCTGCGCCCTGTCACACCATGATACTGCCTACCTCTGCACAGTGCCACAGTCACACTCCCTGCCCCTGTCACACAGTCACACCGCCTGCCTCTGCAAACTGTCACACCATCACACTGCCTACCTCTGTGAACTGACATACCATGATACTATCTACCTCTTCACATCATCACATTCCCTACCTCTACACACTGTCACACTGCCTATCTCTGCACACTGTCACATTATCTACCTCTGCAAACCATCATATTACCCAACTCTGCACACGTTCACACAACCTACCTCTGCACATAGTCACACCATCACACTACCTAACTCCGCACACCAAAACCGTCACACTGCCACATCACCCACTTCTGCACATCGTAATTCACACAGCCTTTCTCTGATCTACCACTGGTCCAGGCACCTCTGCTGAATTACTCTACAGGTGGAGTCTGAGCAGTACAGCTCTACAGGTGGACGCTGTGCTGTGTGTGATCACAACGCTCAAACGATCTGGCAGGTGTAGGCGGATTGGTTTATAATCACAGTGTTAGACACCTCCGCAGGTGAGTGTTGAGTGGTGCATTATGAACAACATCAGAACGCCTCCACAGGTGCAGATGGGTTATACTGGCCTCAGTGCCGGTCACCTCCACAGGTGCCGCGGCCAGTCGGCGGGCCAGTACGCGGTTTGTGAAAGAAGAGAGAGGAAGAGATTCCACCCTGCCAGACAAACAGCTCAGGCTGTCGCCCTGTCCATCACCTCCTCCCTCATCACCTCCTCTTTTCTCCCTTTAATCTAAACTTCCCTGCACCAACCTCTCAATTCTTGTCCCTGCCTCCATGTCTTATAGCTGCTAGCTTTTCCTAGTGGGGGGGTGTTGTGAGGAGGCAAGCCTAGACATGGTATGACTAGTGAGAGATGTATTTTTTTTTTCATTTTTTCCCACTTTGAAACACTGACTTCAGTCACTTCTTTTCACGGCACAGTCCAGAAGCTGAGCTTTCAGCCATGAGTCAGAGGAACACCCTGTGTGTAGCGTGCGCAGGGGGACGGAGGGTGCAGGAATGGCCAGCAGGGGGTGCTGCTGAGCAATGACACATAGCCACAAACTACCTCAAACTAACTCAGACCCAAACGCTCCCTTTTCTCTTTCTGTATTCTTCATTCTTCCTCTTTTCCAGTCTCCTTCCTAACTTTCCTTCCTACCCTCTCCCTCCACAGTTTCTCTTTTTGCAGTCATCCATTTTCCTACATCAAATCTATCCTTCTCACCCTTCCTCATCCCTCTCTTTCCTTCTGTTCACACTTACAGTCCTTTGCTTTCCCTCCATCCTCTTCCTCTCTTCTTCTTTCACACCTTTTCTACATTCTTCCCCCTTTCCGCATCCCTCTCTCTCAGTCCTCTCCTTTACCCTTCCTGTTTTCCTCTCCCTTCTCCTCCCACCCCTGCCGTCTTCATTCCTTCCTCTTCACTTTCAAATCGCTCCTTCTCTTCTTGCCTCCCCTCTCTCCTTCCTGCTTCCTGCCCCCACAGTGGTGACTCATGGGATAGCTGTGGGTCCACAGGGATGCACCAGAGGCCTGCTGTGTCACCGGCAGCCGACACAACTCCCCCACCCCATCCCGTCTCCTCCAGGCCTGGGGTGTGCTGACATTTCAACAAGACAATCTGTGCAGGAGAAGGGGGGCGTGGGGTGGGGGGACCCATAAAATGATCATGGATGATGATATCAGACCTCGAGACTCAGATTTATTCAGATTTGCTCCGTCACGTCGTTTTACAGTTTCATTCCATTAGAGGCCTAATCAATAGCAATATCATGTTGTGTCATTTCATTTCAGTGCGGATCGGCCGCCGCAAGGGTTTGAAGGCGTAAACAAAGAACGGCCTGTTTGGGCTCTGAAAGGCTGCATTGAAAAACAGCTTCGCACATTCAAATAAACAGATCCAATCCCCTCAACACCTCACCCCCACCCGCCACCTCCTTCAACAGAACTAAACGTTCCTGCTTGAAAGCAGAAATACTCCAAAAATGATGAAGAGTTTGTGACTGGTTCACTGTGAGTGCAGTGCTGTCATGTGCACTCCCATCCCCCCTCCACCCCCCCTCCGCCCCACACCTCCCCTTCATGCGGCCGGATGACCTGCTAATGAGATTGTGCCCTGAAAGAACAGTCAAGTATAATTATAATCACTCTGTAATCACGCCCAGATACAGCACAGCAGTCCGGGACGACAGTCGTCAGGCTAATTGAACTTCTTCCACTCTAAGTGGATAATCTGGGCATCAATCTGTAGTGTGTTTCACAGCAACGCCATTGTAAGCGGGGGTCCTTTAAGCTGTTTGGAGGGGGGGGGGGGACTACCCTGTGCAGACTGCAGGCAAACCTGACAAAAACGTTCCCCTACACAGATTCAGCAGACTCTGCTCTGCTCGTTTCAGCATGTGCACAATCACTCAGATGCAAAGTTTAAACATGTCTGTAAACATAGGGAGACTCCTCCTGTCAAAGAATGCTGGGGGCTGGTCCTTTACCCCGTTTGCCATCTGGACTCCATGTGGATCTGAGGCTAGGCAAGCAAAACGTACTGACTATTTTTTTTTTTCCACCCAAATTCGCCAATGCTATAATTCCCTGTGGAGAAAAACCCTCCCCCCTCCTCTAACACAGTACATACCTCCATTACTGGAGACAGAAAGCCCCACCCACATTACTTCACCATGAGAGGGTGTGGTCTCAGATCAGCTGACTGACAGGTCATCATTAGTGGCCAACTGGGCAGAAAGTCCAACACCGAGGTCAGCAGATTCAGCCAAACCAGCTAAGTATACTGATAAACACAGAGCCCTGTGTAATGTCGCACTGAAGCAGAGGTATCAGCAACCAGGGCTGCAGTAACCCGCTGCCTGCTGCCCTTTGGTTAGTCACCGGTTAGGTGAATAATTTAAGTTATTGATCGAGCGAAGAATCCAATCACAACTCTTGTTTCCAAGGCTGTAACTGGCTGCCAGCGAAAGGAAAACAAAGACGTGTGGATACTGCGGCCCTCCAGGCCTGAAGTTTGAGATCTCTACGTTATAGGGAGACTCTATGAGTCACTGTGTTGTTCCTGTTTTAAGTTTTAATTGGAGAGGAGTGGTAGGAGAGCACAAGGCAGAGTGGAGGCGCACTGAGCGTGTGCGGGGAGCCCCGTGAGGATGATGCCGTGTGAGGAAGCAGCGCGCGTGGGTCGAGTCCACGCTCATCCTCGTCTTCCCTCCCTCCATCTCTCCCTCCTTCCCTCGGAGGGTCACCGTGCAATCTCTCTTTCTTTCTCTCCTGCCAACACAGAGAACACGTTCCCTAACGCAGATGCCAGAAGACGGACGGAGGAAAAAGCCGGGAAGACGGGAAGGGGAGGCGAGCACGCCTTTGGCTGCCTGTGGGCGAGAGCTGGGCCAGAAATAGCACGCGGCCGACGCAGAGGCATGTGATTACTGTGTGTTTTTGTGAAACGGCCTGCGATTTCGGGGCCAAAATTCTGCCGCGTGTGGCGGGAATTCTGACCCTACGGCGCACTCAGTCCAACAGCGGCTGGTTGGCGCACAGCTCAAGACCGACAAAGCCTCATGCAGGTCAGTGTAATTAAGATGGCGCCCTACCACAACAAACCATCCCCGCACCACCACCTCTCCCTCCCCTGCCTTCCCAGACACGGTCTCCACACTGCCCACCAGCAGAAACTCCTGGAGGATCTCCCTGGAAATTTGAGCAGTAAAGCAGCGATGAATGGACAGGTTTTGGAGGGGGGGGTGGAGGTGGAGGTGGGGGTCGAGGGGGAAGGGGTTGGGGTACAGCAGTGGGCACTCTGCACATAAAGCACACGTTCTGCCACACAGTCCCGCTGCTTCACCCAGTCAGGTCTTACATAACCACAGAGGTTACACAATCTTATACAATTATATAACTTAAAAGAGTGTGTGTGTGTGTGTGTGTGTGTGTGTTGGGGGTGGTAGTATAAAATAATTATTTATTTTATCTCTTTATTTTAGTTGAGCTGCAGCTCTTTTGTGTGTGCACTGGGCTGGACTCTCTGATAATGGACACTGCCAGTTTCCTCCTCCCTCGGGATGGAGGGATGAAACGGAGGTAAAGTGTCCCCTAGGGGAGAGAGAGGGACCCACACAGGGAGCCAGCCAGGGGGACGGTGAAGGCGGCAGACTGAGAGGGAATTCTGGGTAGCTGCGTGGGGCGACAGAGAAACAGAGCGCGACACAACACAAGAGGATCCTTCGCAGAGTCTGACAGTGAAACGGCGAACGCGCAGGGTCCCTTTGCCTTTGGAGACGGAGACGGTGACTGTACTGTGTGTGAGATGGGCTCCGAGGTTGGGTTTGTGAGGTAGACTGAGTGAGCGTGAGAATAAGCTTCTAACGTGGAGCTCGAGAGAGGGTCGCTGTGAGACTGTTCTGGATAAGAGCTGGTCCTCTGTGGAGTCTGAGAGAGTATAGCATAGGAGGCTCCAATAGCGAGAGAGCATCACTGTGAGAGTGAGGGGGTTTCCTCTATTGAGAAAGATGATCATTTCGACAGCATCGGGACGTCGTGTTTGTTTTATTCTATTTGCGCAGGTAAAATAAAGATCCCAGAGTCATACTAAGAAAGTCATGCAAGTAAGAACATTAACAAAACAAACAGGGGAAAAAAAAAAAAAAGAACAATCTTACACAGGTGAAGGGAAAACCCCAAGAGGGCTTGTGAGTGCTTCATCTTTAGTGTACATAAGGTGAAGCAGAGTGGAGTAGAACCAGTGAGGAGCCGGTCTGCCAACAAAAGAGATAGTGGGTTCATTTCCCTGGTAGGGCACTGCAGGTGTACCCTTAAGCAAGGTTCCGAACCCAAATTACTTCGAAAGAAATATCCAGCTGTATAAATGGTTACTAGGTGAAATGTAAAGAGTGCAATTCGCTAAATGCCTAAACGTGAATGTAAATATTAAGGTGTCTGCCACTCAGTGAAGGCCGGGCCATGAGCGGCTCCAGCTGCAGTGATGCTGGAGGGTACAGAAATCCCGGGCAGACCCGGGCCCTGCACTGCAGTCACAGTGTTCATCATTACCATCCTGATCCATCACACTTAACCTTAACCAGCGCGATCATCTGCCGCGCCGTCGCCGCGGATACGGACAGGATATACGACGCTCCGCACCTTTCGGGGTGGGGTGGGGAAGGCTGTTCACTGCTTGTTGCTGCAGCCATTGTTTGGATTGGCCTGGGTTCAGTTCAGCCATTAGCATCGCCAGACGCTACGCTAAGCTCTTCCTGCCCCCTCTCTCAGCGGTCTGCGTGACGAACCGCCATCATGCATAAGTCATTACAAACACATTCATTAACTGATTTTTTCTTCCCCTGTACTCTGCAACCCTGTTAGGCAGCAAGCAGCAATATGGGCAGTGATGTAAGCAGGCCCCACAAGGGGTGTCTAAGCATACAGTCAGAGGCTGGGCACTAAATGCTAAATGCTTCCTATTTTAGCAGCCACACTAAAATGCATGCAAGTCACTGCAAAGAGAATTACTGGCTACTTAACACAACCATTCCAAGGCCAGCAGCAGTTCTCTCAGTACATTTTTTTTTTGTCAGGCTTTCAAAAGGGTAGGCGGAGCCAAGAATGGAGAGGAACCTTTAGCGCTAATGTAGGTAGAAGTGTTTGCATTTTGAAGGACCTGCAGCAGCCATAAATACCTGAGGTGAGACCTGAGTTGTTGCTACAAGTTTCTGCATTTGGCCCCAGCGTGGCGTTATAATGTCCAACCCCATATAAGAAAGCAGGTTCACACCAGGCCTGGGGGAGTCAAACCGAAGTAGGAGTGTTGATGATGTGTGAAATACTGAATACTAAGGCCTGAAAGCCAGAAAGCCCGAGAGCCAGTTTTCCAGAACATACTTCAAACCACGAAGCACAAGTCTTTCCCCCTTTTCACTGACAGCTCACAACAGAACCTACCACACCATCCGCCATGCTGTCCATCTACCCAATAGCAGCTTCCATTCCTGCAGCATTTACAAACTATATATCAAAAGCAACAGGGTTTCTTTCTCCGCTTCACACTCACAAACAATTTCACTCATTTGATTTGAAAAAAATGGTACTATCAAACAGATATTCGAGGGGTCAACAGCGCTCGAGCAGTGGATGAGGCTCGAGTGAAGATGAGATGAAATGTAAAACTGCGGTATTAAATTGCTGCAGAGCGACGCACACACACTGCACAGCTCAGCTGAGACAGGTCAAAGGACGCCCAGCGAACACGTTCCCTCTCAAGCAGCAGTACCCCCATAATTTAAAAACAAAACTCCAGGACTCTTTTCAAGAACAGCAACATTTTCCACTCCTCTCACAACAGTCTTTACTAAATACATTACAGAGTCAGGCAGCTCCACTCTGCTCCCGTCAACTGACAAAGTAAGCGCGATCACAAATCCTCACAGAACGCAGCAGAAGACATAATTCTGTCACCAGGCCCACTGTTCTCTGCGGAATTCTTATATCTGTAACAATCTCGCATCTTCAGAACTGTTGCTGCTGCCGCCATGGAAACCTGGTATGACCTGGTACTGGGGGAAAAAAAAAAAAAAAAAAAAACTGTGCCGCGAGGAGTAACAACATAAGGGCTGCGGGCAACTTTATCCAGGGCTATTGGAATCTCTCTCATCTCACATGTCAGCAGGGCTCATGGTTATCTGTGCGTTTCGTCATTGCAAAACTTCGCGTTAAAGATGCCATAGCTTACTGATTACACCTCGAGCTCCATTCAGCCGCCATGACTCGCCCCCCACACCCAATGACGAGAAGCCCGTTATAGCCTCTCATTATGATAGCATGGCATTATGGGCACAAATACAGACGCTGACTCAGCGTTAAGGGAGCACAGTCAGATCAAAACTGAGCACCCCAGGAGGACAAGCTCATTCTCCTCGTCCAACACGACGGCAACCTCACCGGAGACCCTGATAATGAACATTATTAAAAAGCAGCAGGATTCAAGCTCAAAGCCCTCAGGTTTAACTACTAGAGATGAAGCTGAGAGTTAAGAGATGAGGTTGTGGCGCATTGGTTTTAACAGCCAGGTCAGGCTTAGGGCTGTCATTCAGGCTTAGGGCACTCATGCAGAGTGTTAGGGCACTTATGTAGGGTCTTAGGGTACTCAGACTTAGGGTACTCATTTAGACTTAGGACACATATTCAGGCTTAGGGCACTTATGTAGGGTTTTAGGGCACTCATTTAGACTTAGGACACATATTCAGGCTTAGGGCACTTATGTAGGGTTTTAGGGCACTCATTCAGGCTCTTCGTCATGGAGACGGGCACATAACACCAGTGTACTGCATCCACATACTCTGAGTCCATCTGTCTGTCCCAGGCCTCCCTGCCAGCCTACTCCAACCCTCCCTTCCATTTCTCTCTCCATATCTCACACCCTCTCAATCCCTCCATCTTCTTCTCTCCATCACACTCTCTCACTCCCCCCCATTTCTCTCCCTCCCTCTTTCTCTCCCTCAGTGGCAAAGTGCTTGTTCCCCCACCCACACAGACTCTTAATAAAAATTCATTCACGGGCGTCTGTGCTCGCACTTTTCTGGCACACAGGATGCTAAGCGGCAGTCTGTTCTGTCTGGGGAGGAGAAATAAATAACCTGATAAATCTACATCCGTTCACTTTCACGCTCCCGGTCATATTCATCTGTCATTCAATACTAAAACACCTACTCCATCCCACACCACCCCCCCACCCCCTAAAAAACAGCACTCTGTTGCTTATCCTCTCCTTTAGGTGAGTCACTCTGTCTTTTCCATCTTATTCTTTTCGAGCGAGCCGTCACGTTGGGGTAGAGCGGATTCCTTTTCTTTTTTTTTCCCCAGATGACACATTTGGCCATCACTGGCATTTTTTTTTTTTTTTTCTCCATGGGCGCGCTTGACGCCGCTGGTTAAAATGCACCCGTGCGATCTTTTAAAACCCTCCCACAGAAAGGCGAGACAATGCGCCTATTAAGGGCCCTCCCACCACACTGTCACGCCGTGCGGCGACTGATAAACTCCCGTCTTCGGCAGCCGCCAGCATCGTCCTGGCTTGCAGGGGTCATAAATCATCAAAGACATCCGCTTTTTTGGGTTGTTGGATATGACATTTTTTTTTTTTTTTTTTTAAAAGTTACCCAGTCAATAAGCTGAGGTGATAAGAAGGCTTGTTAACCAATCATGAATGAGAGAGCAGAAACACAGAGACTGGAGTATCAGACTGGAGGCGGTGGGTTTCCCCTAATCAATAATCAATAATCATATCTAACTATTAGACCATCCACTGCTTACCCCTAGATGAAATTAAATTTAAATAGATTACTTATAGACAATATATATAGAAAAATTATACATTTGTACAAATGTTGTATATTGACACATTTGGAGCAAATATTTTTACAACATTACATATTTTACAACATATTTAAAATGATTCATGTTGTGATTCACTCCGGCATCTTCAGCATTAGCGTTCGCACAGAGATTCACACTCTTTTAAAAGCTTAGCGGACCCATCCTGACATTTCTCAAGCTACAAATTACAACCTGGAGTTTGAAAAGGGTTCTGCACAGAGGCCCAGATCAGAAAACCCACATAACAGCAGTTAGTAATTAGACCATCAAAATCTCAATTTCTTGAGACCATCAAAATCTTCAATTGCGCAACATATTTTTCTGCATGCATTACAGGTGTCAATTAGCTGGTGAAGTACCTGACCCAGTGGGGGAGGGCCTTTTCTTTTCCAACTCGTCAAAATAAAAGTCCTACATCATCACTCTCCAATTCCCTTTCATGAGTATTCGTTCAGGAGAAACCAAGTAGTAAGCCTGGCTACAATAGGCCCTTAACCCTGCAGTATACTGATCTGCTATTGGCCAATCTGTTTAACATACAGTATATATATTTTTTTTGCTAAACTGTGCAGTTCTGGCACAAGCTGGTGTGCTGCACGTCACAGAGAATATTCCTATGAATGCCCACACTCATTTTTTTCCTTATTCCATATTCCTTTCATCTGCCCACACTCGCTGTTATAAAGAATAATCACATTTTTTAAATGTTGCGATGAACATTGCAATGGACTTAAAGGAGCTAAGATTTAGTCCATATCAACCCATCCCCACGCCCACCCTATAGGCAAGTCCGACGAAAAAAAGCTGAGACTGCAAAACGAGTGGAATCAACAGAACACCCCCCACCTTTTCTGTTCTCTGCAATCCCATCTAATTCATGCTGTTGTACGCACTACCATGATGCTCTGTTTAAACTGCAACCACAGCCCCAGTACGAAATCGATCTGTTAATTTGTGACACCCTGAATCTGGAGCATTATCTTGAATTCTCTCTTCCTCTCATTCTCTCCCTCTCCCTCCCTCTCCCTCTCTCTTTCTCTCTGTTTCCCTCCCTCTCTCTCACAGTAAATTTACATTCATTTTAACCTACTAAGCTGCTTAAAGGGAAGCGACCTGACATGGACAAATTGCTTGCTGCATTGAAATAATAATGTTGCAATTAGTTCATTGTGATGTCCCTTTGATAGCGGCATGCAGAATGACAGCCATTTTGCCACACAATGTAGAAGGGATAAACTGAAAGAAGTCACTCCTCGCTAAATATACAGGGTGGGCGGATTTACCGAGGTGGAACTGAGAGGCTGAAGAGACGCTCCAGTTGACGTCTGTGACCGGGCAGGATATTTTTCAGTTTGGGGTGAGGGTACACAGAAGATGCGATGAAGTAAACTCTGATTTTAAGAAACGAAAAGACGGCTTTTTTTCAGCCAATCACAAGTCATGCTGGAGGACGGCCTACTGCGTGGTGTCTACGGTGCTGCAGCAGGGAGCACAGCAGGAGCGTGTGGCCGTCAGCTTAAGGGCCAGTCTCCATACAGTCCACTGGTGCAATGCTGCATGTGTTGAACTGTTACTGCCAAGATGTGCTACGCGATTTCTTTCATGCAATGCACAGATGCATGGGTGAGCAGCATGCTCTCACGGCACGGACGGCCAGCAACTGTGCAGACGTGCAGTGCATGCAGCTGCGGCTACAGATGCATCCACCCCCACCCCACTCCCCCAAAGCGCTCGCTCTGTCCAGCCTGCTGACAACTGAACACAAACTGGAGCAATCTTTAACTATTGCATTTATTTATACATCCATCCATTGCATGTGTTTATTAGTCTATCTTATGTGTTTTTCTAATACTACGACTGTCAGTATTAACCGGTCAACTCAAGTGATTAATTGTGTTAAAAACACATTTAAATCCAATCAGCAGCAGCTCCCTGTGCTGTGACCCTCCCAGCCTCCTGCTCTTAATTTCTAAAGGAAGGGCCCAACTTTTTCTGCTAGGTAGGGGAGGAATTTGGGTACCCAGCATGCCTAGATGAAGAAAGAATTCGGCTGATGGTGAAAACCCCACATTCAGCACATCCAGGATGTTAGCTTGGCACATATGCTACAGCAGCACCTTGCAAAACTTCTCGTCTGGCTCTCGGTTAGCGCTGCGCAGAAGGCCCTGTACAGCCTCGTCCCATGAAAACATAATTACGCTCACCTGTCTCTGCAGCTGGGCCGTTTGGGACCAGAGCCACCATTCCAGAACCTTTGACTGTGAGATATCTGTGTTCTCGTTTTTGGGTTGCTAAGGCCTGAGAGATAAGGGTGGGGTTTTCTGTACCACCCTGGCTGTCCTGTTATTGGCTATGGCTGGAGGCCCACACTGGCTCAGTCAATTAAAAACGGGCAAGCCAGTTAAACTCAGTCGCTCTGCTCTCTACCGCCCTCACCTGTGGTTCTGAAACCAGCTCCCTAATAAGCATTCCTAATACACTCAATAGTGATGACTCAAAATAGTGTTAGAACAAACTGAAATCAGGGGGGGCAGAAAGCCTGTTTTTTTTTTTTTAAGTTGCTCTGAGGAGTTACACAAGACAATCAATACACAGTTCTCGAGTAAGATTTTATCAATTCTAGTTACAAGTCCTAACACAACAAAATTTCTCCCAGATCAATACTGATCTTTAAAACTCCGCCATCAGGCTGTCTGCCCTCCATTTCAATTGCTCGGCAAATCGACGAGAGCAGAAAACAAATCCCCATAAATGACCTTTGCTGGCATCAGCGCAGCCAAAACTCAACAGGAGGGAAACTGTACACCTCCTATTTTAACACACAGTTTTTTATGAATACCAGCAAAATGTCTTGTAAAGTTGAAATTGTGAGTGAAGAAGAACACTAACATTTAAATAAATGTTTAAACACTTGCTTATATATACATATTTTTTTAACTTTAAAACCTAAGGACAAACACTATAAGGACACCCCCAATATGACACCCCCTCCCTACCCCGCATTTTTTAAGTCTGGCAGGCTATGTATTCTGTGAAATACTGTACCGTCTGTGTGAATCTGCCGTACTTTACCCCGGTAATTAGAACCATGTCGAAGTCCCGTTGGCAAGCATCAGCAGGTGATAGAAAGCAAAATGAAAGCAACTCAAACTGCATTTTGCTTTATTTCTTCCACCCAGCGATAAGCTGTCACATCTTTCAATGAAAATCTAACATCTTCCCCTTAAGGAGGAACGACAGTGCTTAACACAGCGAGTTACAGTTTTTAAAAAAAAAAAAAAAAAAGGCGCTGATTCCAGCCACTGAATCACACTGTGATTAAAAGGTTTTGTTCCCCGTTTCTCTTTCTCCTTCCTTGCTTTTTTTTTTGGATCACTGAGCAAAAATAGTATGATGTTTTAGAGCTGACATAAAAAGACCCCTTCAAATGACAGCTGGTAGGCGGGAAATGCAGTGACTTCACGGAGCATGCTCAGAGATAGGCCTTCCCTAGTTCGAGGCAAGGGGAAGACTAAGATGGCGACGCCCGCTGACAGCGTTGGGCTCCGCAGGAGACAGGGTTTGCCGAAGCTTCAGCTGGATGGGTGGTGTAATTAACCAGATGTGAAGGGAGCCGCGAAGATCCGAAAACAACAATCTTCAATTAGAGCAGCTGCTGATTAGATATCTGCTACTTAAGCATTACGGCAAATTAGAGCAGCCCATGCTTCCGGCAAGAGCACCACAGTCTAAGGCAGGGGCAGTGCAAAGAGGCCAAGACACACGCTAGCCAATCAGAGCAGTCCTTTCTGTGCCACGCCCATCACCCTCACAGTTCTTCCTGTGTAGAGCAAACGCAAGAGTGTGTGTGTGTGCCCCAAAACATTTTGTGCTGATGTCACAGAGTATTACCCTACACCCACTGTTGGGGTAACTACACATCGCTCGCTGCTACGAAGTCAAACAATTTTTAAGTCCCGATCCCCCCCACCAATTTAAGAACCCATATATAAGGTTTAGCAGGATTTAGCATAAGCACTTCAATCAATAAAAAGGCCTCAATATCCATGAACATGAATACTGACCAGTGATTGGCTGTTTCAGCCCCTAATCAAAACCTCAGATATTTTCAGTGAAGTCTGATTCATGATCAGTTTCTGAAGGCATAAATTATATAACAAGAACACATGAAGCTTTTCAAGATTGCCAAAACTCTGTTTACAAAAAAAATCAAGCACTTAAAAGTACTTCTGTCAAAATGTTGTGATTTTTCAAGAACCTTCAAATCCTTCATTTTTATTTTCTTTAAATCTTATCAAGGAGAATTTTGATTAATTTTCCAGGCACATGGGAACCGTGCTCAGTCTAAAACACCATTCATGTGAACTAAGAAGTAATCTTGGTGGTTTTTTTTCATATTATGTTTGCCTGCTTGAAAAGGTTACATGAGGCTAACATCAAGGATAACCATAAGGTATGACTATCGTTCAATGGTCGTTATTTGATGACGATTCACATTGTCATTTCTTTAATGAAGTTGTTCAACACAGCGGTTTCCATGGTTACGGATCTTGATTTGACAGCACAAGATACTCCACTTTTGTTCTGAAGCGTCAGTCAAGCCAGGGGAGCAAACGGTGAAAAGTAAAGGTGGAAAAGCCTGCACACGCCCTGGAAATGATGGGTTTTCGTGCACGTGGTGTGACTCACCAACACGCAAAAAAAAAAAAAAAAACAGGGTTAGAATGAGACATGCCCTTTTCAAAAGTGCGAGAATTCCGCATGATTCCTGGCTGAATCACCTCCGCTTATCTTAACACACTCCATCACGCCGGCCATCTGTACAGTGAGCTCCCTGTGGGGCTGCAGACTGTAAGAGGGATTTTGGTGGGGAGAGACATGCTCAGTCCACCGAGCCTAGGCTGGACTGGACTGGGCTTGGCTGGGCTGGGCTGGGAGGGGTAGGCTGCACTCTTCTCTCCACCACAGCCCTCTTACAGCCCTGGGGGCTGTGGGGGTAGGGGGTAGGGGGCGCATTGCTCATGACCGTCCCAGAAGAACCGCGGGCCCACAGCATTCCTTAAACGACACAGACGCAAGCTCAACGCGAAAACTCCCCTCAGAGCCCCCTGCATGGGCTTCACTGTTCACTGCGCGGGTCTCCATGGAGACCTGGTGGCAGGCAGGCAGGTTCTCTGGAGCCGTTAGAATCAATCACCCTCAATCTCTCCTCTATCAGGGCAATAAAGCAGACCAAGTAGGTCCTGTGCTGCAGAGGAGGCCTGGTACTGGCAGTGCCTTCTGAAGGAGGTGGGTGGGGGGGGGGGGCAGCATTTTTTTTTTTTTTTTTTTTTACCTCCCAGGCCTGAAAACCAGGCTCCAAAAAACCTGAGTAACCAGGCTGCCCTGGGAAGGCTGTGCACTACGAATGTCCTACATTTCTGATCAACCGCCCTTTATCAAAGCAAATTTCACCACATTGCTGGAGCACCTGCCAAGTCTGAGGATTTACTTCAATCTTTCCCCCCATATCTCCCAAAGACTGCACACACTCTGCTGTTAGAATCCACAATACACCACATACTCGTCAACATTTTTTTATTATTTTGGGGTATCTGCCAAGGCCAAAACTGAGAACTGCAAGTTAAAATACGTTTCTGCGATTAATCTAATAACACATTTCAGAACCCCAGGGAGGCCAGTCAGCACTGGTTCACTTCCACACTCATGCTTGGCCAAAATTATAATTCTTTTCTCTCTGTTTTGAATTAAAACCGCTCCCCACCTACAAGCAACAACAGAAAAAAAGAAAACACAAAAAAAAAAAAAATTGAATACAAAATTCCCAGAGTCCTGTGTGTTTGCAGGGGCAGGGTTGAGAGAAGCTGCAGTGACTGAGGTAGGCCTGGAGCAGTGACGGTGCAGAATCATGGGAGGCAGCGCGCTCCACGCCAGTGAAGGGGGGTGCCGCCAGGGCCTGCCGACTCTGCGCACATACCCCCGTGTGAACCCGACTCAGCCTGGGGGGGAGGAGGGAGGGCGGAGGGGAGGGGAGGGAACGGGAGGGCTCTCAGGCCGTATGCAAAGATTCTGTTCATTCCACACCTATATTCCACAAGCGCTCTCCATATAAGGCAAGACATGTCTGCCACAGGCTCCCGCACCACAAGCCAGCTCACGGCCTCCGAGCAAGAGGAAAAAAAAACTGCAGAAAAGCAAGACCTATTTGCAGGGCTAATGTACGCATACTGCCGCTCGAAATAAGAAACGCCAACCACCAAAAAAAAAAAAACAAAAAAACACCACTTTCAGCTTCCATCTGGCAGAGAAGCGGGGGGAAAAAAAACAAAAACACATTTCTTGTTTCAAAAAATCTGTGTAACATTTCAAGCCTTTTCAAGCCAATATTCTGAAGGGCCATGTCTTCAAGGCAAACAATGTGGATTCTGCTGTACAGACAGGTTTTTTTCCCCTTTAGCTTATTATGCTTGTGATTGCACATAAACATGGCTGGTACACGTTATCCGTTTAAAACAGTCAGGCATAAGATGGCATCTGCCGAAGCCAAGTCTTGTGTTTTTATTGTTCCACCGTGAATTGACTACATTTTACAAGAAAATTTATGGTAAGGTTCCTTTCTCCAAATTTCCAGCCTGCTGCAAAATAAGAATTTGAATTTTTGCAAGCTGAGCAGGGACTGCTGGGAAGAATTTTTCCTTTGCTCATTGCTCTAGTTTAATACTTCAGGTAGGAACAATCCACCCCGCTCCACACAAATTACATTAGCAACGAGAGCAACTTGCACTGCTTACATTTTTAAATCCATTTATGAAGCTGGATAGTTACTGAAGAAATACATATTCAATAACTGGTTTAAGGTAAGGCCAGAATACCATCTGAAAACCAGACCTGCAACCTATGAGTTAAACTGGATTTTCGCTAACCATTACACTACAGTGCAGCACGCGCACACTTAAGTAGGCACACACATGCGCGCGCACACGCACACGCACGCACAGGTCCCCTAACGTTTCTGAAACCGTGCCACATGCCAGGAGTGGGCAGTGCCAGCTTCCTGGCTCTTACGGATGGGCAGCAGACCCCGTTAGAGCAAACGAGCACAGGACCCACAGAGCGGAGAGACACTACACGGCCGACAACCACAGGAACACAGAGTGCTGCTCATTTATACAGCAGCTATGCTAATTACAGGAACACAGTGCTGCTCATGTATATAGCAGCTACACTAACTAAAGGAACACAGAGCCTTGCTCATCTATATAGCAGCTATGCTAACTACAGGAACACAGTGCTGCTCATCTATATAGCAGCTACGCTAACCACAAGAACATGGAGCCCTACTCATCTATATTAGCAGCTATGCTAATTACAGGAACACAGTGCTGCTCATGTATATAGCAGCTACGCTAACTAAAGGAACACAGAGCCTTGCTCATCTATATAGCAGCTATGCTAACTACAGGAACACAGAGCAATGCTCATTTTTGTAGCAGCTTCGCTTAAAACAGAAATACAGAGAGCTGCACGTCTTTATAGCAGATACCCAAACTACAGGCGCATGTAGGGCACTCTATGTTCAATCATGGAATTCTGATAGGATATTAGGCTTTGAGGTCCTTTGTACAGCACGAACTGTTTCTTATGATTAAAAGTATCTATTTTTACCAACAAACAAAAAACAGCAGAATGCTAAGAAATTCAACAATTTATGATTGAACATAGAGTGCTTTACATGCCCCAGTTGTTAGCAAAGCTACTACATAGATGTTCAGCTCTCTATTTCTGTTGTTAGCAAGGCGGCTGTTCCTGTAGTTAGCGTAGCTACTATATATAGTCATCAAATTGATTAGTCAACCTCTGAATAACACAGATTAGCACTGCGTTACCGTGTTGTGCGACTCAAGTAAAATTTTCAAACTGTGTTTTGTTTTCCGAAGGTGTTGCATATTTCAAGCACATTTTTTTCACCACAGAAAAAAGAGTTATATGTTATATTCAGTTATATGCTAGCATTTTTGTTTAAAATAAACATTTTTCTTTATTGTAAATAACGTTTCTCTGCAGGCAGCAGTGGGTCGTTGTTGGGGTATAATTCTTTTAACAATGAACAGAAAACATACAGAGTCCAGAGCGTCCCGGCACAGGAGGCTGTTTCAAAATGACAAATTACCGATTCTCACTATTAGCTCCCACACAAGTCTGGTTTATGAGACCATTGGGCTGAATAATTTCTAACATTAACTGTGTGCAATGGCTTTTTCAGAGATGTTCTGCGCAACAGGACACGTGCTACCATTTCATATGGAAATTATTTATAAATAGCCTAGTTATGATATAAATGTTTTTTAATCGTCTAGAATTTTTAAAGACATTTGTATATTATTTAACAAGTCTTTTTTATGCATTTTTAACACCCTTAAATGCTACACGGGGGGCTTGAGCTACAACCGCTGTAGAGAAGCACAGCTAACTGGAGCTGGGGAGTGCGGTTCCAGCCTGGTGGGTTTTCAAACCTCTGGCCCGGTCTCCATCCTGACCCCAGTCTCCAGGACCCGTATCAAACCCACATTCTGCAGCTCAGAGTCCGCTGCGTTCAGGACCTCCCACCCCCCACTTACGCCGGATCGCTGGCTGAGTCATTGAGTTATATATAAACATATAGCGTTACCGCCCTGAACTTTGCCTCCGATGCGCGCGGCTGGCCGCTAGCCCGACCCTGCAGCGACCCTGATTCTCTCCGGGGCTCAGAGTTTACAGGTGTACTGTTTTACAGGTGTACTGCGAAGATGCATGTATTTTATTTATTTTTTTTAACCACAGTGGACTGTGATACACAACCATTACATGCAGTGACACAAACCCTAAAAATCCACACACTCTCAAACTGGTCCTTTCAAAATGAACAAACCCACTAAATTTAAAAATGTACTCCATACATGAATGTTAAAAAATCTATATGACAACTTTGTTCAGAAAAGGGCTACACTCAAAGGTATTTTGACATAGATAAGGTCAAAGGTCACCGTCAATCGACAAAATTGAATTTCCTTATGGCGATCTTTACATACCTTTAACTCTAAAACAGCACCACATGTTAGAGATAACCTGGCGATCAGTATGTGTATCTGTGGAATAAATGGCACAAAATGGAGCTGAAAGTGAGAGCAGTAGGGGTATAATGTACTGCAGTGCATTGTGCAGTAAGATGGGTAAAACCACCTGATCAGTCGCTCTCTAGCTCGCTGGCTCCTTCCTGGGCCAAGCCCACCGCCATCTGGTCCCCTAGCAACCCCCCCCCCCACCCCCCCAGAATCATCCCCTTCGCCCAGGAAGGGTGACCAAACCCTTTCCTCTCATATTCCCATCCACTACCAGCCTACAGCAAATGCCAGACAGGATGTGGGAAAAGCTCGGGGGGGAGGGGGTGGGGAGTCAGGAAGAAGACCATGGCAACAGCAGCATTCTCTGTGTTTGCCGAGGATTTGTCAACAGGGTTCAGGGAATCGCAGACAAAACTAATAACAAAAAAAAAAAAAAAAATCTCTCCACTCAGGTCCCTTGAGATGGCACCTTCCGTACCACGGAGGGGTTTAAAGATTACCATGTTAAAAATAAGACAGGGCAGAGAGGCCATCCATTAACTCACAAAAGGGACGCCAATTTACAATATGCTGCACACAGCGCATCTCGGATCTCCAGAGCTCTCATACTGAAGCCATTCCCTGAGTAAGGCCTATTTCTATGTGAGAAACATGATTTTGTAAACATGGACTGAAGGCTGAAGATTTATGTCCAAACAAAAGTTAAAGAAAAAAAAAGAGGAATATAAAGGCTTGAGAGAAAACATACATTCATGGTAAATATTTAATGTAGGTTTTATTCAACTCTGGACTTGAATCTGTTACTTTTTTTTTTTACTCTTCTTAGTCCTCAACTTAAACTTCTGAAATCACAGTAGAACGCATATCCACCATTCATCACTAAAATAAAACACCTCCATGATCCCACTATCCACCTATACCCCACTGCAATCTCCCTGTCTGCGCGCATACCTGCGGACGCGTGTCTAGGGACGCCAATCAAATGCACACCTGTGTGGTCTCGCTGTGTTAGCCAGAGACTCGCCAACCCCACCACCAGCCGACAACACGGCCAGCACTGCCGGGTCACGGGTCGTGGGTTGTGGGTCAACAAGCACAGACGGTGGGTTTTAAAAAAAAAAAAAAAAAAAGAAAATGGACAGCTCCTCCTTCTTGCTCCGTCACTGCCCAAAGCAGGAAGTGATGTGGGTGGGGAGGTGGGCTGGCTGGCTGGAGGGGGGGGGGGCACCGGGGCCAAGCGGAGCGGACAAAATTGGCAACAGCTGAGGGGTTCTAATGCCTGGCTCCCAGAGAATTCCGCAAACAGACCCTTGTATTTGAGCAGCACTGGGTAAACAGTTTGTGAGGCTGATCTGAAAGGCTACAACACTTACCCTCTCTCCCTCTTGAACTCTCTCCCCTCTTTCCCTGCCCCTCCATCCTTCGCTCCCTCCCTCCCTCCCTCCCTCCCACTCTTTCAGCATGCTAAATTTGCTCACTTCACTGCATGTAGCTCCTTCAGCAGACTAAGCAAAAAAAGACAAAAAAAAGATATTAAAAAAATTAGGCCCTCACTTTGGTACAAGCTAGCCAGATCTTTGCTCTTTCTTGTCTAACTTGATTTCACTTCGAAAAAATTACATTTACGATATACCTCTTAACAAGAAGGCTCTGTATGTATTATGGAAATCTGTAATATGTTGTATCATTCCTAAACAATGTCCTTCTGTGTATATCCCTTTATATGTTTGTTGTAGGTTTACACCTTGATCCACTTGAATTTTCTATGCACATAAAAACACCGCCAGCATTCATATTTTCCTATATTGTTATAATTACTGCATACTGGATAGCAGCTCAGAAAGCTAATGTCATCATTAGCTTTCCACTGTGATGCACAATACGTTCCATACAGGATATTCTGTGTGCCCTAATGATCAATCAGGCCAACACCACTGTCCAAATGTAAATGTCTCTATGCTGTTTTTGCTCACTGCACACTTTTGGGCATGTCAAACAGCTGGCCATTTCACTCACACTGTGTGCTCATCGCTCTACTGTGAACACACACTCAATGTGTGCCTACCCACAATGCACCTGGCCGACACCATACCCAGTGTCTCTGACTTCCCATACCACTGCATGGTCGCTAGGGCAACCACTGAGGCCCAGTTCAATCGTTGCTTCCAAATAACATTTCACACAGTAACAAAGTAGTTTTCAGTATTTTCACTGAAAATAAAAAATTAAAATCAGAGGACAAGGGTGGAGGGATGACACGACTAAGAATGATCTACAAAGCAAAGCTGATCTCCTCTCTGATGTGAATTGATGCGTGTTCCCAGCAAATACTCAGGCCTGGATGAAAACAACCTTTATCCTTAAGACTGACCCTCATTATAATGTGGATGTTACTTTTTAAAAAATAAAGCTTTTTAACACAATTAATATTGGTGGTCACTGAACCCCGACTGTGTTTCTTAAAAAAAAAATGTAAGCATTCACAGTTAAGGGAAAATGTCAATTTAGTGTCCAACACTAAGTCTTACAGTCTCTTTGACACTTAGTCATTAACATACACTTGTAGAATGTGTTCAAAACAAAATATATATAAAACAATTTTCCACATATTATAAAATATAGGCATTTAATGTGTATGCCCACATGCACACACCCATTATAAACAGCAAAAATGAAGAGATAAGGAAGTCAGTGATTCAGAAATATTGGTCAAGCAAACACAGTAAAAAAATCAGAAGCAGTACTTTAATTGCACATTTTCAATGTCAAAGTCTGAGGCAAAAAAAAATCTGAGCATAAAAATCAAACACAATCACACTTTCCTTTGATCAAAAAATTAAAATGCTATCAAAATTAGGCAAAGGGACATATCTTAGCGCTAACGCTGCATGCTCTCCTGCCCAGCAGTAGCAGAGCTGGGGCGGTAGCTGCACCAGATTACGCAGAACGAGGGCTCGCTTCTGCAGGCCGGGGGAAATTAAGCAGAGAAATCTTAAGGCCAAAAATAACAGAAGCGAGCGGAGCACAGTGCAGAGCACAGTCTCCCTTAAACAACTAACATCCATGCCAGACGGGCCGACGGCTAAGAACCAAACTACAGAAGAGATGATCCCAAGGATTTAACACATAAACCAAACTATTAGAAAAACATAAAAATACAACCTTAAGATCTGATTCAACCAGTCCGTTGGCCTACAACAGAACCATACAGAAATACAAAGCCATATATTTATATATATTTTTACATTTGTGTTATAAATTTAAATGTATCAGGGAATATTTAAATGATTTTCACAGTGAACAAGTAAAAACTACAGAATTTAACAGAGACATGTAGAATCGACCCCCCCCGCCAAATTAAACATGTTAACCTACTACAGTCTTAAGAGTGTTTGTTATACAGTTCTAAACTGACTATTATAAACCCTAATTTCAAAGACCTGTACAAACCAGCAGAGGTAAAGTATGAGTATAAAGTATGAAAAAGGCCTGGGAGACAAGACAAGGCCGCTGGGAGCCCAATGGCCCTTTATGGGTGACACACGGGCCAGTTAATGGAACGCCTGAAATTGAGCAGGGTAGAGCAGGTCAGTGCCCCGCCCCTCCCCGAACAGCCCCCAGGGTTCCCTGGGGTTGCCACGTCACGGTGCATGAGTGAACACATCCACCAGGGAACCCCACCCCCACCTAATTCCAGGCATTCCATTCCTTTCCTGTTTGAAGGGAAAAAATCCACCGCTCCTCCTGCATTAACCTGCTCCCCGTGTCCTGGAAAGCGCTCTTCATCCTCCCTCCTGCTCTCCCACAACTGCTCCCAAGGGGGGGGTCCAAAAATTGCCCTCACCCCACAGCAATGGGGCCCCCCTCCCTGCTTCTCCCTCCCCAGCCAGCCCCTCTGCCTTATGGGCAGTGTTCCCACTGGCCACCCTTGTGAGAACCAGCGCAGACGAAGAGAGGGACTCCATTTACGAGGAGGAGACCTCAGAACATCACAGGCTTCCTCCCCTCCCGCTCATGAGCGACCAACCAAAGAGAGACGAAACCACCGTGCAGCACGCCACATGAAAATTAATACAATTATGACTCCTTTGAAAAACTATTTTTTCCCCTCACATTTTCTCCCTCAAATGTAATAATTACAACTTGTGGGAAAAAAAAAGAATTTTCACCACGGCAAAAAAACCACAAACACAAGGTAGGAAATATAGAATGCGGTTTCATGAACCCCATAATGGATGGACTTTTAACCAATCAAAAGGTTTGGTTCTCCACAGCAAAGCACACTGATTGGTCAAATTTAACCAGGCGCTACTACCATATTTTTAGTTTGTCTGTCTGCAGTGCTAAGAAACCTCATTCTCTCATCACTAGAGGTATAACGGACCATAGTTGATCCGTATGGATCCCCCACACGGTTCGGCATGCATGCTAACACGGATTAATTGCAAAGTTTAACCATAATTGGGTGAAACACTGTTTTACTGCCGCTGTTATTTCTTAAAATAATAATTCCCTAAATCTCGATGCAGAGCGTAGTGTTACAAACACAAATAAACATCCATCATATTGTCGTTTAAAGACTTTATTGACTAACCAGATTACATTCAGGGGCATGCAACGGAACACGGCACGTTCATCTCTCAACGCACCGGAACTCGTTTCTGACGTGAATAACATCACACAGCATATCGATGCGCTTTGCGCTCTAACATAATAGTGCCAGTAACTAAATGTTATATTTGTCTCCTTTTTTTTTTTAAACTCATCGGAAAAATGTTCTGATCGGTGACTCAAACACCGTGATAAGATCCTAACCCCGAGTTCTGTCATCCGTTCCACCCCTATTCATCACTGGTGTTACAGAAGAGATACCCGTGAGGCTCGTCCTGACCCCATGAGAAGGTCGTACATAACCGAGGCCCATATGGGGTCATGGGGGAAGTTAAACCTTGCAAAGACACACAGTCCTGCTGTGGGGCGGCAAGGCTGGACACTCCCTCTTACTCTAGCCACTGTCAAAGGCCCAGAAACATACTCTGGCTCAAAACAGATTTAAATCTGGCGCCGACGCAAGCCAACAGAGCCAATTCCCCGTCTGCGGGGCTCGAAAACCCAACCCAGCTTAGCGGTGCTGGGAAATGGATGTACTCGCGGAGTCTGGAGCGTTTGGCACAAAAAAGGAACATGCCATATTCCTCGTGGAAAAATCCAACAGACCAAAAAAAGGTCTATGTCGTTATGGAAAGGTTTGACAGTCAGCTCCGATTGCAAAACGAAAGTTAAGTGCCTGCGCTCTGCCGTTTCTGTTGAAAATGGTCCAGCCAGCATTCCATCTGCTCTCTGCTCAGCCAGCACTTCACAGCCATAGCTGCAGAGCGCAAACTCCCTCATTCACGAGCAGTCGGTAGAGAGAGAGTGAGAGAGAGAGAGGCCTTTTCTATCATTTTATTTATTTTTTAAACTCTGGGTCACATCCCTTTTTTCCATTCTCATTAGTCATTTAACCTCATTAGCTGCTTGTGATTTCTTTAATCAGGCTTAGCCCGAGGAGGTCTACCCAGCGGAAAGTAAACACAAGTACGAGCAGAGCTTGGCTCCCCCTCGCACTCGCTCCGCTATTGTCCTATTGTTGAGGAATGTGATGTGGAGTGTGCCAAATAACTCCGCTTGCGAACCCCCTTCTCTGCATATAAGCCACAGGAAGGCCATTTCAAGGAGCCGGGCTTTCAGACAACCACCAGACCACAAATAAAACACCCCCCCGAAACAGGTCAACAATAGCTCCTTTTGTTTATTTATTTATTTATCAGCGTGCTCTGATTTATGTCAAAAATCTCTTTCAAACCCGGACGGAGCCACGCCAGAGTGCGAGGCCGGACTGAGCATGTGCGCAGTGAGAGAGGGCCCATTCAGAAGCCCTGCACCCTGACTCAGGAAATGCACTGTACAGCGCGTACGTCATGGTGACTCACTCCACCGCAGCGCAGACATTCCTGCCTGGGTCGGCCACAACTGCAGACCCAAAAAAACATGAGTGGTCAGTCCATCCTCTGCTCTGATTCTCCTCCTCAAGACCCATTATACAGCAGATTTAAAAATAGAAGTGATACACAGTTCATCCACTCCTGGCCTGCACTCTGCAATTTAGCCAAAATGATAAAACCTGTGACATCACACGCGGCACTTCTGTGATGGGCTGAAGTTTTTTAGAAACAAAACCAGACGCTCCGTTTTCAATGTACTGACATCCTTTACCCAAGTAAAACAATTCTAACATATATGCTCCAACACACGTGTAGGGACATTACCATGCATGTGTTCAGATTGGTGCTGGAAGTGTGCCCACACACACACACACACACACACACACACACACACACACACACACACACACACACACAGACACACACACAGACACACACACATAAACGCAGAACAAACGCACACATATAGACAAATGCGGGAGTGGTGGGGCCGTGCTTCTGTGTGTTAGCATAGAGGCGTGACGGAGCGTGAATGAGAGAACTGTTCCTCCCACAAGCCCCAATGAGAGGCTGCATTGTCACACCGCCTTCTTCAGGGAGGAGAGAGAGGGAGGGAGAGAGAGGGGGAGGGAGAGCAAGAGCGATAGAGAGAGGGAGAGTGAGAGAGAGAGCGACAGAGAGAGGGAGAGAGAAATCCGCAGAAGGCCTGACTCAACTCAACCCACAGGGAGCGCGACAGCAAATTCCTTCCCCAGTCGGTACGTCACAGGCCGCGACGCTGCAGGAAACCGCTCCCAGACCGATTCCATTCCCCCATTCCCTTCCCTTCAAGCCCCAACAGGAACTGAACTGGCGCAGCACCCGCTCCCGGGGAAGAGTAAAAAAAACGCACCGCAAAGCAAACCAGTGCCATTCATTTCGGATACGAGGAGTGCAATCAAAACTTAAACATGGAGTCCTCCCCAGAGCGGAAGAGGAAAGGAGAGTTCCAGACCGGCCTGTGAATCTAAATGGGAGCGAAACACTCCCAATACAGGTACAGAGAGAGGGTAGAGGGAGATCTGTACCCTCTACTTTATGAACTGCTGTAAAACCTGAATGAGATTAAATTAAAAATAAAAAAAAATGTTAATAAAAAATATAAATAATAATAAAGAAAAACAGCTGGGCCAACACCTTAAAAGGGATCGGCGCAGGGGAGCAGAGAGATAAATCACCCTGACTGGATTACCGTCATCAGCGGCACCTTTTCAGCAGGCCACCGTTCAAAAGATGCAACAGACAGGCCTCAGTGCAACCCCCCCCCCCGACACAACCCGGCTTCTGAGCTCAGCGGGGGGGTGCCTGAACCTCCACAGAGGGGAAGCTCTGCCTCAGACGCGCCCCCCATCCCCGGGTCCCGGTCATCCTGTGAGAGCAGCAGCCATCTCTCATTAAGACGTCTGTCACTGCATGCTCCAAAGAGAGGAGTGCCTTCCCAGTATCTCCTCTCCTCTCCTCCTCTCTCACCCTACTTTCTCCAGTCCTCCTCCCTCTCACTCTTGTTTCATAACCATCCCTACAGACAGGGGTCCTTTCAAGTCCAGATATGGGGGGGGGAGGCACGAGGGTGGGAGGGGGTGGGGTTGGTGCTCCGTCAGACTGCAGAGGCAGCAAAGCTGCAGACGTGGGAAGGCCTAAAACTGCAGGCGGGAACACTTCTCCAAAAGGAATGTAATAAAAGCCAACCGTGCGGCCTGCATTAAATTCTGCCTTGGCACCCCAGCCCACGGCTCCTCCTTCACCCGGTCTGCGGTCACGGAAAACAACGGATGGTTTCCCCGCAGACCCAACTGTCGAAAGCAGGCGAAGCACAAGGCCCGAAGCCAGGGACGACACGCCCCCACCCAGCCCGACTCGATCCACGTCGCCACTGATCACAAGGGAAAACCCAACTGGTCACCTGAATCCGGAGGTACCGGAGACTGCAGCTGACATTTGCCTGGGGAATCCAGGCTAAGCGGAGATGAAGGACCCTCTGCCATTCACTATTAACATAGTTTCCACAACATGTTTCGTTTTCCTGTGCAGTGGGAAGCTGTAACTGAGAGGAGCCCAATTAAAAGGCCCTCTGGCCAGGCCAGCCCTGCCCCAGCGTGGCACAAATTCTGGAGAGTCTTTCGGGAGGCAGCGCCATTTGTCAGGTCCATAACATCAACCGAGCAGCCCTTCACCCAGGCGGTAACCGGCCAGAGGGGATGGGAGTAAGCTCCTCCAAATTGTCTCTGGGTGGGCGGTTATAAGGTACACATGTAAAGCCTGACTGACTTTGACCCTGAAGCAGCAGATCAAAAAGGCAAAATTGAAAGACAAAACTCAACAACGAAAAGGAAAAAAAAAAACAAACCAAGAGAGGGAAATTGATGCATTCAAAAATATTTTTTCCAGTTCTTTTTATGTTGTCATTGCATAATACAGCAAGCTGGCTGAGCTAGGCTGTCAGGCCAAAGCAGGCAGGGAAAGAGGCCCTACTCTCTGTGCTGTGTAACGGGAAGGGTCCTCCTTCTGACAGTGTTTGTTATCAGAAGGTCTGTTTTAGTGTTGCGTTTCCCATCGATTTTCATACTGGGGCGTACCCAGATGCCTCTCGCGTCTTTTTATTGGCAATTAGGGGGGACTGGTAACAATGGACTTAAAGGAGAGCTCCCCGCCCCGACCTCCCCATAATTATTATGCGAAGGAAACCCAACAAAGCCATGGAAAACAATCACAGCGGTTGCATATTTGAAAGGCGAGGCCGAGACGAGAGAGAGCAGCGTCTCAGAACTGATAAAGAAGCTGGGAGGAGGCTCTGTCAGGTGTGTCCTGCTCTGAACCCCAGCTTTAGCCGACTAACTGAGGTCACAAGCTTGATCACCCTCTGCTCAACACTGCCAACATCAAGGCTTGCAACATTTCCACTGTTTATTTTTGAAGCAGCTCTCCTCCTTCAAAAAAAAGAGGCCAGCCAAATATTTATTGGTGTGCCAAGATAACATCCAAGATTTGCTCATATAGAGAGAGAGAGAGAGAGAGAGACCCTCTAACTCGACTCAGAGAAGGCAGTCAACTGCTTCTTTGCATAAAGAAAAGCCAAAGATAGCTTAGTTAGATGTTTCTGTGATGTCCTTTTAAGGACATGAATACAGAAATATGTATACAGGGGCATGTATAATATACAGAGGAAGCCTGTAGTCTAGTGGCTAAGGTAATGACGGGCACCCCTGAGGTTGGTGGTTCAAGCCCCAGTCCAGCCACAGCAAGAACACCATTGCTGTTGGGCCATTAAGCAAGGCCCTTAACCCCACATTGCTCCTACATTGGCCCCTGGCTAGCCAAATCAACTGTAAGTCGCTTTGGATAAAAGCGTCAGCTAAATGATGATAATGTAATGTAATGTCCTTTGTGAATATGTTCTGCAGGTGAGGGGACCCACTAAGCACACAGCAGAACAGCCTCCGTCCTGAGGTTCTGATAGTCCCCGTCCGGATTTAAGCACAAGCTGAAATCTTCTCTGTTTCAAAAGTGTCTTCATTCTATGCCTTTCTTCAAATCTTTCCATCACTTGCACCATTGTTCTCCCTTATGTTGACTGAACGGTCTTCAGTGGCTTAATGCTGCAGATGCGTTTACTGTATCTGAGATATGGCAAAGGCCTACAAGATTTCAAAGCATCACAATTATCAAATGTAAACAATGGCAAGGGCCAAAATGAGACGTTATTAAGAATGGAATCTGTTAGCAGATAAAAGGCAAGCGACCATCAAAATCATATCAACTGTTTAGGTGCGACATCAACTAACCTGTGAACGAATGTGCTCAATATATCAAGTGTGCGCATACACATTTTAATAACACTTACACATACCGAGTTACAACTCCATCTTATTGATATGCCAATTAAAAAAAAAAAAAAAAAAACAGTGTATGAAAATATGGCTGATTTCAAACTGGTAAACTACGAAGTGTGTTTTTTTTTTTTTTTCTGCGACTGATAACAGTGATGCACTTTCACTGTTCAACTACAGTTCCCAGCATGCAAATCAAAATGTGCAGCTCAGATTTGCCCAGTACTTTCATAGCAACACATGGGTACTGGGTCACATGATGGAAGCATGTTCTGACTATTTTACTGGGGTTGGACTTGCTGGAGGATGAGAAAAATAACTCATCACCTACCTGAGAAGTCTGGAGCACTTTCTGATCATAATTCATTTTGCCAGAGAATTTATTTGCAAATCCAACCCCTCAAGGAGAGAGGAGGTAGAATTCGAAATGCCTCCAATTCGCTCTGCTTTCACACAAGCCCCAGTAATCTCATTCGGAGCACAAATGGACGGGCATTCGAAGGATGGCGGCCCATGAGAAACCGCTCTCAGACGCATCATGTTGAGAGGTAATACAGTTTCCTTGTGTGTCTGCTTTCACTCTCGCATATCCGATATAAATAAACCCATCTCCAGCTCCAATTACCAGGTTTGTCCTTCTCACAAAATGCCCTTGAGCAAAGATTGCAAAAAGCCAATACAAAAACCTAAAAAAAAAAAAAAAAAAAAAAAACAACAAACAACCATACACCTCTTAGAGGGATTTTCATAGCAAATTAGTTCTTCAGGTCTTTATTTTTCATGCCTTATCCAGCTGTTATTTGTTTTCACTTTTTTATTTAGGATGTGACAGGTACTGAATGCTCTCATTGAAGAGAGACTCATCTGAATGGCTCCAGTGTGTTTGTCCAAGTTATCATCTTAACGCATCAATTCCTGAAACACAAAAAGGTATTATACAGAGCATCTACCGCCATTAAACTAACTGCCTTTTTGATCTCTAAACCACGAGCATACACTAACATAAGAGGATTAACATTTAACACAGTCACTCTGCCCATCCTGTCTGTCAATGCTAAATGGCTATCAGGCCTCTTCCTCATTGGCTGCATTCAGTTGTGGCCGGGACCACGGCGGTGGGGTTAGTGGTGATTTATGTTTCTGCTGGATTTCTATTGGCCCGACTGACCACAAAGCCACGGCGACAGGGTCAGAGGTCATCGGGGCTTTCCTCTGCCCATACATTCCTGCTGTTAACACAACACAGAGTACTGCTCATAAATTACAGAGCTTTTTTTTTTTTTTTTTTTATTCAGGGTGAATTTATCCTCAGTTGTCCGTGTTTAGCATGGCTGAAACATCCAAAGTGACAGTGACACCCCTCTTTTGTTTCCGCGGTGACGTCCTCTCTCTCCCAGGGCAAGTTTTAACTATCAATTTTCTTTCATAAGTGATGCTATAATACAATAAATCAGAAAGCAAAAGTAGCTATTTCTCTGTAACCCACTTATTTATGGATAGAATATGCAAACAATAGTGTTACATGTCTAGATAAATGTATAAATCTAATATAAACAGAAGCAGCAGTTGGGTGCACTAGCATGCTTGTGTTCACCCTCTTAAACTGACAGATACCGAAATGAGCGGGCAGACCTACAACAACTCGTCATTCTAAATGTGTGGTGAAAAGGAACAAATAGGGAAGCAAAATTTGTTCCCCAAAAAGTACAAATAAATCAATAATTAATAATGGAAAATGCATCAGAGACACCCAGAGTGCATGTAAACAAACCCCTGCCAGGTTGTGCTCCTCTCTAGCTGAGCTTGAGCTGGGGAAAATGGCCCTTTTGGGTTCTTTTCTGGGACTCACTGTAATGAAGTGGGCTGTTTTGGCGAAGGCAGCCCGGGGCAAAGTTTACTCAGCCACTGTGGAGATGAGGACCAGCTGTGGCCCTTCCTGCCCAGTGCAGCCTGAGGGCAGAGAGGGATACAGAGCACCACACATCTGCTCTCCTACACCACCTCCTACAGCGCCACACAGCACCTCCTACAGCACCACACAGCACCTCCTACAGCACAACACAGCACCTCAAACAGCACCACACTGCACCTCCTCCAGTGCCACACAGCACCTCCGACAGCACTCCTACAGCACCACAGACCACCTCCTCCAGCGCCATACAGCACCTCCTACAGCACCACACACCACCTCCTACAGCACTTCCTGCAGCACCACACAGCACCTCCTACAGCACCTCCTACAGCGCCACACAGCACCTCCTACAGCACTTCCCCACACAGCACCTCCTACAGCACCACACACCACCTCCTACAGCACTTCCTGCAGCACCACACAGCACCTCCTACAGCACCTCCTACAGTGCCACACATCACCTCCTACACCACGTGCTACAGCGCCACACAGCACCTCCTACAGCACTTCCTACAGCACCATACCGCACCTCCTACAGTGCCACACATCACCTCCTACAGCACCTCCTACAGCACCACAGAGCACCACACCTGCTCTCCCACACCACTTCCTACAGTGCCACACAGCACCTTACAGCACCACAGAGCACCTCCTACAGCACCTCCTACGGCACTGTACAGCAATCTGTCGCAGGAAGTGGAAAAGCAGTCGTAGTCATTATAAATGCCAAAGTTACCTACATATCCCACAAGCCACAGCAACCTCAGTTTCCCAAATGTTGTGGTCAGACCACAAAACACAGATCCCTGTCTAATGTTACCTTAAACATGGTTTAGTTTCAGACCCATTAGGTGACCTGAATATCCCTCTGAATTGTGATTTCTCATATAGGAAGGCTGCCTATTTTCAACATGGAAAACAGCTGTAATGTGACCGCTTACTAAACTGCATATTTAAATAATTGTTTCTAAATAAATTTTTTGAACTGGCTGAGATCATTTTTTAAGGAGACAGCAACCTGTCCACAATGGACAGCCATGAGGGTCACAACAATGTGGAGGCAACCTCCATCTGTCACACATGCATCAAGACTCCCTGACAAAGACCAACACCTGTCTTCAGGTAACTGATCACTTAATCTCAGAACCCGGAGGGTCGGATTTCAAATGAACTCAAGACACTCTCGCCTCACCATCTGGGTTTCTACAGCGGTGGCAAAATGGTGAGCTTCTCTCCTGTGAAGTGCGCAGACAGTATGGTTGGGAAAACCATGCAAGCTGCACAAGTAGTAATAGGTGCTAACGTAGCTCGTAAGACATTCTTAGAGTTAAGTGTTGCCATGATTAATGAGTTACTGTTCTTCTCATCAATGACTGTGACACATTAGATGCATGATATTATAATGTTTGGTGTTGTTGCTCCCATAAATAAATGCTAGACAGCGGGTCTATGCTTTGAGATAAGGTCATGTTTGCTTCCATGATTAGTTTTAAGCACTGTGTAAACACTGTGTTTTATATCCTAGCAGTGGGTTTCATCTTGACACTTTGTTTTCCTGCACCCACGCTTTTGTTCTTGTTGCTCAGTACATGGTGGCCTTGTGAGTCACTCTGGATAAAAGCTCTGAAAAATAAATACACAATAGCTTTGGTGTAAGGTTACACAAAAAGCTAATTACAAAAAAACCACAACAAAATTAGGATTCATGAACCAGGGTGGAAACATGAACAGATCCAAGCCAGAACTAACCTGCACTCACACAGAGGGAACCTACGTTCTCGATACTCACTACAACAGGAATACGTCTCTTCTGCAAAAGAGACTTTTCTGTCACCCACACTAACCTTGGCTGAATAAAATAAACAACAGATGCCCTGTTTATGAGCCATGAAACGTCCTCCCTGCAGTGCAGTGGACATCCTCATGGGTTAAGGTGCTTGAACAGGATCCAGAGAGTTTGTGGTTCAAACCATATTATAGCCACAATAAGATCCATGCAGCTGTTGTGCAGGGCCCCTAAACCTACATGGTTAAGTCCATGGTTAGCACATAAGAGTTTCCACTCGGCTGCGCAGACCGCCTGTCCCATGTGACCTTTACCCCCAACAGGGGGCAACAGACCAATCAAATCATAGCACCAAAAAAGGGTCAAACCCACAAGCAGCTGACAAGCACCGCCCTCTACAGTGAAGAAGATAAAGGAGAGCAGCAAAACATTCAGGTTTAATGGCTGAGGAGGGCCACGCCCACACACAGGCCGCTAACTCTGCACTCACCACATGAGGGAACTCTGGCAGATGGAGAGCTGAACCATCCATATTTTATGCTAAATTCAGGGGCACAAACCCACGAACCCCCCAAACTCTACCCAGCCCTGCCCCCACCAGCTCACCTGGGTCTCGTCCTGCACGACGCGGAACTGCTCCTTCCACACGGCGATCTTGGAGACCTCGTCCTTGCGGAGGGCGCGCTCCTTCTTCAGCTCGGGGCTCCAGAAGGTCTTGATGGAGTTCATGGAGGAGCTCAGCTTGCTCTCCTTCACGTCCACCTCCTTGCGAAGGAGCTCGTTCTCCCGCAGGACCTCCTTCAGCTGCGCCTGCAGGTCCATGATGGTGTTGTCCCGCGCCTGGCGCAGCGAGTGGGGCACGGTGGACGCCAGGCTGGAGGGCATGTGGTGGTCCCCGAAGGCGATGGCGTCGCTGGGCATCGAGCCCGGGGTGGTGGTGGCGATGTTGGGGCTGCTGCCCATGACGGTGGTGCGGACGCCGTACGGCAGCCGACCCCCGGAACGCCCCAGCGTCATGGTGCTCTTGGGAAGGTCGGGGGCCGCCACCACCTCGTTGTCGCTCAGGTACATGGGGCCTGAAGTGGCATAGGCGGCGTTGAGGGACTGGATGTTCTCCATGGAGAGGGTCTTCCCGCCGGCCCCGCCAGCACCTCCCCCGCTGCCCCCGGTGCTGTTGGTGCGGCGGTGTCCCAGGCGGGGGGACCGGGGCAGCCGGGGGGAGCGGCCGGGGCTCTGGTTGCTGCCGCCCCCGCTGTGGTTCCCCTCCATCTTGCCCACCGAGCGGGCGCTGCCATACATGGTGGGGGACTTCAAGATATGGTGAGGGACCTTAGGGCCTCGCCTGTCTCACGTCGGAAATGAAAAATGCAATAAAAACAGAGGGAAAAAACTCAAAGCGATATCTATATTCCCTCCAATAGACAGCTGTGAGCTCCTCTACTTATGTTTCCCACTTTTTTTCTGGTCAATCTAAACTGAATGACAGGACCAAGGATTTCATGTTCGAAGAGGCGCTTAAACTTGATGGGTCAGACGTCAGGAACAAGATCAGGTCACTCCATGATGACTGAAAAGTGGCTTCAGCTCTGATCTGTAGAGTAAAAGAACCAAAGGTCAGTAATCTGCAAATGCTCATTGCCAAATAATTATTTACACAAACACACGCCCGTCCGCCCACACACATGCACGCACGCACGTAGTACAGATTGCTCAGTTTGGGTTAACGTGCTAACGATTCTTCTGAGAAACAGGATAGCATAGCATGTCTTTCCCACTTACCAGAACAAACATGTGTTCTGCTATGACATATTGGATTTTGTTTTAGTGTGCATGCATGCAAAAAAAAAAAAAAACTCTGAAATATGTTTTCAGGAGCCTGTAAATACACACTAAATTAGTGCTTTGTAGGCTGCTGAACCAAATGTCACCCCCTCGCCCTACAGCTCCCTGCCTTAGGCTATGATGTTGTGGGTTCATCATCTTGAGTGCATGGTGCACACTTCTGTCACTGCTAATCTGTCTTTACAGACCGCCAGGACAGGGGCCAAGGGTCCTGCAGACTCACAGCATGGAAAACATACAAACATGCACATACACACACACACACATTCTCACTCACACACACGTAGCTGCACACATGCAAACACCCTCTCTCACACAGACACAGACAGGCTCATATGCTCGCAGGGATTCATTCTTTCACGTACGCACAAACTCACACACACACCCATGCATGACAACACGTTCACTCACCCACAGATGTACACATAAACATGTGCACATGGGTGCACCCTCACAGACCCATACAGACACAAACACACAGCGATACACACACAGGCACACGCAGACCAACAGCGTGCTGCAGGAGAGCACAGAGATCTGGCTGCAGTAGCAGAAAGCCTAGAACAGTTTTTTTTTTTCCAGCAGCACCTGCAAATTCCCATTTCCGGAGAAGAAATAAAGGCCTAATAAACCTAAGAGACATTACAGACCCCTTTCCCTTCCTCCGCTCTATGTAGGTCACTCAAATGCCATCCTTATTTACTTTTGCTTGATGGCTCCTTTCCAATACGCACCCCTTCAGCTGTAACCCCGCCCCCTTCTCCTCTCCTGCAATCTCCGCTCCTCTCTCTTCTCAGCTAAGACTGGCTGCTGCGAGCCTGGCAAACCCATGCGCTCCAGACAGACAGACCGTGCTTATCCGGGATGGTCATGACCGTGGTGAGGTGAAACTAGACCGTTAGCCAGAGCTTTGGTACGAGTCGGTCACAAGCTAACCAGGTGATCCCCCCGTCTACCCAAACATATTCTCAGCTAACACATGAAGCCTGAAACTCAGGGGTGGTGAGACAAAAACACGTATATTATTTAACATTATGCATGGCAACAAAGGTTACATTTTGCAGGTCAACAGCATGGGCCAGACCTGTTTCTGTCAGTCACAGTCTGATATCTCTGTCATCTGCTCTGCTATGGCGCGTTCCCTTTTAAAATTATTTTCTAAAAGACTCGGCAAACTCTGATTATAATACTCTTAGTTGAAAGTTCCTGCAGTGGAGGCAAGCACTTCAGAAACCATATTCCACTCTGTCTCAGACACACACACACACACACACACACACACACACAGCTGTGCTCAGCAGCCCCTGCAAGACTTCCTTATCATGCTGCTGCAGATGCATGATTTGGACCTGCCGTTTTCCCAGGGTGCTTTGCAGCAGGAAGTGCACAGTCAGGGGTTTTCACCCCCACCCCCCCGTCTGGGGGCCCCCCTGTACAGATGTTCCTCTCACAGTCAGTAAACCCGCTGGATCCCTCCACATGGTTCCGAGCAACGATCAGACATGGGCCCGTTCAGTCTACCCAGCCTTCACCATGGCAACACGCTCACCTTCCTCCAGTCTCAAACCATCACAGATCAATATTACTGTACCTTCTCTTCTGCCTACATTACAATATCTCTTACTTGACCATATGATGTACTATCAACCACAAATAACAATTTCTAGTGCAAGATACCACTCCTCTCCATACAACTCCAAAACTAGACCAACGAATCAGGTTGGATAGAAATAAATAGCTCTGCCTTAAGCCACCCTGGGCCACTAACGGCAATAAAATATTTATCATTCTTTATCAAAAAATAAATCATCTTGCCATGCTGAAGTCAAAATTGCTGTATGTTCTATCCTTGTATCTACCCTATCAGAGACTGAGCAGTGAAAATGTGAAGGCTTCCAAATGCTACTTCTGAATGGCACCGAGGAAGCTTTTAATTGCTACTAATGCTGAATCAAAGGGAAAAAAAGAGAGAACTGCACTGATTGCTAATCAGTACTGACACCATCACCGCTATTACCCCGACAACACAAACAACCAAAACAGGCACTGCCTCCACCCACAGTCCAGTCAGAGAGAAAGGCAGACACAAAGAGAGAGAGAGAGGGAAGAGAGGAGACAGAGAAAAGAGAGAAAGCAGAGAGTGAGGGAGAGATAAGAGAGAGAGAGGGCAAGGAGGGGGGGAGGGAGAAGAGAGATAGCAAGAGCTCAAAAGAGAGCAAGAGGGAGAGGAAGTGTGAGAGAGAAATATATGAGGGGCGTGTGTTTAGCATTAATTTCATTCTGTTTCTTAGCACATCATCTTCTACAAAATCAAATTATGCCACTGGCTAGAGAGGTATATGCGGGCAGAGCTCCATGTGTGAGCCGACCCAACACTGGAACGTACAGCGGCCATATTGCATACAGACCACACCTGGAATGCTCCCATCCCTGTCCACGGTTGTAGAGTGGAGCAGGATAGCAAAGGGTACAAATCAGACTACCAAAATCAAATACAAGTTTCAAATACAAGCTGGTCAACATCACAAGCTTTCCACCACTGCTAAATGTTTTATATATATATATATGTATATATACACAACAGGTGAAAGATGTTTGCATTTGTCTAGCACACTCAGTGCATACTCAAGAGGAACTGTGACTGTGTAACCCGATAGGCAACCTTATGTCTAATTAAAGGGCTCTCTGAGTCCAGTTACAGGCTGATGTCTCCACTCCACACCGCTGGCATTTACTGGTCTGCTTCAAATGACCGCTCACTCTCAGAGGTCATGTGGGACCACAATGCACCTGGCTTGTCCACCGAGCCCCTGCTCAGCGCTTCCTTAAGTCCAGCTCCTGTAGATTCTGTGCTTTCCCTAAAGTTAGCAGCTAAATTAGGCCTTAGAAACATGGTGTGTGGATTTTGCTGAAGGAAAATGAAAAGCAGAAGACACATTACAGCCCTTCAGGATTTCAGTTTGAGATACCCATCATAGATGATTCTCACAGATATCAAGAACAAGAATAGGTTTATACACAATTTCCCTCTACTTCCAAAATTGACTAAAGTTAGTTAAGGTTTGAGGGATACAGGTGATAATCCTCCAGGTGATAATGGGCCATGTCTGTTTTTGTGGCTCCTTATCACCCCGATCCTTCCTCCAATCAAAGCAGAGCAGCAAGTCCTTCCTCCAATCAAAGGAGAGCAGCTAGGCCTTCCTCCAATCAAAGTAGAGCAGCTGGAACAGCGGCTGACAAGGGCTTGAAAACCAGGCCAGGCCTAAACATGACAGATAATTACGCTCCTTCATCCGCTTCACACTCCCAAGAAACAGGGGGCACTGTTTTGAAGGAGTGATATGCAGTGTTGCCATGGGGGGGGTGACTCTCATGTCCCTGCACTATACTCCTGTCACACACAGGCCAGCATCTCCTGGAATAACCGGACAGTGACACAGCCCTGGCCGCCCTCATTGACCCTTAGTGCCGCCACCACAGTGGTGGGGGGTAACTAGACCCACTACCACCCAGAGTGGCAGCATTCACTGGGAATGGGAACGGACACCCTGAGAGAAGACCTATCCCAGGCCCTACAACCTCACACTCATAAATACAGCATGGACAAGCCAACAAACGTCCAGGCAGCAGGGCAATATCATGACTTCCGACTCACAGGTGGTGAGACTGATTCCCAGGTAGGGCAGTGCTGCACCTTGAGCAGAGGTACTTCACCCACACTGCTTCAGTAAACAACATCCAGCTGTGTGTGTAAAATGCCAAAGTCAAGCTGGATACGACAGTCTGCTAAATTTTGAATATATTTATATATATTTCAATGTTTTAACAATTTTTATAAAAAAGGAAATACAACATTGATATAAAATCACAAATTCCATCAATAGAAATGGCCTATACCCTGCACTGGTGGCCTCTAACTCATATTACTTAATTTCCTAAATTATTTGATCATTTTATCTTGTTGGTTTGCACATATTCTGTGCTTGAAAACAGAGTCACATATCTATGGATGAATGAGTAATTGAATCAACTCTGGGTGAAGTAACTGGTTAGGATGGCATCCTGCACACATACAGCTTTCCATGGTACTGACTTTGATGCCATTGACCTGATTTTTACAAAAAATAAACCGCAGATGTGAGATCACAACTCACTCACACATGCATAGTCTACATACTCTGGCATTAAAAGTGTTCTGAAAGGTTGAGTGGGAGAGCTCAGAGCCCGTTGGAATTCCATTCAAATGAACCAATCTCTGAATCGCCGGCCTGTGATGTCACAGGTGATATTTTAGTTCACTGGCGGGACGACAGCTACAAAATGAATCACATCGGAGGTGGTTTTCTGGAAACGCAGAAAAAGGTCTTGGGAACAAGTAAACAACTGCAGCTCTGTACGTAATCCCTAATATGAGTACAGGCATATATGGATGCACTTAATGCACACAAACATTAGCAATAGCGAGTGAAGTTTGTTTCAGCTAAACAGAGAGCCATTTGGCATCGGGAGGAGGCTGAGTGATAATTCTCCCACACTTCACCATCAGAGCAGCACGTCAGTGTTTGGGCAGCAGAGGCACTCCAAGTTACAGTAGTACGCTCAGGCACGTATCCAAAGCTACAGCTTGAGGGACAAAAGAAATCCATCAAATGGAACATTTATTTCCAAACCCAATTCCTCCACCACCCTCTGCTCCATTCAAGCTATGAGTCACTGTCCGCACAGCGTTTCAACATCAGATCCTTAACGGGAATTAAACCACATCACCTCTGTAAAAAACAAAAAAAAACAAAAGACAAAAGCGAGTGATGACCCAGCCCATTTTAACATGATCAGCGGGACAATTCTGCCACATTTTCACGTAGTTCCCAACATGAAAAGATGCTACATCTTCTACCCCTTTCTCTGTTGTTATTTTTTTCTTATTTTCTTTCATGTGCTACTCAATATCTTTGCTTCTGGCATTACAAAGTCATCACAAAAGCATGTGACTTTGTGATGACTTGAGATTTTGTCCGGTTGGGGGTCAGCACATGAAAAAGAAAAGGCAAAAAGATGACTGAGGAAGACTACCGAGGAAAAGCAAATAACACGCAAAATGCAGGCAAGGCACGTCACGTAAACATGAGAAATGTCATGGTGGCATTTTAGCTTAGCGCTTAGAGTCTAAATTATACATGTACATTGGTTGTTTCAAATGTGCAGGAGATGTTTTAAAGGTCTAAGTGTAATTTGTGTCTGCACATCATTTAAAAACCAACATAACAGAACCCAGGATTGAAAACCCTCATTTTCAAGTTCAAGAAGTTGTCAACTTCCCTCAAATTTCAATAAATTATACAAATGTCCTTGTCCAGTAGACAATGCATAATAAATAGTGATGAGAAAATGAGGTATTATGACACAACCATATGTTACCAGCAACTCAGATTCGAACCACTGCTTTCTGTTGTTGAATTCAGCCTTTTCATTGGTCGAAACTAATCAGCGGTTGACAGCCAATTACAGCTCCACATATTTCTTGGTGCAGAAACATTCATTGTTATCAGCATGCATGCTTTTAAAATAAACATTATTCTGGCTCCCATCTACAGTGTCAGTGCTTGTCCAGACAGTGTCCATCACTTCCTGTTGCTTCTCCCGCAGCCAGCTGGTCCCCCATGAGGTACCGGAGCTTGGGAAGTAGTTTCCGCTCGTGTGCATATTTATAAAGCACATCCTTCTTCAGCTTGTAGCACGCTAATATCCCCAGGCTCATCCATCTACCTGGCCATGTGACTGGGGGGTTAGCTCGAATTAATTCATCCAGTTAGCCTTGGAGGAAAAGCACTTTAACTCAGATCTCTACAGAAGATCAGTTCGTCTGATAAGGTGTGACAGAGTTGACAAGCTCAATGGTGACAACGTGAGGGCAGGTTTTGAAAAAAACTAAATAAATAAATTAAACGAAAACAAAAAAAAATCCTACAAGAAATCCTGAAGAAAGAGAAAGAAAAACAATTAAAAGTCTCCAGTCAGTTGTGTTGAGAAAGTGATTTCCATCTGGGATAAAAAAAAGGAGATGATAAGATGACAGGAAGTCGCTGTCAAGAGCACTTGTTGTGAATGTGTCTCGTTGCGCAGTCAGTAACTCCTGCCTCTGTAATAGCGTAGCACCAGCCAACAGCTGTGCTTTCTGCCCTTCTGCAGAGCAGAAAGTCAACCCTCACTGAAAAGCACATCGAAGGGGCATCTGGCTCACAGGAAGGCAGGTATAGAGGAGGGAGAGGGGGATGCTGGGAAGGTATGGAGTGGGACAATGGGAGGGGTTACATTCCGGTGGAACTTTCACACATTCCATGTTACACAACAAGTAGGCCTGTTCTAGCACTGGATTCGTCACTGGAAGACGGCAATACTCAGGACCTGGACGGCCCACTGCCTCAGCCTGCAAGCTGAATTAGGCTGTTTCTTTGAATTACTGTACAAAGAGAACAGGGATTGGATTGCAAATTTGGAAGAAAAACCAGGTCTCTCCCAGCCATTCATGATGTTCAAATGAAATCAGGATACAGCATCTCAACAGAAAGGCGACAAAATTACTATACAGGGGGGTGACGCTTCTAAAAGCCTTCAGAACTTCAGAAAAACCATCTTCACAGGAAAACCCACAGAACAATTTTCCTTCTTTGGCTGCATGAGGATAAAGATGAAGACGCATAGAGAGGTTTTTTTTTTTTTTTTAAATGTTTTTGTGCACAAACGCCTTCAAAAAAAAAAAAAAAAAAGTGTGACTAGCTGGAGGACAAGGGAATGAGAAAAACCTAGTCCGACAGAACGGTCTAATTAGGTCACTTTGTGAAAGATCAGCTGGGTATGGAGAACATGTCATGACCCCTGAGGATTGGGGCTGCTCTCCCCAGCTGGGTCATCGCCGCACGGATTTGGTCAGGCACCACTTCAGAACACACATCAATGGCATACAGGTGGGGTGGGGAGGGGAGGGGAGGGGGGAAGGGGAGGATGGGGTGGGGTGGGGTGGTGGGGGGGAAGCCAGCCGCTATAGTAGCTCCAAAAGCTCGCCACCGACTTAGAACCTCGTGCCCCAGTAACAGGCCTGACATGCCCGAGCTCAAGAACCATAGAGTTCATCTGGGGCTTTCATCCGTACTCTCAGCGGAGATGCTGACTTCACCCAGGAGGGGTGGTGTGGGCTCTATAACATTAACCACCGTCTACCTTTGAACGCACAGCGCATGCAGGTGCTTGTTTGAAAGTGAAGTATACTACATACAGCTCACTCTGATTTAGCCTACCCTCCCCTAAAAACTCCTTCTTATCATCGCAGATGATGAATACCGGAGCGTGTCTGTCTGACCCGGATAGCAGCAGTGCGGCATACCAAGCGGGTTAAGAAGCCGGGCCCCCGACCCAGACTCAGCGGCTGCAGTCCCCAGGTGGGGGGCGGGGCCACAGACCCCCAGAGGAGGGTACTTAACCTGCAACACTTCAGTTAATGTCCAGCCACATGAAGAGGTGATATGCCAAAAAACCCCAAGCTGTGCAGCGTAACCATGCATGAGGAGGTCCACTAAGCAAATAAAAAATGTAAATATTACACGTTTCGCAGAGATTCTGGAATTCTGGATTCGATGAGGTCTGGACGGAAGATAATTGTGGCACCCTAAACCAGTGGAGTGAGGTACCAACTCTTTCAAGACTGGGGAGAGGTTCCTTCTCTCCCTCTGCGGCTCCCTATCTTTGTCTTTCTACTTATCCATCCATCCATCATCTATCTATCCATCCATCCATCCTCCTACCCATCGCTCTCTCTCTAGAGTACATCAGGGTTGTAGAGACATGAGGGGTGAGAATGAAGCTTTGATCATGTAATGCTTCAGCTTCCTCCCATCACTTCCCCACTAAAATGTCTGACACAGACCAGGTGTGTCCAAAAATGCCTGTGGGATGCAGGGGGTGGGAGGCCGATAAAAGGAATTACTGACACAGGTGTTGCTGATAAAATCAAAAGCATATCCTCAGATGGATATTTTTGTGATAAAGTCAGGTGATGTGTGACATCATCTCAACTCCCATTAGGAAACTTAATTATGTTTGATATTCACGCTGCTCAGTTAGGGTAAAATAAATCCCCATCAAATCATACACAAAATGCAATGTCAGAGAACAGGCACATGTTTTGAGTGCTTAAAAATGAAGTAATAGGTATGTTATGAGTGCAAAATATACAGTGCTAACATAAGCCGTTATTAGGAAAAATTACAGGCTACAAGATGCCCAATCTAGGCCTGTAGATAAAAATGACAAATATTACTTCCTTTCATTTTAGGATGAACACTCTAAAAAATAAAAGAAAGGTAAGTAAGTCCAAAATCTCAACAACCATGATGTGTCTAACATTACCTGTGCCACCTCACCCCAATCCACAGCGATTCCTGACTTAGTAAACGAACATGATCGCCTCAGTCACGCCCCGAAACCAAAGTTCACCTGCAACAATTGATTTCTGATGCCCACAGCTGCTGCAACCTGTTTCCATACCAGACCGAGAAGAAGCTAGAAGTTATGGTGCGACCTGAGGTTCCCAGACATGGTCACTGACATATTATATTATTGGGAGGGTAGAAATAGCCACGCAATTGCATCAAGATTAAAACCAAGCTGGGTAATTGCATAGAGGTGAGAGAGCCACAACAATGCAGTGTGGAAGACCATATTGACTATAAAGTTATTTTATTATTATTATTATTATTTTTACCTGAAAATAATCAGGAATTAATGGAGAAGGTATGCCATATGAATCTAGCCTGTAGCTAGGCTTCTGTCTACTCTTCCATCACCCAACAGGTGAAAATCTTAAGAAAGGATTTTTAAGGACATTTCATTTCCTTTCTTCGCTTCTTTCTTTCAAAAATACATTTAGACATATGGGGATAGAAGAGGACTTTAAAAAAATTCAAGGCTTCTGCCAGTTCAGCTGAGAATACAGAGATAGTCAGTGGTGGGTGGGAGCGCTCTGCTTAGAGATAAAACACGGATCTTTCAGCCTACGTCGCCTGTTCAAATGTTCACATATTCTGGACACTTATCACAATGTAATACCATGCATTTATCCTAAGAACAAGGGGTAACAATATTTTAAAAAATTTCATCCATCCTAACTTCAAACCTACAACTTTTATACAGAGAAAGCAGCACACGTATGGCCTTCAGGAGGGTCACGGAGTCTCTGTCGGCTAGAAAAACAGGAACTGTTTACTGAAATAACTACTACTAATTATTAATGTTTCAAACTGTTTCTAAAATCTGTAATTATACCATTTACAGCGTTTGTCATCAGCCCAGCCATATAGTAAATAGCTGAATGTGTACATTCCTCCAATACACAGTGATACACACTCCCTCAATGTACAGTTACAGTATTCCAGGTCACAAACCTCACGCTGTTCTGAGGGAGAGCTAGTGCTGAGGAGAGCACAGGCACACCTCTTCAAGATGAATACTACTGACGAATTTAAAAAAAAAAACCTGGTGAGCAGCAAAGGAGAGGAAGCGGTACTCAACCTCATCCTTTTCCAGGTGACACAAAGGTGTGTTGAAAGACTTGGGTTCCACAGCTGGCAAGAGCTATGAGACTGCTAACGATATAAGACTCCTTGCAAGAACCTATGGCTTTGACTAAGAGGAGCCACATGGCATTCCAGCTATATGTACTACAGTTCAACAGAAAAACTACAAACAACAAAAGTTTTATTACAAACACTGTACATAGAAGCAGAAATCCCCAGTTGTTGTTTTTTTCCCCCAATCACTTCAAACGTTGAGATTATTCGCGCTGTATCACGTCCAAAATATAATCAATACAGTGCAAAACTGAAAATGTGGGGTATATTCCCAAAAAAACACATTGTCTGTAGTACTTGTCGCCACGGAGGAGAGCAAAACCGGGACATTTCCGGTGGACAGGTAGGCGTCAGTCATCGACACAGGGGTCTGGTTGTCATTAGCCTCAATTATCAAGCTCAGACCCTATGGCACTGAGAGACTGTGTCTGGAGTCGAAAGTGGACTGCTGTAATATCCAACCCGAAATAGAGTTTCTGGCTAATATCTACCTACTTCTGTTTCATTGCATTTGGGACTGACTTCATGACACTACATCGAGCACACGACATCTAACCAGAGGAACAAGAGAACAAGTTGATTGGCCAACCTGTGGAGAATCCCTATGGATTCGGCACTTGATTCGCCCTGATCCCACGCTAATGCACACTCGAAGTGGGGGCGGGGGTGGGGAGGGGGGAACCCCCGGTGCCATGCATTTTAATTCCCTCCACGGTCACAACCAACGCGATTGATTACGAAGCCATTTCTTGACAGAACAGAAGCCATTGCAATGTATGAAGTGTATCAATCTGTAGGGTTTAGCAGGTGACAATAAAGGCAAAGAGGCCGTTTGATCGGAAAATAGGGAGGATTCAATTCTCCCTTTTTCAAATGGGCGGCAACATTCACTCTTGGCATCTTGTGGCTAGCTAAATGTTCAAAATAAAATGAGCAACACGAAATTGCGTTTAACAATACGCTGGACACCATTACCGTTGTTGTTATTTTGCTGCTGCAACAGAATCAAGCTTACTTAGCTACCATTTTTAGTACAATTGTGAAAATCTGGCTCGAGTTGCAAAAAATGCAGCCTTATCTTTTCTCGTTAGCTGTTTATCATACTTGCTATCTTGCTACTATGTTACCTTGTATGCAATTATGTTGTTTCATTTATTTACCTATCGGAAGTCGGATTTCATAACATCCTATGAAAAGACCAAAAGTCGTGGGTTAAATACATAGATGAAACACTGACAAATTTTAATACACATTAATACCGACCCACTGGGGAAATGCAGTATTACGACTTCCACGACTGACGTGACAGTCATAGCACAGCTAGCTGGGTTGAAAATGGAAGATTATTTTAAAATGGAAATATAACCTTCTTTATTTGTATCCAGTAAACGTAAACCAACTACCTGGTGGAAAATACCGATGTAAGGAGACACCCTTGATCTGTTTCGCTCAATATATTTTTTCTTCTTCCATCGCCTGTTCGCTCAACAATTATCAAGCCATTTCACATACGATTGAATAAGGATCCACATGAAACTAGACGCCACAGAACACGCTTTTGTATATCTTAAAAACGGAATTCGGTTCCATTCAATCCAAATAACCAACCACACACAGTACTACACACATACAGGGCAGACAAGACGTCTCGGTCTCTCTTTGCCCAGCCAGCAGTAAGTCCGACTGTTCTGTGCAAGAACACAATGATGAAAACCACTTTTTAAAATGTAAGCCAGCTACCTTCTTCTCACATATCCCGTTTGTCCGGTTGTAGTTTAAAGCTCGGCGCCGAACTCCGGGGCTGCAGACAGACCGTTATCAAACACAATTCCGCTACATTAAAGGATGTGCTTTACTATAATACTTATTTCTCTTTTTCCTCTCTTGCCAGCACTACCAGTAGCTCCGAGAGCCAGGGCGCTTCAGTGACGTAAGGATCACGATGCGCGTTCACGCCACAGGCCTCCACCACCGCCACGCAAGAGTCACTCGGTTCTTCTAACGTAAACGGACGCCATACTGAGAAGGTCAGTTTTCCCACATACCAAACTAACGGAAATGGGAAGAAGTCGTTTTCCCGAAATATTCTTTGGCCACTTTCATCCGTGTTCTCCATCTCCATTCAAGAAAACACAAACGTATTCTGTCGCCAGTATTTCAAATATGCGTTGTTAATCATGTCCCTAAAACAGCGAGTTGTTCAGGATCGAAAAATCTTTTTAAAACATCAGTGTGTATGATTAAGTGAGTAGCAAAACGTACATCCCTATAATAAGGGTAGGTTAGTTAGAATAGAGTAGAAATTTGATAAAGGTTTATGTTGTTAATCTACCCTACGAAGTCACCCCTTCACTATCTGTTCCATGACATATTTTTCTTGTTTTAGTATATTTTTTAAAAAACGGTGTGTTATTTGTCGTGTGGCAGGATTCCATCCGAAATGCAACAGTACCAGGGGGTCAAAAGGCTTGCTCGGGAGACAAGGTAATATTGCAAATACCAGTCTGCTGGAATTAATGTAGGAGAGGTTTATGTGAATTCAGCCGAAGTTTTCACATGCAAAGGCACAACTGTGTATGAGAGAGACAGTTTGTGTGTGTGTGTGTGTGTGCACATATGAGCAAGATGATGGATATAACGTGAAAAACACAATGTAGTTATCACTTAAGGGATGAAGAAGTTACAATTTCACAAGTGTATCACTAATGTTTAATTTCACTAATGTTTCAGTTACACTCACTTCCATTCTTGCTGCCTGAAAGAAAGACCTAGAGGGTGGACATCTTGTCACCTCAGTGAGCTCCACCCTCTGGGCTGCAGCCATTGTCCTGGAAGCAGGGATTCGTCGTTAAGTACACTGTGACAGCTGCATCTGAGACATTTCCACTGGAATGTACTTGACCACACACACAAGGGCTCAGATTATTTGACACCACTTGGTCACAAACTGTCTGTAAACTGCCGCCCAGTGGTTCTCAACCATCAGCCCCGAGTACCCCCTGTGTATGCTGGTTTGTGTTCCAGCCGATCTCCTGACTAATCAAAGAAAAAGATCACGCATTTTCAACTCTGACATACGTTGCTTTTATTATTGTTTTTGTGCCATTTCTCTGAGTTCCCTTTATCAGCTGACTAAAACTACACTATCCATGATGCATTTCCCTGTGTCTGGCCTCACAGGTATGATCTAGGGCTCAGCTTGTGGTTGTGGGAGGTGTAATATTGTTTGGGAAGTCCTTCAGTTTTCCACCCATGACCAAAATTGGAGAAGTGTCAGTGCAAATTTGCCTTCAGACATTGCATTGCACCAAAGTGCTAATAGCCCCACAAATGCATTTAATCTGACAGTGCTGTCATGGCAAGTGAAATGAAGTAGCTGAACAATGTACTTTTTTTCATCACTTTACTCAAAAAGACAGAAAAATACAAAAGACATGCAACAATGCAGTTATTGTATGTGATTGTATGGGCTGGAATGTATGTGATCATGCGCGACTGGTGTCTGTGTGCAGTATGTTCTTGTGAGATAGAGTACTAAAGCAGTGTAACTTTTCTTAACAAGTTATTGGAATGTACACCCTTCTAATAAGGTAAGGCATACATGGATGGCAATTAAGGTTGGAACAAAAACCATACAGTATTCCAGAATCAGGGCTGAACACTGCTGCTGTAACCTGTGACTATACTTAGTGTGCTGCAAAATGAGCCAGCCTACATACATTTTTTTCATTGCTTTTATTTATTCACAACTGTATTTAAACAGCCATCTTCTGTTGAGTATGTGCTAGTGTATGACATTTATTTTGGAAAATACTTAAATAAACTTTTTGCTCTTTTCAGAAGAATGAAATAAAATTGATAATGTGTCATTTGTTTATTTGTTTGATTTGCAACAATGTATCAAGCAATGTGAGGTTATGACATCACTCATACACATTTCTGCAGCCCCATGCGTTTCCTTTAGTTTCAACTCCCAGAGTTTGGTGATGGTTGGTTTTTGGTGTAATTTGCAGACAGTCCACCAGTGGCCAGTATTGTGCCCCTCATAGCTCAAGTCTGTCTATGGATGAATACTGAGCAGTTCATTTGCCACAATCTGTAATTCTCTCAGGATTTTTCATTGTCCCAAGAGTTCCATGTCTTCCGTATTCTATCATACCATATCTTTAATTTTATAGACTTTTCTCAGTGTTCCTAATTTTCCTTAAGAGATTTTAATGACTCACAGTTTAATTGATCCTGATTATTATTACATACATATTATATTACAGTTATTAGTCTTACTTTTATAGTACTTTTCCAAATTAGAGACATCATCAGTCTTTAACCCAGTACACAAGGATATTTGTACATCATATAATTACAGATTAGTTTAATTTATGTGTCAGTACTTATTTCATGTAAATTCCATTAGTGCTGTCGTTTTTACTTAAAGTGCATAATCTTCCCTCATCTTTAACAGCGAGTCATTCACAGCTCTTGGAATTTATGGATTTCCAGTATTTTGAGTACAGTCTCACAACAGATTGTATAATATCTCATTGAACATTAGACCAGAGCAGCAGGAGGAATAAGCAGCGAGACAAAATGCCCATGAAAGAGCAGTTCCAATATTCTATGGTAAATTGAAATTCTAAAGTGTTACTGGAGCATACCAATGCAAATTAGCTTGGGGGTCAGTGGGTGAAGGTGGCGGTTTGGTTCTGTAACTTTATTACCAGCCACACATCTCAACCTAGACCAGTCCTGGAAAAAAAAGTGAATGAGACAAAATGATTACATTGCCTCCTCCTTCTCCTAAACCAAGAGTAACTTTGACCAGTCATAAAACCAAATTCCTTGTGGTGGAAGGCATTTGTGAACAAAAACATTCTGGTTTGTCATTCTACAAGATCGCCATAAACATGCTCATTTCCCCTCTGCCCCCTTTTGCCTGTATTTGGTATTAGAAAGATCCCAGCGAGAGGCCGGTCCCTGCCAGCACAGAAGTATGTGATAACATAATAAAATTTACAGCCACATTGAGGATATAAATAACTCCAGGCTAACATTAATGCCCTCTAAATGATGTTTCTGTACCACAAGCCAAAACAACTGCATTTTCTCCCTTTGAGACTAAACTAGCCTTCACCACGTCATGGCCTACTGCCTCTCTTATTTATTTGAAGCAATGGCGTAGTCCATGCATTAATGATAATTTTAACTTCAAACAATTACACTACAGAGGATTATTAAAGTAAGAACATGATTTCATACAATGTCTTGTTGGATGGAATCATTTTAATTAGTTGCAGGATAAGCTCAAAATCAAAGATACAGATGAAAACATAATTAATGAAAAAATCCACTGTTACATTTTTTGTTTTTAATTTGACATTTTGAAGTTCTTGAAATGGCAGTTCAGCTGATTACCATCAACAGCAAAGTAAACTGATAATGATACTCTTTTATGTATTGTTAATTGAAATAAATTACTTTGCATGAAAAAAAGAAAATGTTCATTTTTTTCCTCTATCAATAATAAAGTAGGAGTAATATATAAACTCTGAATTAAATAAGTGTCTTGAGTCAATATTCAGTCACGACTCAATTATCTTACACTGGCAACAATGACTTGAACTCATTGAATGACTGGAATTGGACACACACAACATCATTGGTAGAATGTGCTGTACTTGATAAGTGAACACTGCAATTCAGAAATCCCTCTCAAAATCCAAAAAATCCAAATTTGAAATTCCCCTGAAATTTTGACTTCACCTGAAAAAAAAAGAAAAACAATTACTTTAGCTTTTCAACAGCCAATTAACAAGTCACTGGAATGCTTTTCCTACCCTGTCTGCTGAGCATGTGCATTCTGTTACCTGTGTTTTATAACACCTTTCACATCTGAGGTCAGTTGGGTTTGGGGTACAGCCCTGTCTTCTGCACCCCGAAAGCAGTGATGAAGATGTTGATGATGACGGTAATGAACACCAGTCCAGTCGCCACGTTGTTTATAATGTCCAGCTTCCTCTGGTTGGCCACATCATTGATATCTTTCCGAGCTTAAAATTAAACACATACACACACACCAAAGGAAAACATTAATTCCAATCTGTCCGTGTAACTATGTATTTCACGACTCCATGTATCTTTAAATATACTTTTCTCAAGTGATTACTTTTTAAACGTTTTGTTGAGGGCCAAATGCTGACAATCACAGGAGATGAGGCCTACCTGGTTTCACTCCCCAATCAGAGTCTATGGTACGCAATGAAGGGAGAGTAATATTCTCCTGGGTGGGCATTGGTTGTCAGACCCATCACCAATTCTTTCGATCAACTAACCAGTGTCCTTTTCTACTGTAACTACAGAAGGGGTTTCCACTTTCCAGTCTGTAACAAGAATCTCTGCTACAGTATTGCATCTTTATGAATATTCATGGGGAGAAGTGCCAAAGAACAACATCTGTTGCTATGTTATTGTCTGCGGTCACACAATTTCATACAATTCTGTTATATGCATTGTAACGTCATGTTCAGCCTCAGTGGAGGAGGGGCAGGGATGTCAGTGTTAAGACTGTGGGACTGCGACCTTTTGGTGGGCCGGGGTGATGCCATATGGCCCATGGCGCTGCTTTGTGTTCTGAGCCCGGAACTCCAGCTAACTTTGGACTATATAGCTATTAACTGGCTAAAGCTGGATGTCCACACTGCAGTGGATTCCTATGCGAGGTCCACTTCCTTCTGTTTGTAGAAGATATTCACATTGAATGGGGCTGATGATGTAGAAGAGTGAAGATATTTTGTAAAGGGGAAGCTGACCATCTGGCTGATGCAGGGATAGGGTAGTTGTGGTCGTGAGCGCTTACCCATGAGCACAAAGAGAGCCCCTGCAGTGACCTGGAAGAGCAGGGAGACCCCGATCAGCACCACCACGGTGATGTAATACTTGAATTCGGGGCCCTGCTCAAGCACAGCCTTCAGCTGGGAGGCGTTGGCCATCAGGAGAGCCACATCCAGCATGCTCTCTGCCACACTCTTCTTGGTGGCATAATGGTTCAGATTGATGGGACCTGCCCGTTCTGGCTGGAGAGAGAGAGAGAGAGAGAGAAAGAGAGAGAGAGAGGAGGACAGACAGAGTGGGATGAGATAAGGACCGAGATGCACTCTCTCATATTTTTATAGGAACACTCAAAATGAAAGGAAATTTTTAATCAGTGTTGTTGAAAAACCCTTTTATCTCCAGTTTTGCCCCTTTTTAGTTTGATACATGAATAGAAAGCTTGTCTCATCAGTTTTGAACTGTTAATATTTCATGTCTCTCAGATACATTATGTTTCTTTTATAATCAATCATCGTCTCATGTATAGTGAACTCTATAACCATAGCGCATAATACATTCTTGCAATAATAAATAATCAAGACTAATTACTAGTGTTCCATTATAAAACATTTGCTTTGGAAATGCCTTAAAATGTACAATCAACCCTGTAAAGAGTAATTGAACTGAATTTATTTGAAATGAGGGAAGAGACCGCAAGAAAGAGAGAAAAAAAACAGAGAATGAGAGATCAAGGGAAGTGGACAAACAGAGAGAGAGGTTGAAAAAGAGTATGGCAGTGGACAGCTAGACGAGACACAGAGTTCAGCCTGACAGCAGACGGATAGAGAGAGTCCAGTGATGCATAGTATGGAATAGTGAGGGTACAGAAAGCTGCTTGGAGATGCCGTATTGATGAGTACATCATTACAATAGAATAATATAGAAATACTGACCCTGACAAAGGGTTTTGGAAAAGAAACATATAGGTCAACAGTTATTTTTTTATGTTTTAAGCTCATATAGTTCATGTTTTTGTAACTTTAGCCATTCACATATGTGCAATACAACTTTTTTCTACTTTAACAGAAACACTGTCATTAAATTACATAGCGCCTATTTGATTCCTGACCACTTTGCAGGACAGCTCTGATTGTATAAGTGTGTCAGTGTTTTTTTCTTCTTTTCCCAGTGCTTTTCAGTGATCCAGTGCCCTGCTCAGGGCTGCTAATGGATGATGTTGATAAAGTAAATGGTTTGCAGCTGATGTGGAGCTGGGTTTTGGGCGCATTGTTTGTTTGTTGTGGGGACCGTCTGTGTATCCGGCTCCCAGGGGACCACGGTGCCACAGGCTCATTTGGCATCTCTCCACCAACCGGCTCATGATGCTCTGCGCTTAGCCTCGCAATTTAGCATTTCCCCTTTCATAACACACACACACACACAAACACACACACACATGCACACACACAAACACACACACACACACACACACATGCACACACACACACACACACACACACATGCACACACACACATATGACACAGGTTAGATTACTAAAAAGAAGTTTACTTGTGTGTTTCATATTAATGTCAATTACCGATACGTTTCTGGTATGACTGAGGCTGTACTAAAGGCAATGGCTGGCCCAGCTCTTTGTTATGTAATAAACTGCAGTATTTGTGTATTGTTTGGTGTTTTGTTTAGTTAACCCCCTGTATTTGCTCATGGTGGTCTTCAGATTGTTAATCTCTCAGTTTAGTGTTTCCATAACACAAAGCATGCAGTCATACATGTGTATGCAAACACAGAAACATACACAAGCACAAACATGCATGAACGGCGGGTAAAGTGATCACTCATCACATGGCGTTTTATGGCCCGTCAGCATCCTTTTAATCAAGATAAATGGTGGAAATGATAACGCATATTATTTTACACAGGCATGCAGCATGTGTGTGAGCTCATGTGTAGTGATGGGAGTGACAGATTAATTCAGTTCAGATGAGTTCTTTAAAGTTGCTTTTCGGGATTATTTTTCCAACTATGTGAATGTATGTTCACGGTACACTTGGCTTTGTTCCGAAGGATGGCTGGATGAAATGCACATTCATATTGAAATATACTAACTATATGTTACGGCATTAATGTTATGAACGGCACTGAATGTCGTCATACACTTAACTGAACAGCAGGTGGAGACACATTCAAGAAAATAAAGCTTCGTGGGATGAAAAGTGGAGACCGTGTGCAAATTAAGCACATGTTAAGTTTTTTCAGTCATTACTTGTGCAAACTGGCCATGTCATTATGACACAAGTAACACGTTACTCCTTCGGGGGTATCAGTTTCTAACTATAATATTTAATTATATTTGAACCTCAGCGCCCCCCTCCACTCCCTCCCGCTGAACAGACTGCCCGTGTCTGCTGTCGCCCGAAGAGCGGTCACGTGACCGTAACCTGAGCCGGGCTGAAGCAGTCGACCAGCAGGCTCCAAGCAACCGCGCGCGATACCCATGGGTCTCGTTCGCACCGTGTGTGCATGTCTCCCGGCTGGCCTCAACAAAGGAGTGGTTAAACTGCATGCACCGAGCTTTGTCAATGGCTGAGGACAGGGTGACGACAGCCAAGCAAAGCGATTCCTTTGTGTCCCCTCTAAAAGGAGAACAGCAGGACAGGAAAGGCAGCGCGTGAAGAAAATAGAGGAAAGTTTTTTTTTTCTTTTTGGAGTTAGGGGGTTGAACGCATGCAGGTGAAATTTAGGATTGTCGTGTAGCCACCCTCTTTACTCCTTGTTGTGAAAGGTTATTGAGACCAAGTTTAATTTGAAGTAGTATAATAATCAGATGTACAAACAATTTAATATTGAACATTTCAATTTTTGAGAGGATTCATTGCACTTACATTTTTAAGGATTGAAAATGCTGTTAGTTGTGTGTGAACTTGATATAATTATTCATAAACAAATATTCCCTGTAGTCATATACACTATATCCGAAACTGATCAGTCTTAACTATTTTCCAAATATTCAGAATAATTGAAATGTGGACGTTGTGGATGTAATGTCGAATATTGACAGTAGAGGGCAATATTAACTTAAAATAATATGACTAGTAACTAGGCATGCAGCTGCTTTTTTTTTTAAAATATACTCCCTACCAGAAGAGGTCAGTATAGATCAAATATTTAATTCAGAGGTTTTCTATTGGTAACTGAATAGAACTGTGGATTGGAAACAAATAACTCCCTTGAATTGGATCAATGACTGTAACTTTAACTTGTCCCCTCATTTGCTTAAGGTAGCGATTGTTTCTTTTTAGACAGATATTTTTAGTTTTAAAAGACTTGCAAACAATTTTTCTGAGTATCATTTCACCCTAAATGAGCCTGTGAACTTTCAGGCTTCTCATATTTCAGATGTGAATGCTTAGTAAATAATTGATCGCTGTGAAATGATTTATCGTTTTTATGAAACATCTGCATTGTTTTCTTTTTGGTGCACATGCCCAGTTCACAGATCCTCATGTGGCACACAGTATTCTTTCTGTTTCCCAGTTTAACTCTTTGCTTCCACACCTTTGTGTGACTACGGTAATCAGAGAGCAGATAACACTATTGCTGAAATATTCTTGCACCATCCGCCTCTCAGCTGCATTCATAAAGGGCAATGCACATATTTCATTTCTCAAGGGGGTCTTTAAGCTGTCTGTTGTCTATATCTGGGAGTTCATAATGTGCAAGAAAAATGTATGCTGTAATCCCAGACTTGTCTATATGAGGGGGTTTGCTGTCTGTAATGTGCCCTTTGGTAAAAGTCAGGATCCCTGAGATTCAGCTGTAAATCAGGTTCCACTTAGAGGAGGGCCCTGGCACGCATCCAAACGCCTCACGCACTGCAGTATTGTTTTTCTTTTAAGGCTAGGATTATTTCTTTTTTAAATAAACACCATGGGAGAGGCCTGGAATATTTTACCATAGGGGCCCGTGTATCAGCTACACAGGAAGCCAGCCTCCCCACCTTCTCATTGGCTGCGCTGCTATCCAATGGCGAATGGGGATGGACGAGGAGGGTTCTCTCATACAAGAAGCCTTTTTCTGCATTTTTTTTTCTTTTTTTTTGTAGTGTGCCTCTGCTGTGGCCCATTGGAACAGAACCACAGAGATTCCAGATGGGAGCAGCTGAACCCTGTGATTCTGCCTGGAAAGTACCAGAGAACCAGTGCTCAGCCTCTGCCAGCGGCCCAACTTAGATCAAGGGAAAAAGCAGAAACAAGAGGAGGCTCTCTCTCTCTGTGGGCCTGCGAGGGAGAGAGAGAGATAGATTGAGAAAGGGGAAGGGGAGGGGGTGAGTGAGAGAGAGAGAGAGAGAGAGAGAGAGAGAGAGAGAGAGAGAGAGAGAGAGTGAATGGGGGGGAGACTACAGCCAAGCCATAGAGAATCGCCACCACAGATATCCATGCCCAGGGAGATGAGATAGACCATGTGGTGGCTGAAAAAGGGGGAGGGGGACTGGGGGTGTGGGAGGGGACAGAGATGCCCTTTCCCCTACATTGTGAATAACGCCATGACATACGTTATGGCAAATCTAAAAAAGAAAATCCATGATAATCACCCTCGACTTTAATTCAATTAGATTCATTTCAAAACTACTCTATTACAAACAGGCCTTGTTACAGTCTGCAACCCCCATTGACATGAGGGACTGTCTTTCGACTGAATCCAGTTTTTTTTTCATATTTTATGCCTAATCTTTGTGGTCCTGATTTTGTGCAGTCTTTTGTATGTTCACACTCTGTTTGATTCACTAAGGGAAGAGATGTTCAAACAAGGATCAATAACATTTGTTGTAAAGCTTCATGTGTGTTGACATTTTGCAATTTAGAACTCTTTAGCAGTACTTTACATGTTGTAAGCCAAAAGTCACATAACAGACCCCTCTGCCATGTTTCTTTTATCTGTTTATTTATTGACATCATATAAGCAGAGGTGGAAAACCCTGACTTGAGAGCATAGAAATACTACCATGCATTTGTTCCACATATGTCCTAAACCACCTCTTTTTACTAATTAGCTTCCCTGTCTAGCTAATGATTTTCGCTAATTAGCATCAGATAGTTTTGTGCATTGGGTAAACGAATACATGACAGTACTGTTACTTTCTAAGGCCTGGAGTTTTTCAACCTCTGTTCTCAAGTTATGCATTTTCTGTTATCATTTTGTCAGTTTGAAATAATGTTTCGTGAATGTACACACCTTCAGAGTATGGTTGACATGCCGATAATGCAAACAATTAAGCTTAGGAGATGGAGACATAGAGAGAGAGAGAAAGAGGGAGGGGAGGGAGGTGTAGGGAAAATGGGGAAGGAAACAGGAAAGACCCTGGGAAACGGTCATGAATCTGTCAGTTTCACATAAGTTACACACTGGAAAATCACAGAACCTGTCAGTGGTTCAGCTGAGGTACGCTGGAGCCCGTGGAGGGTTAGCGCTATCACATGGAGGGGCTAAAGGACAGAAAAGCATAAAGGTCAAAACCCTGTTATATAACCTACGGTTTCCTTCCAAATGCACTTAAGCTACACAATGTAGCCTCACTAATGACTACATGATGTATATATATATATAGGTGTACCTCAGTTTCACAGCAACAAGACATTATCACTGTTATTACACCCTTTTACCCTGAAATGTTGCTTTAGGTTTTTTGTTAATCTTGCACTTGAACTTTTTATCTCATTAGTAGCAAGAGCACTAATAATTGTGGATTGTATATTATTAAATCACAGGTACAGCAGGGTAAGAGTAATAAACTGGTTATGGGTGTGCTGTGGCTCCTTAAAGCAAAGGCATCACATTTGGGTGGTGCTGTCCATGTCAGCGTTCGGGGTGAGGGGGTGTTCACGGCGCAGCGTGACAGGCGCACCGCCTTGGAGGAGCCGATCTCACCTCACCCCCATGTCTTTATTTTTGGACCCGGGCCCCATTCACACAGCACTGCCGCTGAGCTGGATGAGGTAAAAATATCACGGCATGCTGGAACTGGTAATCTCTTGTGTAATAACCCTCGCTTCGACACGGCCGTGACAGTCATAAAGCTTATGAAACAGGTCCGTGTGACAGTACAGAAAGCCCGTGCATGGATGGGGGGTGGCAGTGGTGGGGGTGTTAATGTGTGACTCCACAGCCCAGCTACACATTGGGGCCTCACCTTCACCTTCACCAAAATGGTCAGCAGCCTGGGCTACCTTCTCTCGAAGCTGGATGTACATTTCAAAAAGTCTACGACAGCTTTTCTGTTTATTTATATATATATAAATCATTTTGCTGATATGCACCATAACCTGACAAGTATTAAATTCAGATTTAGCTTTCAGACATATTCTTGGAATCCCCAGCTTATCACACTGGGTTATTTCCTCTGTCTGGATGTCTGTCTGTGACACAGAAGCGGGAGCAGTGGTTTTCTGAGAGTCAGGCGTGATACACTGGAAAATGATCCTACTACAGACTTACAATGCTCTGTGTATGAAATTAATGACAGGCGCATATGGAGGGCATGCCCTCCGGAAATGTTTCCGATCTATGTGTGTTAAGACCAATAAATGTTGTATATTGTGGGACGTTTTTGCCCTGTGCTCAGCTGGCCCCCCCTCCCCTCTTTCTTCTCTCTCAGTATCTTTCAGAGCCCACCCCCAATCTCTCAAATATAAGTTCATGCTTGTGATGCTTTATTTGCAGGAAATACAAAAGCAAGTATTGCCGCAGTGTACAATGATATGTTTAAAAATTAAATACCAAATCTCTCCCTTTTTGTTTCTCTCTTCCCTCTCTGTCTTACTCCCTCCCTCTCCTTCTCATATCTCCCTCACTCTCCATGTCTCTCCCCCTCTCCTTCCCTCTCTCTCTTCTGTCTCTCTTTCTTTCCTCTCCCCTCCTCCTTCCCTCTCTCTGTGTCTCCTTTTCCCTCCCTCTCTCTTCCTCTCCCCCTCCAACTCTCTCCTTTCCTCCCTCCCTCTCTCTCAGGCCCTCAGGAGAAGGGTAACCTGAGAGACATGCAGGAAGGTGGCCTGGCCGCAGAGCTTCCATTCACCCATACAGAGGGCAGCACAAGGCTCATGCTAACTGCTAACTGCCCATACACACCTATCAGAGGAGGGCAGTACAGGGCTAATGCTAACTGCTCACTGCCCATACACCCCGACCTGAGGGGAGCAGTCCAGGGCTAATGCTAACTGCTAACTGTCCATATAGCCACACAGAGGGGAGCAGCACAGATGCTAATGCTAACTACGCTGCAGGCTACAGCTCGTATCCAGTCTGGCCACTTCCCCGTCGCCTGTCACCACAGCCCACCCACAGGGGGTTTAGAGTCACACACACACACACACCTGTGCCACACTGATTTGCATTGAACCTGTTGGTTGTTCTTTTTTGAAAAGAACTTAATGAACCGTAATTTGAAAGATTGACAGAGAGCTCAATTTGTTACCTCTCTTTCTTTGGTGTTACTATAGTGAGAAAGAGAGGAGGGAGGGGGAGAGACAGGGAAAACTCTTGGGTGTTACGACAGTGGCTTGATTGTAAATGTCTGATCACTTTGGATGCATAAAATGAGAAACTAGATATTTACCTGTATTCAACATAAAAGTGTAGGTATGAGCTTCCTAAACTTTTTCAGAAATTTAAATTCAATATTATGTTAGTTTTTTCAAGATTTGACTTTTTTGTGTTGTATTTCACATTTTTAAAGTTGTATGAGTGTATTTTTTAATTAGTATTTTTGCTAAGGAGAACATACTGTGCACTTTTGTCCAGTTGTTATGAAAACCCACATCAAAGATGATTAGAGTAAAGTAGGTCACTTGTCAAGATTGTCAGACCAAGCAGGCCACTTCAAAATGTGTAAGTGTCCTTGTTACTATGCCAACAAGAAACAGGCATAAATAGTAGCTGATATTTAATATCTGACCCACACACAGGCACACACAACACACACCCCCATAGTGGAAGAACTTCAGCTAATGGCGGTACTGGTTTCTGGAAGGCCTCAGCCAATGACAGTGCGGAATGTCAGGGCTGGTATGTATTGACTTGCTACAGGATCCCTCTCCGCGCTGACTGAGCCGTCCTATCAGGTGTCCTGACCCGGCGTCATTCTTGCGAACCACCTGAGAGCCTGAGATTACGGCAAGTGTCCGCGGCAGAAGTGTGTGACGACAGATTGACGGAGGCCCAGTTCCATAAATACAAACAGAGAAGGCTCCAGCACTACTGAACCGTGCACAAAAAAACGGCCGCGCTTTGTTTATTTTGACTACACACTTCATGCAACTCAATTATGTGGTCTTTTTACTTCGGACGTAGTTCAATGATTTGTGGTTTTGCAACTGAGATAGGCTGCTGATGCACTTTTTGCTTGCCAACACAACACCTGAATTTAGAAGAGTGATTATGGGTCCATTAAAAGTATCTCTTTCAAACAGTTGAACTGAGTTAGGTCCCATGAAAGCACAAGGGGAACTTTCTTTACCTGGATAACTTCAAAAGAGACAAATTGAAACAATTAGGACTAAAAACAATTTTAATGAGCAGGTCAAGAGGAGGCTAATGATTTTTCATCAAAGTTATCTTCAGAAGAGAGAAAAGTTGCTGCAAACTCATAGCTCCAGTGTAAAAATATTTAGAACAATAAACAAGATTTTAGGGTTGGTGGTATAAGCGTGTGACTTAATACTCTGATGACTTCATCCTGCACCTCATCAATCCGAGCGTGTGTTTCTCTTTCCAATGACATTACACACACAATTTTACTCACACATCCCAGTCGAGCCTTGAGCAGGGACAACAGTTGTGATGGATTGGAACCTGAAGGAAAACAAGCGCTTTGGCCCATGGGGGGTAGGCGCTGGGGTTGCGGGGAGGCGTGTGTGGGGGGGGGGGGCGGCGCGGAGCCTCTCTTTAATGTCAGAGGTGTGATCGCTGTCATTGTAATCTCCTTGTACAAACACAGCACTCAGGCCATCCATCAAGCCACATCAAAGAGCAGGAGCACACAAGATCATCTGTGCCAGAGATACCGTCCCTACCCCCCATTCCACTGCCCCACCCCCTTTCCCTCCTGGGGGTATTGAGGGGTGGGGGGGGGAGGGTGGAGTAGACACCATGTTCAGACCAGCTTCCTGAACTCCTGTACTAGAAACCCCCTTCCCCCCTCACCCCATCCCCCCGAAAAACATGCGAGGCACAGAGAGAAAAAGTGCTGCCAGCTCGGAGCACAGAAAATCGCACTTCCTTTAATTGTAAGATCTGAAGTCAGGACCAGAGAGCAGCAACGCTCTGTCTGAGACAAAGGCGAAGACTGACCTGCCAAAAACTCAAGCGTGTGGAAAACTAATCAGCAATTCATTTGGGTTAAAGATGCAGAAGAACACACAAAAAACACGCACACACACGCAAACACACAATTAATCTCAGACGCTAATAATTTTCCTATTTCACACAGTAGAAGCATGGCAGCGGGTGGCAATTAGCGTAAATAATGACCCTCTTTTCCCCAGTGGCAGCCAGCAGAGAACACAGACGGACAGGGGGTCCGTCTGATATGAGGGAAATTCAGCCCTCCGAATTGTGCTTTAATGACAGTTACTGTTAACAGCCATATACCTCCCCCCCTCGCTGCCTATCACATAGGGAGGAGGCCTGAGCTCGTACCACCCAGACAGCCTGGAGCAGCTGCTCCTTCCCAGGCCTCGTCCCTCCCCTTTCCAGCCAGGGTACAGGGGATCCACATGCCTGCCATGTGCGCAGCATCGTCTCTGAGTCTCAAATGGAAGGTTCTGCTTTTACTGTCCCCTACAGATTGCCCCCAAGACTGCAGTTAAAATCCATATGGTCACATTCTGACCACATAGCAGAGTGTTCTGATCTGCCACTACTGTAATGAACCACAATTCTTAGTTGTGATGCATTGATAACTGTTAAACTGTTGGAGATTAAAAAGGTTCTTCTTAGCTAACTAGTGCAAACGCATCATAAACTTTACATTTAAGCATTTAGCAGCTGCTAGCAGCTGAGTGACTTATGCTATCTGTTTACACAGCTGAATATATACTGAAGTAATGCAGGTGGATTGCAATGTATGTTATTGTTGATAACTGTTAAACCGCTGAAGATGAAAACGTTTCTTCTAGCTAGCTTAGGCAAATACATTGTTACATTTACATTTAGGAATTTAGCAGTTGCTAGCAGCTGAATGACCTACACTGTCTGTTTATACAGCTGGATATAGACTGAAGCAATGCAGGTGAAGTATCTCACTAAAGGGTGTCAAACTTGCAACCTTTGAGATACAAGCCCAACTCCCCAGCCATGAAAATACAATATTTATGGATTCACGTCAGAAATTGCACGTGGTCCATTACAGACACATGAAATGATGGACACGATTATGAAATTTCACTAGCACTTTGATAACCTTGTCCCCAAAGAAATGCACTTTGTGTTGTAAGTCGCTCTGGATAAGAGCGTCTGCAAAATGCCTGTAATGTAATTTAAATGTAATGTAATGAAATGTTGAGTAAAATAATTGTGTGCGCGCCATACTGATGTTTTACAGGGGGGAAAGCCTGTCTGTTTCCTGTGACAAAGCTGCAGCGGCCATCGCTCTTTTTCAGGCTCTGAGATTCGCCCTGAGGTCGTGTCCCATCTCACAATAAAGAGAACAGGGAGATTGGCAAGGGTTCTGTGGCAGTCATTTAATTAAAGCAAGTGCATGTTTGCAATAGCTGTGACCAGGCCACTCCCACTGCCACGCCCCCTACAAGCCAATTTGCATGAACAGAAACACACACCTTCATACCCACACACTTGACCTCCATGCCAAATTTCAGCCTCCTAGTGTGAAAACTGGCTGGGTGGGGATGGAGAAATTATTGTGGACTAACCAACCAACAGACAGAGCGACCCATAGAGCTGCTGGTTGCAGCTAAAAATATAAATCCCCCTTGGCTTGAGGCTTGATTTTAAAAAAAAGAAAATTGTGAAGCCGTCCTTCTTCTTTTTTTTTTTTATTTTTGAGTGTCGCACAGTGTATTATTTTTAGATCTTTTATTTTACATCTCTTTAGGTCTGCTCTGCTGCCCACAGCTGTTGTCTGCCCACATCTCTGCCTGGAGTCTGGAGGCCATTAAATGATACCCCATTCCTGCTTGCTGTCTTTGCTCCTTTACATTCTGAGCCCCCTGTCCTCTCCCTCTTACCCCCCCGCATTCGCTCCTGCTCGTCACCTTCACTTCTCCGTCAGCTCTCCTTTTCTATCCCCCTCTCCTCCCTTCTCCTCTGTCCTCCTCCCTTCTCTCCCACCTTCCTCTCTTCGCCCATCCTCTATTCTCCTTTGTCTTCCTCCTCCTCCTCCTCCCGGTCTCCTCACCTTTGGTCTTTACTCCCTTCCCGTGTCTCTGTCCTCTGTGTGACCCCCCCCGCACCGATCCTGCCCGTCTCGCCGTACGTGTCATCAGCACACAGAACAGAATGTGCCATGCCCACTTCCACCAAAGGTACAGGGAAATCCGACTCTGTTATGAGTCCCTGTTCTATCATATTTTTCACCAAGTTAGATTCACCAAACCTGTGGCCCCAGTCATAGGAGACGGGATTGTGTGTGTGTGTGTGTGTGTGTGTGTGTGTGCTTGTGTATATATGAATTACACCCCAGTGATAAGGATTGAAGAAAAAAAGCATGACATCACCACAATGCAAAACTTGTAATCATATATCAGACTTTGTCTTGTTTCTGAAACGGAAGAGCTGAATTTAGAGAGCAGTGCCCTTCTTCGCAGCCACTCCCTCACAGACATATTAATGCTTTTCTCATTTCACGGGCTGGCCTGCTCCCACCTCTGAGTGGTTTTCCATTATCTTTATTTTTCAGTCTGAATGAGCAGTAACTTTTGGAGCAGCTTGCTTTCCTTGCACCTTCCAAGACTGCAATACTTTCAGGCGCTGTGGCATGACGGTAAGGTAAAACACCATCCCTGACCAATGTAAGGAAAAATAGGAAGTCGCTCCAGGCAGAGATAAAAAAACAAGCTAGGAAAGAGCAATGGGAACTAATACTTTGGAGACAGCCACCAGTACCATTGACTGGACAGCCAGGCAGCCATTTTGACCTGAGCAATAGTTAAAATCCCAGCTCCTCCAAGAATCAATTCTAAAAAAATGTTTTGAGGTAACAGCAAAATAATGCATGGATGACTGACCTTGGCTTTCACAAGTGCATAGAATTAAAGATAAATAAATGAACAATTTTCAAAATGCCTGTGACATCACGGGTCACGGCACTGGGCGCAGGCATGGCAGTGGAAACCTAGCCTCTGCCAGATGTGATGCTATGTGGAAAATCTCGCTGTGGGTGAATAGATCACCAACACTCCCACATTGCATCTGCATCTCCTGCACTGCTGCGGAGACCGTGTGTGTGAGTGCTGGGCGATCTGCTCGGAGACCATGTGAGTGAGTGCTGGGCGATCTGCTCGGAGACCGTGTGTGTGAGTGCTGGGCGATCTGCTCGGAGACCGTGTGTGTGAGTGCTGGGAGATCTGCTCGGAGACCGTGTGTATGAGTGCTGGGCGATCTGCTCGATAAACAATAATGTGACATTTTGACATTTTTGTTGTTGTGTTGAGGACACTTAAAGCTCCCTCGGGAACCCTCCCAATCTCTTTCCAGGATTGTCGCAGGCCGCCAGCATTTTTTTAATACATTTTTTTTTGTATACAAATAGTTTTACAGGAAGGCTGTTGTATTAATACTAATGGATTAATCCTAACACAACAAGACAGGGCTGATGGCAAATTCTTTTCTGAGAGCCTTTGCTGGAGTCAGGATGCAGAGTCCTTTTCTGAGTCTCTCAGTAAATACACAAGGGGCAGAGAAATTACATTATCTTGGCTGTATCAAGGAAAAGACAAGGCCATTCCAGGAGAGTGAGATGACAGCATTGTGGAGCTTCTCTGTTTCACCTCCCTGTTCCCTCTGTCGTTTGTCAGCATGAGGTCAGAGTCATCACCCTGGCCCCCCGCCCACAGAGGTGGTTGTTCCTCTAAGGGGGTGGGGGGTGCAGCAGAGAATCCCAGTGGACCTTCGCTAGGTGTGATTCTCTGACCCGCCCCACCCCAACCCCCACACCCACCTCCCACACACACACACACACACACACACACACACACACACACACACACACATACATCCCCCCATCCCCCATCCCCTCAGTCTGAACACACCTCCTCCCTGATGACAGACAACTGGGGACAACTGCCCAGTCCATGAGCTAGCGGATACACATCCCCCCCACCTCACCCTCCCACCTCCCACCTCTATCCCTCTTTCTCTGGAAACAAAAACACACTGGGGGGCAAAAACACAAACACCAGGACATAAAGCAGGAGCCCTGGTCCAGGGGTGGGTGGGAGGGCGGGTGGGGAACTGTTTGCAGTTTCTCATTTTCCAGCTCTATCTTCCCACCGGGCTTTCTATCTCTCCGCAGCGAGGCCTGTTTGTCTTCCCCTTGTGAAAATAACGCTTCAGAAAGACCAGGGGCTAGGATACAATGGAGGAACCGGGGTGTTGTTTGTGAGAGACGGGACCGTTGTGTGTTATGATTGTTAGCCCTGCACAGTCTGCTGGTTTGGCTTTTAACGGCTATTTCGACAGGAGGAGACCACAAATTAAACAGCCTCACGGGGTTTAGATAAACAGCTTGGCTCACTAACACTAACTCAACAATGACACAGCTATACATTGGCGAGCTGTTGAATAGTAAACGTTTTCCTGTTCACACCACCTTTTATGACGGTGCTTTTGTTTCCTAATGAAAAAGTGGCAGAAGATGGGAAAGTTTCCAGTGATTTGCCTCTATTTGTTTTTTTTTTCCTTTTGTAATTTATTTACGCTACATCCAAACTAGTTCATCTCTTTGCTGACTTTATGAGGAGGAGGCATTGGCCCCTCCGATTCACATGGCAGCACGCCTTCTCTTCTTTAACACACTGCTCTGTTTTTTTTTTTTTTTGCTTATCACGGTCAGATATCACGTCAAGATAAATTCTCCATGTGTTACACAAGACATGAGAAGATGTTCACGAAGCCTGCGATGACAACAACAGCAAGATGGGGCTTAACTGCGGCTTCCCGCAGATATCTGTGCCAGTTATGTGTGTGAAAATATGTATTTGAAAACCTCATCAAGGGTGACACTGATTCATGTAATCCCTTGAAAAGTTGGGCAATGGTGCAATTAGAAGTTACTGCCATGTATAGGTGTAATTGTTTTGCTGGTTGAGAGTTCTCTGCAATTCAATAAGGCCTGATCAAACCCTTAGGTTTCCGTACCAGGATGCCAGAGAAGGAGGCCTAAATTTCCGGTGCCTTCTGCCAATAAAGGCATGGGATGGAGAAGGCTGAGTAATGGTGTGTTTCTATGTTGGGGCCGGCAGCTGCATTCTGGCCTGCTTACATACAGGGGTGTGGTGGGGGGTGGAGGCGGGGAATGGTGGCCTTGATTCTCACTGTGCCAAGTGTGTACTGGGGGTGGTGGTGGGGGGGTTAGGTTGGTGAGTCACAGTTACCACAGACTAACGCCCCCCTCAAACCCCCCCGAAGCCTGGAATGCCTTTCATTCTGGATACAATTAAAATTCCCGAAATACGAGACCGCATTCCCCCCCCCCACAGAACAGCCTGGGCGGAGGAAGAACGGGACGGGGAGGAAGAAGAAGAAGAAGAAGAAGAGGAAAGGTTGGCAAGAGCGACCGGGACTTTCCCCAGCAAGCTGGAGGACTGGAGGTTGGGTGGGAGGAAGGAGAGTCGGGCTCTGTGAAAGCACAAACGGAGCTGGATTGAGTTACCATGCAATCAGCCCTGCAGAGGAACAGAGCAGAGAGAGAGAGAGAGCACATTCAGCCGCTGCCCCGCTGCACTGTCTGCTCTGAATCTGATATTAAAACACAGCATGTTTCCATTCTGGATTGCATCTTTGAACATTCACAGGACATGCAACTTCAGGTCATACCCTGACCCTGCCATGCTGCTAGCATTGATGACAGTGTGGTGCAGGGGTGATCTGCAGGTTTTTGTTCCGGCAAATTATTCCGGCTTCATTTTCCACACAGCTGTGCGAAACCGATTTCTGCTTTGTTCCTATATCCAGACCACAGTAAAAGGTTTCCACCAATGATACATGTGCCGTTCTGCAGCTGTAGCTTATGACTTAATCTATAAAAAAACAGATCAAAAAATGATTGGTCTAATTAAATAATTAAGAGCAGAAGCTGGAATGAAATCCTGAAATAGATCAGCCCTCTTTACTCTCCACTATCGCAGTGCTATGCTAACAGCCCTCTTTAGGCTCCTGTACCACAGCGCTATGCTAACGGCTTTCTTTACGTTCCTCTACCGCAGTGCTATGCTAACGGCCTTCTTTAGGCTCCTCTACCACAGCGCTATGCAAACGGCCTTCTTTAGGCTCCTCTACCGCAGCGCTATGCTAACGGCCTTCTTTAGGCTCCTCTACCGCAGCGCTATGCTACGGCCTTCTTTACCCTCATCTACCGCAGCGCTATGCTAATCACTGAACCGCAGGGCCACCTGCACAGACTTTTCAATGTGACCTTTCATCTTTCACCCCTCTATAAGAGGGAGCTGATTCGAACAGGAGAGCTGAAATTATGATTTTTCATACACACCTGGGCCTCACTGCTGTCATGGGAGCCTGTGTTAAGTAGCTCGAGATGTTACATGTATTTCATACTGTATATTGGAGGAAGACAAACCTGTCTTTGTTGACCTTTGCATATATTTGGCATCAAACCTATATGTTTTACTGTAACATGCAGAGGCAATAGGGTTTTTTTTCTAGAATGTTCCCCACATATCAGCTTAGGTGGACAGACAGGGATTTGTTTCTCCAGCAAAGCTGGGGAATGATTAGATGGCCAGACTGTGAAACTTGAATTTGGAATCTGGCCAGGACACAAGTCATTTGATCGTTAATGAGCACAGCAAATCGAGACTTGAGTTTAACATTTTATCTGTAAGGACAGGATGAGGTTCTTGGAGCAAACACACTCTCTAAAGCTTATAACATACAATACATTTTCCTTTTTTAAGCTCAGTCAGGAAAAAAAAGCTGCCTTTTTTGAGATCAGAACAAAATCCTCTTTGCAGACTCCCCTGGAGTGTGAAATTGGAGCCGTGTGGGGGTGCATGTGAGCTTCTGTGAACCAGCTCTGGCACTCTGGTCCAGTTAGTGCTTTAAGCATGTGTGTGTATGGCAGTGAGCATATATGTGCGTATGTATGAGTGTGGGCATATGTGTGTGTATGAATGTGTGCATGCCTGTGTGTGTGCCTATGAGTGTGTGCATGTGTGTGAGTGTGTGCATACATGTATATGTGTGTGTGTGTGTGTGTGTGTGTGTGTGTGTGTGTGTGTGTGTGTGTGTGTGTGTGTGTGTGTGTGTGTGTGTGTGTGTGTGTGTGAAACTCTGTCTTGGTGTGTACAGATGTATGTGCATGTGAGGAAGTGTGTGCAAGAATGTACGTGCATCCACATGTTTGTGTACATGCATGTATTTGTGTGCATGTGTGACTGAATGTGAATGTAAACCTATGTGTGTGTTTTTGTGTGGGTGTGTGTCCATGACTATTACATACATGTATGTGTGAGAGTGTATTCATGCATATGTGAAGGGCTGTGTTTGGATATGAGTGTGTGTTCACATCTGTGTTGGTGCACATACATAAAGCATGTGCATGAGAGCTAATGAACACAATGCACAATTATGTGTGTTTACATGTGTGTTTAACTAGCTGCAAATGTGTATACACGAATGTACATGCATACTTGGCAATGTGCATACATATGTGCCTTGATGGGCGTGTGTGTGTATGTGTATGTGAGAGAGAGAGAGGGAGAGAGCGTCTGTTTTGCACATGTGAGAGCCCGTAACCGTCTTTGTGCACAGACATGTGTGTGTGTGTGCACATATGTGTGTGTGAGAAAACACCCCTGTGGATCGTGACTGATCGTGTTTTTGCTAAGCGCTCCGTCAAGCATGAGTTCAACAACACAGTAAGGTCGCCGTGGACGCGGTTCCGCTTGGCGTCAGTGTGTGAGCTTATCAGGCTCCCCTCAGCCCTCTCCTCTTCCAAGAGGAGTGGTGGTCTCAGATCAATTGGAACATACGCTGTATTGTGATTAGCTCGGTAATAGGGTAAATTATTCATGTGAATATGACCATAGACATGTAAACTTATACAGTTATGACCTCCCTCTCTGCAGGGCTCTCTCCAACTAGGGATCAATTGCACACAAATCAATGTACAACTCTGAAAATGGAACAGGTCGTGGAATAACATACAATGTGCAACAGAGAGACACTATCAAATGCACCAGTATGAAATGTGAAAATGGATGCAATACATTGTATTGACATTCTGTGTTTTTCATCATTAATCACCTTGCTAGTGATAAAAACTTAATGCAGTTATTGTTTATTACTATTAATTTCCTGCACCTTGTTAATTTACAATACTACTGTCAAGCTAGATACTTTTGCTGTGGAGAGCTCAGCGATCTACACTGACTGGTGAAGCTGGGGAGCCTGTTTCACTGAGAAACCATGCATTTTCTGTAGCTACCAAATGCTACCATTACTTATTATGTAGCCAACTTTTGAGGAGTGGAACCTCATCTCAGTCCTTAGAAATCTCAGTATTAATGGTTTAGAGACACTTTGCACATGAATGTACGTTTAGCTGGTGCTGTTTCCCAGCTGAGAGACTGTTATACGGCCCACAGATTATGTCAGTACCAGGGAGCTCTGGTTACATCACGGAGGTGAACACTGTAAACACAAACCAGGTGAAGCATTAACCTGGATGACCCCTTTCATATCGAAGCTGAGATGTGCTTGACACGGAACTCACCCCTACTCCTGACCCAGGTCACACGCATGGGTCATTGAACCTGGGTTAACCCATTTACTTGCTTGGCAAATCCATGAGTTCTCTGTTTTGGGTCAGTGTAAAAGGGGTATGATTTGGTGATTCTGAACATGTTGTATTTAATGACTTGTCGAGGTTAGACTAAAACAGGGAGGGAAATATGCTTTTGTTTCAATAAATTGCCTACTCAGCTAGCTAGCTCTCGACATACACCATCTCTTGTCCATTTCTAGACCCTGGTCATCTGCAGACACCCGATCACTCTTCACCTGCTATACTTGAGCTTATCAAGAAATTTAGCTAATTCAGACTGTCAGATCACATAAATAACAAATTAAATGCTAAAAAAGAAGTGAGCACGATATCCAGAAAAAATATACCCTCTTTGGCTATTCCTAAACTAGACATATCACCTTACTGGTGATAAACTAGCTTTAATGTGAACACAGAGTGTGAATATACATAGTTTTGCATGTAAACACTTAACCCCATGCTTCCATCTTTGTTTGTGAAAATAAGAGGTTTCAAATGCTTTCAGGCACCTGTGCTGGTTTTTGCATGTGGTTTTTGTATGAGTATCACAGACATGGTGGTGACCACATTTGAGGTGATCTTTGCTGTGGGAAGTTGTTTGGCCATGTCTACAGTCAAACGCACAGCCCACAGAGTATCCTAATCATTGTGGCAAAACAAAACCCAGCCAACACCTCAACAAGAGGGTCACTTCCACACATTCACCGACCGCCCTCAACCACAACCCGAGAGTCTGAGAGTGGGGACCCTGCACCTCTCTCAATGGCTTTAGTCCTGTCATGGGGGGGGTCTCTATCCATCTTCCTCATAGTTGTTTGTGTTTTCTTTTTTTTTCGCCACCCCCCTCCCCCCTCCCCGGGGGGCTTCCTGGCCTCGCCACACACCTCCTCCTGGGATCATGAAGGCATGCCTGTCGCCCCTTCCTTCCCTCCATGAGAAGCCGGTCCCTATCCTGGTCCCACTCCCCAGGGCCTGGCAAGGCCCATCGCTTTGTTGGCTCGCTCCAGGAAACTCATGTCACTGAGAAGGATGTCTGCCCAGTTACATAACCCAAGCTGCCCGGCTGACCTTTGAACTATCTTGTATTTTGCCACGGTTTTTCGCCCACTACCCACAAAACCCATGGCTCCTCCCCTTCGCCCCCCCCCCCCCCCATACCCTCCCGATGCATGAAAACTCACTCGTGCAAAGCAAAGGATCCACAGCTCTGTTACCTCAATTACAGCACATGCTGGAAATCTCCGTCACGTCTTTTGTAAAAACTGTTTTGTAGTCCTAGCTTGACTTTAGCTGTCTTCTTAAAAGACAAAAGTTTAGAGTAGCTCAGACTTTGACTGTAGGTGTTTTGTAAAACCAAAAGGCAGTTCAGACCTCTTGTTTTGTTTTCGTGGTTACTGTTTAACCATTCTCTCTGGGGATTATCACATGTACATACAGTCCTGCAGTACGCTCTGTGATAAGCTGCCTGGTCCCTAGCCTGTCAGACTGGTACGACATGTTCCCTGCATGCTTCACACATGTGTTCACACACAAAAAACACACACACACACACACACACACACACACACACATACACACACATACACACACACACACACACACACACACACACACACACACACATATGCACACACACACACACACACACACACATATGCACACACACACACACACACACACACACACACACATACACACACACACACACACACACACACACACACACACACACACACACACACACACACACACACACATACACACACAGAGGCTTTTTCACAGCACTAACTCCCCCCCCAGTCACATATCTCACCCCTCCATGTGCCCCCTGGGACAGCTCATCTGGGGGTCAGGTTGAGATGGCGGCCCAAATCCCTTCACCAAAAACAGCCTTGGGACCCATCAACACCAGGCCACTAGTCACAGCACAGGCCCAGAGAGAGACCCAGAGAGAGAGCAAGACGGAGACTCCACAAACTACAACTTTATGTTCTTTTTCTGGCCCACCACCCACCCCACCCCACCCCACCTTCCTTTAAAGCAGTGAGAAAAACACAGAGTCGATTAGCTCAGTCAATCTCCTCAATCATGGCCACCCGTTCGGGCCCCTATTCTCCGTGCCTGAACCCTCGCGTATGAGCTGGGCTTTGTATGACGGGTCATTTATCTGAGCTGCAGGCTCAGGGCCTCAGCGCATTCTGTACATTACAGGTAAAGACCTGAAATTCCCAGAAAGAAGGAGGGGATGAGGCGACCCTGCAAGCCTGAACGCTCCCCTCGGCTGTGGGGGTGACCCGCTTCCCCCGTCTGTACGGTTAAAGAAAAAAAAGACAAAACAAGGCAAAGCAAAACAAAGCAGAACTCTTTAACGTTCTACAATTAGATTTTCTTTAAATTGATGCCAGATATACACCGCATGTCTTGTTCTTCAATATGTAATATACATTTATATACTGTATGTATCTAACTATGAGTTTTGTTGTGTTTTCTTGGACAGTGAAGATATTCCCTTTACAAAACCATTTAAATTGTATTAGCATATCATTTTATATATAATAAAATGAAGCTAATGATTAAATTACACAGTCAGTTACATTGTATTAATTTTGCTGATGCTATTAACCAGAGCGACTTGCAATGGAAAAGAACATACATGCATCTACAGAGAAGCAATAATGATAATAATATTGCAAAATAATTTGTTTAACTTAGTCATACAGTTTATCTTAAACGCTTAAGAAGAATCACGGGATTTGAAAACATAATGTTAAAAAAAGAGTTGATGTAATCAGAGGACGCTTTCGTACAAACAGATTGGTTTATAAGAAACTTATGTAACTGTTATCAACGGTCCAGGACTGAATTGTTTTTCAATTGTTTGTCTATTCCTGTCTGTAATAATCTAGAACATCTGAGTATTTATATAAAGTTTTAAACTCAAATTGAATTCAAAATTAAATTCAATTGGATGCAATTAAATTTGCATTGTGTATGTGCATACTACAGCATATTATAAGAAGACACAGTATCTATGGCAAAATATATTTTATACAGAGCATCCCCTCTGATGTAACAATTACTCTTGAATTTCATTTGAACTTTAACTTTTAATTTAATGTGGAATTGAGTAGTAGATGATTGTATCGCTGAGCTTGGGCAAGCAGCACTGGGAACTGAAATCATATATCGTTCTTTTAATATGCTTTGCACATGTTTGAATACCTGTAAATTTGGGGTAGAGACTGTCACCTGTGTGCGTGGCAATTAAAGCAACCGTGTCACCTGGTGACGTAAGCGATTGTTCACACCTGGTGGAGGACAGACCAGGTGTGCACAAACAGAGAAAAGCTGGTATACTCTTCACTATTCTGGAAATGTGATAGTGATGAAGGAGAAAGAGAATGAATGGGAGTATATATTTTCTAAGAATGAAAAATGAAACAATTGCACACTCTCTGGGCTCCTTTTTTTCTCTCTTATTTTTTTGGAAACAACCAATATCTCAGTGATTTGTGTCTTTGTCAGGTTTCTGAAGCAGGGATGCAGAGGTTAAGAGATATGCAGACATGTACACAGGTGACAGGCGCAAACAAATGCTAACATGTGACATGCTGACTTAATCAGAAACCAGTGGGGCATTCTTTCCGTATTTTTCCACTGTATTTGTTCCCTCCAAGCACCTGTTTCTCTTTACTGAACAGCATTACAAACTTTATCTTTGTAAAATTAAAAATGTGACTCCTAATCATGAATGTAGTCTTTAATTGGAACTCTACTACCTTTCTTGCACATTCATTGAATTATCAATAATGTAACGTGCATATTATGTAGCATTATTGTTGCACTTATACTCTGTGTTGTTTGACACCTTGAATAAGTTAAAGTATTAAATAAGATTATATGGTCAGACATGTAATTCCTAATCCCTGGGGAACGTCACACTCCTGGTATGCTGTGGGTGAGGAGACGTCTACAGAAATTCACCAGGTGTGTCAAAGCCATTTGGATTCAGACAGATTTAGCGTACAGCCGTCTCTCTTGATTAAACATGAAGAATCTTGGCCAGCCATCAGGAAAGACCCTTCAAACACTGACCAATCACAGAGCAGGACGGTGTAAATGATCTGAACATCCACATCACATAAACACTGTGGCAGAAAGGGTACAGGTAGTACAGTGTAATGCTAAAATATGGACGTTCACATGGAAGTAGCTATCCACACATTTGAAATAGTGCAGTCATTGAGATTAAACCTTTTTTTTTCTCTTAGAAATCACTAATCACACTATGGTTGAGTGCTCATTGGAGGAGCATTTGGAGGAGAGTTACTCCTCTGACTTGAAGACAGCTAGTCTCATGTCAGTACCTGGTCTGTAGATAGAGGGCACTTGTGTAGCAGAAACCCAAGAAAACCCTGACTGACATTAGCCCGTCTGACCCTGGTGGAACTTGGTCAGAAGTGCCTTCCCTGCCATAGATAGCCAAGGCCACTGTCCAGACTCAGGCTACTGATGTCTGGGCTTCTAATGGAGTCCTGTGCTCTTGGCACGGGCCTTTACTGGCTGATCCACTCGGGAGCCCATGTATGAATGCAAATATTCTTTTAGGAGGCGTTCTGTATGTCAACATCTAATCTGCATGCATTTACTTTGTTTACTTCATTTTAACTGTCTGTTGTTTTAATAAATGTAAGAATTTAATACATTAATAATACGCCGGTTAATTGTTTTTCTTGGGTGTAGTCCTAACAGGAAATGAAACCATGACTCGTTGGGTAAGTCCGACACCAAAAACACCTGGTTATCACATTGCTGGCAATGTGCATCATCAACCGTGACCACAAGTGACGTGGGAGCCTCTTATTTCTCTTGCTAAATCCTCTGGGCATGCTTTTGTGGCTTTCCTGTTAATTCAAGCGATGCCATGAAAATTACCATCACAATAGTGTGCACTATTTCCACAAAGGATCAACAGCATGGGCTTGATCATTTGTGGATGAACTTGCGGCTCACATGTTAATTGAAGCAATACTATGGAAATTATCAACACAATAGTGCATACTATTTTCATAAAGAGTTAAGCATAATGTTCCAATGAATGATGAAGAGAGGTTCATGACTATGCCACAAAAAAATGTAAAACACAATTTGGCATAGGGCCAACAAGCTTAGTGACCTGCTTGAAGCTGTTTGAATTGTTGCAGGACAAAAAAACTATCAGAATACAACAATTTGATTCTTCAGAGCTATTCGAGGCCTTCAGCCTTTTTGCGCAGTCGCTAACTATGGTGTCACCTGATATCAAATCTGCACCATTGCGAGTGGTATAACTGTGATAAACTTTGAGAGTGGAAGAAAAAATGAAAAATTATTAAGCTGGTCAAGAGGAGCCTGGAAAAGAGACTTCACATTTGTGGGAAATTTATTCCATCCAGTCAATTGTTATACTTGTTTCAATCTGTATCATCAGTATTGAGACAAAGGTAGGCAATAAAAAAATGACCTGTAAGGTATCGGCAGAAGAGAAAAAGATACATAAACACGGAGTCTTTTTTCAATCAGAAACAGATGTCTGCACCATGTGCAGAGTTCCCTATTTTGTGGAAACCATGGTAACATCTATGGAGTTAAATTTCCCACAGTGTGACATCATAATGCCATCCGGCTACAGTGTCTCTGGGGGAAACCATCATTTTTCCTGCGGGTCATAATATAATAACTTTTATTAAATAAACGAAGCCCTCATGCTCTGCAGTCCAATTAAGTTATCCTTTGCCGGAGGACCCTTTTTTAATTTTTATTACATTGTCCTTTTGCCTTCTGCTTGGAGATCCATTAATCCAGTGTTATTTCCTAACCGGGTATGATGCATGTTGCCATTTATTATTGGAGTAAGAAGCACATGGCAAATGTTTGCATGGGGTCTGGTCTGTTCATACAAGCACTAAGCCTGATGGAGGCAAGATAGACGGCTGCTCAGTGAAATTGCTCTTAACTCCATTGCCTCAGTGCTCAGCTCCATATCCATATTAAATAACATTTAGAAATATAATGATGCAAATCTGTCTTTCAGGACACATCTGGCAGCACTCATATGTTCTGATCAGATCACAGTATAATCTATTGCAACCAGTCCCCCATGATCCCAGTCCCTGCCATCTAATGGGTCCACAATATGAATATATACAACAAACACTGCTCAGCACGAGAAAAATAACACCATTCCCCAGTAAGTCATACTAGAACTGGCTTCCCCAACTCAAGGCCGAGACAGCCGCAGGGTTGACCGCCTTTTGTTTTAACCTTAGAGGCAGAAGCTAACACAGACCCAAGAAACCGGGAGAGGCAATTTAAATGTCAGCAACTGATAAATTAAATTCTAAGAAACAATGAACACTAGAGGACCCTGCAACTCTTCAGGATCACAGAGAGAAAGGCCCGCAGAAAGTGATTTCCAGAGTTACTGAACAATGCATGAACAGGAAGAGGTGTTGTATGGTGCCACCGCCCGCTTCGTCTGCTATGCACAACGCAGAGAAAATGTCTGGCCACCAATGCCCAGAAACAGTCTGCTGTCTGGCACCAGAGTGCCGCTTGGTGGTAGTGGTACAGATCACCCAGGGCACAGAGTCCTCGGGAATCCCTATGGGCTCTATACACACTCTGGGTATTTTGCAGCTTTCCTGGGGGAACCCTGGATATAGTGAGGAAGGGCACTGTGGTGATGGGATGATTAGGAGTCCTGATACCAAAACATCAGTGGAGCAACAACCTGCAGTCAATAACTGCATTGTGCTTGAACCAATCAAAAGGTTTTGCTCTTCCCAGCACATCTCAATGATTGGTGCGAATCGGTGCATTCCTCATAGAATGTGGTAGATTTATTGTTCTTTGTGTCATTCTCACTCTCCCATGAGAAGGGCTGATAGATCACAGAAAAAAGGCCTGGCAACACGGTGTGAGTCACAGGGTAGATTCTGCAACAGTGTGTGGGGCACTGGATCAAAGATACATTATATGAATAACCACGAAAAATAAGCTAGGAGCAGTACATTTTGGACTGGCTCCACAATTCAAGCTGCACACCCACACAATATCAGTAGGACTTGACCTTAGATGCAAACATGTATTATGTACTACATAAACTCAAATATCCCCTATAACTCCACAATGTGACCCAGCTACCACTTAATTTTAGGAAATATTCACCATATTTATGAGTAACACAAGGGTGATTTCACCTTCTCCACAATAATAGTCTTGTCTATATGCTTACCCAATTCAGATCCACACACACACACACATACGCACAAACACATGTGCACGTACAATGTGAAATGCAGTGGTTGCAGTGTTGAAAATCCTAATAATATAATATATACACATGGTATATTGTACATTACAGCATTATAAATAGCATGTTGTTATAATGTGTAATATATGTTATATGAGACTAATGAGGCGTACTCAAACACATGTGGCGTAATAGCACAGCCTGACACGGTGGGGCCGGTCTTCAGCGTTAGCTCCACTGAGGCAGAGAGCTGAGACAGATGGCCTCATCTCAGGCACACACTGTCATACAGCGGGCCTAGCCAGCCGGCCCGGGAACCGCACTGTTTCTGTATACTCCTCCCTGTGTATATCTGGTGGAGCGTGACTGGGACGAGCCGACAGCTTAAAACCCTCTCTCCTGGTTGTGTTGCAGAAGTTAGAGCTCTCTGCTGTCATCACTCTGGAGCTATTTGTCATCAATGTATACATGGATGACAAATGGCATATCAGAACTGTATTATTTGGTTCCACACGTGTTAGGCAGATGGTTGAAACAACAATCCTTGCGGTACTATTGGTTCAACCCTTGGGGAACTTTCTCTGCGGTAGGATTCTGTGAGTTGAATAACAATGAGTCAAATATATAGCCCTCTGTGTTTTAGAAAGAGCATTGTGCCTCGGCGCTGCCTGTGGTCGAAGGACAGCAGGAATTTGGTAGCTCTCATCTGAACATCAAAAAAAAGTTTGCGATCTGCATTCTTCACAGCGCGTTCCTTTGTTTCCTCTCTCTCCAGATTTACAACTGGACTGCGTCACTAGCATAAACACGGCCGAGCGCTTTTAAAGAGAAAAATGTTTTTTTGGAATTTGAGCTTAAAAAAGTCTCAATCTTGAATCATATGAGCAGTCTATGGCTTGGGTTCCTGGCTATGGTCCCTTGCACCATTTCTGCACTCCAGAAATAACCCAATGACTGATTTATCAATTAGTATAACCCCCACCCCACCCCACCTCCATTTTAATATGGAGGTGGACATATTGCATCTTCCTTTACAGTGTGCTGCAAGGCATAGTCCCCATAAGGCTTAGCACTGGGAAAGAGCCCCGTGTCTGACAGCCCCAGTTGAGTCATGGGAAGCCAGCGCTAGCAGGGCGATGCAAGAATGCCAGCAGCTCCTTTAATTGGTTTGTAAGTGCACGCTTTGTTGACCCCCAGGGTACATTAAGACTGCCTCTCATCTTTGCAGGCCTTCACTAATTGATATTTGATGGATGCGGTACGCATTGCTTCCCCCATTATCCTTAGGGCGGTAGGAGAGAGAGAGACACCTCACTGTCCTCTGATCCTCTCCCATAAACAGGGTGGCAAATACTGCTAGGGAGTGTCAAAGCAAACAGGGAGGCAGAAGAGGAGAGCGAGAGAGAGAAAGAAAAAGAAAGAAAGAGAGGAAGAGAGAGAGAGAGGCACAAGGGAGAGGAGAACAGAGACAGGGAGGAACCTACGCCAGACAAACTACAAACAGCCCTCCCCCCTCACCCCCCTATCCACTGAAAGTTCTCAGTGTTCTTTGTTGCTTACCTGCAAGTCGGCGCGTCCCCTTGTTGATGGCATGGTGGCGGATGGCTGTCACAGTGTGTGCAGTGTACCGTGTGTATGCGTTTTTCCCCTACCTCTGCCTGTCTCCTGCCCGACAGAAAAGTTAGCGAGTAAGAGTGCACCGACTGAAGGAGAGGGAAAAAAGGAAAAACTCAGAAAAAGTTGGCAAAAGTCCCCGGAGACATTCAGTGCACCAGGCAAGGGACGGGCCGAAAAACAAGTGTGTTATTCATTTCTCTTTTTTTTCCACTTTCAGCCCATCATGACTGCACTTGGAGTGGGACGAAACGGCGTGACCGAAAAAAGAAACACAGCCCTCTATGCCAAATGGTAAACCGAATCATACAAGCACACTGGATTCCATTTATAAATACCACAAACAGAATAAAGCATTGCATTTAGCATTGATGACCTCCACTGTGTCATTAGCTTAAAATGCTTCATGTGCGTAAGGACTGGAGCCAGGAGTCCCTGCTCAAGCTTCACCCTCATGCGGTCACATGTTCTGTTTGCGCTTACGAGCCTGAGCAGTGCCTTGTTTATTTCTGCACCGTAGCATTACAGAGACTGCCTGTTAGGCCTATTCTTGTCCAGTGCACAGTTACCACAGGGACGGGAGGAATTCAAGGGTTAAACCAGCTGGAGACTGTCCAAAGGGAAATTATATGCAAACAACGAGTCTGCCATGACAGTTATTATTGCAGAGTCATGACATTTTGATTGTATTTTTTTCCTGTTTTTTTCTTTTTTATCGGCTGTTCCTAAACATGCACGACTATAATTCCTGTGGTGTATCTGTAGGCATTACATAATGTGCTTAATGTGCTTACTCTTCCCACATCCACTGAAAGACAGCAGAGCCAGTATTCATTACTTGTAGTTTGGGTATAGCATTGTTGATTGCCTTTAACTATGACTGCAGAAAGTATGGTGCGTATGCTTTGGAGGAGTGCAGGCCATTCATTCAGCTAAACAAAATAAACACAAATACAGCCTGAAGGTCCAATGCAGCTTGACTTGAAGTCAGTGAAAAACTTGGAATGATGATGAAACCAGAAACTAGCATACACACTGGCCCCTCAGCACTGGAGTGGTTTACCCCTGCTTCAGACACAGCACACGGGTGGCTTATGCCTGCCTCAAAGCCCTACTCCAGCCTGAATTGTTTCCTGGTTTAAGTCCAGGAAAATACACATAAAACAGAAGAAAAGAGTGAATAATGAATTCTGAAAATGGGCTTTTGCAGCTAAGATATATTAATACTTTCAATCACATGACAATTTTTGGACACGGATGATTGATTGTGCAACAAACTCTGCAAATGACATGGAGTGATATATGGCTGAAAGTATAAAGCTAATATATATCTGCCTCAAGTCATACAGTTATTAAAGTCAGCATTACAATTATTCAAAAGGGGACAGTGGAGGTCAGACTTTGAGCTCATTACCAAGAATCAGGATCAAATGCAATGCAGTCAGCATCTTTTAATGCCATTTTCTGACAAAATATCAAAAATATAGCCTCCTTTACCTGCTGGATGTAGCCTCCTGGGTGCCGTAAGACTCATAACCCTCCCTGCTAATGCTAAGATTGAGGCTCTGTAGCTGTGCCTGGAATAGCTTTATCTGTGGTACATGGCATTTCTGAAGCCGATGGGCTTACATAATGTGTATGCCCATGCCTGTTACTAGGGAGTACCCTCACCCTAATAACATTCACTGCAGCTCTTGTAAGTTCCCTGCCTCCTCCTGTGCAATGTTAGCTTGTTCAAAGACCAGTTATTTGGTGTATGTGAAGGATTTTAGTTCACAGATGAAAACTAGCGTTATAGCTAATTCTGGTGCAATATTTTGTGAAGCATGGTCCCTAACAATAAATACCCAAAAAATACATAAATAAATAAATAAATGTATGTTTGGTTTGACTGTTTTGGCTGACAAATACTTAGTTGACAATGCAAACAGGTGAGGAAGTCCTGCAAATACTAGAGATAAGAGATTGAGGTTTAATGAACTCCATACAGAGTGGAGCTATTAAATATTTGTTTGATTTGTTTAAATAGCTCCAAGGGCTCTGCCCTCTGCAGCAAATCACAATGATTGGGTGAAATCAGTTAGCCACTGATTGTATATGGTAGCCCTGTCCTCTGTTTGGTTTTATGAAGCATGAACCACCATGAATACCTCAGATCCAGCCCCTCAGCTAATTACAATCCACTTTTAGCCCCCTTGTTAGTTAATATGTTTCTAATCTGCCCCAATTTCTTAAAATGAGTCAGTTTTGAGTATGCTAAAATATTACAGTTGATTTAATTAGTGAAAATAAAGTTGAATTATCAAACAGAAGAGGTTATGTAACTGAAAAAATACTTTAATTATTCTTTTAAAATGTTTGAAAATACATAGTAAAATTCAATCAAAAGAAAAAAAAATTGTTGAAGTTGGTAAAGTAGGCCAACAAAGGTGGGTCACCAAGGTGTCACAATGGGGTCATAGAGCGGTCATTATGTAAAATGGAGCACACTTACAGTGTGTGAGCTCCACCTGTTACAACAGGTCTGTGTCAGAGACCAGACTAAGAGGCCTTAACAAGCCATGTGGCACGGCCTTTATTGCTCAAATATCCACTGCAGCAACGTCGTTTTAACACGTAAACCTTATTAAATTTGCTCTGACGTTTAACTTGCTTTGACAAAAAAAAAAAAAAGACAACAACCAGGTACATTATGAACCTAAACAATGGAAACAATCGTTAAAAATAACTCTTAATGATAACAATAGCTGTAATTACGTGTACTTCAGAGGCGAAACATGTCATATTATGATGGGCTAAAAGATCCAAATCTTTTCTGCCTGGAGCCAAGATGTCTTAGCGGAGGGTGCGGCGGCCTGGCACTCAAACAGAGCCCTTTAAACAGAGCCTCTATGATGCAGACATGTGGAAAAAAAGCTTCTGTTTGTACAGGTTTAAAAGTTGAGCAAACCCAAACTAATGCTGGAAAGTTCACAATGTCCCTGCTTTCAGGAGGCATATATCATGTTGGTGGAAATAGACATTTTCTTCAACAAGGAACAAAAGAGAGAAAAGCCTGCTATAACAACAGAAAATTCCATCTGAAAAAAAAAAACACTTCAATGCTTATGAGCTTATGAGAGAGAGATTAGATAAATTTTTGCTACATCAGTATTCCAGAGTGGTTTTTGGGATTGGAAAAAAAAATACATCAAAAATAAATATATACATCTATCCATCATCTTTACTATAAATTCTCATTGAGCTCAAAAGACCTTATGTATATGCATGCACATTATTTCTTAAATAATTGACATTGAAAAAAAGTCTACATTCACCTTTACTTGCGATGTAAAAATAGGAAGCTACCACAGGTCAGAAAGCCTAGGCCACTGTTTAGCCTTAATCCACAAGGTTATGCCACAGCCCTGGCCTGAGACAGCTGGGTCTTTTAGGATCTGTTTGCCATGAAGGGAGGAGAGTGCGGTACGAGGTCAGGCAGTGCCAGTCTCTGGTTCTGGGCATAGGGGCGCGGAGGGGGGGTCCTCTGCGATCCATAAAGAACCTTTATCTTTCTATCTGGCTGTCATCACAGTGGTTGGGCCCGCCAGACAGCTGGGGATACTGCAGCTGTAGGGCCGGAGAGTCTTGGCCGTGAAGGAGCTAAATGGAGTGCCATGGTGTTTGTGTTACTTTATATGCAGTGTGGTTAAGCACTAATTCAGCTTGGGCATGGGCAAGCGAGAGCCTATGTTAAGACTCTTACTGGTTTTATGATGCCATAGGAGCTATTTCCCACGCATGTGAAGCGGGTTCAAGCAGTGGATGAATTGGGTTTTGTAAGGAGGGGGAGCCCGTGGAGACTGTTACGCGCGTCAGCGTGAACATGCAGTAGCGCGTTTGGTAACATCTGATAATTGATACCACTAACCTATTAAGCTCGTTGTTAACATTGGTCTGGGTATTGAAATCGCCTCAAATATCTCTCTTTGTAGTCTAGAGATTTACTCATCAAGACCCATATTACTATTAGTGACCCAAGACGCTATTACATATACTGGGAGACTAAAAACACACAAGTGTGATATGATAATATGATATTGAAGGAGGTGGAGCTCAGCTCCGGCAGGGCGCTATTTGGACTTGAGGAGGTGGAGCTCAGCTCCGACAGGGCGCTGTTTGGACTTGAGGGGAGGTGGAGGTTCAGCTCCGGCAGCTATTTGGCGCTATTTGGACTTGAGGAGGTGGAGCTCAGCTCCGGCAGGGCGCTATTTGGACTTGAGGAGGTGGAGCTCAGCTCCGGCAGGGCGCTATTTGGACTTGAGGAGGTGGAGCTCAGCTCCGGCAGGGCGCTATTTGGACTTGAGGAGGTGGAGCTCAGCTCCGACAGGGCGCTGTTTGGACTTGAGGAGGTGGAGTTCAGCTCCGGCAGGGCGCTATTTGGACTTGAGGAGGCAGAGTACTTGAGGTGGCTGAATCTCAGTCATGTGATGAGACAGAGCCATAGATGCACACAGCAGCCAGTCCTCACACACACTGAAAAAACATTTTCTGTCCTAACAATAAAAAAATCAATTAGCACTGGACTGGATTTTGTGATAAGCCAGAGAATTCAGGCCGTTAGTCTCAGTCTGGGGTGCCTGTTCAGGGGAACAAAATAATTGGTTTGAAAAAGGTTTCAGCCATGATGTTCATGTAGCACAATGGTTTGGGTGGGGAGGAAGGGGGCATGTGCCCCCCAATCTAGTCTTGGGGGGGGCAGGTGGCTGTTGCACCCTCAGCTGAAGACACTGTGTTCCCATTGCCAGGTACGATGAGGATAAATACAGACTTACCTGTGGAAAAAAAAAACCACTCAGGTATCTGTGCTCTTTAGATCTGTCAAAATGTCAGCCCTCACCCCCTCCACCCCTCCCTGGGTCCATCCCCTAAGAAAAACCGGGGGTGCTTTGATGTGGAGCGCCATGGCAATTAACACATTCCCCCTCGTGGCAGGAAACCCCCCAACTAGTCTGCTAAATGTAGACTGCAAAAGGTGTTCTTTGCGAAGATTCTCATCTATGCGATATGGTCTCTGTTGTGATATGGCCTCTGTTGTCCCCATTCAAACTAATAACCAGTGTATTGTCACGCTGAGTGAAAGGCTGACATGTTCCTGTTTTCAGTTGAGCTGTTCCCTGAACGTACATACTGTACAACCACAACATGGTTTTGACAGATGCAGTTCATGGCTGGTTTCTCAGGGTCCCCCACCAACAGTACGCTTAGGGATACAGACAGGACAGTTTAAAGTTGTGCAATCAAACAAGTATACATTGAGCCCTCTTTGGAGCAACGTCTGAGACCCGGGCAAGACAAAGACAGATATGCTAGACAACAAGTATGCTTCCTGACCTACCTCAGCTGACTGGGACATGGGTGAGAAAGGAGAGAGAAAGAGCAGTTTAAACAGCTCCCCCCTGGAGCAGGGGGTTATGAATAGTTCAAATGCACTTCTGTTTTAGTGCTTTTGGACATTATGATAAGTTTTATGATGATTGTGAATGCCTTTCTTGCACATAATTACATAATGTTTATGTGTTCTTTAAAGTGTATTGTTTTTTGGGTTTTCCTGCCAATAAAGCTAAACTGACCCGGAAAATTAATTTATTTGTGAATTTCTGAGTTGATGTGAGCTAATGAAACAGAGTGCAAGAGAGTGTGTAAGATAGAGAGCTTTCTTTTTCCTTTTTTGCACTCAGTTTCACAAGTATGTTGTTGCTTTGTGGTTGAAGACTTGAATGTACATGCATGTGCATGTATGGTTCATGCTGCCACTACTACCCACCCCCAGATAACATAACTGCTTTGTTCAGTTCACAGACAAGATTGGAGCCATAACATGCTAACATAAAGATAACAGAACACACTGCTTAAGAATACTCTGATTTTCATTCCATTGCATTATTATCTGCTAAAGTGCTGACAAAGACTCATAACAAAAAAATGTTCAGAAGTTGGAATACCTATGAGGCAATGTTAGAATTACCACAAAAGTACCCCCAACGGCTCTCCCTCCTCATGGAAAAACTAGCATTCTTTTTACCTCTGTGAACTTCAATTACTCATGACTAGATATAGCAGCAGGAAAGCGCATTATGGGATATTATCTCAGTTGAGTGCACTTAAAACAATTCTCTTCGAGCCAAATACTATGAAACTGACCTCATTGCTTTTGCAACTTCCCTGACAATTTACTTGGGCTCCCTGCTGCCACCCGCTGGTAGAAGCAGTGATAGCAACTGAGGCTGTCCAGAAGCACAACTTACCCTGCAAGTGTGTGCTCTCTCTCAGTGACAAGAGATGGTTAGTTTCCCTCTCTACTGGGAACAAGAGGCTTCGTAATTTGTGTATGACGGTATGCACTTCCTTCTTGACAGGTCATAAATTCTCAGAATTTCTCGTACTGTATGCAGAAAGATGAAAAATAGGGATTATGAGTCACCAGACAAAACCCATCTACAGATAATAACCTTACACTATGGAACACATATGCAGTACTTATGGCTTGTTTTCTCCTTTTTTCAAAGATTGAGTTGTATCAACCCTTTGCAGGTCACGTTCCCTTCAGCTGTGCACACATTACTGGGAAGATATCCTGCTAAATGTATGAATGAAACTTCCTAAGCCATCTCTCCAGGACCAAGTTTCCTGGCATTGTATCACTGGCTTTGCCATAGCAGCCTGCACATCTAGGTTGTGCGTGGCAACCCGAGTGACCAGGGCTGGGACCCCATCTGGAAGGAAATTAGGACATTGAAAATGGGATGTAGGAAGTTACAAATAACATTTTTTTATATTTTATTTTCATTCACATACACCAGTTGCAGCTGTGTGTCCTGTGGCTATTACTTCCTGTTGCCGGAGGTCCCGGAGGTCCACACTGGGGACACCAGAACTGATTTAGCCTCAATGGGAAAAGATAGTGGGTAAGCTGGTTAAACTCATCAGTCTTGTTTATCTCTAATTACCTTTTGTGGTCACCCAGATGCCTGCAGGTTAAATACCTGAATATTGACTCTGTGTTACTCTGATGGCATAGGCAATATGAAACTGGTGTTGCATCAGCAAATTGAAAAGTAATGATCATTCATCTGGGACAGGTTTACCGTGGGTGGGACTGATGATGTCATTAATTTGCATGGGGAAAAAAGAGGGAAAACTGTACCAGCTGAAATTGGTAAAAATACATTGAACTGAGTAAAAACATATAAACAATTTCACATTTTCTGAGTAATGACAACTTAATTTTGAAAGTGTTAAAAGGTCAAAACTCACCACAGCCTGCCAAATATCTCCCAAAGAATGTTGCGCATGCTGAAAATATGTTATTGCATGTCAGTCACAATCTTTGCAGGGGGCTGACAGTGATCTTGGCAGAAACGGGGGAACAAAGCACATAGTGCCCCCAGTGGGGACCAGACCAAAGGGGGCTCCGCAGAGACTCTTGGGGAGTGACCGTTGGGGTGGAGGTGAAAGTGTGAGCTGCCACATGCCTGCCATATGAGCAGGGTCAGACCAGGGGAGGGCAGAAAGGTCAATGATTAGGATTGAATATCTTACGCTGATGTTTCAGAATTATCAGCAGTCAGGTTAGATAAATGTTTGATGAAGTACATGCTTCTCCTGTGTGTGTGTGTGTGTGTGTGTGTGTGTGTGTGTGTGTGTGTGTGTGTGTGTGTGTGTGTGTGTGTGTGTGTGTGTGTGTGTGTGTGTGTGTGTGTGTGTGTGTGTGTGTGTGTGTGTGTGCTCTTGCAAAGTAGCTTTTTAAATTTGCTCCTCAGTCTTCATGCCATTGCCTCATTCAGACCCTCAGGCGGTGTGATGTCACCAGGCCTGGTCACCCTCCAGAGTGAGTGTCTACCCAGGAATCCCACAGCCAGCTGGAGCTGTGTGCCATGGCAAGGGGCATTGATGTGTATGACCCAGACTGTGACTCTTCAGACTAAAAATAACAGTTCCATGCTTCCCCAACCCATTCCAAATTTCCCATTCATTTGCCCCTGGTTATTGTTAAATCTCAGCATCATCTTGCAATAGATCTTGGAAGTGTGTGTGAAGCTAGACCAGTGCTGACTGAGCTGGGTCAAGTGCAAGTTACCCTATCAACGAACACAAAGATCACTATTACTGTCACAAATTTCCATCACAAAAGAAAAAAAACACATTCAGGTTGCTTGGTGGAAATGGAACGTAATTTTACAAGGGGAAGGGTAATGCTCTTTGAAATATCCAGCAGGAAAATGACCATCTTGGAAATGCTTGGAGGGGTAACAGAAGCCTCATCTCGAAGAGATGGTGGCAAACTACATGTCTGAACTGTGGTGCACCGTGTGTATGCTGTGAATCCATTGAATTTCTGCCACGAGTCACATGGCGCAGTTGTATTGCATGCACTGTCAGAAGCAATGCTCTGCGCTTCCAGGCTTAAGTGGATGTGTGGTGGAGCTCTTAATTTCAAGCAGCAAGGGATTAGTCATCTGACTGATGACTACACACAGAATGTTTTCTCGGTTTTTGCCCAATGAGTTTTCATGGTGTCACTCGCCCATAAATGTGAAGAGCTCCTGCTTTCCTGTTGCAGGGGATAATCTTTCGTCACAAGCCTGGAGTTTGTTTATCTTAAGGCTTTGTTTAAGCCCGCTTCTCCAGGGCAAAATAGTTTAGGATATTGAAATGCTGCTTTGCAGGGGTGAATAGGTGAAATGCCATGATATTACAAGGAAAATTGTTTGTTATCCAAGAAACTGTGGATATATGTATTTGGAGAAAACTTGTTTTGGATACACCTCTATCACAGTCGAATCTGTTTAGTCTGCAGACTAATTGTGATAGTGTTTATTTTAACGGGCTGACAAAATAAAAATAAAAAACTACTTATTAAAATATTCTGTTTTCTATTAACCTCCAGATGACTTAAAGTATTTTGGATATGAGTTTTCCATTGGGGAAGAACTTAGTGCTTTGCTAACTTAGCTTTATGTAATGTTTACATCTTATTACCGCACTTTCATTGTTGGCTCTTTTTCATACAGGAGCTCTGCCTTCCTCTACCATGTGACTCTATTTTCATCAGTTTGGTCAACTTGGACAGAATTGAAATAACATTTTTCAGGGAAAAATCTAAGTCTTGCTGTGTCAACACTGATCTGAGAATCTAAAACACAATGAAAATAATCTATCATGTATCTGGACATTTGGGACTCTATAACAAGGCATATTAAAAACATAAAGTTACAAGGTGGTTCATCCTGTTGAAGCAATGATCCAGGGTGTGAATAGGTCAACATTCTGGTACTGATCCTGGGTTGTGCCTTTGCTGACCATGGCCATCAGCCCTGGAGGGCAACACACAGAAGGCCTTAGAATCACCCTAGGATGGAGGGATCTGATTGGTGGATTTACCCACAGATGGATGGATCTGATTGGTGGAAATGTTTAAGTCCCATTACTCTGGCACAGCCAATGGTTAATTGAAAACCCATAGTCTTCCTGCACAAAGATGCATGGTAGATGCCTCCCTCCCACTCATGCCTCTGCAAGCTCAAGTTGTGAACAGCGCTATGTAAAGAAGGGCCAGCTGACATCATGAGTCTCCTCACCTGACAGAGAAGTCAGCAGTAATGAACAGGAATCTTTAAACTGACTGGGCATTGCAAAACAGGAAAAAAAGTAAAAAGATTTTTTTTTAATTTAAAGTGAGATAAGGTGCTGTTATTTTAGGAAAAATAGTTCTGTGTAGCTCAAACTGCTGAATAGTTGAAAATAGTGGAGCTCTCTCCCCTTCCCACTCTGAGACTAGAAAGTGCAGGTACAACTCGAGGCACCCTACAAATGGAAAAAAATGCATTTTGCTAGACCTATTTGACCTTTCTGCATGACCAGTTAGATACGACATCTAACAAATTCTTCAACTGACTTTAAAAACCTTGCTTGACACAACTGTCTGATACAGGTATTGTCAGTCGTGAAGACCATCGAAGCTCTATTTTTCTATTTAAAATCATATGGAACTATCTTCACCTTCAGTGTTAGTGTCCATCAGTCACGCTGTAAAACAATTCTGTCATTTTACAAACTTTGTAGAATCACTGCCTCTCCTGAATGAGCAAGATCTGCAGCATGACTGTCGGTGCTCATCAACAGGAAGCAGCAAAACAAACACATTCAAAAGCAAAACTGGCTCTCTCAGTGCTGACTGTGGTAACGTTCGCCAGAACTGCTTAAACGCTGAGAGTTGTGCCATGCACACCACATCTCTGGCCACTCTCACTTCCTGCTAAACTCTGTGTGAACAGGAAGTGTGTGGTGAGACGATGCCGACACTTCATGCAGAGTGCGGCATCAAGTCGTGGGGCTCATCTATCTCCTGAACATAAACATGCTCAAACGCAGCATTGCTTCACATTGTTTTTTTCTTCTTAGTTTGTTTTGTTTTGTATTGTTGAGTGAATTTTCCCTATAAATCTGGTTTCAAACTTCCTGTGGTAAAGGTGTGCAAAAAAACGCTTTGCACACTGCACCAGTTATGAATGCTTTACATATGTAAGCTCCTAACATCCGCCTTTTAACGTTGCAGGAAATGCCACTCTCTCTCTCTCTCTCTCTGGGTATCTGCTTTACTTTGCAGTTCACAGAGGGACACATTCTTGCCACAGTTACACTGACACCCCAAAATGCAACAAAAATGGCCACCTGGAATCAACACCTCTGATGGTCCATTAGTATCCAAGAATACGTCCATTTGGTCAGTCAGGGAACCAGAAAGCCAGCTACCTACCTCAGCAAAGTGAATTGCAGAGGTACTCAGAGAGGAGGTCCCACAAGGACAGAGAGTGCACACACAGTCTGAGATTGAAGGCACTGTATTGATTCATCAGTCTTCTTTTCTTCAATTTGAGGCATGTAAGTGCTAAAGAGACACTTTGGATTTCAACTTTTCTTTTATAAATGCCAGATTGAAGAGTAAGCAGGAAATGGGCTATGGACTAGAAGGGCCATTGTTATATACACAGTGCATGTAGGCTGATGTAACTAGATAAATCTGAGATTTGACAGGGTAATTCTCAGATGGACAAAGGCTTTTGTGACTCTCTCAGTGTCTGCAGCCATGGCCTGTTCTCATCATAAACTGTCCTCTTGTTCTGGTGAACTGACCTTCTTAAAAAATGAAGCAATTAATATCAAAACAGTATGTACTATATGCGGTCATGGCATAAAGAATATTTTGTTTTATGATATGTGAACTGTGCCCTGAACATTCCATCTATAAGACTTGTCCACAATTTGTCTGTCATCTACACTTTTTTTTCCTCAAATATTACATGACAAATATATCCCTACAATCTCAAGCACAGTTCCAAAAGTAGATTATGTCATTACGTTATGCATTGCTTTTTTGTGCTCTACCAGCATGTCACATTAATTGCTTTCAATGCCAGATAATCTCTGTTTGCTTTTGTCATTTTTGGAATGTAAAAAAAATGTCCCCCTCGCTCTCTGTTTTTTGGCACAGCAGAGATGATGGAGAAAGTTTCTGGCAGTAGAAAGTGGTCCAAATCCAGGACTGCTTCACTGGTGCTGTGCAAGCAGCCAGCCCACATTCACTTTGGCTGACGTTAAAAGCTTTTATTTCTGCACTCAGACTTGTCAAGTATTCTTAGACTGGACTGTGAATTTATGAAACAGATAATTGCAAGGCCTGACACCCTTGTCTTGAGGTTGTTAATTTTTTTGTTTTCAATAGGAACATAAAACAGCATATATAAAACAGCTAAATAAAAGTAGTTTAAGCTGATATAAGTTAGTAAATAAAGATAGTTTGATGCATTTTTGTGGTACACAGCATATTCTGTCTCACTATAATGACAAGAGGTTGACCAATCATTATCTCTACAGCATCCCTTAATTGCATATTCCAATGTGATCATTGCATCAATTACTCATTGTCACTTACAAAATCTGGTGAAATTAGAGAAAGGTTTCATTTGAAAATATGGAAGGAAAGGAAATCCTACTCCTCTTCTCTCTTATTTATATCCTGAATAAAAGCAAAATATGGATATTTTGGTGAAACAGACACAGTTACAGAAACAGCCAGGTTTTTAAACCAAACCTTCATATTTTGGGTAAAAAAAGACAAAAAGAATGACAACAGCTGTTAATAACTAGAACTCAATGTAATACATGCTGCCAGTAAGGGGCCACATTCATCAGTAAGCAAAGGTAACTGTGATGTGTTTGTACTATGCATTTTATTCTGATTAGTCTTCAAGAATAATTTAAATGTGGACAGTCACATTATCATTAAAACCCTATAAGTATTTAATGCAAGAAAATTTAAACAGTATTTTATTTTAAATAAGTGTACTGTAATCTAATACATTCCATCTCACTCACAAAATAAAAAGATGATATTTTGCGGAAGAAAAAAAGTTTAAAGTGTCAGTTTACATACATGTGACACATACATACACAAAGCATGAACCAGTCAGGTTATGTTGTATTAATGTTACAATAAGACTGAATCAGACGATGGCGACGCCTTTGTTAGTGAATACTCCACACTTTTGACTGATTCATTTAGACATCCAACTTGGAGGATGTGCGCCAATGGGGGTCGAATGCGTTTGAATATTCGTTTAAAAAATGTTGTACACAGCAAAGTCATTGTCCGTTACAGAAATGTATCGGTCCTCGCGCGGGTTTTGCTACTGCGGCTTGGGAAATGTAGTATATTACAACGCGACCAAATCAGGAAGCTTGGTCCTCGCGAATGAACACTGGTGAGCTCATCCGCCTACTGCGCATGCACCCAAAAGAGTTTCACCCTATCTGGAGCTGCGGGAGGGGGAGGTTCTGTCGGTTTAAGAGGTAAAGTCGCCATTTAGCTGGTAGGATCGTGGAACCTAGCGAGCACACATAGAGGGAGTTTAATCCCAAATTTAGTGGAAAAAAAATATTACAGGACATCAGTGTAATATTTTGAAGGAAGGACTTAGGCTGTTTTTTTTCTCATTTAGGCGTTGTTGTTTGAGGGGTACGAGTTTGTATCTCTTTTGGAACTAAAAAGCGCAAAGTCTTCAGTTAAACGTTAGCAGTGAATGTAGCCAGCTGGCTAGCAAGCTATTGTACGATAACGTTACCTTGCTAAGTTTCAAAAATACTCTCTGTCAGTATTACCATAGAGATATTTTCTCCTTCGCCGTTGGCTTCCTTCCCCCTGCTGTCTCAGTCAGGAACCGGAATGACAGTGCATTAGCTAGCTAGTTGTCTGTTCAGTAATACATCGCAAGCAGTACTCGGTGATGCGTTAGCAAGCTACTTCAGCTAGCTTGCTAGCTTGCTAGCTAGCTTACTAATAAATCATTTAACGATGAGATGGATATAGCAAGTACGTGGAGCACGCTATCTTAGTAGGGAGACGTTTGGGGAGCACACAACGCTAGCATATCCGGTTTTCTAAATAAAGGATTCATCTCTTTCATCACCACCGTAGCTATCCGGTCGTTTGGCTATCTGGCTTGGTCTTGACCGTGTGACAGTTTTGTACCGTCCGCAGTGAGGAGGGAGGCGACTTCTCGGCCTGTGTATGATAAGGTTTGGCTGGCAGCGGCACTGTCAGTATTCAGTTGAGTTTGAAGAAACGCGTTCAGCCGGCGCCACAACAACCGTGTCGGACTAGTGTATCTATGGATAAATCAACGTATGGGATAGAGAAGGACTTCGACGGATCGCCGTAGCTTTAAAAACCCTGGCTGCATCAAAGAAGAAACTGCACACATGGAAACTCAGAACTGTCATTTTTTGTCTGTCGTTAGGAAAACAAAGGACCTGCACATTCTAATCCTGGTCTAGTCAGAACGAGCCAAAACGAGACGAACCGCAGTGGATTTTTGCTCTGCATTGTTCCTAACTGACCATGAGTTACAATATGGTTTATGGCTTAAACTAAAGGCAGAAGAAGGATCGAGGTCAACATAACTGTAACATTAGTGTAGCCGGACGCGTATACACAACATTCCCCCGTTTCTCTTCTGGCACTCCGCATCAGAAGCGAAGCAGGGCGAAAGAAGTAGCTGGCTTGCTACAAAGCTATTGTTTTACTGTAACGTCAACGTTACTGTGTATTCGAACTTGAAGTGGCCTTTTTCCAGTCGTGGTTTTAACTTACTAAAAATACACCCGTCAAACACACTGTCGCTATGGAATGTATCGCCTGCTAGCTAGCTACTTGCTAGCTACGTATGTGCTTGATTCTATAGTCATCTACTACCGACTTAAGTAGCTCGTTGGTATTGTTTGCACATTTTGGAAGACCAATTGTGACCGTACAGAGTGCATTTATTTTTTTGTAGAAATATCAATTTATTCCAGTTGCCTACAGAATGATCCGAAGTGAAGAAAAATGGCTGTGACGACACGAAAGGTAATGTTGGTTAACCATGATTATGTAGATAGTTGCTTGCAGTATGGGCAAGCTTGTTCGCAGTAAACTTATTTTAAAAATGACCTGCCTCTGTCCTTTTTAGTTGGGTTTGTGTTTCAGTAAGATCTTTGTTTCTGAAAGAATTGTTGCTTGTGGGTAGGTATCCAGTTGGATAGAACTGGGTAGCTAGCGTGGCTTTTTGCAAAACTACGGGAGTACAGCAAATTTGTATTAATTATTAGCATTGTGGTACATGTATTAATAGCATACCAGGCATATCGGAATTTACGTATTTAGCCATTCAGCTTAGTGGTCCGCTTTTAAAACAAACTTTAACTTTTTCAGATTGCAAATTGTAGTTAGAAGTGTTTTTACACTGTTAAGATAATGCTCGCAAGATATGAGTCGTTAGTTCACAGGACGCTGGCAAATCACTGCGACCATAAAAATGGTGCATTCTGTGTATTGTATGTTTTTACTATCATAATTTATTTTACCTTGGGCCAGGGCACCTCCACAACTGTTGTCTTGCTCATTGGGTTTATATTAATCTAGATTGGGACAACACTGCGGGTACTAATCCGACTTAAATTTGATATATGAAGTGCGAGATAGGCCGTAGTTGTGGCCTCTGCCTTTGCGTAATTCTGCATGTTGGCCCGCAGTAGGACGCTTCACGATACTTTCTAATGTACTTGTAATAATAAATTGTGATATAATTGGAATTGGGCTTGATACAGTTTTAACTTGGCCAGCGTGTATATGGATAAATGGCTGGGACGTTAGACAGCCTTTGGATCACAGATGGATCCTACGACGCTTAATCATGAAAGCATTTCATTGCATGAAGCCATCTCAGTAACCGATACTCCGATGCATTTGCAGTTTTCTTGAGTGTTATCAATTAGATGTTTGTTTGAATATGATTATTTGTTGGTTAATTTGTAAATTCAGATAACGCTGCTTTCACTTCTGCAGAAGTGCCTACAGCTGGGCAGAGCAGTTTTCTTTTCTTGTAAAAGTCATCTACTGACCTACCTTTTATTAAACTAAGATGTATATAGACAGTTTGTTACATTTTGGCTGGACAGTTCTGTGCTTCTGTCGGCTGAGGTGAAGTGATAAAGTACATATGTGATAATAACATATAAATGGACTGATATGGTTTGGCTGCTAAGCATTATTTTATATTGTTTAACATGTCTGAAACAAAGGAAAACTGCTAGTTTCCCATAAGTGGAAGTACATGTTCTCAAACACTTAGACAAACAAGTATGGAAATTCAGAAAATGAGTTTACTTTTGAGAAACAGCATAACATTTTCTCAACAAAACTTTTCACAAAAATCACAACCAGTTATTTCATCTTTCCCTTCCTTTAATCCAAGTTTGCTGCCAACTTCTATATGTTCTGGATAGAGACTGGGACATGTGTATGTGCAATAAATACGGCATAGATGTATCAATGAGTTGTCTTGAATTACTGTACCATTACTCACTCTACAAAAATTAATAAACAAGGCAGGTATTATTATTGCCTGCTTTATTGTTTTTGTTTGTAGTAAATGTTATCAGAATGTTACATTTTGATAGCTTGTCTTTGCAGTAGTCATCTGTCTCTGTTTATGTAAACCAGAGCCACATTCTGCCATGCCTCTATGAACTTCAGGTGGTTGACAGTGGAAATATTTTCAGTCTGCATATTTATATGCTGGGAGCCAGTGTGGTGTAACAGCAGTGTGTACTGTAAAGTGTAAAGTAACTTTTTGGAGCTTGAAAGAGGAGTGTCTTTGGTCAGGCATGAATTTGCTTTTGCATGTGTTCCCGCAGCAGGGCTGGCTTTGGAGCCGCTGAGTACCTCCCCTATGCAGCAGCAGTGCTGTGTAATACGATCGCTGTTCAGACACTTGCTCAGATAAGCCATTGCTCTCCTGCGAGGATTATTTTTGGTTGATGAATTTTTGATCCAGCCTTGTGATTGCAGCCAAAGAATCACTTCCAGGTCATTGAAGCTCATTCCCCCCCCCCTTTTTTTTCCCTGTGTTGCAGCATCTGAAATGCACTGTCACACCAAAGTGAAAACAATATTATTTAACACATTCTTTGTCGCACCAAAGTGAAATTTAATCCATTCTTTGTTTTTTCCATTTTTATTCCTTTTAGTGAACCTGGACCTAGGTGTGCATTGTGCACCCCAGTCGCCTACAGTGACGGACAAAAGACCCAAGCTCCCATTCTTCCTTACGGTTGTCTCTTATGCTCAATGATTGTGCCGTGGTTACTGCAGGATGGATGGTGTGGATTTGACAGTCCTTGTGTGTCAGCATCAACGCTTGCTATTCTGTGACACTGTCTTGTTCTTTTCCATTTATAAAAGAACACCCCCTCTTCTGGGCCCGGACCCTGTACGCTGTAAAAGCATTAACCATCTTTGCTAAGTGACACAAAGGAGGGGGTACCCCATAAACTCCAGAGTTCTCCAGAGTTTTTTTTTTTTTTTGTTTTGTTTTTTTTTTTTTAATTTTATAGTTTTATTTTTGTAGCTCAGGAGCTTTGGAAGAGGGCGCTTGTCTTGGCTCAAGAATCTGCAAATCCTGAAAAAAAAGAAAATCAGTTCTTTTGTAGTAAATTATTTATACTCTCCTTGAGGTGTTGTTTCTGCTGCTGCTGCTTTACACACGGAAAAAAAGATGTCAGAAAATCCTAACAACAAGGTTGTGAAGTTCCTTGCCCCTCCTCCCCCTCCCCCGAAAAATGGTAACGGTTCCAGCTCGGATTCGCTGGTGGGCGAGAAGCTGGGCACTGAAGTTCGCCGGCGTCGTCACACCATGGACAGGGACCTGAAGACGGCCGAGCACCGGTTCTTCCGACGCAGCGTCATCTGCGATTCCAACGCCACTGCCCTTGACCTGCCGAGCAAGGCCTGCTTCCTGACGTCGCCGCCTGACTGCGAGCCGCCCATCATCCCTGTGGGGGTCGGGGTCGGCCCCTGCCTGGCGGCCGAGCCCAGCGTGGCGGTCGCCGAGGAGGCGACGGAAGAGGCAGAGGGGAGGCGCGATGCTGAATCGGTCCGGGCGGCTGAGGAGCCAGTCCCAGAGCAGCGGCTGGACACATGCGACGGGGAGAGGGAGCAGTGGGCCTCCTCGGCTCCTCCTGGGACAGCGGAGGAGGTGCCGAGTGAACCTGGGGGGGAGACACCTGAGGGCGAGAGCAGCCAGGCGGAGAAGCGCGAGGAGGAGGAGAAAGGCGCAGCCAAGGCCCGGGCTGAGGCGGAACAGCGCGAAGCTGAGAAGAAGTTCCAGGAGGACATTGAGGAGGTGGAGACTAAGGCGGTGGGCACTTCGCCCGATGGCCGCTTCCTCAAGTTTGACATCGAGATCGGACGCGGTTCCTTCAAAACTGTTTACAAAGGCCTGGACACCGAGACAACAGTGGAGGTGGCCTGGTGCGAGCTGCAGGTAAGCCCTAGTCTCACCCATTGCCCTAAGTGTGTATGCACGGCTTGATGCACTGCAGTGTGTGCCATTTCAGCCTCTGTGAAAGGCCTGTCTCAGTTTAAACCCCGCTTGGCCGCGATGAAAACTCCCATTCAACAAGTAATAGCTGTGAAATCTCCAGATCGCCATATACTGGGTCATTGTCTAAAAGTAATGAGATTATGCACTCTGAGATTTGATCGGATTCTTAGTCTCGTATTTAAAGAATTGGTTAAGCAGGAGGTCATTAATGGATTAGCCTCGGGAGGAAATAAAGTAAAACCGATGAGGAAATGTGTATTTTGTAGACAGAAGATTTTTAGTGGGCAGAAAACATTTTACAATATAATCTCATTTTAATTTAATTTAAAAGTAATGAAAACCCAAATTAAAATGACGGGCCTGGGGGAATGGCTAAAATTGATGATGGGGATAGTTGCTTTAAGAGCTGACAAGCTTTTCCAGCGCCTGGCCGTGGGACACACAAGACAGCAGTCTCATGTGGTTTGTCAGTGTGGCTAAAGAGCCCATCCCAGACAATTTGAGTAATGGTTGGTAGCTTTGTGTGTAATTACAGGAATCCTGCACTTATCATGTATGGATTTGTTTTTGGTAACTTTTTTTTTTTTTTTGTACTTGTTGGTCTCATGGTTGTTTCTTATTTATAGCCATTTCACCAGAAAATGGTACAAGATCAGTGGTTCTAACGAGATGATTCTGGGCGACATGCTGTCTTGTTCCATGTTTATCCAATATCCCTCCCTCCCCCCCCATAGGGTTTGAAATCTCTCTGAGATCTATGTACAACAAGGGGGTAGCGTTTGGGAAGGCCTCAGAAAAAACAAAAACACCTTGAATGTATACAAATTTAACTCCAGGGGATGTTACCTCAAATTAAACTCACTTATCTTATTGCACATCAGGCCACTGGAACCAAGTGTTTTTCCCCCCCTTCTTCCTCTGTCTCCCCTCCTTTGCATCACAAGATTCTGAAAGTCATAAGAACTAAACTCATTTGCTTTTTTTGGAGAGTTGTATAATTTGTTTTCGCTCTAGATCACACTGGAGCGAATATTGCTGTTGCATGACCAACAGACTCCTCTACTCCACACCCCCCCTCCTTAATCTCCCTGATACAGCCACACACATAGCCTCCCTCCCCAGTCAGAACCTGATGTGCAGGTGATAATGGCATTCCACTGTATCAGAATGGCTGTGACAATCCTCTTACTCACACTGAAGGGGTTTTGGTTGCAGTTATCTCTTCTCTTTTAGTTCCTCTCACTAGTTGGTTGCTCAAGTGCAGCCGCCCCCCGCCTCCCCCATAGCAAGTGTAGGAAGATCTTTTCCAGAGCAGGGTTGGAACAGTTTTCTCACGTCCATAATATCAGGGAAAACTGACTACTCAGTTCCTATGACACCGATTAAAATGTGGTGTCATCCTGAAAAATCACAGCAAAGACTTTGTGTGCCACTGTCTTCATAAAATAATAAATAGATTAAAAAAAATATATAATTTTCAGTCATTTTTTTCCCCAAGCAAACAAAATGGTTCATCTCGACAAGCTAACTTATTTGTGGCATGTCAGTAGCAAATCAAATAGTGTCCGTTTTTTTTTTTTTTTTGCACTGCATCTGTAGCCTAGTTCAAAAGTTATCTGTGAAACATAAATCAAGTTTGAGAAGTGAGCTTGTCTTGGTGAAGCTCTCCCTTGTGTAGTAGCCCCTTGTGGTCCCTTGTGTGCTTTCCCCAGGTGTTTGTTCATAGGAGTGCTGATGTGCCGGTAGTTTAGGTGAAACCTGACACCTGAGCAGTTTCTGCTTTGCCAGCTAATCTGTAAAGTGTTACAGGATATCCCCTTCAGCAGTAATGCATGGCCAGCACTCCACAAATTTCACAGGAAAAAGTATATTGTCACTATTGTGTCCTGTGTCAGAAGAATTGCCTCTACTTCACCCTCAGTAAATTACATGTCAATGTCATATCGTGCCTGCTGGGTAAAAAAAAATGGCATTTAGCACACAGTGCTTTCAAATGGTTTAAATTCATTTCAAAAGTGATGCTCTCAGCTTCCTCAGAACTTCAGTTCATGCACACTTTATCTTAATTTGCTGTCTGTTGCCTTGAATATGCTGGAAATCAACAGTACCGTACCATGGCACAACAGCCATCTGGTACCTGCATCGACACAAAATTAATTATGAATATCTATCAAGGAATAATAAAGTATGGCCGATTATATATAGTTTTTTTTAGTTACGTAATATGCACGTAGCACTAAGCATGCAGCTGTAGACGGGAAGCACTTTAGCTTTACGAGGCTCTGATTAAATCCCCTGTGAACTCACGGAAGCTGGAATTGGACTTGGACTTATCTTTGGCCGGATTGGCTGTAGTCAGTGGCAACAGGAGACCCTCTGGGCCATAAGAAACAGTGGAGGTGCATCTGGAACTATTCTAGGGCCTGGGTGGGTGGGGGGATGGGGTGGGGATGGGGTGGCAGGGGGGAAAAGGGGTCAGTGAGGGGGGAGGGGAACATTCCAGGAGGCAGGATGAGAATATGAGAGACGTGCAGGACCCCCAGGTCATGGGGGTTTCTATACAGGGAGTGAGGGACCCTGGCTTGGATCTGCAAGGGTAGTGTTCACGGAGAGTGTGTGAGTGACATAGGGAAATGAGAGTTGAGGTTTTGAGTTTGTCAAAGGGACTTTTCAAAGGGGATGCCGAATGTTGAGTGCCCTCCGTCCAGCACCAATGTCCTTGAGAAACTTTAGTGGCTCGGTTTGTGTGTGAGAGAGAGAAACACACTTTTTTTTAATTGGTGTCTGTTTTGAGGGGGAGGAGAGAGTATAATCTGGTCATTGGTGTTTATAGGAAAATTCAAGGTTCGGGAGCGCTAAACTATGGGGTGGTGGCGGGGTGGGGGGGGGGGGTAGAGGGAAAGCAGGGTTTTGCAATAGACTGAAGGATTTGAGCCTGAATGCCATTCATTCATGTCCGTAGGAGGGTGTAGGAGGGATTTTATTTTCTCTCTCAGCAGATGGTCCATTATCATTTTGATTAATGGAATCGTTTCTCCAACCTTGCAGTTCTGTAAATGCTGTTTTTCCCTGCAAGTCATGCTTTAAATTTTTTTTTTTTTTTTTTTTTTTAACAGATTTTTACTGATTAATACTGCAGCAGAAATAGACTTGTGGCTCTTTTTAGGTTCGTGTCAGTTCAGATTATTTGCAATTTAAATGCATTCCTTTCCCATTCAGACTGATTCTTTGTTACATCTCTCTTGTATGCAAGTGGGACACAAGGATGTGTGCATGAATTATGAGTTGACGTCAGCCTTGAGGAAAATTAAAAATTTATTCATGAATGTTTTTTGAAAGTTTATTACTTTTTGATAATGGAAACATTTTCAGGGGGCTGTATTAATTAGTTCAGTTATGATTAATTAAGTCTTTTCCCATGTGATATCTGTATTTGGCACAAATATGCCAAATATTTGTGTAGGTCAAGTTAGGGCATCAGTCATGCTATGACCTAGCATCAGAATGCATATCTTTGCTTTGTACAGGGCTAGGCTGCTGCGCTGTAAGGGGTAAAGTGGCTCTCGTGACTGCAGCTCTCTGCGCTCATATCAGGAACTCTAAAAACAATTTAGCTGCGTCATGGCTTCTTTAAATATCGATCAGAATTTCAGTGTTTCATTAAAGGGCACGTGGCAGGAATGAATTTCCTGAAAATCTGCAAGTCGTGGCTCCTGTGCTTGTGTTCTTGGCTTCACACACCAGTGTGAGATGTGCCACACATGGCTGAGGAGAATGATGACATGGGCTTTAAAAGGGCTGCACCTCCCTTATGGGCAGCATAAGAACATGACAGAGGGGTGCCTTAAAGCATACACGCATCAGTTTTCTCTGGCACCATGCAGCCAAATATTTTTCTCATGCATGTCAAAAAGCATAAACAGAGCTGTGTTTTATTGGAACCTGTTGGATGGGCCCTGAATGTGCCACCTCTGTAGCCTTTATCTTACAGTGGAGATGGATTATTTTATTCAGTTTGTAGATCCAGCGGATATCCCTCTTCCCCTCCCCCACCCCCCTCGGCCTGTCGGGATCCTCTGACCTTACATGTTTCAGACTGCTCTAATGGTGTCATGTGCAGAAAGTACAAGCTGGTTATCTCAGATGCTGTCCACTTACACTTGGCACGTCTTCCAGTTCCCACTTTGTGTAGGACACTTGCCAGAAAAAAAAAAAAAACCTTAACTGAAAACTATGTATGCACATGCTAATAATGATATTGGAATGTCTTAATAACTTTCTTTATATTTATTACCTGAAATAACTAAAATGTTATGAAGTAGTAGTTGCACAGGCTAATTGTTCATGTTAATATTATCATTAATAGACAGAACATTTTACAGATCAAAGCCCATCTACAGTTTTTTTTTTTTTTGTTACTTTGTCTATTGAGTGTCATTATGAGGGAAGGATCCTCGGAGAGGCGGTTTGTGAGGAACCAGTGGGTTTTCACTGCCACCTCTGGGGCCTGAGTCCCAGTGAACAGAGGAGGATGTGGCCATCTGTGAATAACACAGAGGATGTGTGCGCGGGAGGAAGAAACCCTATCCCATGCATCTGAGCCATCGCCATTTCCCTTTTAATTGCTGAAATTCACTGCAGTCAGGGGGAGAGGAAGACAGCGAGGGGAACAGCGCTTCCTTAATTTGCGCGCTGCCGAATGCCTTCCTCATACAGTGTTGTGTTTTTTTTTTTTTCTGCGTAGATGCTGTCAGAAATGGAAATTTACTGTGACGTTCGGTGATGGACGGTAGTTATTTCTGGTTTTGCATTTTATCACCCGTACTCAGGTGGTGAATTGTCCCTGTTTTTTGCTTTCACAAATGAGGGACTTTGAACATGCAGAAAGCATCTTTTTATCTTTAAATAATGGGTAGGTGTGCAAATGATGGAGGACATGATTTGAATTGTGGAGAAGGCTGGAGGGCTATGCCGGCTCTGAGAGTGGATTGGGACAGATGAACATGTCAGACAGGCTGCGTGTAGCTTGTCCCCGATTGTGCGTTTGAACTCTGGATTGTGATAGAGCAGCATTTAGATTTTTTCTGTCTCTTCAATATGACTGGAGGAAAGGGGCTTTAATGACACCCTCAGCTTCCCAGTGCCTGATTTTCAGTGTCTGTTGGGTCATTTGTTGTCAGTCCTTCTCAATTTGTACCAAACTGTGTGTTTTTTTTTTTTTTTGTAGCACCTCTGTTCGTCTGTAATCTCAGAATTCCATACGGAGTCACAAAAGCTGCGTATCTATGCAATTTCTAAAGTTTTTAAAGGTATTTTACAAGTGAGATAAAACAGTTTTGCTTTGTAGCCGACAGTCTGATTGAATATAAGAACACATGGAATTGAAGGCAAATACAGTTAACCTAAAATTAGATGGTGCCGTGGTTATACTACATTTGAAGTGTTGTGTTAAGCGTGTTTTATCCTGTTGTAGATAAATATTGAATCTCTGGGATAGATAAAGAGAAAGGTGACAGGATTAGTTCAAGGCTCTAAATTTGGGGCTTTGGAGATACAGTGCAGTGGACTAAGTTGTGGTCATTGTGCTTTCTTTTGTTGTTTACATTGACTGTTTTTGATGGCTTCATGAGCTTGCATATTAATGCCATCTCTGGAAGTATTGGGTGTTCTCATTGTTAATTTTGGGGTCGGGTGAAAGTGGTGAATCTTGATTTGATTTCTGTGCCATGGTCAAATGTACTGTTATTTAGTGTCAGTGCCTAGTTTAGAAACTGAAAGTGGTTTGTGCAAAAATTAGCAGGTGCAGTTGAAGGGGTGTGCCTTGGAACACTGATCACAGCTACATTTGAAGTCTCACATACTGCTCCATTCGTACTTTTGCATATCTTTAAAAAAAAAAATCAGAACTATATTATTTTTAAAAATCATTTTATTAGCTGAGAGCAGCAGCTCAATCGCTTGCTCGGTCTGTCGGTCCACAAAAGTTTCGCCACCCTTTGGTGCCACAGTTTTTGCCCTAGGAGTCTGATATTTGGTGTGTGTGTGTGTGTGTGTGTGTGTGTGTGTGTGTGTGTGTGTGTGTGTGTGTGTGTGTGTGTGTGTGTGTGTGTGTGTGTGTGTGTGTGTGTGTTTGTGTGTGTGTGTGTGTTTGTGTTTGTGTGTGTGTGTGTGTTTGTGTTTGTGTTTGTGTTTGTGTTTGTGTTTGTGCCAATTGGATAAAAGGGGGTGTGGGAGTGGCCTGGTCACAGCTATTGTGAATTTGCACTTGTTTATGTCACTTCTGCTTTTTAGGAAAGTTTTGGATATGTTGAATGGTTGTTAATCTTTATGTAAGTGCTGACATTGACCTCTCTTGTTCAGTGTGTGCTGATATGGAGAAGTCCTCTTTATTGTTGTGTAGTTTGATTTTAGTAGGAAGAAGTCCCCTGACAGTCCTGAAGCTCTGGGAAAGCTCTTAGCTGGTCATAACTTGGACCAAGATAATGGCTTTAAGAAAGATGAACCAGGATACATGTGTTTCTGCATAAACCACCCTATATGTGACTTTTAATGCATATTTTGGAACAAAAGAAAGAAAACTGAGAATAATTGTTTTGTATAGGTTTGCCCCCGTTTTTAATTTTTAAAAATTTTTTGACAACCCAAACCTTGAATCTCTGAACATGGGTATGCTTTTCTCTGAACCAGATACTAAGTTTATTCTTTGTGTCGAGGCAGTGTGATGAACGTTAAGCTCTGTGTTGATAGAAGGGGCCCAGCTGAAGAGTGGCAAGCCCGCAGACTGTTCCTGGAAAAATATAACGGTATGGAATGCATTTGCAATGCAATAATTTGCATGATTGGATGCATTCTGCGGGTGTAACCCTTTGAGGGGCACCACAGGGAAACAACCAACCTGGCATTTTGCCATGACCAAAAAAAAAAACCATTTTTCATTCAGCAAACACTTGTGCCTAATGCTTTACGGATAACATAAAGCGCAACAGGTCTTCCGAGTTTGAGTTCTAATCTCCAGTAGATTTCCATGCCTGTGAAATTCAGCAAGCTAGGCCTGCCAAGGCTTGTTTTCCACCCTCTCCTCCTCCTCCTCCAGCGAGATGGTGATCTATAGCATGTGATGAAGTGTGCTGTAATTCCACAGAATTTCCTCAGGGTCAAGACTGCAGCTTATGAAGAAAAGCTGGTTTTCTTGTCTCTCTCTCTCTCTCTCTCTCTCTCTCTCTCTCTCTCTCTCTCTCTCACTTTCTCACTGCCTCTGTCTCTCTCCCTCTGTCTCTCTCCCTCTCTCCCTCTGCTCAGGTAGCTGAAATAGGATAAAGGTTGCGATTTAGAGGGATTGGAAGGCTGTAAATTCCTCTGTTTCACTGCCCACATCCTCCCCCTGCACTTTATGTTCATAATGTAAACAGAGTACTGCCCCTCTTACTGCTGTCTGTTCTTCATTCTCAACACCCATTCGTTAGCTTAGTTACAGCGTCATGTTCTCATTCTTACTGTTTTTAATTTTTGCTAATCTGTAGCTTTTCTGATTGCAGTACAATTTTTTTTTTTTTAACCAATGTGGTTATTGCAGATTATGCAAAACCTTAGGTATTTTTTTTTTAAATGGCGCATTGATGCTTTCCAGGTCAGTGCAAAAGGACTGACCAAAATAAGTGTGTCACCCAGAAAACATTGTTCATGTAGGTAGTGCAAAAAAAAAAAAAAAAAAAACTGCCATCACTGATCACAAATAAAATCAATTTTTCCATTAATTCTTTCATCAATTTCATAAACCAAACCACTCATAAAGAATGTATGAATGAATAATTGTCCCTTTATGAACCATTGACATGAATGTAAATTAAGTGATAAACAGCCCCTTAATGACAGAGGAAGGTGTACTTTGTGCTAGTAAGCTGTTCCAGCACAAATAAAATGCTTATTTTCCATATGCAGTTTTCCTGCAAGAGGGAAGCAGCATGGAGCCACCTTAATGAATATTCCCTAGCCCCCTTTAAAGAGGTACTGCTCCTTCCCTACACCCCACCCCCAGGCCTGGCTCGGCAGAGTTCTGAAACCCGATCCCTTTCACTACTGCAGACCTACCAGCCATCGATCTGTAATGCAACCGATACAGAGCTCATGTGTGTCTGCCTGGCTGGTTGGTCCTGCGTCACCGGCCCTGGGTCCTGAAATGGAGCAGGCCTGGAGTTGGCCAGTCCGTGTGTGAATTATTGATCCTCCCATCCAGAGCCCCCCTCCCCCATGATGGGACTACTTTGCACGATCTAGTTACGGCTTGATTCTGCTTTTCATTTTTTTTTTTTTTTTTTTTTGGCCTCGCACCAGAGCCTCCTCAGGAAGCAAATCCGTCAACAGTGAACGGCCCTGCACGCTGCTGTTGTTTAGCTGTCACTACGAGTCAATGGAGATATAAGCCTTTAGGTCTGGGGCTCCCGTGTCGAATGCAGCGCGTCCAAATGCATGTATGGTGTCCTCCTGACACGTCATAGTCAGAACTATGGCAGAACTGAGAAGTTGCTCAGAGGTATACATCATTGCATTTTTTTTTCTTTTTCTGTGGAGTCTTAAAAATATTCTTGTAGCTGCAAGCTAACGACATAACACTTGCACAGCCTCATGTCTGCACTCATTCTGCACAGGGATGAAACCCAGAGTGGCATGACATGGTGTGCACCCTGTACCTGAGGGCACCAATGCAGCGCCAGTCAGCCTGATACGGTGTCTGAATGGAGGGGCCGGTTCGGCCCACTGATCACTAATGTGGTAATGTGGATGGGGGGGGTGGCAGGCTTTCTGTTTGCACTCCAGCATTCCCCAGATTCCTGCGACAGGACGTCAGTTCAACGTGGGGGTGGAGGGGGGGACAGCTCTCTGTTAGGACAAAATTAGGCCAAAAAAAAACCCGGTTGGGCAGGGGGGGGGGGGGGGGGGTTGGTGTAATTTGCTTGCCCAGCCTACACTCCAGACTCTCCAGACTTGGGCTTTTGTTCTGTCCAGATACCCCAAATCGGGACACGGCACAAGTCATTGATGGACTTTTCTCAAGATGTTCTAATGAAGAAGGCCTTAGGCTTGCTTCTTAACACTTATAGGTTTGCTTTTACTGATTTGTTTTGCACCACAAACAACAGGACCCTAGCTCAGGCAAACAGATTCACAATTGCAGAAAAGATATTTGTTGAAATGCCATTATGTTTGCAGTTCCGCTATTTTAAACTTTCCTAACATCTAAAACAATTTTTTTTCCCCTGACTACAAAAAACTAATTTGCAGTTCATTTTCTAATTTGTGACTGGTTGTTGAATGTGGTTTTCATGCCTAACAAGTTCTGTAACGGAAACAAAGAGTACCATTTACCATAGGGGAAGAGGTGCATAGTGTCTCTGATCTGAGAGATATCTTCAGTCTTGTTTTTATTTTTGAGCTGGCTGCTTTCTCTCAGTTAATGCTTTCTCCTTCATCAAAGGCCTTTGCACTTCATGCTCGAGACCTGCATGAATAGGGCCTCTCGCTTGCGCCCTAACTGTCATCTCAGATTGGGGGGGGGTGGGGGTGGGGTACTTCACTCTTCTTGCAGATAAATCAAATCACATGATGTCTGTGAAATTGGTGCACACCGGGGTGTTTGGAGACCTGGGCTGTGTATCTGGCGGGTTATGCTTTGATCAGCCCAACATGAATAGAAAGCATGTGCATGTAGCCAGGGCCTGGAACCTGAGGAATTTAAATTTATTTTTGACTTTAATTCTGGATAACGTTATTTCGGGTATGTGTTGTTCATTCAAGTACATTTGGGTCGGAGGTAGGTTAAGGAAGTAATGCGGTGGCTGTTGAAAGAGGAGGGACATTTATACTGGATGAGCCGAGTTGTTCACCTGGAAACGGTTGTGGTTGGCAAACTCAAACTTGGGCTAGAGACAAGTCCATTGCTTGTTTGATAGAGACTGATGTGTAGTTGTGGCGGGAATGTATAACTTTTAGTTTAGCGTTAGCCCCGCGACAGTGAGGGTGAAAGTAGGGCGTCTACTTTACTGGAAATGGAGGAAGTTTTAAAAAGTAAATAAATGAAGAGGAACAGACTGACAGTTCAATTAGAAGACAAAAAATGAATGTGATATAAACAGCAATTTGCACTGTTCTTATCAGATAGGAGAAAAGTATCTTTTTCCTTGAGGGTAGGCTCTTGGTCTTATTGCGGAGCTGGTTTTTTTTTTTTTTTTTGTTGATGCTGAGGCTGCTTGACTTGAGGGGAGTCTTGTTTAATTGTCTTCAGAAGATCTCTTGAGTTCATCCATGGCTGAAGGGAGAAATTGCTGGCCCCTGGCAGGATCATGTTGGTTGAAGACCCCAGGCTTTTTTTTTTTTTTTTTTTTTTCTTTCTTTTCCAAACCACTGAAGTATTGGCAGAGACAATCTGAGCTTTTCACAGACTCTATAAATAGCTGTACCTCATCTGGCAGGGCCTGTCCTACTCCACGGTCAAAAGTGGAGCAGACGGCAGCTCTTAATGACGTGGGGACAGAGATATTGACTCGGGTCCCTCGGAAATTACAGCAGGACATGGTGTATCTGAGGCAGAGGTGTCACCATGCCACTTGTTAGATAAGGTGACCTAGTGTCAATGAATTTTTAAAAACATTTTTTTAAGGGGGATGGAAGAGGAAAAAGAGGGAAAAAGCCCACAGATTTTAAACATTTAGCACAGTGCATTTTGGTAACTTTCTCCTATGTGTCTCTTGCAACTAGCTGTGAGTGAGGTTGAGTTGAGTTGAGACTGTAGTGTTTTCCTTTAAGTGTCTTCCCCATGTGGAGTACACTGAACTGCATTTGCCTGCAGGTCTGCAATGAGAAGGTTTTTTTTTTTTAAAAAAAAAAATTACATTTACCTTTTCTTTCTGGAATTTTTCAAAGATTAAATTCTCTTTAGTGTTGTCATTTGAGTTGCAAAGTTCTTAGTCTCTGGTTTTATGTTTCCCATCATGCTCTAGGGCAGACTGAGATTGTGGGCAGGGTGAGAGTGACCATGTGATCTTGCTTGCGGGGCCTCGTCCCAGATACTGGAAGAATGTTAATGCCCAGCAATGTGTCGAGTTCTGCAATGAAATGTGGAAACTTGTCACATCGAGCTGGCGTACGTTCTGCTGAGCAGCGCTTTCTCTTTATGGCCACAGTATTTTGTTTTTTTTTTTTTTTTTTTTTTTTTTTGCTTTTTTTCCTCTCTACAATCAGGGAAATGTCTTGCAGCTGTCTGTTTACTGAAACTTAATTTTTGCAACCTTGTCAAGAAAAAATTGATCTCTTCCTGTAAAGACATAAGCCATATTCACATATTGCTCACCAAATAGTGCCTGCTTCAGCAAGGCAAACCCACACAAAGGAACTTCCTCAGCCCTGGCTGTCATTCGTGCCATGTTTTATTGATTACGTTTTACGGCCCCTGTTCTCGGGTAGAATAACTACAAACTGGAGCCTACCCCCCCCACCAAAAAAAAAAGGCCATGATAAATCCCAAAGTTTGTCATCAGGATAATTTTTTTCCACCATTGTTTAAACCAGAACTGATTCCCCCCCTTCCCCTGTGTGGTTTGCCATGCAGCATTGGGAGAGCCTGCAGTGGGTCACATGATGCGGGAGGAATAAATCTGACACTGTCAACTATGCAGGCTGCTCTCAGTGCCTGCGTGTACCAGCCGCACTGTAACAGATGGATAGGCTTTCTCTCATATTATATATATATCCCTGGGGGAGGCTGGGCCCGAGTACCCTAGTTCCTCTGTGCTGTGGAATGTGGTAAAATGCCGTTCCCCTGGTGGGGCTGGAATCCACGACCCCCCCGGGAGATTTTGGGGATGGTCATGACCTGAAGCTAACCCCAGAGTGGTTTCTGACACCTCTTTCTTATTGGTTGTGGGGGCAGGGCGGCCAGGGCCAGGCACTCTGACTGCCCGTACCTGATCACCCTATTGTCCTGACAGGTGCAGTTACACCCTTGGACTGTGTAAATAATGCCAGGGCGCTGGTAATCTGGCACAGTAGAGCAATTTAAATTTGAATGCGCTGCCTACAATGACATCATCATGGGGGTTGGGGGGCAGAAATCATGAATCAATTTATAAATTGTTACTTATGCAGTTGATTCCATTACACCGATAATGATGGTGATGATAATCAATCATCGTTTCCATTGCTTATTGGAACCAGAGACCGTGAACACCTGGAAGAGGTCAATGACCCCAGCCATTTGTCTTGTATTAAACAAACACACTGTGAGGTTTTCTGTTTTTACTGCTTTGAGTGATTAAGTGCAACATTCTCTGTGTTACATAGGCTTTAAATGTGCTGCCAGCTCCTCTGTCCTCCTTTCTGCCTGTCTGTCTGTCTTTGAAAGAGACCTGGCCTCATTCACACTACTGTACTCTTGGCTGCAGCTTGCTATTAAACAAGTCTCCTGACCTGAATCTGGGGTCTGTGAGTCCCCCCTGACAAATTCATGGACTAGCATTCCACATTCATGAAATCTAACCTGTTTTCATTTGGTTTCTTTTTTTTTTTTTCCCCCTCCGCTCTCCCTGCTTCCAACATATAAAAGTCTGATTTGCAGTTTTTGTTCTTGCTCTGCCTTCTGCCTGCTGATGCATTCATCAGTGGCAGCCCCTATTGATCATATCTGTTTGCTTTTAATAATTGTCCTTGGAACTGACCCATCTAGCCAGGAAGTCTGCTCTCAGTTGTTGTAGTAGGGCCACATATGGAGGCAGCCCATTTAAGAGAGGGGTTGATGGGGGTTGGGTGGGGGTAATGGTGCATGCATCCCTTGTGGCTGTGGCACAAATGGCTGCATTTGGAACGTGAAACTGGATTGGCCCCGTCCCTTGCATTCGGGAAATGCATATAGACGAGACAGAGGGGGAGAGAGAGGGAATGAGAAAACCATACTTACTCTAGGCTCTGCAGGCTAGACATCTGTTCGGCTTCCCTGTAAACTGCATGCATTTGTGTTTGGAGAGAGAGAGCGAGAGTGTGTATGTTTGTGTACACTTGCATACATATGTTTTTGTCTCTGTGTGTATGTGTTGAGGGGAATGTGGTGCTTATTTTGTCTTTCACACCAAACTATGATGCGGTACACTTGGGCCCTGCCGTGCCGAGTTTCACTTTTGTTGGCGAGTGTCAAGATTTCTGCATCGAGAGGCAGCAACTTCTATAAATAACGCAGTGTGATTCTCTGAAAAAGGGGTACTTGCTCTGCTGTCCAAAATTTCAACCACATGTGACCGACCACAGAGCCGCTTCGCTTCCTGGTACAGTTCTGATAGCGCTGCCCAGCCGAGCCCAAATCTGCTTATAGTTTATCAGTCTGAGCTTTTCTCTACCAGCTCTATCACTTTATCACTGTTTCTCACAGCATTGTCCATTCTGTTCTCAAACAGAACCCACACCCCCCATCCACCCCCAGTAGTTTACATTTTTTTTTTTTAATTTGTGCAGCAGAAAAGGGAAATGTACAGTTTCCTGTTGATGCACCATGAGGCTCCGAAAGTTTTGGGGTTTTGGTTTAGTGTGGTGCAGCTGAGCGGTGAGGCGCTTCGGCCCTGTCGAGTGTTGCAGCACCCTGACAGAGTTATGTGTGTGACTGGCACCACAGCCCAAGGCCTGCCACGTTTCCATCTCTTGTCGTCTTTGCCGGTTTCATAAAAGTCTTTTTTTTTTTTTTTTGTTGTGAAAAATCACATCCAAAGAGATTTTAAAAATCAATTCCAAAGAGATCCATACGGATTATAAAGTACTACTTAGGATGATGTAACCATGCTGTTTACAGACTGTCTCTGGCTGTTGAGACAGAGATGTGTGACTTTAAGACTGCCAGTCTTGGGTCTCTGAGTGAGTCACGGTGAAGGCCTGCAGTTCTGGGTCCTGCAGCTTTGTGCACTAGTGCCAGCTGTGCTCTTACCCACTGTGGTGAGGCAACAGTTTGATTCAGACTCATCACCATTCATGAATAATGTTTAGGCAGCTTCGGGATCCTCTACTCCGTTGCTCTTTAGCAGCCTTCCTAGCTGGGCAGGCACTTGCAAGATGCGCTAACTGATCGTATGTTGTCTTTGTGTTACTCGGCGGGCATATGGAGATTGTCATTGGTTTTGCATCTGCAGTAGGTAAAAAAAAAAAAAAAAAAAAAAAAAAAGTGTAAAGGAAGTGGGCTGGTTGCCATGTGAATTGGACACTTTGTTTTCCTGAGTGAGAGACAGGCACATGGCACCACTGCTGTATGGTAGCTCATTACATTCTCATAAGAATTTTTTTTTAGTTGGCACTCCCTTTTTATTCATGAATATATGTATATGTGTGTGTGATCCTGTCTTGAGTCATAAAGGCAAACAGGTTTCATGCAGCTGGTTGGCTGCAGGTGAGTACCTGACAGCATGGCTGAGTCATTCATGTGTCTTTACAGGTGTGTGAGGCGATGACTCCAGCAACACTTTGGTAAACCTGCCCCTCTGTGGCATCGGAGATGCCAAGAGTTGTTTGTGGAGGCTGTGGGAGATTATCTTTGTCACCACTTCCTGTCGGCCTTTTTGATTTAATGAAAATACTGGGTTTAAGGATTCTTTGGTCCCCTTTGGTTTTTTGAGAGGGATGTATTAATTTGGCATCAAGAAGATGAGTTGAAAGATAAGGTACAGTTCTACATTGGAGCCTAAGGCCCTTCCCACCACACACACACACACACACACACACACACAAAATCCAATTTACATGCATGAGCCAATGAGAGCCCACCCTCTACTGTGATGTCATTGCTGTTAAATATGAAATATGAACTCCTTTGAACCTGTCCTCTAATTTTAATCATGCATTTATTAATCTGTTTGAAAGGCCCCTGCCACTGTAGTGGGGAAAAATGAGGCAGGCTTACTGGAGGACTTTCGGGCAATCTCTGTCTTTTGTTAGGTCTTCATTAAAAATGAGATTCCTGGTTAAATACACGTTGCATTAGCAGATTGAAAATGATTCAGATATCGACTTTTTTCTTTTCTTTTCATAATAAGTAATATCCTTTCCTTTTATGCCTCTAAAGAACACAGAGTATCAAAGCTCATGCCGTCATGCCGGCTTGCAAGTTTGTCAAGTTTGCAAAATGGGGCTTTGGCTGTGGCGAGGCTTCTGGAGATCGGCCCATTGAGTAAGCGGTGAGTCAGGTGAACAGTGATCAGGATGTGGCTCGGCTTCAAATTACGGGGTTTCTCTCTGACACGCTGTGGGAAGGCGCTGGTTGGGGAATAATGAATAATTACAACAAAAAAAAAAAAAAAAAAAAAAAAGGAAGAGGGGGAGGAGATAAACAGTCTGAATGCTCACGCTTGTGAGATGAGGACACTGCTTCCTTTTAGACTGGGGATGAGCAGAGGGAATCTATTTAGAGGAGGGGTGGGGCCTGACTGTGACTCTGGAAGTCTCTCTCACCTTGTCACTGTCCCAAAGACACTTTGGCTAACAAGCGGTGGTTATAAAATTAATAGGCCACTCCTACCAGGGCCCTAGCATTAAGGAACAAAAAGACAGCTGAAATTATTTTGGATGATGTAAAACTAAGACTGGTTTTGTTTGAATAAATGCCTGTTTGACTTTGATGTATGGCTTTGCATGTGGTTAGAATTATGTATAGTAATATATAGTATATTGCCATTCCAGTTAAAAATATAACTTTGAAGTCATATCACCCTGCCCTAATATGAATTTACCAAATAACTAGCATAGATGAATAGAAAAGACATACATTTTCAGCAAAATGGAAGTATTTTCATTTGGCAGCAAACATGTTATGTTTGCAGGTTTTACGCTTAATTATTCAAACCATGTGACACACCTCTGCTATCTATGTAACAAATGTATGAGACATAATGCTAGCAGGACAGGCACCCAGAGAGGTGATGATTCAGGCAGGGGGAAACAGAGGCAGAAAGGGAGGGACACCATTAGAGAGGAAGGAGGAGGGTTAACCTGGCACTTAGGGAGTGCCAGCTTTTCCTCTGTGGGAACTGAGGAGCAGGTTTGTGTGACGAAGCAGGCCTTCCTGTACAGACCTGCAGTTCACTGCGTGTTACAGTAAGGATGATCGAGGCTAGACCTCCATCTGTTTGCGGTTGGTGTCATCCTGGGGGTCTGGGTTGGAGGTAGGTGCACAAGCAAGATGACTAACTCCTAACTAATAGTTTGGCCATGACATCATCTGTAAAATATCACACAGAAAACGTGAACCATTAATAATTTTCGACGAAGCTGAAGGCAGGCTGAGAATTAAAATTGCCACTGTGTCTACCTGTGAATTCTTCCCACTGTCAAGTTATTGTGAGCCATAATCAGTGCCACTTTTTCCATTGTCCCTCCCATCGAGCAAATTAACAGCAGTGAGATTTTGGGGGGTCGGTTAGAGTCGGTGTTGCAGAGGCATGAGTCATAGCCTCTCCCCTCTTCCGTCTCCCTCCATCCCTCCTCTCTGCTCTCTTTCTCTTCTTTCTCTCTCTCCGTCCTCCTCTCTCTCTCCCCCTACAGACTCAACCACATGCACGACCTGCCTGAATCAACCCCCATCAGAAAAATGGCTCCCTTCCAGGTGCCCCCCCCCAACCCAATCCCTGTATCTCACTATATGGCTGAATCAGCACTAGTCAGAGGAACCAACCCCCTTCCAAAGCACCACTGGTGCTATTTGAATTGGCCAGGCTTGAAAAGCGTAGTCTCTTTTGCCCCCTGTCTTTCTCTTCCCCTCTTTCACTCTACCCCCCCATCTCCTCCTTGCTCTCCCTCCCTCCCTCATTCTCTCTCTCTATAAATAAAACTCATCTGGGAGAGGTGTCTACCGCTTATAATTTACATTTTCAGCTCCACTTCTTTATTTACTCCCTGCTGAACCCTGCTCTGTGCACTGTTCCCCTTGTAAAGGATAAAGGAGTTTCTGTAAACACAGCCAGAGCAGCAGACATGGTGCCCCCTCTGCCCCCAGCCCTCGCTGGCCCTCACTGGCTCCCGTCCCAAAACCCGACCCGCTTGCTGCGAGGCGGGATGAGCGTTTGCAGGTCTCTCGGTGCGCTTAAGTTCTTAAGTTCTTGGAGGAACAAGAGATTGATCTCCTGAAGTTATCACGGCACTCGTTTCCGGCACCTTGCACTCTTTGTGTGCGCCTGAAAAGTGGAACCAGCCGTGTATGCAGTCCATTCTGACCCCTGAGAACAATGAATGTGTTTTTTTTTTTTTTTTTTTTTTTTTTTGAAGGGAGGGGTGGCAGAATTATATGTATGCTGGCACAGGCATGGCAATTTCAAGGGAGAAAGCATTTTTGCCTTTCACAGTTCCACTCAAATAGTGTTCATAATTGGAGGAGATCAGGGCTGTTCAGGTTGAGTCATTCTCTTCCTCTGCCACCATGCAGTCAGAGCATGCCTCCCGTTGTCTAAATGCTTAGCCTGCCAGGAGAAACAGTCACAATGGGGGCTATCGCTAGTTCAATCAGGATGTTGAGATACATTTTTTTTTTTTTTTTTTTTGAGAGCTGCGTCAGTCATTCTGCGCTACCACCATATGTGACCTGTGTCAGATTAGTCTGAACGCGTACCCTGGTGTGAGTCAGGCAGTTTTTTTTTTCTGTTCTGATTACAAGACAAGATAGGCACTTTTGTCTTGCGCAAACACTCTGCAGTGACTCAGTGAATCACCTGCATAGCTGAAAGCACCACAGGAAATTCCACTGTTCTTAATCATGTGTTATATAGATTCTTGCCAACAATTGATACTTGTGTGCTGAAGTCTTCAAATTTATTGACAGTATTTTTCGGTTATTTTTTAAATTACAGCTGAATCTGTATGGGGAATTTTTGGGGAATTCTCATTACAAGTTTTAAACTCTAAAGGCCATTTCTGAAACTGCCTTTTTAGACGCATGTACATTTTTGTGTTTTCTCCTTTGGAGGTGTTTTGTTAAAATACCAAGGTGGAAATCTAAAAGGAAAGGAAAGTTGGGGTGTGGCTTTATTGTAAGGGGGTTTTTGTTAATTGAAATCATATCCAGAGATGATGTCAACCATGATAAGAACAAGATTGAAGGAAGGGTTACAAATGAACTTGGATTGAAGACTGCATCTGTGACCGACAAAAGTCCCCCCCCTCCCCCATGTCGTTGGGATCACAGCCCTGTTGCCAGGGTCAGGCTCAGAAATGTGTGCTTGGGCTGGGAGGCGGAGCTTTTTGTTCTTAATGGTAGAAGCTTGAATGGTTCATGATGAGGTCCCATTCTCCTCCCTCCCTCCCTCCCTCCCTCCCCTCCCCTTCCTCTGAGTCAGTGTCCTTAAACCAGCCTCGTTTTATTGGCTCAGATGAGAGTTCAAACAGAAATGAGACGTTTTTACAGCATGGAGGCCCGACGCTCCGTCTTTGGCCGCTCTCTGAGGTCCCTCTGGCTGGCTCGTTGGTCACGTGCCGGCCTCCAGAGAGGAAGCAAATGCATTATTGATGTGCCCTCGGAATTATCCTGCGCTTTAATGTCGCTTTCCCTGACACGTCCTGCAGGCCTTTGAAAGAGAAGCTTATGGGGATTCTGAGCCCGACTTTGCACTTTGCATGCATCTCCATTCGGACCTTCCACCTTGCTGTCTGTAAGTGCAGATCAGGGACATAAATATGAGTGAAAGGGAGTGAGCACAATAAAAACAAGAATTAAAAACATGAGCTGTGCAAGGTGCATTGCCAACACAGGGGAAAACAAAATGTGCTTTTGTCATGTTTCCACAAAGAATGGTAACATCGTCTTATAGCCCAATATCTGATGGGGGGAAAAAAAAATCTCACAAAGTCTCCATTGTTTCAGCAAAAGGTAGATTGAGCAAGGGGGGCTTGCAGTATGCTCCCTTCAAAAGATGTATGGAATGTAGATTGAGGATAGGCCTTATGTCTGTCAAACTCCTCAGCTGAACAACTAGTGTGCTGTATGTAAAAGAGAGGGGGGGCGGGCTTTCATCTGCACCTCAAATTCCATGAAAGATTTGAGAACAGAGTGTAGTTCATACAACATATAGAGATGTTCTCAGTCTGTATTGACACACATGGCATGTGCTGGAGCTGTATGTGTGGCGTGCTTTCGCAGGTGGCTTTGCTCACACAGACCCTCTCCCCAACAGACAGCACAGTGGTTATGTAGCTGGGCTTGTAACACTGCTGTTGCACCCCTTGTGTAAAGTACTTCACCTGGCTTGCTTCAGGAATTGAGCTGTATGTGAGTTGTATGAATGGGTAGTGCATTAAAATACAAGCTGTGTAAGGCACTCTCGATATGGTACCATTGCTAAATTCCTAAATGTAAATGGTATGTGATTACCTAGCCAACCAGAACACAGAGCTCTGCATCTTCTCAGGAGACTCAGGCCTTGTGATTTTGGTTTTTCTCGCACTGACTCTACTTTAATCTGTCTGTTTGGTGTTTTGGGGACTTGTACATAATTAAAAAAACTAGACCTGTTTTAGTGGAGCTTCCACCCTTCCTCTGTGAAGCACTGTGTGCCTGTCTGCGTTGGTGACAGATAGCTTGGAGGGCGGCGGGGGGGATAGTTTGTGGCCGGCCTTGTCAGTTGAGCGAGAGATGATTCTCGGCCATAGGCTGAGAAAGAGCAGGAGAGACGCGGTTTCATGAGTCTTCTCAGATCTGATTTCCTGAGAGGGAAACCTCCCACTGAGTTCATGGGGGCGGCGGGCGGGCGGGCGGGCGGGCTGTTGTTCGAAGATCTCCTCTCAGTCCAGAGTCTCTATCCCTCCTCCTCTTGCGCGTCGGACCCTGGCTTGGAAGCGGTTAATTGGATACAGGCCGCCTGCGCGAGAGGCATAGTTCTAAAAGGGAACCCCTATGGGGGCTTTTCAGTTCTATATGAGCTCTCCCCTCTCCTCAGGAACGGTGCCACGTGTGTTCCTGCTGTCGATGCAGCACGGGTAATGGATCGTACAGAACTGCAATCGCTCGTGGTGTTCTTAAGCCCAACAGCCCTCCCTTCCCTGCTCGAATAATTAACGTCGCTGCCTGTGTTGATCCGCCATGCCACCCCGCTTCTCCCCTCTGCTGATGTTGTCTCCACCACCCAGGCCCCACTAACCAATGCCATGTGTGGCTGTCTGGATTGTACCACCGGTGATAGAGTGTGAATTGTGGGGGGGTAGGCCTGGGCTATCATGTTGCAGGCCCCAGAGGTGTAGACTGGCAAGTCGCAGAGCCCTACAGGGATCCTCCTCACTGTGCTGATTTTGTCAGCTCCTGAGCTCAGCCAGGAATGTTTATTACCTTCCTCCTAGTCGGGTTGGGGATGGGAGGAGGGGGTAGGGAATCTGCCCCCAAAGAGATGTACTGATTGAGCTGTAAGGGGGGGGGTAGGTGGGTGGGTGGGTGGTGGAAGGGAGACATCACGTATATGGTGGAAATATATCTTTATTTACTGCCTGTATTTTTGAGGGAGCTGTACAAAGACTTCAGTGTGGAACATGGAGGTTTGTGTTTGCAGTGCATCTCTGGAGCTGTGCGTGCGTGCGTGCGTGGGTAATGGGTAATGCACTCTCCAAGCTCTCCTCAGTGCTTTTGACAAATTGCCAGCATGCACACGCATAATCGTTCACAGCAATGTTTGCTTAAATCCAATTCTTTTTATGATCCCCCCCTTATTTTTTTTTGTCTCCCATTTCGAATCACCAATTGCACCCTGCTGCTGCAGACTCCATAGTCTGCTAATGACATCATCCGAACTCAAACTAACAACATCAGTGCATTCAAGACTCTGTTCTTGGAGAGTGCCTTAAGCGACTGAGGCACTTGGGAGCAATGTAAACCGTTTTATTTGAGTCAAACTGCTCTTCACGGGTGTCCTGCGGTTCAAAAGGACAAGGCTGCCTAATAAATAGCTGCTCGAACCAGATCTGATGATTGTAATAAAATCTTGGGTCCTCGCTGCCGTTAGGTCAGCCCGCCAACCCCGCCCCCCCTGCAAGCTGCTGACCGTTAGAGGCATGGAACTCGGCCCTGGCCTCGCCCCCCGTTCACAGTGTTTCTGCAGATGCCTCGTGCTTCAGCAAAAAACAGCTTCCCTTCGTCATGTGACACCGTCTTGTGACAGCGCAGCGGGTTCTGTTTGTGCTCTAGGGAAACCATCCCCTTCATAGCGCTAACTGACCAACCCGGCTCAACGCACTGACCCCAGATCAGTCAACTCAGCCAGCAAAGATTCAGAGCAGCCGCTATGGCTCTGCTCACTGATCCCTGGTCAGATCTGTCTATTGAGCCACTGCAGTTTCAGATTGCGATGGGTCTGTCGGGTTTTCAGTACTGGAAAGAAGAACTGAACTTTCTCGGAAGAACTGACAAGCAAGAATTTTTTCCCCCTTCTGCTCACAGTACTGAAAGTTCCTTCATCCTTTGCTTATTTTTGGTCTCACTTTGAATAAGAAGAACCGCCGTTTTCTAAGTATGTCATGAGCGTGATATTTAGTTGATGATGTTGGAAAGGGACTATCATCAGCCAGCCTTCTCAGGCATTATCAGCCCTCGTGAGTGAGCGCTGGGAGGGGTGCAGGGACACATCTCAGGGGAGTCGCCTGCACTGTCTGCTGGGGAATGAAGGCTTATTAATGTCTTGTTGACAGCCTCCCTGAATATTCCCCCCCCCCCACCCTTTCTCCCTCTGTGTCTAATAGAGTAATTGTCCTGCCCAACCAGCAGTCTTTCACAATGAGCTGTAAAGTATACCTTCAGTTTTAATCCTCCCCATTCCTTCCTTGGGCTTTGCACTTGGAATGAAGATAAAGGAAGGGTCCTTTAAACTGGTGACTATGATTGTGGGAGTGGCCTCTGCCTAGGGGAGTTAAGGGGGCTCTTCGCCTTTGAGTGCTTATGTTTCCATGAGCACCTCATAAATAGTATGAATGTGGAGTCTGGAGTGATTGAGGGTATGTGCTCTGATTCAGTAAGAATGTTACCGGTGAGTGCTATTTGTCATGAACCCACTGGATGATGATAAGATTTGTCTCAGGTCTGTTTTTTTCAGGGCTGTTTTGTGCATCCAAGAAGCGGGGCACAAACAGATATGTGCTCGTGAGTCATGTCAGATCCTGTCTGCCAGGAAGTGCACTCTTGACCATTTCATGCCTGTCAGAGGATCTTGGTGACCAGCTCTTGTGCTTCCTATGACTGGTATTGCAGGAACTTGCAGTGTGTTTTACAGCCTTCTCTTGATCCTCAGTCTGAATGACCATTCATGTCTCTCATCTAAAAATGTTGCGTGACCTACATTTTCTTTCCCCAAAGTCATGTCTCCTTCAGCACACTTCAAGTCACTTTGTTTTAACCGTCGTTGCCGAGTTAACCTCGCTTGTACCCTTCATTATCCTCCCTTTGGGTTTGCCGGAAGGTTAGGAGAACATGAAAAGAAGCTCCTGTAGTATAAGAAACTAAAAGAGGAATTGTTTCTGCTTGATATGACAGTTAGTCTGTGTATCCAGATCAGATCGTAAGGTGAGATAAGCGAGGTTCCCTGAGTGAGGCCTGTGTTCTGGCTTGTTGAGCTGTTTATTTTTTTTAATGGTACGCCCTGAGCTAATCCAACCACACCGACTCTGCACGGTTCCCCATTGGCTGTCCTGTTCCCTCTCCATTGGATGAGGTCCTTCCTCCACTTGTCCTTCTGGCTTTTGATAAACGTGAAGTTCCACTCAGCCTGGCTTCACGGCCTCCCGTTCCCTCCCTCTCTCTCTCTCTCACTCTCTCTCACTCACTCACTCACTCACTCACTCACTCACTCACTCACTCACTCACTCACTCACTCACTCACTCACTCACTCACTCACTCACTCACTCACTCACTCACTCTCTCACTCTCTCACTCTCTCACTCACTGACTCCCATAGAGGCCCCCATCCACTCCCAAGGCACCAGTGCTTCAGACCACCCAGCTCATAGGGATTCAAAGCCATGTTAAGTCCATATGTCCTTTGTGACACATGATGTCCTTTTCGAAATTAGGACATGGAAATGTCTCAGCCAGCATTCAATCTGTAGCTTTGATTGTGGGTTGGGTGGAGGGGGCCGGGATGACATTTTACACAGTGCAACAGTTTGGGACTCCAGGGGGGTGAGAGAAAGGCTCTGAATTATACAAAATTACCCTCAATTTTATTTGTGCTTTTGTGTGTCATTTTTGGCACCCTGGGAGTTTGAAGGTTGCAGTTATGAGCAGGTGGTATCGCATTGGTGTATGCAGAGCAGTCGTCATGTTGGTTTGTGATTGCGTTGTCATGACAACCATTCCTAAGAGGACTGGATTTTTGTGCTCATGTGGCCTGCTGTATCCATAGTTGCGCCAGGTGGATACACACAGGAAAACACATCGAACTCCTCTTGCAGCAAATTTAGAAAGTACCTATACTGCATCTGGCCCTTCTCTGTATGTACACGTCTACCGTGGCTTGTGTCCTCATCAGGCTCTTAATAAAGCATTAGTAGCTACTGTGCTGTGAATGCTGTGATCACATGTTTGGTGTTTTTAAGACTGGTGCGTTCTTGCCTTATTGGTGGCAACCCCTGGGGACCTTCATTCCAAAAAAAAAAAATCATTATATGAATTCATTTAAATGCAAATAATTATTTTCCCTGGGGAAAAAATGCATAAATTAATCCTTGAATTTAGGAGCAAATGGGAATGCATTTCATTGGCTCTCAGGTTTCATAAAATTTTTGTTTTGATAAAATGTCTGGTTGCGGCCCAAGTGAAGACACTGCCAATGTCTGACACATTGGCCCCTCAGTGTTGTTTTAATATTGAGATATGATCATGAGTCAAACACCTACTCCTGGCTTTAAAAGTCAAAAGGCTCAAGCATTTTTTCTGTACACAGGGATACCAGTGACAGCCTATCTGATTTGGCTGCGTCAGTGTTCTGGTATTCGGCCTCACCTGTTCAGTCTCCAGGTGTAGAGCCGTGTTCCCTCTGCTGAGTGTTTGACTAGGCAAGCTGTCAGTGGGCCCCAAGTGTGGCTCATCTTATCTGAGACCCCTTTTTTTTTGGGGGTTGGGTGGGAGCATCTTACTGTGGCACAAAGAGGAACAGTCTGAAAACTGATTGTGTCAACACTTTCACCATGACACAAACTTTCTCTTTGTTTATTGTACGATTTTTTTTTCCCCTATAAAAAAAAAAAAAAAACTAATAAACAGTCTTTGAGTTACTCAGTTGTCTCTCGGATATCTATTTATGAGAATATGTAAGAAACGAAAGGAATTAAGCAGTGTATGGGAGTGTTTTTCAGGTACTTTGCATAAACATGTACAACACTTCAACATGTACAATGACATATTTTTACCTTTTCATGGCAGACTTAATTCAAAGTTCAGATGAAGGCCAGTATATAAATAAGATTTGTTTCCTTCTCTGACTAAATCCCGGAGTCTCTCCAAGTACCAGAGAGCTCATGGATCAGCGAGAAAGGTCTGAAATGTTTCTGGGGTCTGCAAGCTCCAGTTCCAAAACAAGGCTTACTTCATAGCTTATAGACTGCAGCATTTGTTTTTTTTTTTTTTTTTTTTTTTTTGGGTTATAGTGTTTTTGTGAACCCTAGTAAACCCAGAGGGCTGATGTAATCCTGGTCTTCGCTAGGCACACTGGGGTACTGAAGAGGGCTGTTTATTTTGATTCCTGTCTCCCATGTTCTTTGCAGGTGGCACCTACACTCCTCCCCCCACACACACACAGTTTTCTTCTAGTGCCAAGCAGTTCTGGTGTCATCTCACATTGCCTGAGCGTTCAGTTAGCCTCCACTTGTCACTTCCTCACATGGGCCGGTAACCTGGGCGCAGCGTAGCGTTTGCGCGCCTCGCTATGAAAAGCACGCTCGACTTGTTTTGATCGCATCCACCCATGCCAGCTTCGGTTTACGCAACTGTCCTGCCCCGGGAGCACACCGTAGATTTAGTCTTCGGGCCATTTGCAAACTCCCTTCTGAATGTTGCATAGTCAAATCTTCAGAGGAATCGGTGGCACTGGCAAGGGATTTCTCACTTATCTCTCAGAACACACACATGGACACACACACATGGGCACACACAGACACACACAAAACCACATACACGTGCACACTGCAGAAATTCATTGCAGAAAATCAATATCATAAGTGTTGGGAGGAACCAGAAATCCAGTGTGTAGATATAGATGTTGGCTTGCCTTGAAAGCAATCTTAAAAACATACATCCTCAGGAGTACGGCCTTTGCACTCATTAATTTAACAAGGAAGAAAAAAAAAAATCTTAACCAGATTTTTTTTTTTTTTTTTGGTCCAAAAGTTTCTGTGAACCCTATTGTGCAGTCTGTCGTTAGTCGGAACAAAAGGAGGAGTCGATTGTTACATTGTTAATTGTGGAGCTTGTTCTTTTCTTTAAACTGCCTGAAGTTTAACTAACCTCATTTAGCCCCAGTGACGCTGTGTAGGCCCCATTGTACATAGTGTAGTTAATGACAGGCTATAGAATTATAGTGTTCAATGTCAGTTCCATTATACCAAGTAATTGCTCTTTGTCTTTGCCCCAGATAAGATTAGCCTCTCCTCCCATCCTGTTACCTTTCACATGTTTTTTTTTTTTTTTTTCCCCTGTCTTTGCTCTTGCACAGCTGTTAAATTTGATCCTGCAAACAGCCCCGTCGCTCCTCTTTCTGCAGTGACTCGCGCCTATGAAACAGCTGATGGAAAATGGGGATCGAGTCTCCACAGGGACCGGAGGGAGTCGTTCACTTTCGGGGCCCGGTCGGGGGGTGCTGTTGGTGTCCTCGGTACAGTCAGGGGATGATTCGGAGGAATTGTGTACATATCCTCATGGTTATTCAGAGCTTGTGAGGCTGGGGGGGGCGGTGGTGACACCACAGCTCTACTGGGATCCTTAATAGGCCTCGTAAACGCTGGATCCTGACTCGTGGAGGTGCGTCCTGACAGACTTGTGGCTGTTGGGTCATGACAGAATCATCTCGCTGTGTCCTGGAAATCTCGTACCGCTCATCACAGCTGCGACTGCGACCTCTGACCCTTTTACATGCCAACCCTTCCTCCCCCCCTTCCCATGCCCTGTCATCGGTACATCTTAACGTAGGTCATTTCCTTTTTAGGGTCTCTGGAAAGAATAAAAATAAAACAAACGCATTGCTACCAAGCCCATAAAAATGAAGTGGATTTCATTTTTTTTTTTTTATGGGCTTGGTGGCAATGCGTTGTTAAGAGTAAATGGAGCTAAGTAAAGAGGGAAGGTCTTCATTAGTCGAGCGGACAGCTGGCACTAAACTTCTGTAGTTAGCCTGAGGGGTGGGGGCCACCCCCTTCCTTCTCTCATTCTCAGTGTTCAGTGCTCAGTCTAACCCCCGGAGGCCTGACCGTTGCCCATGTCTGCAGCAGTGCAGGACCTTCTCAATCCCCAAGTGTCACAGTGTGGCTGTGCCAATGAATTCCATTGGTGGAGCTGTTCCCCTTTGTCTCCTGCTTTTTTTTTGTTTTGTTTTTTTTTTTTTTTGTCTTTTTGCCTTTTGTCACGAATCTCAGCTAGGCATCACTGGCAGAGGGAAGAGCACCAAGCAGCCGAAATTCCAGGCATTTTCAGATTTGCCTGATAACTCTTGAAAGGGATGTGGATGGCGCTGGAGCTTACGTAGGGTGTTACAATTTGTGGTCAAAGGCCGGAAAGCGGTAACTGGGTCAGCGGATGCTGATTGAGGACCGTTATGAAACCGTGATGACTCAGGAGGCTTTCACAATGATTGGCCAAGATTAAAAGTGTATGGGGACGTTGCATGTCCTCGAGGTGTGAGAAGCCGAGCTCGCTGCTCAAATTCCTGCTCCGCAATGTCTCCAGGAGTTTACACCTAGGATTTATAGCTGACAATATCCCCTATCTGTGAATTATCAAGATGAGCTATCACGACCGTAAAAAAAATGTAATTAGCGTCGGTGTTCTTGCTTGAAGAGCCAAGACAAATTGAAAGACCTTGTTTTTTTTTTTTTTTTTATCTTCGTTTGTGGAATTTAAAACAAACAGAAGTACAACCAGTTTTACTGTAGCTCTGTAACCTGAAGGTGGTAGGCAGAACTATTACGTTCGTGTCTGAAGTTTCAGAAAACTTTCAGTGGATTCAGGAACTGTGATAGCATTGCTCTTTTCCTGGTTTTGTGTGTGTGTGTGTATGTGCACGCATGCATATGTATGAATGCTTGTCTGTGTGTGCTTGATGAGAGTATTTGGGAAGCAGCATCCGTGGTCTCTGTGGCCTGTGCCTACTCTCCGGGGTTGCTTGGCGGTGTGTAATTTCTTTACTGTGCTGTGTCATTGTGAGGCTTGACTGGGTAACTGGGATGGCCTCCCTCTGAGAGGCCTAATTATTTGGATTTCACATTTCGTGCCCTACTTTTCCTTTCAAACCACAGCACCCAGCCTCCCAACAGCCAAAACATGCAGTCTTTTTTTTTTTTTTTTTTTTTGGTTTCCTGGAAATAAAGTGAACACTGAGGGCGAAAAGAAGAAAAAAAAAAAGGAGACTTGTTTACACACCGTGGCAGTGTCAGAATTCAGTCAAGTGGATGTGATGGCTTTTTTTTCCTCCCCGTTGAGGCTTAACTTGATGTCCCGACTGTAATTTGCTAATACAGCTGTAAGGGGTTTTGAGGGTGTTGGGTTTAGGGGAGTTGAAACGAAGGGGTGGCGACCATTAACGGCGAATGAGGTGGGCTGTGCAGGGGGTGTTGCCCCTCGTCCTTTTTAATCTCATGACACACGATTACGTCGCCGCACATGGTCTTCCACAGAGACCGGCAAAGTCACAAAAACATGGAATTTGTGTGCTCTCATTGTCTTCGCACGCCCCCACCCCCCACCCCAAAAAACTAAAGGAAGCACATTTCTGTCCTCACTCCATTGACCTACATTTCTCTCGCCCTCTCTCTTGCGCTCTTGAGTGGTGAGTCAACAGACTCGATTCAGAGGAGGGGAAAAAAGACGCAGGGTTGAGCCAGGGTGGGGTCTGCTCCGCGCGGATGTGTAGATCAGCGAATCTGGCTGCGTTTTCGTGCAGCTGCTCCTCATCGGCGGCTCACTGACCCCCCCACGCCCCCCACCCCAAGTGCTGCAGACAGTGCCAGACGCATTTGCATGAGTGTGATATCCTCAGATAATTTCTGCTGCCTTATAATGCAGTTTACATTTCTGACTGCTGCACTTCCCACTGCGGGTCCCTCTCAGAAGCTAAACCCCCCAACTGTTCCTGATCCTCTCCTGCACACACCGCCCAGACACAGGGCCGCTGCTCTGCTCCCGCAGCTCGCAACATGTCTGAGCTCACTGGACATGCCCCCACACTTACTGGACACTACATATGCGTGTTCCACTGCATAATGTTCCTCTCAGTTCCTCTGACACCAAAGGGCTTTCTTGACTGAAAAGCAGGCAGGTATCCATTTGGCTTTGCAATGTTTACTGCCTGGACAGCAAGGGGCATGGGCCAGACTGAGTTGGTCTCTTTCCAGAGCTGTTTCCCCTGAGCTGATACTTTCTTGTGCATGCACGTGCGTGTGTCAGCAGTTGCCTAACAATGTCCTGTCATCGATGGATGCAAACACAGCCCAGTAACACGTGGGGGTCATGTTCCATCATTTATTTGTTCAGTGCTTTAGATGTTTGCCTCAGGACAATGAGCTCATTATTTTTAAGGTTTCTCCCCCCCCCATGTCTCTGTCCCTCTACCCTCTGTTTTTTGGGCCTCAGGGACTCATGTTCATCATCTGTTTGAATTCACTTGTGTAAGATGAATTGTCATATGGAAGTGTTTATCAGTGACATGGCATGCTGGCACAATGCACACATGGACCCAGTGGGATATGTTTCTCCCAGAAGATTCCAAACCTGGTTTTCGTGTAAGAGGAACTGCCCAAGGCTTGCTGTGTTTACAGATTCATCCAGGGATATTACTTGCTCCCCCACACCAATCCCTTCCATTTTGAAAACCTGTCCCCATCATTCATTTTTTCCACCAAAAGTTTATTTTTTTCAGTCTGGTTTCCTCTCATTTGTTTTGGCTCTGTGCTAATTACAAACAAACACTTATGAACAATATGGAGACCGTTGCAAAAAAAAAAAAAGCGTGTTATGGCCCACTTTCCAGCTGAATGCCTTTGCTTTCTCCCATTCTTGCAGAAACGCCCCTGCGCCGCACAGCCCCGGTCTTGGAATAAGGCAGAGACATGGCGGTCTGCCAGCTCTAAGCTCAGGACTATTTTATGTAGGGAGTTTTATGACATCATAATCCCTCATTTTGTGACCTGGGAATTGTGTGTGTTAGCTCCTTGTCTGAGTTGTGGTGGTGTAAAGCAGACCACAAAGGAGGGCACCTCCATCAGGTTTCCTGAGGGGATTGGCACGGGTTTTGTGGTCCCACCGGCCCCTCCACTGTAAATAAACTTGGGCTTCCAGTAATCCTCCATCCTCCCCCCCTCATCCATTTCTCATGCTCGTGGATAGCACTGGTAGATTAGAGGTACCCGCTGTTGGCTCTTATGTGATTGGGAACGTATGGCAACACAAGCCGCTGTGTTTGCATTCTGCATTTGCTCAAGCCTAAATGTTCCCACTTATGCATTAGTTGACCGCAAGTAAGTTGATCGTCTGCCTTGGTCACATTATTTACATTCATGCAATTGGTCCAAGTGGCTATCCCTGCCAAAATGGCAAACCCGGCCAAGTGCGAATACCTGGGATAACTACGAGCACTAGGACAAAAGCAGGCAGTAGTGCTGTAGCCACAGGCAGTGAAGCCACAATTAAAACAAGTGAAATCACTGGACAACCATTTAGCACAATGCCACAAAACACAATGACACCACAGTCACATGAAGCACTGTCAGTGTTGTTATGTGCACCATATATGTCACCCACCCTGGTCCAGAGCAGAAGGCTCACGCTTTAAGACCTCCCACTCCTTTCTCTCGTTTGCGACAGGATTGATGGGATTGAAGGATTCAAATGGCCTAGCCATGAGGGTAATCCGTAGGGGCAGTGGCTGAGGCAGAATGCCCCCCCCCCAGGCTAACCCATTAGATCCAGGGTCCTCAGTGGTCATTTGTGACCGTCACAGGGGAGTCTCTTTTGTTCGCAGCAGTCAGATCTCCCGAAATGTCACCCCAGGGGCTTCAAGAGCAACTGCCTGTGCCATTTTTGGCCTGTTGCCTCGTCTCTTGACCCTGTCATGTGATCTCCCGCTCAGCGGTTTCGAGAAAAAAAAAAAAAAGTTTGAGTGACGCAAAAGGGCTGTCACACAGTGTTCTTCCTGGAACTGGTACGGGATGTTTGTGTGTGTTCTTTTTTTTTTTTTTTTTTTTTTTATAATTTTTTTTTTTTTTTATTGTCACACTTTTCTATTGGTGGATTTGAGGTGTTGGTCCAGAGAATGGCAAATGTTTCTGAAAGCATGTTTTCTGGGAATCCAATACATTCTGTTCAGATTTGCGCTTAGCTCGTGGGAGGGATCCGTAGCCATTCGCGTTGAACGCGGTGTCGTCATCGTAACAAGATTAGGAATATCCATTTTGCCACAATCAGGATCTCTTTGCAGAGTGTGTGCTATTTAATATGATTTAGAGATTTTCTTCTCACTGACACAATGCAAAACTGTGTTGGCCCTAATCTGCACCCTGAAAATCTGAGACTGTGGCTGTTTCGGCATCTTGGCAATCGTGCGAAGCAAAAGAATCACCGGCAGGTGACCGAAACAAGGGGATTGGATGGGAATTAGAGGCAAATGTGAGCGATTTCATAACGCAGATTAGCTACTTCCTGCTTTTGGATTACGGAATGAAAGGAGCAGACTCTTCTCTGAATCTTCTGTTCGAAGGCCTCTCCAGGTAATGGGGTCACTGTTAGGGTCACACTGTGAAGCTGGCAGTTGATTGAGGGAAGAGGTCAACGGTGGTTCTGTTCTGAAAGCTGATGGCAGGATTTCCTGTAGTACACGCGTTCCTTGCCTGTCAGTGTTTCCGACAATAACACGGTGCCTGGGTGAGTGCTGCCATCACTGTACTCTGCGAAGAATTACCTGTCTTTCCAGTACAGAGAGAGTTTGAACTGTGTTTCAGACCGCTTGATTGTGGTACAATGGGTGAAATTAGAGGTTCAGTCCACTGGTGCTTACCAATCTGGTGGCTGATTGCTGGTTTTCGAACAGAGTCATCATTCTGCCTCAGTGATTAAGCAGCGGCCTTCTCAAACTCCTGGAAAGGGAGGGGTGTAAATCTAAGGAGAGATGGTGTGTGAGAGGGAAGGGAAGAGAGGATGTCACTCTTGTGGTGAGAGGAGGGAAGAGGGACCCAGGGTTGGATGCAGTTACTCTAGCTGAGCCCTGAGAACAATGGAGGCTGTCTCTGGGTGACACTGCCACCCTGTGTGCCGCTGTCCAGCGCACAGATCACCAGACCTCCTGACCTGCTGGGCCACGTCAAGCCACTGTTGGGCCAACACACTGCCGTCCCTTGTTGCCTCGGACTCAGCCGCCAGTGCTAAAAGGCCGCTGGATCTTGTTCAAAGCTGGGGTCAAAAGAATTCTTTTGTGGCTCAGGAGCTGGGTAATTTTTTATTTTTTTTTTCTGGTCTCTTTTTCTTTTTTTTTTTGTGTTGCATAGGTTTATTTATAGCAGTCGCAGTAAAGCTCTAGTTCTGAGACCTTCCCTTTGTGCGCTCTCCGCCTGCCCCAACCGCACCTCCCATGGTCGTGTGTTATTGTTTGTGTACGACCCCCCTGGCTGGAAAAATTATCAGGAGTGGGGAAGTACACTCTGCCTCTGGTCTGGCTGAGGTTTGCGAGCGTGCCGTATCCGAGTTTTTCTATAGCGAGGCACGTAAAAGCCGGGATGGGGGATAATCCGCGTGGGCGAACATGAGCACCATTACTCTCATATCTCTGTTGACTTGGCTTATGGAGATGAGGATGAAATGGATGCCACTTAAAGACCTAATTGCTGTTTATGGCGCCTGGAGATGGAGGTGCTTTAAAAAAAAAAACAAAAACGGTAACAGGTCAGGCGCAACATATGGGGAACTTAGTTGGGCAGCTTTAATGAATGGCGCTAAGTGGTAGCTGCAGAGTTATTTAGTGGTCCTGGCTCGCTGGGGTGGGGGCGTTGGGGTCGATGAAGTCATTCCAAAGCACCTTGTCATTTTTGTTCACTGCTGCTGGTCATAAATTCAGGCAGCGGCCAACATATCTGGGTGATGAGGGGGCGGGGGGTGCACGTTTTGAAATATATTTTCCTCCTGTGTTCATTGTTACCTAGGCTGCTGGTGGCGTTGGGTAGGGGGGTGGAGGGGTTTGGTTCTCTGGGACAGGTGGTCCGCCTATCTTAGCTCCCACAGGCAGAAGGGAGCCCAGAGAGGATTTCCTCCACCCATTTGGGGGAGTAGGAACGCAGAATGCCTCTGTGCCTGGATCCTGTCATTGGCTCGACAGCTGTGTGGGCATCCAGACCCCTACCGCACACCTCGCCCTGCTGTGTGTGCTCACTGCGGGTCACTGGGACATTTACATTCAGTCGTTCAGCAGACACGCTTATCCAGAACCACTTACAAAAGTGCGTGTAGTAATAAGCAAGTCATCTTCGCCACAATCGATTGTACTTACCGCCCCAATCTGCGTGATATCCTTAACAGCTTTCTTAAGTTGCCATGCGGGTTTGCGGATATAGTGAGGTACAGGGGAAGATGATCAGAGTTAGAGGGGCTCCACCCCTGCCTCATCTCATACAGGGAAACAGAATCCTGTGGGTATGATTGTCCGTGAAAGAACATCGATTGCCGATGCATGGGGGAAAAAAAAGGAAAACATTGTACGGCTCGCTTCAGACACCATTTCAACTTCTCGACTCTGGATGATTAAATAACGAGCATGAAAAGTGGGTCAGGGGAAGACACATGGCCTTGGTTATGGAGCGCTGATTGAAGAGAAACCCAAACCTTCAGGTCTGAGAGTGGGGAGAAAAAAAAACTGTATCCATCTCTAATAGGACCCAGCGTTGAAAATGTGTGTTTATAGAACGCAATGAAGTTGTTTGAACACTACAGTAAGATCTCTGTCTGATCCGAATGGGAGCTGAACGTTAGCCGACATACATTTATGTAAAGCAGATGTCTGGATCCGCAGCCCTTCTTTTTTCCCTGTTTCCTTTCTCGTTTCTCTTATTTCAAAACTTTAAGTCATGATCACAAGCCTGGAATACTTGAAGTAGGCCAGTGTATTGGGTCTCTGTGTTCCTACCTCTCAGCTCTGTTCAGGGCATCGCAGCCAAATGCGTTTACACAAAACTGGGCACAGTAAAGCTTTGGTGAAGTTTTTTTTTTTTTGCCTTTTTTTTTTTTTCTTTGCCCCTGTGGGTTTTTAATATCAGGATCTTTTTCTAAAATGTTCAGAAGTATCCCCTTCCATCTGTTCTCTCAAACACTATTCCTAAAAAGCCGCTGAAAGGTCAGCAGGAAAGTGGATACTTTTAAATTTCTTTTATAATTTCTTCACCGTTATGTGATTATTATTTGAAATCAAGATTCCATTGTCAATGCCCGCTTTTATTTCCTTTGAATGATATATATAGGGCAAATGTATGTTTGTCAATAAAGAAATGACAGATGACAACATGTGATTTAAAAAAAAAAAAAAAAAATTATGAAAAACTGAAAGGATTAGTGAGGCTCGAGGTTACTTCAGAAGGAGGAGAGAGGATGATACGGTTGAGCGGCTGGCGTGATTGGTTAATGGAAAAGCGCGAGAGTGTGGAAACATGACCTGCTGGCCTGGATTCCATGTGTCTGCCACAGACAGCCCCTGTAAACACATGTAAACACTTTTCAATTGTATACCCACCTACCACAAGTCTATCATAGAGGAATATTCAAGGATGTATGAGGTTTAAAAATAACATTATTTGTGTTTTTTTTCCATAATCCACATGCGGTGGTCTTAAAATTTTCAGAAATTTTTAGTTTTCATAAATTATTTTTCATGTATGCCTGAATGTTACATCTCCACTTCTTGGCTTTGATGCAGCTCAATGTGCCGAGAGTGTAGTTTTTCCATAAATAACTGCAGACATTAGAGTGCTCTTACTCCAGACACAATGGATTTTCTTCAGTTTGATCTTTTTTTTTTAAGCATTTATTTACTTGGTTATTTTTATAGAGGTGTAAAGAGGAGAGGAATTTTAAGAACTCATATTTAAGGAACTTGAATATCAGTGCAGTCCTTCAGTGATTTTCATAAATGGCTTTTTTCATAAATCCATGTCCTAGCTGCTGAACCCACTTCCCTCTGAGCCGCTAGCCTCTGTTTCACATTAATAGAGCCATGCAATATAAATGCAATATATTTCTGTCCTGGGGGTGTGGGCAGAAATTGTTTTTGATATATCGAATTCATCACAGACATTGCTAAGTGCTGTTGGGAAATTGAACACGGAACTGACAGTCAGTCATGTGATTTATGATACATTCTACCAGGAGAAGGCGGCAGCAACAGTGGAAACAGCAGCAGCAATAAGTAAATAGTTCCACAGCTCCATCCTATACTCTTAATGTTGTTTTAAGTGTATATTGACCTGCAGGAATGTGTCTGCGTAAGTGCCCTGAACTATTAAACTGTTGCTTCATCGTGCACATCCAGGCCTCCCTCTGTTAGGGTAGCTGTCAGGCCCCAAGTTATCGGGGCTCTGTCTTGCCTGGCGCCATGAAGTATTTTTAGAAACTGAATATTAGACTTTGACTTGTGTTGTTCTGTGAAATATTAATCTCATGGAGGGAAGGAGGCGTGATGCCGTCCCAGCTTTGCGTGGGGGGGGACGGCGACATTTCCTTTCAGAGACAGCCCACCCCCCCTGCCTTTTAAAATCTTAAGAGGAAGCAGTTGTGTCTTTTTTATTTATTGTAAATGTTAGTATTTCTTTTTTCTGAAGCGATGGGAAAAGTGTTATGTTAGATGGTGTATTGCGTTCCTCGAAATCATGGCGGACAGCCATGTGGTGGGCCAGGGCTTGACTCTGGGGTAGGCCGCCGATCACACCGTGGGCCAGATGTGGGCCTTTTCCACAGAGGGTTCGTGTAGCAGGTCTGCACTGTTTACTCTGTGAGCCCTGGACTTGCTGCATGACCTCCAAGCACACGTGTGTGTGCGCGCGCGCCTGTGTGCACGCTACGCTCAGCATTGTGGGACCAGCTGTGGTCTTGTAAACTATTTGGAAAGTCCTGCCGGTCTGATGGAATGCGTGTTGGACGCGAAGCTGGGCTTTTCTGCAGGTGTGAAGTGCATGCAGCTTGGAGGAGATGGGTTGGGGTGGATTCTCTGCTCTTGCCCGCGAGTGTTGGCTTAGCTACCCTCTTTCTTTAAGGAGCAGGCTATGAAACTGCAAATTACATGTGGTCTGTGCCATATTGATTGTGTGTGTGTGTGTGTGTGTACAGCTGCATTCATCAGGGCAGCTTCCAATGGATTATGTGAGGAAAGGGCTGATGTATCACATACACATTTGTACAGATGCCAGAGGGGTAAACACTCTTCCTCTGCCTAATCCCCATGCATTCCCTCTGTGGCAAATGTCTTTCAGGAAAAACTCCTCTTGAACTGAACTTACAAGGTTTTACGTGCTGTTTAATCGGCACATTAATGTATAATAAAATGTTACTAATAGTCATTTTTGGGAAATATGCCTTACTTTTGCTCCCCTCCTGAGATCTGAAGTGCACTCAGTTTTTTTTTTTTTTTTTTTGTTTACTCTGGCAGATGTAAGGAGTTGATGCACAGTTTTTCAATCAATCAAATGGCTCAGGCGGGGACTGCATGTTAACCTGTTACCCTAATGCTTGTGAGGCACTGTCTGCCAGGCAGACTGAGTGCGAGCCACACGCCTGCCAGTAATCTAAGCCACAAATCCGTGGGAAAAAAAAAAACAACTCCAAAAAAAAAAAACCCAGCTTGATCCTCGACTTGCGTCTGCATGAATATTTTATATGTGGAAATGGAATTCACTGATGCCCTTAAGGCCCCAACTGTGATCTGTTGCTGTTTTCATATCCTCCTCATGTAGTAACTTTCGATACATGGGGGGTGCAGAAGGAAAGGGACAGGCAGGTGGGGAGATGGGTATGAAAATTCCTGCCCTGTCGCCATGCCGATGGGGTGTCCAAAGCCACATCCTCCGAAGCCATAAGCGGGAAGAACATTCCATTTTGGTTTCAGTTGCATTCCTCATAACCAGGATGATTGAGGCACTTTTATACAGATTTTTGTTTTTCAAATATGGAAAAAAAAAAAAAAAAACATTTTTTTCCTCTACTTTTTCCTGATGAGGTGGAGGGGGTGGTGTACATGGGACCCTTGCTTTCAAAAACACATACAGGAGTTGGGCTCAGGCCTGTGGCTATCCCTGTTTCGCTGCAGCCTGGGTCTGTTTGCTGGCCGCTGGCTGCAGGCCCCTGTCAGAGGCCCAGGGCTGGAGGGTTTGTAGCTTGAGGGACCAGGGGAATAAGGGGTTGATTGTTCGGTCTGACTGCAGGGTCTCGCATGGTGGACCAAACGCCACTGAGATAAGAGGCTGGTCCGTGTGACTGTGAGGAGCAGGGGTGGGGAGGAGTGGCTGGCAAGATGGAGACAGGCCCGTGCCAGTTACTGACTCAGGCTTCTAGAAAAGCGGCCTGTCATGCCAGGTGCACCTGTCAGCCGTCGCACACCTCACAGGGACTGGCATGGTGGGGGAGGGGGACAGGTTGTGCAGGGGCGGCATGCGCCCACCTCAGCTGGGCAAAGCCGAGCCCTGCCAGCACAAACACGCTGAAACGCTGAGCAGAATCCAGGGCTCTTGTTTTTCGGGAGCCTGAGCGCCCTGGGGTCTGGGCTGCCGCGGCTGTCAGGTGATCGTTGCAGTCTGGCACACGCCGCCCGGGAGCGCTCACTGATCCAGCCCTTTGTGGCGGCTTCGGCGGAGCAAAGTCACATGGTCACATGTCTCACCTCTGGCTGGAGAAGGGGACTGGCCTCATGGGGGCCGTCATGGGGCATTATGGGAAGGCTGACCACTGCTCGGACAGCCAGTTAATATGACTCTGTGAGCTTTCTGTGACCCGTGTGTATTTGGATTCAGCTGGACAGAAAACAGAAATAAAATTAGCATTCGCATCTATTCATATTACAGTGGTGAGGCATCTGCGATGTTCTGACATGAGGCCCTTTTTTTTTTTAATAATAATTAGTCAACATGCTCAGCAGTATGTAAATACTTGTAGCCTGGGTGTTACATTTATAGCAACGCAGCACTAAATATGTCACCAGTGGTTAGCTGTGGTGAGTGAACAGGTCACACAAACACTAAAGATAAACGTATTCAAACCTCGCTTTTGCTTGCTCATCTTGTTTACTTTTTTGTGCCTCACAAGAGCAAAAGGACAATTAAGATCCGCTAATTGAGTTTTGTAGATGGGAGTAGTTTGATGATTTTCGTCCCGGAATAGAAAGCAGCGCTGAGACTTCATGATGTCTCTGAATCCTCGTTTATCTCCCACTCATCAGTCTGTGATTGATTTTTCCTCAGACTTTTATCTCTCAAGATAGCATTCTCTATATAGTTATATGACTTGTTTACAAAGCTCAGCCAGGCAAAAAAAAAAAAAGAAATCCTGCTGATTCCAGGCTGAGATGTGAGAATCATGCCTCAGGAATTCCTGACCCCTCTTTTAAAACACCTCTCATCATTGGCCAAAAGGGATTTCTCCACCCCCCACCCCTACCCCTGCTCCCCCCACCTTCACTCCCACTGGACTCATCTGTATGAGTGAGAGAAAGCTTCGCAAGTCTTCTATACAAACAGGAGGCGTATATTTTTGCACTCTGTTATAGCTGTTGTATTTAATAGTTCATCCACTGTCACCTCAAGGCACTCCTTTTTGGGGTTGAGTTCTGTCTTGACACTTCTCTCTTCCCACCCCAAAACAAAAAAAATATATTGAATTGCGTGCGACTGGCAGGACTGGCGCAATGACACAACTGCGCAGTGTCACCATTGCCGGTGGTTTAGGCAAGTTTCCTCCCCGCACTGTAATTCGCTTTCAGTTCCTCGAAAGACACATTTTATAAATATGGTCTGTAATCATTGATAATTATCATTAAGTTGACTCCCATCTTGGTTTGGGCAAAGGTACAGTGCTGCACTGCACACTTGTGAAAGCTCTTGCAATTGCTGGGGCCCCACTTAAAGTGCTTCAGTTTTTACAGTTCCTCTTATCCTGCTGAAACTTTGAGCTTTGGCCCCCACCGTACCGGCCTGCCTTGCCCCCAGTGACACGGGGGATGCTAATGGCTAACATGTGTGTTTCTGGTGGAGGAGGATCACCTGGAAAGGGCTTCCATCTTGTCTGCTATTAGAGACTCGATGTCTCAGACTGACAGCTGGGGCCCGCAGCTTGTGGCCGCAGCACGGACAGATGGACAGACGGACACCGCTGCGCTCCCTGCTCCAAATGAGGAGATAGACAGACACTCCTGACATATGTGTGCCAGCTGAATGAACAGGCTCTTAAAATGCCAGGATGAGATAATGGATTTTGTATCAGTCTTAGATTAGCTTTCACCACAAAGGTGAATCAGAACCCTTAGCTCTTCCATAATGTCATAGCTTTCCTGTCAACACATTGTGGAAGTTTGTGGGAAGAAAGGGAGTTGGGCTTTAAGAAATTCTGTGATTTTTAATTTTTTTTTTTTTTTTTTTTTTAGCATCTGAAGTCATGTATTTTTTTTTTCTCAGGCTGCAGAAATAATGTGGATAATTAATCACACAGTGGAGTCCTGCTCTGTAATCGACCTCCGTCTGTTTGGGAAAGAAATGAAATGAGTCGGATGGGCAGGATGGCTGTGCAGCAGAAGTGACTCAGAGCAGCAGGGGGTTCTCTTCCAAAACCACGCAAGGGGCACATTTTTCCTTTAAAAAAAAAAAAGAAAAATTTAAATAAAAACTCCCCCCTGACAAAATCCTGTGACAGGCATCGCGGGTGGCTCAGCTTAAAAGCGAAGGAACAGGCCCCCAGACAGAATATCGAGGAAGGGGGTACGTCCAGCGAGGTGGGGGGGTTATTTTCCATGCCGGGCCTAACAAGGCCTTGGAGGGCTTTGGAACATTCTGTGCAGTTTCACCCCCAGTTGTCATCTGTGTGCGGTCTGTGGTTCCTCAAGTTTTAGATGGATGTGACACAGTGGGACTGAGAATAGGACTCTAATGGATGTGCGTTCTGATGGGGTGGGTTAATATGGCCTCCTTGCATGGCGTAGTATCACAAGAATCACAGAAATGCAGCGGCTCTGTCACATTTTTAAACTCGAGGAGCTGTGCAAGTGTACGTATGTTAACAACTATGAGCACACAAATTAATGTTCACAATCATAGTGCTTTGTGGGGTATATTCTTACCTCATTGACATTCAGTTTTACCCAATATCTAATAGCCTTTCTTTGTGAACCGGTTAATTCGTAATGGGATTATTCAGCGGAGTGCAGGATATTTTTAATTTTTTTTTTTTTGGTTTTTGTTTCTGAACAAGAACAGAGAAAGATGGAGCCTTTAACACTTCTCCTGTTCTGAGTTTGGGACATTAACAAGGCTTTCAATGTGCAGCTTGTCTTGAATTCAATGTTCCTTGTGCTATAAAGGCAGTAATTGCTCTTGGTTTCAGAGCTAACCAGGAGGCAGGGTCAGCAGGCTGCAGCTCAATAACGGAAAGCCACTCTTTCGTCTTATTTCAATTTATCCGTTTTTACTTTGTACCAATGTGTGTGTCTCTCTTTCTTTTCCTCTCTGCAGGACCGAAAGCTGTCCAAGTCGGAGCGGCAGCGGTTCAAAGAGGAGGCGGGCATGCTGAAGGGGCTGCAGCACCCCAACATCGTGCGCTTCTACGACTCCTGGGAGTCCCCCTCCAAGGGCAAGAAGTGCATCGTGTTGGTGACCGAGCTCATGACCTCTGGGACCCTCAAAACGTGAGTGAGGCGCAGCTTCGGCCCCCTGCATGGATAACTCTGCTTCCTCTCTCACTTCTCACTGTTTGGAAACGGTTGCCTTCTCCACTGGCTCGCCTAGGCATTTTCTTAGTAATCCGAGACGTATTGAAGACTTTTTTTTTTTTTTTTTTTTTTTTTTTAAATGAATGCTAATTGATACCTCCTGCTTTTTCCCCCCTTTGTTTAAGCTTGCTTCTAGAATGACCTTTTGCCTCCTTTGCTCATAGTCTGTGCAGTTCCAGGTGCTGTTTGGGACACTAAGGGGGGCAGATGAGAGCAGTAAGGGAGCTCTTTTTTTTTCTTTTTTTTTTTTTTTTGTGGACTTAAAATTATAAAACAGGATTTTAAGTAGGATGTCCGGTTGGTGTTTTCCCCTCAGTTTACAGTGGGCTGTGTGGCAGAGCAGTGATTAGAAAAGCCATTATTAAAACAGAAATGGTAAAAAAAAAAAATAATAATAATTAAATAAAAAATAACAGTGAAAAGCGGTTGAAGTTTAAGTAGATAAAATGTGGATCAGCAACAGCAGCCGTGGAGTGTGCCTTTCCGCATGAGCAGTGCATTGTGGGAGCTGCAGATTCCAGACATTCCGGGAGGGGGGGGGGGGATCGTCCTCTAGCCGTGGAGTGTTGACCAGTTGGGAGGGGGATGGTGGGGGTGCTTGGAGCTTGAGGGGGAGGACACAGGAACAGCAGCTCCCTCCGGTGGACACAGGCAGGAGCTGCGGGTGCGTCTGCGCAACCCGAGGCCCCCCGAGTTCATACAGGTTACCATGTCCTGCGTTGCTCTCTGCCTGTTACAAAAAAAAAGGGGGCGAACCAGTTGTTAAAATATGCTCCTATTGGTTGGGGGAAAAAAAGAAAGAAAACAGCTCCTCTGTGCTTAATTTTGTCGTTTGTTTGCCCTTCTTTTCTTCCTCATTCCCCTTTGGGGATCGTAGTGGCCTGTTTTCCCTGTTAAGAAAAAAAAAAAAAGGGAGACAGAGGTAATAAAGAGCGCTGCAGTCTTCAGTCTGTCTCCCAGAGAGAGGTGGCAGGCTGAAGTTAAGCGCTTACTTTGGCACGGTCAGTGTCTAACTGGCTAGCTACACGGGTGTTTCCCGTACCTGTATGCTGGACGTACCTGTTGGTTGGGAGGCCCGGGTTAGCGTTGCCAAGGCGCATGATTACCACCTGCGCTTGTGCCGGCAAGAGTGTGCCTTTCTGCATGACTGCCAGCAGGAAGAGATAAACTCTGACCAGGAGAGAAAGCAGTACCACGATGACCCACATAACATGCACATGCACACACATACACACACACACACTCATGTCCAGCAACACGCAGATGCAACATGCACGCTGGAGCCTTCACATGCACTGAGGCACGTAGTGCCAGTGCAGGCGTCACCAGTCTTATCTGATAAGACCAGAGTGGGTGCAGGGTATGTTACTACACCTGGCTTTCGGTCTGTCATGCTCTCTGATTTGCTGAATCAGGTGTTTAAATACTGAGGGGAAAGCCTCCACCCACTACAGTCTTTTAGGGATAATATTGATAAACGCTGAACTAGTTCCCCTCTCATTCATATTTGGGAACATTTAGTCATATTTATGTCCCTTGGGTTAGCCATTATAGTCACATGTGTTATTTTTTTTTTTGTCAAATATTTGGGGGTGGTGTTGAAGGGCAGTATGAACTGAAGAGGGCAGCTTGTAATTTCACAATGAGAAGGTGCGATGTGGACAGAAAGGAGGAAGGTTGCACTTCGGAAGCATGCTGGATTGTCTTGCAGTCTTGACGATCAACAGGCTGTCGGTGACAGTTGCCATGCCAATGCTATGTGACATACTGTCACTCCTCCAGCCAACACCCCAGGGCTCTGCCTTGGCAGTGATCTCAGGTGTCTGTCATCAGACTAGCCCCGCCCCCTTCATCGCTTCTGTCAGCACAGTCACAGGTCATATGATGCTACCTCCTTGCTACTGCGCTGATCTTTACACACTCCATGCTAAGATAGCACCTGACATCATTCATCGTCCTGCTGCAAGTTATTACCGATCACATACCAAACTCAGGAACTTCCGTCATCGCCAAAAAATGTTAATAATTCTGAATATTTGGGCCATTTTTGGTGGGGGAGGTTATCAGGCAGGGCAGAAGAATGGCAGATAAAACGTATCGGGTGTACTGGTGCTGACATGTCTCTGAAATGGAAAACATCCGGTGCAGCTAAGTAAAGCGTTAACTGAATGGAAACAACATAAGCTCACTCGCTGTTTATTTTATTCTAGTAAAACTGGTTGGGGGAGAAGTGAGAGGAACATTTTCAACACAGTGGCAGGATTGGAGCGAGTAGCACAGAATATAATCCTTTTAGCTTGTGTTTGTTTTTTAACCGTACGTTTGTTGGGGCCTATGTGTAGGGAAGTCATGGGTGACTCTGTTCCTGGAGAGTTTGTGTGCATGCAGGTTTAGGTTCATATGAATGTCCTTTTCTTCTGAAGGGGGCATCAGGCAGACACGCGCGCGCACACACACACACACACACACACACACACACACACACACACACACAAAGACTGAAAGACTTCCTCCCAGGCTGTTTTAAGCAGTACGGTGCTGGTGTTATAACAGAGCAGATTGCCGTATTGGGCATTACCGGAATAAAACCGTCGATGGCCCCGCTCCAAATGACTTCATTAAGGGTGGGCTAATCTACGCACAGCGCAGGGTGCTACTCCACCCAACTCCAGCTGCGCTTCAGGTCACTTCTTTCTCGGCGAAGGGTGGTGGTGTGGGGGGGACATACGAATCGCTGGAGAAAGGAAAACCCATACTGCTGCCTGAAGGGGCAGTATGGTGGCTAATTCTGTCCCCATCTGTGGAAACTCTGTCAAAGGTTTTAATCCGCCACTTGTGAATGGTAGCTGGCACCTGGCAGCAGCTTGTGTTGGCATGTCACCTTCGTGTCCGGCCTGTTTTTATGTAATTTTTTTTTTTTTGAACTGGCAAGGACCTGTACTTTGCTGTGTGGTCTACCTGAACGGGGTCAGCCATGAACTTGTCAATGTGCAAAGCTTTTTGTGAACTGCATTTCCGGAGCCACAAGCTTAAAGGCCCCAAGTTCGAGAGAGAGGGTGAACACTGAAACAGCACTGGCTGAGGTAACAGCAAGAGCTTTGTGAGCGGACGGTGCCTGCGTCTGCCATTTTTTTTCGCCTCGTAATGCGTTATTGGAAGTGGATTAGTCCTCTAAGCAGCATTGCTGGAACGGTACCCAGTCTGGCTTTGGGTAAGCACAACAACAGGAGCCGTTATTCCCTGCTGCTGCTGCCCAACAGGGGAGGAGAGAGAGACGCTAAAGACTCCCTCCCCTTTATTATTAGCTAACCTGCCCCTGAGGTACAGGTCACCAAGAGGGCATCGACTCCCTTTTCCTCACAGCATCTGGGATAGATGGGTGGCCATGCGGGTAAAACAAAACTCCATCCATTGGGGTTTCTGCATTTGCAGTAAAATATATTGTAAGGGCCCTTTGTGAAGCCTTTGTACTGCAGTCTTTCTTTTATTTTGATTCAGAAAAACAAGTTTTGGTTTTGCATGTGGATGACACTGCAGGGCCTGCAGCTCTTACATTGTATATCACTCACCTCTTTGTCAGCCAGTCTCTGTCAATTTTAATGACACCAGGCAGTTTTAAAGAACAGTACTTGGGGAACCTGACCTAGCCTGAAGTGGTTCAGTAAAATATCCTGCCATATATCTATTTTCCTGATAATAAAAAAAAATGTAAAAATCTAAGATCTCTACCAGTGGGCCCTCAATGTGGGTGTCTCCTATAACCTTGTAAAGACAGCTATTTTAAACAGTCGGCGGAATAGTTCGCTTTAGTCCATTCCTTTATGTGTAGCCAAGACCAGGACAGAACCCTGTTGATCATTGTGTATATAGTTTATTGGGTGTGATCTCAGCTGTTGGAGTTTTATCCATGAGCATTTTCTGGGATGCTAGATAGTTTTGTAGAGCTCCATTTCCTGCCTTCTGACACTGAAAGTTCCAGTCTTCTTGTCCTGTGTTAATAGAGGATGTATCTGCACTCTCCTTACTGTCCTTATTACTCCCAGTAGTGAGCACAGAACTGCAGTGTGGGCTTTTCCAGTAGTTAGACCCATTGTTCCAGTATAGCCTGTATGCGGTCATTGTCCCATGTCTTAATTGTAGTCATCCTTTGTTTATACAGGAGACAAGCTCCTGCGTGTTTCATTTTCTTCCTTGTGCCGCTCCGCAGGTATCTGAAGCGCTTCAAGGTGATGAAGATCAAAGTGCTGCGCAGCTGGTGCAGGCAGATCCTGAAGGGGCTGCACTTCCTGCACACGCGGGCCCCGCCCATCATCCACCGCGACCTCAAGTGCGACAACATCTTCATCACCGGCCCCACGGGCTCCGTCAAGATCGGCGACCTGGGCCTGGCCACGCTGAAGAGGGCCTCCTTCGCCAAAAGCGTCATAGGTACGAGCGGGCCCCTGGCGCCTTGAGCCAAATTCACCCCCCTCCTCCACCCCTCCACCCTTTCCCCCTGCGGTGCCACACCCGCTACCCCTCTCCCTCCTCGTCCCGGTGGTTGAATTTAAAATATATTTCTTACATCTGATTCTGATTTCTTGGCTGGATGTGTGGGGATTCTGGGAAATGGATACAGTAAATATATTTTAAATTCAGTTTTTTTTTCTATGTGCCTTTAAAAAAACTTTATATATTTATTTTATTTATTTTATTTTGAGTGCTGCTGTGAGAAGCAGACCACAGTTTTCAGCCTCTCTCGAGCCGCAGGCAGAGCTCCAGTTTCATGGGGTGGAGGACCCAGACCCCCTCTGAGTCCTGTCAGGAAACTGGAGAGGAACCTAAGACCCACCAGTCGTTATAGTCAAGGTCAAATCATTTCAGATGCATTGTCCCCGTCTTCCCCCATTCTGAAATTAGTGAGCACTTATTTCACATTAGTAATGCTTTTTTTTTGTTTTTTGGGGGGGGAGGATGAAGAAATGATTTGACCACCAAAGTGACTGTGGTATTTCACACTCTCTCCGAAATGTCTGTAAACCTTGCTGTGTATAAAAAGTTTCACCATCCTCAACGTGGACCGTGAACACGAACCACCGTCAGTGCTGTGGATTTGAACAAATTCAGAGGGGTGAGCTGCGTATTTGGAGTTGCGATTTGTTTTTTTTTTTTTTTTTTTTTTTTTTTCTTATTTTCTTTTTTAAAGATCATCTTTGTCTGCTGGTTTTGAAAACTTGTGGTCTGTTTGTTCTGAGAAAGGGTGACAATAACCAATCTGCCAATAATGTGTCGCATTTCTCTCTAAAAGGTTTACCTCATCATTTTTTTTTCTCCCCTCTCAGCGTTCTTCGATCACATGATTAATTTCTGTCTGGTCATTTACCCGCTGTTTTCCTTTAATCAACTTTTTTTCTTTTTTTCCACATTCTTGAGTATTTTTTTAACTGTAGGCTATTACCTCAACTCTCTCCCCTCACTCTGCAGTATGGATTATTTATTGTACTGCAGTTCAGACAGTAAGTATGCAGAAAATGGTTCTGGTAAGTGAAAAAGCACAATGTGACTTATTCCAAAACAACAACAACAACAAAAAAATTTTCAAATCATTCTGTTTTTCTGTGTAAGGCCTTTTGTCTTATTTGCCACTGTAACCTGGTGTACAGAACTATGCTGTTCAGTAACTAGCTATGGGATCTACCTTTCTCAGCTTCTAACTACCTAAACTTCCTCTTATGAACAGGTTGACAACAAGGTAAGTCGCACAATAAAATGTACGTTCTCTCATGCTTGTTTTTGAAAAGGTAAGGTTCTGACACACATTCCATAGCTAGTGCAATCTCCTTTTTTTTGTTATTAACCTAATATGAAAACAAAAAATGCACAGGGGGGCCCATTTGCAGTATATATTGGCACTTTTGGACTAACCTTGGTCTAAGCAGATGACTGATAATCAGGCGCTTGTTTCTGTAGTTGGGAACGGGGAGGGGACTGACACTGGAGTTGTGTTTCTGGTTTAACACCCTTTTCTGTTGTATTTTCCTCTCACCCACCTCTCAGTCTTGTCTGAGTTGCCTTCTGACTGCGCCATGTAGCTCCTACTGCTTGGTACTAAACATTAAAGAACAAATTAAAAAGTCGGGCCCTGCAGCGAGTTCTGTACACCAACCATCAAAAAAAGCCTTCCAGCTTCCTACTAAGAAAAGGCCTTACAGAGAGAAACCTGAGCTTTGTTCACTACAGAATAACTGAGCTCAGCTTCCCCTCCTCTTTTTTGTTTTTTTTTTCTTCTTCCTCTTCTTTTTTTGCCTCCTGCCCCCCCTTTCCTCCACTTCCCTGTCTCTTTCCTTACAGGTGCTTCTAGCCCGGCGTTGGCCTGCCCTTCGGCCCCCTCTGCTCCTCCTCCTCCTCCTCCTCTCCGCCCTCCTCGGTGAGTAGGCCAGAGGAGTCTGCTGTCTGAGGCACTGAGAGTTCTGAATCGTTCTTTTGATTTAAGGTACCCCTGAGTTCATGGCCCCTGAGATGTATGAGGAGAAGTACGACGAGTCAGTGGATGTTTATGCCTTTGGGATGTGTATGCTGGAGATGGCTACCTCTGAGTACCCGTACTCCGAGTGTCAGAACGCTGCACAGATCTACCGCAGAGTCACCAGCGTAAGTCAACCCGTCCGCCCCCCTCCCAACACAAGCCCCCACCCTCTAAACTCACCCCCTCTTTCCCTTTTTGGGGTAGGGATAGGAATAGATATCCCCTCTTATTACATGTATCAAACGGAGAGGACCAATCAGAGTGGGAACCAGTATTGGAACCAAGACAGGTAATGGCTATTGCTAAAAGCAATAGATACCTTTTGGCCTGTCTTTGTAGTACCCACAGGCCATCTGGAATGATAGCTTGAAAGTGTCCTGAAGTCATCTTTTGGTTCTTTTGGGTTTCACCACTGCACTCTATGATCGTTGGAGCTTATCTGTTTTCTAAGCTCATGGTGGTGACATTTTTGCACCATCCCAATTTTACCTTCCCTACTTTGGGCCGGGGGGGAGTCTCATATTCTTACCTGGTGTTGCCTGCACAGAATACACAGAGTCACCTACACACACACACACACACACACACACACACGTCAGTTGGCTTTGTTCGCTGGCTTTTTCGTGCTGTTGGGGTTTTCCGTTTGTTCCCTTTTGTTAATTGAGCCAGAGTGATGGATTTACCAGCCGCTGGCCACCATCCAGGCCTAGAGGGAGAAGGCGGCGCAGCCCCTGTCACAATCTCACCTGAGTTACACACATTTTCAGATTTATGGCCACGCTTTAAAGTCACCGAGCCAAGACAGGCCCCATTGCTGGCCTTTAGCCATTCATAAGAGAAAAGTAGTCTTGGAGCTCTGCCCTTCTAGTACCAGTTTGTCAAACTGTGAAGTTGGTGCTCCCTTGACATGCAGTGTGGGGGGGAAGAAGCCATGTTGCCCAGCGATGTCACTTTTGGCCACGTACACGAAAGTCTGAGAGAATAACTGTCACAGACACGCAAATCAGAGCAGTTTTCCCGTAGTTAAATGGCTGTGATGTTCTCTTTGGTCTCGTAAATCTCAGACAGCTATGTTTGTCCTTGACAGGAGTGTTATTTTTAAATCCTACCGCTCGTTTCTAGAGACAGAGAGAGAGAGGAGAGAGAGAGAGAGCAAGAGAGGGAGAAATATATTAAAGTAAAAATCTAGGATTGACTTCTCGGCCTGCAAGATTTTTTTTGTAGACAGAGATGCAGCGATGCCCTCTGTGGGTAACTAGACAGAGCAATTTTCAGTAGCACAGTGTCACTCGGCCCCTTTGAAAGGGATGGGGAATGGGTGGTTTTGGAGTCTCTTTTTTTTTTTTTTTTTTTTTTTTGTGGTCACCGGTGTCACCAATTAGCCTGTCCAGCTAATCTGATGTTTTGTCATGTTCCACTCTGCAGTCAGCAGATGGCTTTTCATTCACTGCTCTGAATAAGTTGTTTACCCCATCCCACTCTGACAAATAAGGCAGTCACAAGAGGCTGTGAGAGATTCGCATCAGTCATATGACGTTTCTATAGACTGGGATGGTGGAAAAACAAGCAGTTACGTTTGCGATAGCCAGGCTGGTTCTCCAGCAGGGGGCTCCACTGGTCGTGTGCCGTGTTGAACTGTGTTGGGTTGGGCGGGGCCCCACAGTACGTGTGTTTTAATGAGGGGTTAGAGGTTCAACCAGGTAATTGCAATTTGCTGACACCAGAAACTGTGGAATAACCAGACATAAAAAGAGCATTGTTGTGGAGAAACCGTGAAGTACATTGATCACTGGCAAATTACTGAAATATATGGCCTTCATGCCCATTTAGTTTTCTGTTAACTTTTTGTCATGGTCTCCCCCCCCCCAAATTGTCTTTTTTGCTAGCCATGATGAAACCTCAAAGACGAGCCAGTGAATTACTCAGAGGTGTGTAGCTCATGCAGAGCAACTCCTTGTATGAGCTATAAACCTGCCAACAAAAACACACAAGGATGATTTCACTGTCCTGCACAACATTATTCAGATTCTCAAAATACTGCCCTTAATTCTTAATTTCCTGATGCTTCGACCTGGATGTCAGCTGTTTCCTGTCATGGAGGATATTGCCCCGCCGCTCACATTCAGCCTCACCCTGAGCGTCAGCCAGCCACCCGCAGTCATGTGAGGATCGTCCATCCATCACTCATGGGCTCTGACACACACACACACACACCCACGAGCCCTGGGCTGTCAGGAATTCACGACTTCCTGTCTGTACACCCCCAGGAATCACACAGACACATCGGTGAAGCATCGGCATGCGCATTTTTGTCTGGTCGAAGTCTCTGAGATTCACTCTGGGCGTGGGGGGGGGGGGGGTTGGAAACACTGGCCCGCTGATTGCCGACAGGCAGCGTTTACTCGGCGGTCAGAGACGCAGCTGGCATTCAGAGCTGTTAAAGGTTCTGAAGTGTTGCCGGGATTGAGGTGTGGGGTGTGGGGTGTGGGGGGCTGGAGATGATTTGCTTAGTATTCTAGAAGCATGGCTGGCTGTCTAGACAAGGCAGCAGGACCACAGCTGCCTCACGCAGCACCTGTTCGCACGGGGAATCTCGGGGCACGGCCTGGATTTTCACCGCACTCTGTCCCCCTCCACCCTGTCAGCATTCTCTCTCTCTCTCTCTCTGTCCCGCATTCTCATCGTTCTCAGGCATTTTAATCTGCTGAAATCCAAACGGCTGCACAGACACTAGCAATGGCTGTATGGGAATCCTTTTCAGCCGGGAGGATGGGGGAAAAAAAGAAAGAAAAAAAAAAAAAGGATAAACGCAATTTAGAGGACCTCTCTGATGTCCTTAGTACACCCAGCAGAGACCAGAGACAGATGTGAGGATCTTTCCCGTGTCATCTCAGCTCAGTCGGGCTGTTTTAGGGGTTTAACTGTGGACTATGACCTTACATAGACTCATGTACGTCTGAACAGAAAAGGCCTGGGTTGCATAATACTGTTGGTGAAAGTAACTGTCAAGCACCGCAGTGACCCAAGTGTAGTCTCTCATGGGCGCTGCAGCCTCATCAGCCGTGAGATTTTAAAAAACGGCTGTTGTGACAGAGGCCCGTTTCGAACCTGCTGCCGCTCTTCATACCTTCCCTCCCACACGATCAGATTAAGTGTGGTGCTTCTCCTGAACGCCTAATCCTCTCTTCCCCCAAAGGCAAAATTCTTGCAAAGCAAAGAAAATCCTGGCTTGTTCAAACACCCAATTTCTGGAACGGAAAGAAATTTTGACAGGTTTTTGGTTTTTTACAGGCTAAATTTATCGCACTCTGTGGGTTCATTTACACAGTCTTTGTTTTGGCGTGATTACGGTTTGGGCAAGCTACACTCTGTAATGCAGGTTGTTGGTGCGCAACTAAACAGGCACCTATTCTAACGATGATGATAAAAATGGATTATGTCAATATAGGGCCTCAACTCATGACCTCAAAGGGGTTTACATTGAACGGAGGAGAAAATTGGCCTCAGCCACCTCAGAAACACGCCATGGATTGGCTGATCTGGAGCGAGTCAGAGAAATTATTAAACCAATTAAAGTAGACGATGATCGGATCGAGTGCCGGGTTGGGAATTTAAAGACGTCGGGATCTCAGTGGTGAATGCACAAAGTGAGATTCATATCTCGAGCCCATCCATGCCCAGCGTCATCCAGTAAGCAAGAATAAATGCAATTCCCGTGTCCTGATTATTTAAACCTCCTACCGAACTGACGGTTGCATTTGCATGCGTTTTGCATACTTGTGTTATGTTCTCATTTAAAAAGTATGTGCTGTTCACCCATGCTCTTGTACATCGTCTTCCCGCCCCCCGAGCCCCCTCCATTTACAGGTTGCCAATGGGCAGTGTGCTGGCTTGCATTGCCTTGCCATGGACATCTGTTTTTAGAGGTTTTTAGATGTAATGTCTCATGAGTTCATAGATAAACGGACCAAATGTGCTTACATAATTGTTCTTTTCAAAATGTTCATTTTGTAATTTACTAACAACTCATGCTTATCGTTAGGATCTTTTCAATGCTGAAATTTAATTACAAATTTGGTTGTTTGCTAGCTCGATATTTTTATCGCATTTCTGCCCGGTTGTTTATTGCACCATTTCTGCTAATCCTCAGCTGTGTATCCAGGTCACACACACACAAGTCAGGTTTCATAACCTCACTGAACTGTGGCACCAGCCGAAGTTTTCCTTCTCTGCTTCTGGCAGGTTTAACTGCTCTTGTTTGGAGGACATGCTGTTTGTGAACTTGACTAATAAAACTAGGAATGAGAACTTTCTCAGTTGTATTTTAGATGGTATGCAAATGACTTCCTTCATTTGAATTTTAAGGTGCTGACTTTTTTTTTAATCTGTTTGGATAAGGGTTTATTTGAATCCCTCTTTGTACGTTTTTAAAAGCTTGAGGAATTGTAGTTGACACCTGCAAATGACTTTAATCTAGTGTCGTAGGAATAAAATTCACCGTATTTTCTGAGCTCTGTCTATACAAATGTTAAATGTAAAGCTTGAATCGATGCTGGTCAGTTGCAGTCGAACAGGGGTGTCCTTATAAACGAGAGTGGACACTTCAGCCTATTAGGGATTAAGGTGAAGAACTTTCTGTACGTGCTTAAACCCATGCAAAGACCAGCAAAACCTACAGCGCTCCATGACTGTAGTCTGACCCCACTGCAGTAAAGCATGTTATCATGCTCAAGTCTGGCACACGTCCATATGCATGAATCAAAACGTTCATATCTGCGTATACAGTGTGAGAAATGGTTGAAATGTTAACAGTGTTTGTCAGATATGTGTTTATTTGTTTGAGCCCCTGATGGGTTTGCGCAGTTATACTCCCCTGCATGAGTTTGGTTACTGGCCCTAATTGGATGCTTTTTTTGCTCAAGATCTTACAGCCAGTGACAGTTTCACTGGGTTTCAGTCATTTGTGGATAATGTCGAAATTATTTTAGGTTTTTTTTTTTCTTTGTTCTCTGGGAGACTAGGCTTAATCCGCTGGCCCTTTTAGAGCAATTACAGCTGGAGTGGTTAAATTAATTCTGCCGGTAAAATAACAGCAGCGGTTGTGGAGGCACTTTATTTCTGAAGTTCGGATGTTGTAATTTCTTTGTCTCCGGATGACCTTTTCATGTCTTCACTCCCACTCTCTCCTTCCCTCTTCTCCCTGCTTTTTATTTATTTTTATTGTATTTATTTTTTTTTGAAAGGGCACAAAATGAGTACTTTTAATTTTCCTCTATTCCTGGCACGGAATCAGCGAGTATCCGGCTTAGAGCGGGCCATTCAGAATGTCATAATGAGCTTTTTAATCACCCTGTTATTCAGATACTTTGCCTTTCTGACTTAATTCCATTAGTCCTTCCGTCATCTCTAACTTTGTTTGGCCCTGGAATCTGAGGGGGAACAATGTTATATAAGGGGTGGGACCCGGAGGGGGGCGGTAAATAGCGCATCGGAGCACACCATTGGGCGGCAGAGAGAGGTCCGAGCACGCTCTGTACCAGGTTATCCCCCGGCTTAGTTCCAACTTACTCTCTGACTCAGAAATCTGGTAAGTTTCTTTTTGAAGTAAAATTTTGTGTCAGATTATTCTTTAAGTCCATATGACAGGATGAGTCGTCGGTCTTTAATGGCATCTCGCTTGCAGAGAGAGACGGCAGTGAGGACAGAATGGCAGAAGTCTGGGGAAACGTTCTTAAAATGATGAATTCTTGATCAGTGTGTTGTTGGGAATGAAAATGTATCATTTTTTGCATGGAGAATGGGCTAGTGCCATGCATTTACTCCAGCATGAGATTCTGCACCCACTACAAGCCATATATGCAGTACTGGTGCTCCTTAAGTTTCCTCTGAAAGTATTAATCACAGTTTACTATGGCTTCTAATGATTGTTAGGCTACTCAGGCATCTTTGGATAGCTATTCTGATCCAATAACTGAGCATGCCTGACTTAAAAGCTTTTGAAGATTTGATCCGTCTACTGCCTGATTGAAGTACATCCCTCAGCCATACCTGCCATGCCTGGTTCAAAGGTGTTTCAAATATTAATGTTGTTTGGGTCCTTCATCTGTTTGGGTGTGTGACTGGTATTGGTCTTGGGATTAAATATTTACAGAGCAACTTCTGTAGTTCTGACCGCCTCCTCAGACATTTGGAAGTTAACAGCGAGAAGATATGAGAAAAGATTTCCTTTTTTTTTTTTTTTTTTTTTTTTGTACGATGTAAATTTTTTCCATATCTTATCTAAGGGTGCTATTATACTGTACTTTACTGATAAGGTTGACAAAGTCTTCAAGCTTTGCTGATAAAGGTGATACTGTATCTGATAGCTTTGGATTGGGTAGGAAGGGGGAGGCTTGGTGGAAGGTTTCTCCTGCTGGGTTATATCACGGAGAATAAGCCCTTCTCTGTTGAGCAAATCTACTGGGTTATGCGCACATACTGGGCTCCACATCTGGCTGAGGGGAGTGTTGTGCTGCTCAGTTAGTCGGGGGACCTGCTACCCGGTCCCCGCTGTGGGCACTACAGTGCGGCTATTCTCCACTCCCGGCCTCAAGCAACAGGAGTGATGATTCCCAGAGGCAACACTGAGCGTGCTCCCTGCCTCTATTTACATATCTGGGGCCCACGAGCGGCTGCCGTGACACGTGGACGCACATGTGCAACCCGACAACGGCAGCAATTCTCAGCTGTTCTTGCACTGGGTATTTTTTTCATAGCTTGCAAGTGGGAATGACAAAAAATAGATGTTTAATGTCTACACAGCTGATATAGCACTATAGTGTTTAACGCACCATGTACATTCTTTTCCCACGACTAATTCTAATTCAAAGCGTGTTGGACTTCACGTCCCTAATCTTTTTCATTAGAGACCCCTATGCTATTTTGTCATGTGCACTGATCTAACGGTCTCCTGTGTTTTCCCTCCCCCTTCCCCCTTCCCCCCCTCCTCCCCCGCAGGGAGTGAAACCTGGCAGCTTTGACAAGGTGGCCATACCTGAGGTGAAGGAAATCATCGAGGGCTGCATTCGGCAGAACAAAGATGAAAGGTGAGCTCCGACCACCTCCACCTTATCTGTGCTTAGCCGTGACCACCAAGGAAAGGTGAATGTGAGACCAAAGGAGAAGCCTGTCCCCTTTAATCCCAGGTGTAGCTTCACATGCCAGCCTTGTGCCTCAGAGCTATAAGCCTGGCAAATCAGAGTGATAAACTGCCCCCTTTCAGGACTTATCTGACAGTCTCTAACCAACATCATCAAATCAGCAAAGCCAGGCCAAAGGAGAAGACAGAGAGCGAAACATGACTCATAAGACACGGGAAAGTGGGTGAAAAATAATACGTGCCTTGTGTCAGACATGTCCTGCTTCCGTGAAACACCCCTCTGATCTGATTATCTGACCAAAGTCTTAGCCGCGGCGTCCCTGGCACAGCTGTCAGTGCTGGAGGTGAGAGAGGGAGAGGGTAGGCCTTGGGTTTGCCTGCTACGTGCCTTCGTCCTCGCTGGGGAACGTGCACGGTAGCTGCAGATAAGGCCCTTTCCCACACACTCAGCTGGCCCTCGGCCAGGGAGCCTACGAATCGCTGCATAAATCCTATACTGAGCTTGGAGATAGCGCTGTGCCTTTTCCTCGGCCAGGGAGCCTACGAATCGCTGCATGCCTATACTGAGCAGCGCTGTGCCTTTTCCATCCCCCAAACCTTCACCACCACAGTTCAAGTTCAAACGGGAACTTGGAACCATTTTCTTCCCTCGTCTGCTGTTGCTGCGCAATACAAAGCCATCTTTGCTGTTTTGTGCTGGTCGCCCGCGGAACGAATCTTTTCAGGCTAATGCGCAGCAGACGCTGGGACATGTTGCGTCCAGATTGTTGGATACAGGCACTGTTGTTAACAGGAGACTGATTTGCCAAAGTAAAATCTCCCATGTCATGCATTTCCATATTGTCCTCAAATATTGAGTCCTGTTTCTCCCTCTGTGCCGTTTTGTATGCTTTTTATCTCGCCAGGAAACAGCGGCCAAACAAAGTAGAGAAACCAGTGCTCTGTGTATGAGTAAGAAGGGAACACTATACATTGTCCATACCCTGCTGTGGAAGGAGAAAAAAAAAAAAAAGGAAAGGCAAGCAGCTGATTCTGAAGCATTGAGGTGCAATTTAAAGAATGGGAGCACTTATTGTTTGTCTGGACTGAGTCAGAACTTGTGTGAGACTTAACCTCAGAAGCGAAGGGAAAAGCTGAGCATGACGCATGTTGGCCATTAGAGAATGATGGAGTATGTAGACACGCACACAGTGCCCATGCAGCACACCACAAACCGAACACGCACACGGATGTTGTGAGAAGTTTTTATTTTTTAGTCAGTTCCCTCAGGCCCGTTGTTCTGGCTTTGTTTGGCAGAAACCGTGGCAGGTTGAGAATATCTGGGGCAGGCAAAAGGGTCTTATTTTCCTCCTCTTTTACGACTCTGGAGCCTGCTGTGATGCTGGGATGTGTGCGACAGGAAAGGAGCGTTGTCCGCTGGTTTCCTCACGCAGCCGTGTCCTCGGCCTTGTGGAAAATATTACAGTATTTGGCAAGTCATAAATCACATTCGGTCACCTCATTTGACACTGTGTGCTCTGTTCATTGTCCAAGGTGAAGAGTACATGTAATGTAATTTTTAACTAGCGTCTTCACACATTTGTGTGCACATGGGTGTTGTTGAAAAGCTGTTGATGCTCTTACCTTTATTGAATTTACAGCCCCTTATACAGTTCTCAGTGTACTGCTCAGTGGCTTGATTGATAAATTTGATGACGTTGATTGCATCACTCTATTTTGGGTGTTTTTTTGTTTGTTTTGTTGTTGTGTTTTTTTTGCTGAGTTTCTTACCACTTTGGATCTTTTTCCCCCCCTCTTGAGTGGTCACGTTATTTCTGTTTGAGTTCAATTGTAGTGAACATTGGCGCTCAATAAACATTAATTTGGTCATGAGATGATCATTTGATTCTCGGTGGTATTAGGTCTTCAATATCCAGCATTGTTCGCCGTGGACAGTGTTTGTTCAGACTGAGTGGTAGCTGCCCGCTGGGTTACGGAGATTGGTCTCGATCTCATAACATCGATTCTGGAGTCTTGTACTAGGTTTGCAGCTGGCTGAAAGGTTAAGGAGGCGTGCCGATGTCGTGCGACTTGACACCAACAAGCTTGTTTTTGGATGCAAGTTGACGGCAGCCCTGGAAACCTGGAATATCCTTCACTTGCTGAGTCAGTGTCTGTTTCCACGGTGACTTGCAGTTACAATGCGTTCTCATTAGAGCGCAGGGAGAAAAATGCCATGCAATCTTGGCCACCGTAGCGGGCCAGGTACTTTCTTGTTAGAGTGTCTGTGTCTTGGCTAAGCCCTGTTTTTCTTCCCTTTTTTTCCTCCCCTGCAGATATGCCATAAAGGACCTGCTGAACCATGCCTTCTTCCAGGAGGAGACAGGGGTGCGCGTGGAGCTGGCCGAGGAGGACGATGGGGAAATGATAGCCATCAAACTCTGGCTGAGAATCGAAGACGTCAAAAAGCTCAAGGGCAAATACAAGGACAACGAGGCCATCGAGTTCAGTTTCGACCTCAACAAGGATGTCCCCGAAGATGTGGCCCAGGAAATGGTAGATGGAAGAAGCTCTGTTCCACTTCATGTCTCAACACCACATCAAGCTAAACCCCAAAAGCAAACAATACTCAATTATGTACTATTACTATTCTGGCCATTCTCTTGCTGCCTGTATGGTCAGCCCCATTTGTGTTATGTGCAGTGCAAGTCCATTGATTTTTGCCTTCTCCTGTTCAGGGCATATCTTCTGCTTGAAACTCCTGTGGTCTTGTCTGTTTTGTTTTCTGAGATTCCCCACTGGTCAGGGAGATTCACTGTCAATATCATACTTGCTGCATGAATTCAAAGATATACTGATCCTCTGAAACACAGTGTACATATGTGCATGGGGCCTACCGGTGATGGTTCTGATCAGTTCTTCACCAGCTCCCCTGCGTTCTGTGTCCCAGGTGGAGTCCGGCTATGTGTGTGAAGGGGACCACAAGACCATGGCCAAGGCTATCAAAGACCGCGTGTCACTGATCCGCCGCAAGAGAGAGCAGAGGCAGCTTGTCCGGGAGGAGCAGGAGAAGAGGAAGCAGCAGGAGGAGCAGCAGCAGCAGCAGGTAGAGCTGCAGAAGGTCCCTCAGGCGGTCCCAGGGGGCACCACCGGGGTCCCACAGAGCCAGGGAGCCCCTGCCCAGCCCCAGGCCCCGGCCCCAGCGCCGGCCCCCACCCCGGCCCCCACGCAGGCCCAGACGCAGGTCGAAGCAGAGGAGCCGGAGGTCGATCAGCACCAGCAGCAGCAGCTGCACTACCAACAGGCTGGGATCTCTATGACGTGTATGTGTGATGGCAGAATTGGTGTTGCTGTACGATACGGGGCCTGCTGGTCCCTTTCATTACCAAGGAGGCATGTCTGACCGGGTGTGTGTGTGCGTGTATTTGTGTGTGTTTTTTCCCTCTCAGCGGACGGTACGGTGGACAGTGGCCAGGGATCGTCTGTCTTCTCTGAGACGCACCAGAGCCAGCCCGCCATGTCGTACACCTCCCCTCCCGGCCAGCAGCCCCAGCACCAGGCCCTGCCCTCCAGCCAGGCCTCCTACCCGCCCTCCACCTCCCAGCACAGCCAGCCCCCACAGCTCAGCTACCCACAGCAGCCCGTGGTAAGTGACATCATCAGCGTGCGACGGCGAGGTGCATCAGTCAGGCCAGGCAAGGCAATTCACAGAGCCCAGAATAGGGGACGAGTGTAGGGTTGAGAAAACGGTGCATTTCTGACTGCGAGTGTCCTGATCGCACCCCCAGGGTTGGGGGTAATCTGGTCATGGGGCTGTTTTGGCTTTGTTCTTTTCACAGAGTAAATACGTTCCCCAGCGCTGCTATTCAGATCTGCAGCTGTGCGCTCAGCCCCATTCATTCACTAATAAATAAATTACAAGCTCACAGTAGCAATTTTCTGACTAATCCACTGATCGGGTTTTACAGTGGTTCTGCTAAAACACACTTAAGCCAGGGCTCCTTGCCAAAATGCCCCCCCACGCCCTTTTGTCTGGCACAAATTTACTTGTGTTGTTTTCGGAAGTTTCGGAACTCTGGGACTTGAATGGAAGTACCTCCCGACCCCTATCGAAGATGCACTACTTTTCTCTTTCCACCTGGCTTACACGTTGCCAGTTTTTTTTTTTTTGGGGGGCTTTGAGAGAAGAGTAGAGTCAGAGCAAAAGGAAATGGTTAGTTTGACTGCATTTCATTAGCATGGCTGCTAAAGTCCCCAGCGGCGCTTATGGTCGGAGGCAGTGAGGGAGAGCGGTGTTGGTTTAGTCTATAGGGAAGGGGGGCTGGATTCACACTGACCCCAGAGCAGCCGGTCCCCTCTGACAGGCTGTGAGAACTCACTGTTCTCTCTGCCATGCCAGCTCTGGGGGGCCAGGAGCAGGGGGGGGTCAAAGGTTAATGTCTGCCTGCACCATCTGAAACGTCCCCTCATTTTGATTTAGTTCTGTTTAAAAAGCACTTTAACGGTGTGCAGTGAAAGGTTAACGAGCGAAAGGAATGCTTTACTTTTTTTATCCCCCCTTTCCGCTGGATCTTTGAGTACGATGCAAGCTTCCCCCACCCCCCTGCCCCCTTCCCGTGTGAAAGTCGACCTGCATTTGAGTTTGCAGCATTTACTTTTAAAGAGAGGCAGAGCTGTTGTTTTTGTAGCCGCAGTCACAGGTGATCACCAAACAGAGGAGTAAGTGTTGTCCTTGAAGATGTTTTATGAAAAAAAAAAAAAAAAAAAGCCTGCAGATATGTTTGTGTGAAGGACTGCTACTGTATTTGTGGTACCCTGCCTGTAAATGAGTGTGTGCGCGTGTGTATGGTTTTCTTAATGTTTTTGCCGTCTTATTTTATTTCTGTTTTTGACGTTATGATTTTAATTTCATTGGGTTTCTGGATTGAACATGACCAGCCTGCGTCATGCGTGCTCCTTGTTAATGAGGTTGTGACAGAATGATGCATGCGGAGAGACCAAACCAAATCAAAGCAGAACACAAGTTTGATTCCTCCCTCCTCATCCCCTCTCCACCCCACCCCCCCCCAAAACACGGCAAATACGCTGTCACACTGCAGCTGCCCTGCATCTTGCCATTGCCCCCTCCCGAACCATCCTCACTGGCTGCCTCCTCCCAAACCTATCAACCCACTTGCCCCCCATCTCTTACAGCCTCATTTTACCTCATACAGCAGCTCTCTCTGTTTCGTACAGCCATCAGCTTCCTGTGGTTCTCCTTCACTTGTGTTGCATGCCATGGTCAGTATCACGGTTTGTGTGCAAACACAGGGGTCCCATCAATCCACTGTGTTCCCTCACGCTGCGGGAATGCGGTGCTGGGGGTGCTGATTCAACCCAACAGAGCCGTCCAACTGACTCATCCATGCCACACTGCTCAACCCCATTCAAATAAAGCATGCTGTGACTGAGACACCAAGGCAGCATGGGTAATGTAGTTTTAAAAGAAGGGTTTCTGACCCCTGGGTGCCAAGTAGACCCAAAGTGTGTTAGGCAGTGGCACAATTGGGCATGTAAATGGAGCTATTGCATAAAAGACTCACATGGGTCCTCAGATCAGCTGTAGCTTGAACACGGGTTACATCCCTACTGAGCGTGTGTGTTTGCGTCCATATGCCTGTCTGTATGATCAGCTTTGGCTGTGACAAGTGCGCACACACGCTTGCCATATGTCTGTATAAAGTGCACAGCGCACACTTCTCATCTGTTTTTTTTTTTTTTTTTTTTTTTAAGTTTTATTGCTTTTGAAATTATGTAAGCCATCTGATCATTCTATATTCGGATATCAAGAAAGAATCAGTTCTTCGTCACGGCTTGGTCAGTTCACCTGTCATGTGTAGAGCACGGTGAGGCACAACAAAGATCTCTTGTGCCAAGTACCTCCACTGAATTTGACTCCTGTCTGAACCATCTCTCAAGCCACACAACCAAAACAATAGATTAACAAAATCCTGTCAAAGAACTGTGTTGTTCAGTCGTACATATTCAGTTTTCATTTCAACCATCACTTTGATGAAGGATTAATGTTAAATATCTATTACATGTTTCTGAAACAAAACATGAATGAAGGTGTTTACTTGCAAAAATTAGAATTATCCACTGTTATTGTTCTCCAAACTAAAAAAAACCACTCAGCGATTGAGAGTGGATGGATTTTATTTTTTCTGGGTGTCTCGGTGGTGTGAGTTGGGAGCAGTTGTGGGGATACAGAGGGGTTGATGGTAAGCCTTTGAAGTTTGCTGAACACACCTGTTATGTTAAATGACGTTTTAATGAAAATGAGTTTCTTGTTTTTACATATCTTTATCATTTGTTATTTGGTGGATGTTTTTCCATGCTTTCAGTCTACCACCACGCCTCTTCTGTCTCTCTTTTCTCTCTCTCGCTCTCTCTTGCCCTTTCTCCTGTACTAATGCACAATCTTTTCCGTGTGCCTTAAAACATCTCCAATGGTTGTTCTCCAATGAATGTTTTAAAAAATTCCCTTTAACTCTTCACCACGGGGCTGGCTTTAGTTGAAAGTCAGGGAAGGAGCCTTCAGAAACTGACACTTCTGCTGACAGCAAAAGGGGAGGGCCTTTGATTCTCATGACCTCAAAAGGTCATGCTTGAACACCTCGCCCTCTGCCCCACTCTTCTGAGCCAGTGCCAGTATTGCGGACATTTTTACAAGGTGCTGAACTCTCTCTCAGCCCTCTGATTTGAGCGTGTGCCTCAGCAAATAGCAAAGAAGAAAACACATTGCCTACAGCAGGTTTCTATTATATGTAGGTTCTCCTGGTATGTGTACAATTATTTAGAGATGTTTAAACCTCTGTTTAAGGTGCCTTGTTACATCAGTACAGTGCATGGTTAGTTATGTAGGGTCTGTGCCAACAATACTAGTTTATCTAGTTGTCTAAAGGTCAGGTGGCTCTTAAGTACGAAACTTTGAACACATACCTCATATTATTGGGAAAAAGGGTTTGATGTTTTTGTACTAAAGCTGTTCCTCATGAATTGCCTTTCAGTAAGACTGATGCCTGAGTCCGGTCAGGTCGTGAGCTTTTTGCCACGTAGAGAGTAACACACACACACACACACACAAATAAAGCTCCCCATTGCAGCTGCTGTTCTTTCGTTTCTGACGTCAGTCTTTCTGCACTGCAGGTGCTCGTTCGAGTTTGTCCCCTCCTTTTTTTTTTTTTTTTTTTTTTATTTGAACGATAGCACTGTGCAACTGCATGAAATTAAATGGCTTCATGTCAGACTCTGTTTGGCTGAGGTGTGTAAATGCCATCTGATGAAGTAGAGATTTTGGGCAGAGAGATTCTGTATGGATTTTTTTCTACCTTGTCTAAAGATGTGCTGTTTGCCAGCCCTGTCCCATCAGCTGATACACCCTGCATTATAGAGTTGCGTAGTCTCTCTTCATGCTGATTTATGAACCAAGTAAAAAGAAATGATTTATGTTTTCTTAATTGTATTATTTATACAAAAGCCGTGCATGTTGAAAAGCCACTTTAGATCTAAAATTCTGCAGGAAGAAATATTCGCTTGCAACTGACTCTTCTGAGATTGACGAAAAAGCTTTCTAAGTCTTCTTTCGTGGCGTTTAAAGATCTTCTGACTGCTCTTTCTGGTTCTTTGTGTCACTCCTGTCTGGCACTGGGTCGGCTCAGCCTCCTGTTTTCTCACTGTACATATCTGTTATTTCCATTATTTCTGTTACCTTTATTAAGATGTATGTACATTTTTTTGTTCCCATTCCAGTCGTGTTTCCATGTTGGTTAATTTTGGTTCCCTCCCCTTCATTCACCCCCTTCCCCTCCTTCCCCCCCACCCCAACTTGCAGCCTCTCCCTCATCTTCCTCCTCTTCCTCCTCCTCTTCCTGGCCGCCGTGGTCGTAGCATGTCGCTCTGTGTCCCCTGCGTTTCTGCCACCGCTCCTCCTCCGCCCCGCCCTCCCGAGCAGCCGTCCACTCCTCCGCCTGCCCCGCCCGCCCCCCTCTCACCCCGCCCTGGGACCCGTGACAGCGAGACCTTTGCGGGACGGCTTTCGAAAGCGCTGGAATGCGTCCTGCCCCTGCACTCGGCTCCCCTGCGGCGACGGGCCAGCCTCCCGGCGCTCTTTGCCAGCCCTGTATGTTAGCCCACCTGCAGGCCACGGGGTGGTGGGACCAGGACCACCCAGAGAGCAGGCCCAGGGCTCTGCAGCCAACACAGTGTGCAAAAGCAGGGAGGGCGGGGAAGGGACAGGAGCAATCCTCGGCTCCAGCCTAGTAAAGTAGTTAAGGAGATGCTTGAAACTCCCAAGATTAAAGCCTTAAATTTATAATGGGGCGCTGCCGTTGTACCCTTGAGGAAGGTAATTAGCCTGAACCTCTGCAGTAAAATTCTGTATAGATATATAAATATATAGTATATATATATATATATATATAGTGTGACCTACATTTCTTGATTAATCAACCTGGAATGTAGATTTACATGTAGTTCTGGATCCAGGAACCTCGTTGGTTGCTTTTGCCTCTTACCAAAGCTCACTGCTGTTTGATCTGTTCGGAAATTTCAGTAGCGAAAAGTAGGAATTGGTCTTTGTGTTTTGCGTCTGTTGAGTGACGGGCGTAGGCCCCCTGAAACTTAACTCCAGACCGCAGGTGCGAGAATCAGTTAGCTTCATCTTGGATTCCAGTCTGATTTGGCAGTGCAGCTAAAGCCAAGTAGCCCATCCCCTCCACTCAAAACCCCAAAAAAACAAAAACAGATTGTCAGTTACTCTGGCGCTTACAGTGCTTTCTGTATTTTTTAATTCAGTTACCCCCCTGATTCAATTTGTTAAAGAAATTTGACTCCTCCCTCCCTCCCTCCCTCCTCCACCTTGCCCCTTTTCTCGGCCCACTTTTCACGCTAATGTTAACCTTTTTTCCCCCCTTAAACTCAATATTCGTTGCACCGGTTGGAGCACTTGAGAACTGGGTCATGTATGTGGGAGAGAATAGACACGCCGTTAGTGGTGCATTTGCTTCCCCCGCCCTGCTCTCTGGGAGTCCTGCGTTCGCATTAAATACTCGCTGTCAGGCGCCGCGGTCCCTGCGGAGAGACCGGGTCACACTGCTGCTGCTCTGTGTTCACCAGGGATGCATGCTTTAACGTTCGCCGTTTTTGGCAGAATAACGTGCCGGTTATCCTACCCGATGGCCATAGCACAAGGGGGAAACAGGCGAAGGTTGGGCTGGGGATGGAATAGGGCTGATACATGTGTTCAGTTAATGCATTCGTTTCTGTTTGAGCTCAGCCACAGTTTTTTATTTTTGTCCCTCCCAACAAAAAACATTTAATTTCACGTTTCCATGAAACTGACCACTTTTATTCATACCTCATGACTTTGGTTTAGGTTTTTGTTTTTTTCCACAATCTGGATATTTTTTATTTTATTATGTGATTTAAGATCACTCCCTTGTTCAGATTTTCTCTAATAAATTCCTGAGAAACGATAATTGCAATGTGATTCCTCGGCAACATGTTTTTTGGGCAGTGAGCAGCTGTGCCGTGAAGTCTTGTGTGGAGACACAGCAGCAGTCATGTGACCTGAGACCAGGCCGCCAGGTGCCTCACCTGTATTTAATCACAGAATTATAGAAGCTGTCATTTTACTTGTCTTGTCTGTTGCCTCTTCATTTTCGAAAGGATTTTAGTTTTTGTTTTTTTTTTAATTTGTTTTATTGATTTTTTTTTATTCCTGGTAACTGTGGAGGGGTTGGTGTGCCATGGGCACATCGCACATTATGCTGATACTGCTGTTCTACTGTCTTCCTGCCTGTTTCTCTTGTTTCTCTTTCGCTCTTATATGAGTATGATGCTGCTGCCTCTTATTTTTTGCTTTCATAAAGATGATGTATCTTGTTGTCACTGCAGCCGCAATCTGTGACTCACCCGTTCAGTGGAGGGGCGCCGGCCCTCCCCGACCCCCCGATATTTTTCCCCACCATCCTGGAGCGGCCCATCTCCTTCTCGCCCCCGCCTTCCTGCCCTCCCAAAATGATGAACGTCCAGCGGCGCAAGAGCACCTCCATCCTGGAAGCCCACACCCGCCACTTCCAGCCCGCCTACCGGACTTACGGCAGCAGCCTGCACCCCTTTGCCGGGGTGGAGGGGGGGATGAGCGGGGGAGGGGCCGACCCCTCCCTCCTGCTAGTGCCAGGCATGGCGCCCCAGAGGCTGGGCGACCCCCTGCACGTGCAGAGCCCCGTGGACCAGCTGTATGGGTACAAGGACGTGCGGGTGGAGCAGCCCGCGCAGCAGGAAGAGGTGGTGCGGAGGCTGAGCCTGAACCAGGCCGCCCTGCTGGACCACTTCGAGGCCATGGCTTACAGCGGGTACCCCGTGACCGCCCACCAGCTCAGCCAGCTCAGCTTCCACCAGCAGATGCAGGCTGCGGGCCTCGGGTACGAACCGCCCCCCCAGCCCAGCCCGGCCTACCTTCACCCACACGTGCAGGGCCACATGCGTCTTACCCACAGCCCCATCCCACAGCTGCCCCCGATGAGTGCCTCCGCGTCCATCTCCTCCTCCATGGACCCCTGCTACCCATCCCCCGCGTCCTTCCCTCATTCGGCTCCTCCCGTGCTGGCCCACACCGGCGAGCCCGTCCCCGCCGGGGTCTTCGAGTTCCACGTGCACAACATGTCGGCGGACCCGGCGATCCTGGCCTCCAGACTGTACCGAGCCCGGCGCGGCTCCATGGACCTCAACCTGGAGGAGCCGGCCCTGCCGCCACCTGCGCTCTGCGGCCGCCTGCAGCCTGTGACGGAGGAGCTGTACAACTACATCAGCCCCGAGCTCCCGCTGCCCCCAGGGAACCTGCTGCTGCACGGGCCCAAGGACCGCAGCCCCGAGCCCTCCAGCGACTCAATGGCCTCCTCTGACGCTGGAGAGTTCCACTCCCCGCCCCCCCAGCAAGGCGGCCCGCCGCTGCCCCCATGGAGCGGAGCCCTCAGCCGCCCAGTCCATCCCCCACACATCTTATTACGGAGCGGACAGTGGCAACACCACGGCCCCGGACGCCCATCCACCCAGCCAGCCCACCTTTCTGTTCGTACCGCCCTCGGAGGCCTCAGGAACGGCCTCCCCCACGTCAACATGCTGCACGGGACCTGGGGCCGGCAGGCGCCCTACCAGCCCGACCTTTCTTACCACGAGCCTGCCCTGGCCCTTCAGGGCTCATCTTTGGTACTAAAACCATCCTCTTCTCTTCTCCTTTTTTTCCCCTTCCTAAAAAAAATCCTCCCTTCCCATCCCTTCTTCCTCCTCTCCTCTTGAGTACTTGATTTATTTGTCTTGTCATCGTGGGTTTTAACCCTTTCCAGCCCAGCTCTATTTTTAAAGAAATTTTAAGTTTTTTTTGTTTTGGTTTGTATATCATGAAGTGTTTATTGTTTTATGATGGACCCGGAACTGAGCCGAGTTAAACCTGGTGTATGAATCCCCCTTTTGTCACCCGTTTGTAATCTTAAGTACTGTTGTCTTTAATTATGTTTCTTTTGTGTTATATTATTCTGATTTTTGTCTTATGTATATCAATCTGTTTGTCTAAGTTAAGTTTTGTGTGTATGTGCATATATGGTTTATATATATATGGTAAATGTGTGTTTTATATACACTATACATTTGTATTTCTGTATATTGTACATACAGCTCCAAAGTTCTGTTGGTCTATAAAATTAATCTTTTGGATCAATCACCAGGAAATTAAGGCACAGGGAATTCTCTTATCAATTGTAAGAAAGGGGTGGGGGCAGTCATTTCACAAGTATGTCATTCATATATTTTTTTTAAGGACAAGAACATGGCCAGACATAACTTTGGAGATTGATATGGTCAAACACACAGACACATACACCAAAAGGTGTGGGGATTAGACAGGTTTAATGGTTTAAAGAATCATAATTTGTTTTACTTTGGTAAAAATGCATTTTAACTGTAGCAATACAGTCATCATTTGATTCTTTTTTTTTCCCTCCCTCACCATTCTGTTCATAAAATTTTCTCAAAAGGTAGTTGGCTGGAAATGGTTAAAATATATATATTTTTTGTCTTTATTGTCAAGGGCACCAATCACAGTAGTTGTCAAGGAGTGACAAATCACAGCTTGTACCCACAGTTAGAGGAGAATCTCTCTTAGGCTTCTGGGCCTAGCGCTATGGTACTGGAGGAGTATTCAACACAGTACTCTATGGTACTGGAGGAGCATTCGACACAGTACTCTATGGTACTGGAGGAGCATTCGACACAGTACTCTATGTTACTGGAGGAGTATTCAACACAGATCATTGGTTAACCCTTAGAATGCTGGAATGTCCGCATCACTCCGCAGTCCCTCCCTCCACTCTGCTCTGAGCAGCATATTTCTCTCTTCTTGTCTGTTTTATTTACTTTTGTTTTGTTTTGTTTTTTATTGTTTTTTTCTTAATGGCTAAAGGTATTTTAACGCTTGCTTCTCCAAAAAGCCTTACTTTTCCAAAAAAAAAAAAAAAAGTTTCTTCGATCTGACGTCAGGGACAAGGTAGGTGGTCAGCCTGGTGCAATCATACTTGTGTAGAGCTCTCTTAGAGCCGAGCTGGAGAACAAGTATATTTGCCTTCAGCCTTCTAAGGGTTGGTTCAGTAGCAACAACGAAAAAGCAACCATCTGGTGATGCAGTGGGAAAGCCCAGAGAGAGTGCAAACGAAGCCCCTATTCTTTCTGGTGCCTTCCGTTTGCCAGATATTTTTACGGACACCACATGCTTTTCTGTGCTCTCGAATGGTAGCATCACAAAAGCAGAAAATCATTTAGAAATTTACATGCATGAAGCCTACTCATTTCCAACTAACACACTTATTTGTTCATTTTTGTTTTATTGTTTTTTTTTTTTTTTGTTTTTTTAAATGTCAAAGCATGCATGTATACATGGGCTACGCAGTTTATCTGAGCGACAGAAAAAAAAAAAAAAAACCTGTACGTCAGAGAAACCGCGTTTTGCAACAGCGTATACATGCACGTCATCCCAAATGATGGAAGTTGAAATGTGTGTAAGCGAGGGAATGAGTGCGTATGTTTGTCAGGTTTGTGGATGATGGGTGCGTGTAAGTGTGTGTGTGCACAACTGTTTTTCTGGAAGACATGAAGCCTGTACTTATTTTTTTTTTTTTTTTTTGTTTGTCTCTGCCGTTCTCCTTCCCCCTCTCCCTCTCCCCTCTCTCTCTCTGTGCTAAAGCAGGTGCAGGTTTCTGGTCCCCAGCCCCCAGTCTCTGTGGCCCTGGCCCCCACCTCCCAGCAAGGCCCTGTAGCCCCCCAGCAGGTAAGGAGCCTTTTCCTTCCATTAAAGTCTGAGCCATAGCTACAGGTAGTCTGCATGTACTTGTGTGTGTGTTCTGACCAAGGCCTGCATCTGTGTGGTTAAATGTGGAGACAAGCTCAGGAGAACTCGCTCTCTTTTCCTTTTGATGCTGATTTGGTCAGAGCAGAATGCACACATTGGCCATGTCTGAGGGTTTTGGGGTCTTATTCTTTGTTCTTTGTTCTTTTTTAAAAATTTTATTTGTTGGTTTTCCTTCTCTCCTGCGTGTGAAAGCTGTGGACCCCAGTGGTGCCTCTATCTTACCTTGTGTTGTGTTTGTTTCTTATAGTATGGAGGTTACTACGTCCCATCGCTCCCTCCGCAGGTAGAGAAAAATAAAACTGTTCTTTCCAAAAAAAAAAAAAAAAAAAAAAAAAAAAAAAAAACACACACACCTTTTCTTCTGCTTTCACTCATGGCCTTGCCTTCTTAATCTTCTGCTTCATTTCCTGTTGTTTCATGAATACTGAACAGTGACTCTTAAAGCTTAGAGATCCTTTCATTCTTGGGCTTAGGGTAGACCTGGGTGGGAGGGCTGGGGTTGGCAGTGTATAAAGGGGAGCTGTCATCCCTCTTATACCCCAGAGGTAAGTTGTTTGAAGGTATTGTGTACCTTTCTCTCTGGACGTATTTGAATTCCCTGAGAGGCTGCCCTCAGGGGCACAGCAGTTTCGTTGCAATCCAGTCAAACGGCATTAAAACGCCCCAAGTTTGTCTCGTAACCAAAGCTTCACCTGATGTGCTTGTGTGGATGAGTTTTTCTTTTTTTTTTTTCTTCCCCTCCCTCCTCTGCACCCTTTCCCAGCCGTGTGTGACCTGGGTAAGGTGAGACTAATGAAAGAGTGAATGAGAGAGGCGCGTCTTTGTGGGCAGGTGTGTGAACGTGTCCGTTTCTCTCTTTTCCAGACGGCCCCCCAGCAAGCCCCTGTGTCCCTGCCCTCCCAGCCCATGGTATCCCTGCCCCTGCAGCAGCAGCAGCCACAGCAAGGGGGCGCCACTGTGACGCAGAGCAGCGCACAGCCCCAGCTGCAGCCAAGCCCCCTGCCCACACAGGTAATACACATGCCTTTGTCTCTCCCTCACGCACACACACTGACACACACTGACACAGACACACACACACACACACACACACAGACATGATACTGTCCCTCTAAGACATGAGCCTCTCTCTCTCTTGTCTCCTGTTTCTTGCTAATACGCACACTCACAAACACACACATACATGTGCGTACCTACTCAACAGATATATTTCTGTCAAGTGAAGACATGACCTAAGAATCAATCAGCCCATCAACTTTTATTAGGTATACTACTTGATACAATAAAATTGTCAAAGTGTGGTTTATAGTGCACTGTATCCAAAGGTGATCGTAAATTTAAGACAGTGTAAATGAGTAAACTGATTTGCCAACCTTTTGCCTGAGGCAGTTGAGATGCTGCTTGAAGAGATGAAGGAGATTTTAAATGCATTATATTCATGGCATCACAGTAATACACAATGTCCAAATACATAAAGTGGTGTTTCCAAAAAGTAATTTTTATTGAAAAGAAAGCCAACATGCATGGTGTCCAACAGGACCCAGGACTGAGTTTGAAAACTCATTCTTAGAAAGGGAGTGTGAAACTGCATTCCCGGAAGGCCAAAGTGTTGGCAAGTTTAGGCCTTTGCTGCATGGTATGCGGACAGTTTAGCCAATCAGCATCTTCAGCTGAAACGCATCAGAAATCTGTAAACACTGCACCCTCCCAGGACTGAAGTCTGCTACAAACATCGATTGTTGTATAACAACGTGTGTAGTTATGTTCAGGCATGCATTTTCAGTTGGTGTCTGCAATTATTTCTAATAGGACTTGTAGTGTCGTACTACCTCTCTGTCTCTTTATCTGTCTAACGCCTTTTCTTGATTTGCTGGTTCCTCCCCTGTGTTCACGCGCCCCCTCCTCCCCTTTGGGCATGCTGCCTGTGTTGCATGGCTGTCAGCTGTGTACTAGCGAACTGAGTCCTCCGATTCTGTCCCCGTCGCCGAGCATCGAGCACCTGTACTTTCTCTACCAGGCTGCACAGCTGTCTCTGGTACAGGTATAACCGCAGCCCCCTCCCCCCACCTGGGAGGGGAGAGAGCCCTGGCTCCCTTCTCCCAGAAAGTGTGTAGTGTGTATATGTGTGTGTATATTAACCCCACTTCTTCACCTGGTAGTGCCCCGGTGTGCGTTTGACGTGTTTTTGGTTTTTGGTGCCCTCACTACCCCCCACGCCAGAGTGAGTTTTGTGTGCAGGGGAATACGCCCTGCATGATATTTTTTCACTGGCCTTGTGGTTTCAGTGAGAATGTTTTTTTTTTTTTTTTTGCCTTTGTTATTGCTGTGTTTGCAGTTGGTGTGTGTGTGTTTTTTTTTTTTTCCTCACTGAACATAAAGAGCACAGTTCTTGAGTGGCGGGTTTCCCCCCATAATCCTGTGTGTAGTTTTTTTGCCTCACTCCCTCTTGCATTGAAGTGCATGGTTTGTTCGGTTTGCTTTTGGAGGTTATAAACAAAGCTGGTTCAAGTTTTTTGAGTCTGGCAGCATTTTGTGTTTGTAATTGCAGCCTGAGAGATTATTGACCTTTGTGACATGGAGTCCGGGTTTATTCCATTGTGTTCGCTGCAGTAGCGCAGCTGTAATGAACAGTGATGTTCTGTCACTATTCTCATGGTCCATAAAACAAGGTTTGGGCTGTGGCACATATACACATTGGTGCCAAACTGGAGCTGAGCTGCTCCATTTGCTTATGTGGCTTATTTACGTCCGTTTTTGGCACCAATGTGTGGATGTGTTCGTCAGTCCTACCCCTATGTTATTAACCCTGAAGACCAGGCTGACCTCTGAATCCCATCTGTCCAGGTCACACTGATATGTTAAGGTCATGCTGCCTGTTCAAAACCAGCTTCTCGCCAAATTTTCCGCACAGCACCGGTTTGGTGTTTTTGGATGTGAAATGGCAGCCGCTAACATGCATGGTGTGGTTCCGTGCTGATGTGCACCCGGCCTGCTGATTCTCAACATTTCACAAACCGGCCCACAGTTTCTCCTGGCTCCCCTTTTTTTGAAGTGAAATTTTGTCCTTGGTGAAATTTCTGTTTAGTGATTTTGTATTTTTCGTTTTGTCTGTTTTCTTCCATGGACATTTTTTTGTTTGTTTTTTCCTGGTTGTTAAACCCTGAAGCCTCCACCGGTGTCCCTGCCAGTGGTCCCCCTCCAGGGGGGTGACCCCACACCCCTTCCCTCTCCCTGCCTGCCCCAGCCTACCGTACCGTACCTCCCCCAGCCCTACGGTCTGGCTCCGCCTCCATCCTCAACGGGGCATGTCTCCATCGCGCAGGTTGGCTACCCTCCGCCATCCCTCCCGGTAACCATGGCGCCCGGCCCGCAGTTGCCACAGCAGGCCCCCGTGGCGGCAACAGCGGCGGCGGCAGTTGGGCCGCCGGTGTCCTTGGTCGCCACAGCGCCCCCTGTGGCGCTGTCTGTGCCAGCACCGGCCGTGCTCCCGTCGCCTACCGCCACCCCGCCTCCGCTGCCTCCTCCTCAAACGATGCCTCAGCAACTGGCCCCCGTCGCCGTGCCAACCGCCCCCCCCGGCACCGTCCCGGCAGAGATGCTCTTTCAGGCAGGAGAGGCTTCTCACCAGGTATCACCATCCCAGAGCCTGGACCCCCATGCCATACTCACCCCCCCCTCGCTCCGCACCCTTCCCAGCCATCCCAGGGCGTTCTTACGGGCCAGCAGTAAGGAGAACCGAGAAGTTGGGAACCAAAACGTTTTCGCCACTTTGTGCCGTAGTTTGTTGGTAGTGCTTTGCTGCTTTGATGTGCAGTAGTTTATTGGTAGTGCTTTATTTGCAGAGGATTCTCCCCTCTTTGTGCTTTGCCCGTCATCTCCGTAGGATTTTTAAAAAGTTTGGCTTTTGGTTCCTTTATACTCTCAAAACAAGGTGACAGGTATTTCAGTTAACTAAGCTGGCTTTTGCTGATTTGTAGAGCTAAAACCGCAAAGAGCGCTAAAAAGCAAATTTCCCTCACCTTCCCTTTTCTTATCTACTGTTTTACTTGTGCTTCCTTTTCTAGCATTTCTGTGTCTGCATTCTGTCTCTCAGTACTCCTTCCTGTCAGCAGTTAAGAAAATCCTGTATGACAAACTGCATTTTGTAGGTTTTTTTTTTTTTTTTTTCCCCCCCCCGGTGTGGTTTGTCTGTTTTTCTTCTTGCTTATTAGTCTTGTCTTCAGTCTCAGACATCCCAGAATATGCCGCAGCCTTTACCCTCGGAGCAGACGCAAGGACAACCACCACAAGTGCCCTCTTCCATGGAGAGGTAGGTGCTCAATACTTCTATGGAGGAGCTGGGTAGCTCAGGTGTGCGTGCCAGATTTCATATTGACATTAATCCTGTGAACCAGTCCTTGTTCAAACGGACATATGTTGCTTAAACTCTTGAATGGGCACATTTCTCCCACTCGTCCTGTTCACCAGTCCTAGTTGATCTACACGTTGTTGTTTTAACTCTTGAATGAACGCGTTTCTCTCCCCCCACAGCGGCCACTCTGACGTGGCATCCGGCCTGAGCGACGGCAACGAGGGGGCATCGGCCACGGGCGGGCGGCACGAGGGCCGCTCCACCAAACGGCACCAGCGCCGGTCGGTGCGCAGCCGGTCGCGCCACGAGAAGATCACCAAGGCCAAGCTGAATGTCCTCAATGTGAGAGTCTGTCAGAAGGGAGGGGTGGGGACAGCATGCCTATTTAATCTGCTGCTCAGCTACAAGTACAGATTGCCCCCTTTTTTTCTTTCTTTTCTTTTCATTTTTACCACTAATTAACTTAGAAGGGCTTTGATGGCTTTGTTAAGCGTGAGTTTTCATTCTGCCTACGAACGTGTGTTTTGTTCAGCGGACCCCTGCTGCAACAGCCACTCAGGGACAGAGATGCTTTGCTGTCGGCCATTTGGGGAAAGTCATGAGATTAGTTTGATCCTCTCTGAGGGCTTTTATGTCCACTCTGATATTCCTGGCTATAGATCACAGTCACCTCTGATTAAACACGCTTTATCAAAACCTGCCTCTGTTAAGAGTGAAGCTCTCTCTCTCTCTGTAATCATTTTAATTTTATTTTTCCTTTTTCTCTCCTCAGATTTCCAACATTGGTGATAGAGTTGCCGAATGCCAGCTTGAAACGCACAACAGGAAAATGGTGACTTTTAAGTTTGATCTGGACGGAGATAACCCGGAGGAAATTGCACAGATCATGGTAATTTGGCCTTTAATGGTTTGTTTTATCCAATCTTTTCCCCCTAGTTTAATGTAACTTCAAAGCTTGGGTGAATTTAATTTTTGGCTTGGATTTTGGCAAAGACTTGGCTGTCCAGATGCAGACCAAAATGAGCAATTTTGTTCAGATGTGATTTGTGGAGGGCCAGCCTGAAATTCATCTATCAGGAAGCCGCTTACGAAGAATTCATGGCAGCTGAGCTCAAAAGTGTGTTCTTGGCTGGGTACTGCATGGCGAATCTTGTCTACCCCATTGCTGATAGAATGGAATGCTTTTATTGTCATTGCACCACAGTACAAGAAAATTTATTGTGTCACTGATATGCGGTGAGGGAGAGAAAAGCACATCCCAGACCGGTGAGTGATTCATGCTTTTGTGGCCACACAGGTCCAAAGCGAGTTTATCCTGGAGAGCGAACGGGAGTCTTTCATCGAGCAGGTGCGTGAGGTCATCGACATGGCAGACGACAAGGGCCTAGAGAGGGAGGGCATCAAAGACGGGTACAGCCAGGTACGTTTCGGTTTTACACCGCTCACGGTCTCGCCGTGGGGACACTGAGGGCTGAGAACTGGCCTCATGAGTTCAATCACGCTGTCATTCTCCCCTCTGCAGATGGGGAGCAGCCTCTCACAGGAAGTGCCCCAGATCTCTGTTCCTCTGCAGTCAGGTAAGCGCAGGGTACCCACGCTGCTACAAAAAAAAACTCCTCACATTCAGATAAAAATGCAATCGCAGCCTTGACACACTAATCCAAGTCTTCAGTGCAGTTTTCACATGTCTGAGAATTGTGGGGTAGCATGCCCCCCACCACCCCATACACACACACACACTTTGAGGGACAACCACATTTATTCAGACATATTCACCCACCCTTGTGAGGCTAATCACAAATGCACAAGGTATTGTGCAGGTATTATGTGTTCTTTAAAGTGAGCAGACCTTGCCCCAGCTGCATTTCTCCCAAGGCGATGTTTTTATCGCAAGACGGCAATGGAAATAGGGGTGAATAGACCTCCATGACGACTCCTTTAAAATGGAGACATGACCGTGCAGGCGTTGCGCTTTGTAGTGTGTTTTCTTCACCCACATGTTTTGGCCTCGCCTGTTTCACTGTTTAAGTGTCTGATCTCTGCCCCCTCTTTCTGTGTGTTTGTGCGGCGCCAGGTGATTCTCAAAGCGTCACCACCCAGGTGGTGCACTCGGCCGGCCGCAGGTTCATCGTCAGCCCCGTGCCCGAGTCCCGGCTGAGGGACCAGTTCTTCGGGCCCTCGGCAGCCACCCCGCCCGTCCAGGAGGCCCCTGCATCAGGTGGGTTCCTGAGCAGTGATGTCACTCCTGCCAGCCTTCTCAAAATTCCCACCCCCATCAGAACCACCAGTTTCTTTGGAGAACTCATGTTGCTGACTGCCGTTCTGTTCTGTGTTTCCCCCCCAGCCCCGCCAGTGGTAGCTCCTGGATTGGGTCTGTCCCACTCGGCCTCCTCGGTCAGTCTGCAGCAGGCCTTCAGTGAGATGCGGCAGGGGCAGTATGACGCAGGACCCAGCACCGCCCCACCCTCTGTCCACGTGGCCCCGCCCCCTCTAGGCCCCGCTTTGCCGGTCGGGACAGGTTTGGCTCTGGACACCAGCACAGCCGCAAGCGCGCCCTCCGCCGCCCTCGTCACCTCCCCGCCCTTACCCCAAGCACAGCTTCCTGAAGCTCAAGCTGCCGCTCCTGTCTCCCTCAGCCCACCCACCTCCTCCTCCTCACCCCCTGCCATCACACAGCAGGCCCCTGTGACTGGGGCCGTTGCCACCGCCCCTGCCCCTTCCCACACCCACCCAGCCCTGCCGGCTCCACCCTCTCTGCCTGTCACTCAGCCAGTGGTTGCCACGGCTGCCAGTGCCCTGCCTCCTTCTGTAACCCCTCCCTCTGCGTCTCAGCCTCCCACATCCACTTCGTTCCCCCTGACCTCGCCCCCGGGGCCCCAGCCCATGCCTGCCGCTCTGCCCCCTGCGGGTGCATCCGAGGCCCTGCCCAGCACCGCTAGCGGAGGCGGTAGCTTCGAGCAGGTGCCACCCGCCGTCGTTCCAGCTGCCCCCGCCCCTCAGCTGCCTCCCTCCACAGCTGCCCCGCCCCCACAACTTACAACCGCCACCATCCCCTCCACTGCGGTGCCCTCCTCCCTGCTGGCGCCAGCTGTCACGGTGCCCACCACGGCTATCTCCACCCCCCAGCTGCCCCCTGCTGCGGCAGTCCCTGCGGGCACTGTGGCCCCCGGCCTGCTGCCCGTCGCCACCAACATCCCCGTGGTGCAGCCCACCCTGGTGCACACCCAGCCCCAGCCCTCCACCATGCCCAACCAGACCCACGCGCACTGCGGGGAATGCGAGAGCGACCCCCAGGGCAAGGGCGTCGACGACATCCAGGCCTTAGACAAAAAGCTGCGCTCGCTGTTCAGTGACCTGGGCTCCGTCTGTCCTCGTCACAGCCTGACGCTTCGGGGGACCCCACCAGCGCCCCCAGTGTCCCCGGAACATCCTCCCCCACTGGCACCACCACCGTCTCCTCGGGGGGCACGCTACCCCCAATAGCTTACCCCTGGGCCCCACGGGGCAGCCCACTACCACCCCTGCTGCCACCCCAGGCCAAGCCCCCACGCCCGCCAGCTACGGCCAGACCACCCCGGCCAAGGCCTCTCTGTCCAGAGTACCGGTGAGTCAGGCTAAACCCTTTCAATCGTAAAGATGTCAAAGAAATTCTGTCCAGATTATATGCATTTGTGGTTTATGTAAATAAGGACCAATGCAAACAAACTGACATGCATTCATTTGATGTGTGGAGAAACAGTGTGTGTAGCTAATGCTAATCCCTGGATAAGATCATGATAGTTCCTACTTGAGGACAAAGCATGATGGAAATTTGTTTGAAGATGTCTATCTTTTTCATGTTCTTCTCTGTCATTAAACAAGTGTCAAACTGTCCATCTTTAGAAAGATGAGAAAAGATGTACATATAAATGTGAAATAATTTCCAGAATTGCTGCTCAAACAGGTGTGACTTTTAAGTGTCCCGAGTGAGTTCCCGCTCTCAACAGTGGTGCCAAACTTCCTGTCCTAACACCTTTATGTCGTTAACCCCTAATCGGCTGGAATCAGTGCTTGTCTCCTAACATTTTCTGGAATGAATGCATACTGCACTGCGTGTTGCATGGCGTAGCCTCTGTCTGTCACAGCTCATTTAATGTTATCTTTGGAGCACATTTATTCTGGATTTTGATTAAACAGTTTTTTTATCAGTTAGATTATTTTTTTGTTTGTTTTTTAACTCTGAGGAAAAGCAACTTGCAGACCTAAAGCACTTCAGGCTTATGCTTTGCAAACATAAGATGGAATAAAATGAACAAAAAAAAATGTGAAAGTATTTTCATGTGCTTAGCGTAATATATGCATTACTCAGTTATCAGCAATGATCTTTAGGGAAGTGCATAGCCTGAGTACTAGTAGAGTTCTAAGGTGTTGCAACCCCACATTTAAGGGAACTACTAAACTCAAGTATTAATATTCCTGCAGGAAAAATCTGAGCTTAACGTGCTTTACCCACAACTTAAAAGGAATGTAACTGGCTCCTTTTTATGTTGCAAGCAGTGAAACAGTTTCATTATGTAGTTACATGTTCCATGCCTTAACTCACAGAGATCATAATAAGCACTGAGGTTTTGAGGCGTTAACAAGCAGGTTCCCATAAGTGGTGTGAGGCCTCAGGGCCTTGGTCTTTTTTTTTTTTTTTTTCCCCCTCTCTCTCTCTCTCTCTCTGTCAATAAAAGTGGCCTCTTTTTCATTTTCTTCTCCCTTGTCAGGTGTTGCCTGTTGGCTCAGAGCAGGCTGGCACCCCACCCACCGAGCATCTGGCACCCTTCCCTGGACCTTGTCTAACTCAGGTGCTTCTCCACTTCCTGAGAGTTTTCTCACACGCCAAATCAACAAAGCTCCTCCCATACCCCCCTCCCCCCCACTTGCTCTCTCTATCTCTCTCCTTTTCACTTCAAAACAGTGCCTGATCAAAACCGGGCTGTGCATGAAACCGAATGTCTCTCTGAGCCCTCTCGAGGAGCATGACCTATGACCTCTTGACTCAAAAGAGCCTCTCTCTCATTAACTCCTTGCCTTGCCACCGCTCTCAGTCCAGCAGGTCGGGAAGGGAGCGCTATTGCCCAGCAAGGTCACCTGATGACACCATTAGTTGTTTTTTTTTTTTTTTTTTTCCTTTTGGAAATGGAAGCCTAAGACTGTGCTCTTAGAAAAAGAGCTGAAATATGCAGTCTATATTGCAGCAGACTTTTTTATCCCAGAAATCTTTCACATGTACATTTTGCTTTCAAGATAAATGGCAGATGAGAGCTCTGCCACATCTATTATTCACATTTCAATTTGTATGTATATCACAACAAGGGTGTCTTATTATTTATTATTTATATTTTTTATGGCCAATTAAGGCTCTTCCATCTCTTCATGCCCCAAGGAATATTTATTCCTATGATGAGGTTTCATATACTGTTTTGTGGGGAAAAGGATTCACAGTGATCAAATACTTTAGTATTATTACAGTATGTATCATGTATGTTTTGTCTCTCTGTGGTATGGGAAGCAACTGGTACGATTAGGATGATGTAGCTAATAATGATTTTGTACGTCTATTATGCCAGCTTTCATAGTGTAGTATTTCTGACCATGAGGCGATTCTTATCGTAGTGTATTTTTGTCTGGTCGTGGGCTGTGTTTGAAAGACCTCACATGCGGTGCCTTTAGAAATCTCATTTATTTTTTTTATGGTTTCGTTTATGATCCGTTGCTTCTGCAGATGAAACCCCCCGCACAAAGCCTTGGCTCCAAACCAATCCCACAATCACGTTCGACACACAGCCCAGCAGAAATCAATTATGCCTTCAGATGGAACTCGGGCTAATTTCTGAAATTGAATTTTTAGGGAGAGAAAAAAGGAAGCAAATCATTGCTCAATCTTGGCACCAGCGCCATCCAGTAATTTCATAAATAATTCCCTAAATAATTTAAGACTTGTAGGGAACTGAGCTAATTTAATGTAATTTTTTCGCCCTTTCTCTGTGCGCCCATCGTCTGAGTTGTGGGTAGGGCTCTGTAGCGGTTTGTCGGCGAGTTCACTAATTGGCTCATTGTGTTTACGTGCAAAGTCCCAGCAGCCCCTGGAGGACCTTGACGCCCAGTTGAGACGGGCCCTCAGCCCAGAGACGGTCCTAATCAGCAATGTCCCAGCCCAGGTAAGAGTTCGCCTGAGCACAGCTTCTCCTCCTCCTCTTCCTGTCTGCCTTGTATTTATGGATACAGTGTTTCATCCCTTTAGTTTTTTTTTTTTTTGTATTTATATTTCTATTATTATTTGGATTATTACGATAATGTGCCATTATAGTTTCATAGCTTTTTTTTGTTACCTGGATTGTGCTTCTCTAACAGTGTGTTCTACTAATAAAATCCTGAGGCAAGTGTTTGCCATTGTCACTTTACTGTATGCAGTATGATGTAAAACATTGTTTTTATTGTCTTTAATTGTTTTCATTTTTTTTTTTCTTCCATCCTAGTCATCAGTGACTGGAATGCCTTCAGGTGGACAGCCAGGTGTGTAGAAGTACTCCTAAGAGGAGATCACCCACCTACCTTTGGGACTGCAGTGTGCCTTTGATATAGATGCTCCACCCCTTAATAATTTCATGTTGTTGCTGAACAGTTGTTGCATTCATATAAATGAGCGGTAGCTGCTGACCAGTAGTGAAGTGCTCTCTGCTGCTGTTTAATTGTTTGCCTGTGACTTCCTGCAGTGCCGTTCTCTCTCGGAGCTGAAGGGGAGACGACAGCCCCGCCCGCACCTGGAGCGTTTAAACTTGGGCGATTCCAGGTGAGTTCTGAGTGACCCAATCTCCCACACTTCGTTGATGAATAGAGTTTAAGCCTGTGAGACTTCTCTATGCAGCAGGCTTATAATTTTATCTAGAAGCCCTGGTGGCAGCAGGCTCTGTGTTTGATTTCTCATGTCCTCACTGCTCACTTCCCCTTTTTCCTCTGTGTAGGTGTCAGTGGCAGCAGAAGAGGTGCCTGGCCACACCATTCCCACCTCCACTGACTCCTCATCCTCCACCACGCCCTCCTCGGCCTCATCCTCCTCCTCTTCCTCGTCCACGCTCTCGAGCCCGGAGAACACGCTGCACAAGGCCTCCCCCCCTCTGCGGGACTCGGGCGGCGACGTGGTGGACGGCCTCCCGCCCCTCCTCCAGCGGCCTGCTGCCATGGCGACCGCGCAGCCCACGAACATCGGCCGCTTCCAGGTTACCACCACCGCCGACACCAAGGTGGGCCGCTTCTCGGTCAGCCGGGCCCAGGACGAGACCCCGGCCCCCGGCCCCGTCGCAGACCCCCAGCCCGTCCTGCCTAATGGTCCCGCGATCAGCCCCGACTCCAAGGCCACCCCGCAAAGCCTTAACAACTCTTTCAACTCCTACATGAGCAGCGACAACGACTCCGAGTTTGAGGACGAAGACTTCAAGAGGGAGGTCAACAGGCTGCGCGAAAAGTAGGAGCCTCACCACTACCCCATCATCATTTGCCGCCTTTAACTTCTACTGGCAGGAAAAGGGCAATACAGTTTTTTGTTTGAACACAGCATTACCTTAGACCGAGTTGCTATTATACAGCATACCAACACATAGGCATAGAGCCATAATGTCTATCCTGTTTTAGTTATTGTAAGCTGTAGAAATTTTAGTAGCAGGAGTATCAGTGGCTGGTGGTAGTAGCAATTTTACTGTAACCAGTACAGGTATGTTTAGCAGAAGTAGTAGTGTCTGATTGGTCAGTGCTGTTTGGGAAGCTCTGATTGGCCAGTGCTGTTTGAGAGGCTCTAATTGGTCAGAGCTGTTTGGGAAGCTCTGATTGGCTAGGGTTGTTAGAGTAGCTCTGATTGGCCCATGCTTCATGTCCCCTACAGGCACATGAGGGAGATCCAGGCCTTGCACTCGCGGCAGAAGGAGGAGATCGACGCCCTGTTTGCCAGGCTGGGTAAAGTTCCCCCTCCCGTGGTCATTCCCCCTGTCGTGGCCCCAGCCGGCCGCAGGAGGCGACCCACCAAGAGCAAGGGCAACAAGTCCAGCCGGAGCAGCTCCCAGGGCAGCAAGAGCCCCCTGCAGCCAGGTACTGGTACTGCAGCCTCCTGCCTCTGGTCATTTTTATATGCTTGTTCAACCTGAGGTTTTCTGATTTTTATCTGAGAAGGGCCAATGTGGTGCACGGTTTTAATCTAGACCAGAACTAAAACATGTTGATCAAATAATGAACTTAATAACAGTGTCCAGTTTAGTCATTTAGCCATTAAATCAGGCGTTTTAGTGCATGGGGCAGAACATAACCCCTCCCACGCCAGCCTAGCATGTGTAAGAATAGAGCCTTATGTTTTTAATTGAACTGTGTTCATACTTGCCACAGGATGAGTTCATGGACTAATGCGCAGAATATTTCATGCCTAGATGAACCGAATAGTTAACCCTCATGCTGAGATTGTTTTGTTTATGGTGCGTTCAGTGCAGTAAAAGCTCTGTTTTTCTGTTCACAGGCACTTTATCAGCTCAGAGCGCCCCCTCGGTGTTCCCACCCCAGCAGGCTCTGCTGGCCCCCCCTTGGGGTGTCCCCGACTCGGGGAGCAGTCCTCTGCTGCAGCCCCTGAAACCCTCACCCTCCAGCGAGAACCTGTGCTCGGCCTACACCAGTGAGGCTGCACTGTCCATGCCCAGTCTCTGTGCTCCCACGCCAGGTAGGCCCCCACCCCCCACCCCACACACACCCCCTCAAGAATTCCTGAGTTACATCTGTCAATCTTTTAAAGGTGTTTTGTCTCATTTACCAAAATCTGAAGGTCACAGCTTCCCTTTCAGTGTTTTCAGGCCTCGCGTGACACCAGCTGGATTGTCAAGGATAACCGCAGCAGTAAAAGTCATTGTTGCAAACATTCTTTGGCGGAAAACTCTCAATGGTTCTGTTCTGTGAGAAATCTGATTTAGTATTTTCTCCTATAATTTAAAAAAAAAAAAAAGAAATGTTTTACCAATTCCCAGGTATGACTTGTCATTGGGTCCATTGCCATCTGGTCTTGTGTCACTGCTGCCTTAGTTCTTGCTAACAAAAGGTAGTAAAATGACTGCCAATGTGTATCTCTACACTAAAGGTGTGTGTTTTCATGTAGCCAGCAGCGTCTCCTTCATTCTGCGTTCTCCTGTGTTTCTAAAATCCACTCTGCTACATTAGTTTTGTGGATCCAGAGCCTCAGCCAGTCTTGTCTCTTGTCTCATCTCTCACGAGAATGTACTTTTTCGGACTGTTCAGTCCACTGCACAGAGTGCACCTGCGTAGGAGAGAAAGATCCAGGTGAGGTGGCCTCGGTTCCCCATCTTCATCTGAACTGTAGAATTTTTTTTTGATCATTTACTCCCATCTGATTTACTTTACCATGCTAACTTGTTTTACTTCATTCTTGTTTTGAATGAAGGTGGCTGTCTGCAGTTCTTTATTTTGGTGCTTGATAGATGTGACTGGCGTTATGGCAGCTGTCGTGGTCATGAGAGGAGCTTGCATTAGTGTTTTAAGCGCCAATTCTCTTGGTTTGGTTGAATGCAGTCATGTTTTGAGTTGCCATTTTTTTTTTTTTTTAAACCAAGAACCTGTGTTCAGTGAATGAATCCCAGTGTATGCCGACACAGATGGCTGAAGCCAGATTCAGAATTTCGGATAAACCCTGTTTGCCTTGCCCGGAATGCTGTAAGCATTTGAGTGCGTGTCGCTGTAGGGGGCGCTGTTGCTCTCTCTCTTCCCCCATGTTTTGCAGCTCTGGTTCTGGCCTCTCTTTGGAGCCTGCCTGTCCCTTCACCTCCACCTGTGCTACTCATAGCTTATCAAGTTGTGTGCCATTCTTACTGTGTATTTGTGTACGTCTCTTTCTCTCTCTCCCTCTCTTTTTCTCTCTTTTTCTCTCTCTCTCTTTCCTGTTTTTGTACCACAGGCTGTGTAAAGTTCAGCTGTGGGTCGGAGAGAGTGACCTTCAAACCAGGTGGCAGAAGAACCCGATTTCTGAGTACGCCCTGCTTGGCTCTTTGTGTGTAACGCTTTTCCTTGTCTCTCTCCTTCACTGTCATGTGAATGTTTTATTTATTTCTTTTTTTATTTTGTTTCCTTTGGAAACTTCATCGCTGGTCTCCTGCATCATGTAATTGTATTAATTTAAACATGTATATATATATATATGCTCCATACTCTCACACTTCACTCTTACAGAATTGTACATTCACGGAAATGCTGCCGGTGAAGTGGCAGGACCTTCCAAATCCCATTTCCTTGACAGTCCCCGTTCAATTTCTCAGAGGAGCATATTGGGGTCACTGTTACAGAATGTGCCAAAACAGTACAAATGCTACATATTTCCCCCCCACAATCCTACCAGTCTTGAATCCTACGACATGTACATAGACCTCAACACCGCTTGGTTTGTCATCTTACCCTGACCTTGTCCAAGACGGTAGAGTTTGAAAACCTGATTGTTGTTTGAACACTGACACAAGTAAAATGACTGCAAAGGTAACATGTAAATAGATACTATGGGGGTAGCTGGTCTAGCCTAGTTGACAAGCATTGATTGATTTGTGGGTGAATTCACGCATTCAGTAACTTTGATTGTGGATTTGGACAGGATGCAGTTGTGCTGGCAGGGTTTGAGTGTGCTTGGATGTAACGTGCATAGTTTCGAAGGTTAACTGTCCCATGTAGTATTTGTGGCATGAGACTTGAGTTGAAGCTTTCAGAGCACTCTGAGCCTTTAAAATTATTCCTAATGGTAGTGTTTGCAATGCCTTTGCTAATGTAGCTCGAAGAGCTGCAGTCTTTTATAGAACCAACCGCTGAGTCACAGGAGGCATTCTCTCAAAGCTGAGAAGAGAATAGCTGCATCACTTACGGCTTTGCGGGCTCACATTTGTGCGTGTTGCTGACAATTGACAGTCATCTTGTGCTGAAACCCGACTAAATTTGAATTCACAAAGTAGGTCGGTGGTAGATTAAGTTTGTGGACATGTGTGCCCAGAGTAAAACACATTTTTAAAGAGGTTATAGGGTTGTTATAGGGCAATCGAGGCGAGTACCAGGCCTGAGGCAGTTCACTCGCACAGCATAAGTTGCTGCCTGCCTCAGTATTGGCCCGGGGTGCTGACCGGGAGATAATTATCTCAGCAGCTAGGATGAGCATTTATTTTATTTTATTTTATTTTAGTGGTGTTCTCAACAGGGGTGTGAAGGCCAGTACTGTTCAGAGTCTCTCTGTTTGTTTGTGGTCTGCAGCCTGAGCAAGCAGCATGTTGTTTTTAAGAGCAGTTTTGTCCATGTTATGATGTCTATACTGCCTCTTCTGGCGTGACTGTGGCAGTGCGCGTTAACCTCACTACACCACACCCTTTCCAATCCCACCCCCCACACTGTCTCCCTTCCTGATCCAGCCCCGCCACCCCTGCATTCCTAATATAGCCACACCCACCACCCACCCAGCACCTCTAATCTAGCCACGCCCACCCTAGCACCTCTAATCTAGCCACGCCCACCCCAGCATTCCTAATACATCACCATCCATTTTAACATTCCTGATCCAGGTTCCTCATATCCTTCCCCCGTCCCTTAAAACTACTTATGGTTTTGCATTGATCAGTGTGTCAAGGCTCGTGCTTCAGACTGACCTGGTATTACAGTTTATTTAAAAAAACAAAGAAGTCTGAACTCGTTTTCATATAAACTTCACACAAAAGACCTTTTATGAAGTCTTTTTTGGAGTCATGTACAAATGAATTTTTTGCGTAATGGCAACTCTAAAATTTAGCCAGGTCGTAGCTGGTGACAGATTTATATGACTTGTAATTAAATAATAATTAAATGTTGTTAGGATAGCGCTGAAGAATGCAAATCCTTCCTCATCCCTCCCTTTCATGACTGCAGAGCCAGACATGGCCATTTGAATTCACCTTTGACATGAACAGTGCAGGTAATTCATGAAGGTTACCGCTCTGTGTCTGACACTCTGGTCGAAGTGACGACTGTCTGGCTGAAACAAAAGCCAGCTGATGCAATATTTTTTCCCTGATGCCCGCCGTCTGTGAGGGAGGGCACAGCAGCTCATGAATAATGCACTGTGGTCTCCATGGAGACTGGTGTGGGCTTGTGCTGACAGACGCGAATGGATTCTCCTGCTCTCGGTAATATCAAAACTGCCAGGGCTCTGAAACAGCAGACCCTCTCTCAAAGCAAAAAAAAAAAAATGCCAAAAGTCTGTTAAACACAAATCCTGCCAAACCAGCGCTATGGTTTTCTTTCTTTTATTTGATTTTCTCATTCATTCTTTTGGAATAAACCTTTCTTAACTCTTGACTTACCAGAAGTGCATTATATTATTTTCATTGACTGATTGATTTATTGATTGATTTTTTTTATTATTATTATTATTATTATTATTTGGCTGAAATGATTGCCTGTATTGAATGTGCAGTAGCAGGCTTGTTCAGTACAATGGATAATGTGGAACATCTGCCAACTTTACACCCAGAGCACCTGTGCATGTAGGTACGACTGCAGGGGTGTCAGCGGCCGGTGTCTTTTCCTGTGTCACACACACGTTCTGGCCTTAAAACTCCGCCCCTGATGTGTCTGTCCAACCAATCACAAGGCTCTGTTTGAAGTCTGCAGGAGCCATCGTGCTCTGGAAGAAGCTTTCTTGCTCATCTCGCCTGAAAACGTGACTCTGATCTCGCATTTTCGAATTTCCCTGACCCACCACCCCTTTGACTCTGATGGATTGACTGAACACTTCGTCAGTCACACGGCACAGTAAAACACATGTTTCTAACTGCTGCCGACCACGTGTTGGACTGTAAAAATCAAATGAATGTTTCTCTGGGCTTTCATTAGCTGTGTGGTTCTGCGAAAGTGCTACACCTCCACTTAGTTTTACAGACTGTGTGAGATGGGGTGGGGCGTGGGGCTTAATGTGCAGAAACCAAGCTGAGCCTGGACCTCTTCCTCTCTGAGGTGCACAGAAAGGAATTGGGCGGCTGGCTGCGTGCCCCTGAATGTAAAGTTTGAGCAGATGTTCAGCTCCTCTCTGTGGCTCACTCCACCCCACCCCCATCCCCCCTGCTCCCACATTCTCTCTCTCTCTCTCATTTTTTGGGTGTATTTGAGCCCTGGGAGGGGATGGATGGGCCACAGAGAGGACCGAGTAGTCCAGCACTGAGAGAGCATGTTCTGGAACACTCCCCGGAGTTTCACTGTGTTGCCGCGGTGATTTACCACTGACCTTTCTCCAATCCCCATATTCTCTCCATGCTTCAGGGAAGATGGTGAAAAAAGTGTGCCCCTGCAACCAACTCTGTAGTAATTATCTATTTTTTTGTTTTTTTGTTTTTTGTAACATTCCCCCCTCCTCCCCCTCACGTCCCCCACCCCCTGCCCCCCCCCCCCCACCAGTCTGCTTGCGCTCTGCAGCAGGCACTCTCAGCCTGACTTGAGCATTTCTGATTTCTGTTGAGATGCCCTCCCCCTCCTTGCAGAATGATGTTCGCGTTCCCTGCTCTGTACGCTGCCGCTGTCAGTTCTGTTTGCATTTTTCACTCAGAATGGACACTCACATCAAATGATCAAGATGTGGGTGTTGTACATTTTTATTCAAGTGCCTGCATTTTCAGCCAATGGTATGGAGCAGCTGGTTTTGAATCGGTGCATATTTTTAGGTTTTGTTGACCAACAAAATGGGGGGTAGGGGACAGAGGGATTGGTGTATTCCCCCCATAAAGGTGCATGTTTTTGTCTCGCCGTTTCTGTTCCTATTGAAAGGGTCACTCTGCTCCGGCGCTGACTCAAACGCAGGGCTGAGTGGTCTCAGACGCTGGACCCCTCTCTGTCGCAGCACAGTCCGCCCCAGTCAGACAGGCTAATGCAACTTAAACACCCGATCATCCTATTAGACTGAAGCCAATTAAAACCCCCCTGACTCTGTGCTCTTGCTAACTGTTATCCCTTTAAGATGCACCCTGCTCCCCCCCCCAACACACACCCCTGATTGATCCTATTTGAATTTAATGCCTCCTTTGTTTAACTGCAGGTAGTAATAAACCCCCTGCCCCCGCGGCGGCTGGCTAACAGCACACCCCATTAAAGCAAGCCTATCCAGAACGTTCTGCTGCTATGCCACACTGTGTGCTCCCCTTCCTCAAGGAGAAATCAATATATTTTTCCCCACCTTGTCTGCAGGCAGGCAGGGCGGTATCTTCATGCCATTTGGGCTGGGGGGGGTTGAAGGTCATGTGTATGCCGGGGCGCAGAGATTTTTGGTGTTATTGGAAAAGTTGAAAGGGGGAGGGGAGGGGAGGCTCGGTCGGTGAATGCTGAAGTCAGGCTGCGTGCAGACAATCACCTTACCCCTCCTCCTGGCATGGCCTGCTGCCTGCTGTGTGGACTACATTTCCCAGCCTCCCACTGCAGCTTTGGCGGCTGCTCGGCGTCTCTGTGCTTCTGCTCTGTCCCACCTGCACTCTCAGAGCTGCCTGATTATTTGTAATTTCTTTCTTGTTTGCTTAACTTGAATTTCTAAAGATTCTCTGACGTGCCAAATAGTTTGCCTGCTCGCTGATAAATGTTTTTATTTTATGTTATTTTTTTTGTGTGTGTTGTCATTTTCTAACAAAGCCAACCCTGGTCCTTCGGTCTTTTAATGAATATTTCTCCCGCCATCATTGGCTGGCTTATTGTTAGTCTTTCAGTTTGTGCAGTTGAAAATAACAGCGAAATGCATCAGCCCCTTGCTGGTCTCTGACCCAGAACGGATAAGTGTTGGGAGTGGACGGTGTGTTCAGTGTTGAGTCATGCCTATGGTATGGGCCTAATGACGTGCATGATCCTGGAGGATGGTTCAGGTCTGCTTGCACTGTGTATCGTGGGAGTGGCAAGTCAGGGAAAAAAAAGGGGCTGAGGTATTTTCCATTTGCTGTCACCAGTTTTTTTTTTTTTTTTTCCTCCCCCTGATTTTATTTTGGACATATTTTGTTTGTTCCCCCTCTCTTACCAGTCCGATTGCGCCCTTAACATCCGCGTGTGGCTGAATGCCAGAATCTCATTTTGCTGCCGCAGAATGCTTGTTTCCGCCCGGCCTCTGAAGAGTTTACATGACTGTGTACCTGTATTTTCCACTCAAAAGAATCACACTTCTGCATCTGCCTTTGATTACCAATGAGACTGTGCACTTAAGTAAGGGCATTGTTAGCTAGAGAACCATGCACTTTTCTCAGTGTTACCCCACATTAAATATGCTGGGTTGATATACTAGCTCTGTCCTAATAGACTGACAGTGTAATCCTCAGCTTCAGAAGCTGTTGCTCAAACAGAGACCTCTGCAGTTCTTCAGGAGAGGAGGCTAAGCGTAGGATCATGGTCAGTGCCGTAAGCATTATTGGTGCAAGGGCTCCCCCTGTTGTCCTACTGGAGAACTGCTGATTGAGATTTCCAATGACGTAAACAATCTGGGAACAAGCCACTAAATTTCCACCTCCTCTTATCTGTTTCAGCTGTGTACTGCTAGCACAAGACTGATAATCAATCTTAGTTCTTTATTTATAAAAAAAAAAAAAAACAAACAGTAAAAAAAGAAGCATAAAAAACAGAAACAGCTTCTGGACATTCTTAGCGAACTCTGGCTTGTTACAGAGTCCCTCCACTGACTTTAGTGCCATTCATGACCTATCTGAGGATATACAGGTGCGCACATTGTGCAGGTGCTTTGTTTGTTCTGTAAATGCCTGGATTTCTGTGTGTTTGTGTTGAGACATGGCAACTACATGAAAATGACCACCCCCCTTCCTTTTTTTTTTCCTGCAGGGACAAGCAGCACCAACACGGTCAGTGGTCCGGGCCAGAACCAGCAGCCCGCCACCGTGCCCCCGACTCGCAAGGGCACCTTCACCGATGACCTGCACAAGCTGGTGGACAACTGGGCCCGGGACGCAATGAGCCTGTCACAGGGCAAGAGGGGCTCCAAGCAGCCGCAGCCAGCCTCCCAAGGCCACAACTACGATGTGAGTGTCCCTGATGACCTCCTGTTGCCATGGGCAGCAGTCACCATGGTGCTCGCTAGTAGGTTGGGTGAAACGGTCACAGTGCATTTGCTACGGAAGCCCTTAATTGTGCTATTGTGCCACTTCTTTGAGGTTGTGTCATTAAAGAAGGAAAGTAGGAGTTTCCTGTTAGCCCACTGTCTTTGGTTCAGAGACACTCAAAGGCTGGTATTGCTCCAATGCAGTTTTGCTGGCAGCCCCATAGGGTGGCACCTAATTAGCCATTAGTCTCACTAACTCAGGCCAGCCGGGTTTGATTTGGCAGTAGCACAGGAGAAACAGCATTGGCAGAGTGAGCACCTGCAGCCTGCCTGCGCCAGCTGCGTGGGAAGTGTACCCTCTGACACACTGACTGCGCAGCTGCAGCTGTGCGGTCTGGACTGCAGAGTAAGATGCAGGGAGGAATACACATACATACACACTCCTACATTGATGGGGCTTGTGATGGGCTGGCTTGCCAAATATAACTGGGGTTTCCAAAGTGTGAGGAAATGCCGGATGAAAATTTGGTCATAAAAAGTGATTTATTTACTCGTGGAAGTTTTTATGTTGACCTCAGAGAGGACAATGGTCCATATGTCCTGTCACTGCGATTCTCTCAGCCATGAGGCACACACTGCAGAAAATGCCACAGCTAGTGCCAGTAGTGCGCAGCTGTTTTCTAAAAGCCAGGGTTTAAAAGCGATGGGAGTTCATGCTGGGTTTCGGGTCCACAGCTGCAGTGAGTTCTCTGTCGTGTGGCTCAGTCTCTCTCTCTCTCTCTCATCCTGCAGGTGATCCCCCCAGCCAACATGGGGCGCAAGTTCTCAGCACCGGGCCAACTGTGCCCTAGCATCGCGTCCTCGCTGAGTGGCCATGCGCCCCTCCAAAACACCCCAGCTACCTCGCTGGGGGCCCGCAAGGGCTCCCTGTGCCCCACGCCGCAGTTCGGCTACACCTCGGCACCTTACAGCGGCCAGTGGGCCGGCTCCACGGGGCACACCCAGGCCGGCCTGCTGGCCACCTCTCAGCCCCTGGGCCAGTTCCAGCCTGTGGCCCCAGCCTCTCTGCAGGGCTTCCACATCAGCACTTTGCAGAAATCCGTCAGCAACCCCGGAGGACCCAACCTGAGGACCACGTAGGACCCGGGTTTGAGCAGAGCCGAGGAGGTGGAAGGGGGACAGGGGGAGGAGGGGGCGTGCTGGGGGTGGGGCGGGATGGATGCTGAGAGAGCGGGGGGATGCCGTGTGTGCAGTGCGACAGGGTGACGGCTGCTTCTGGACTGCTTCTGAGTCATAACCCCCCCTCGCCAGGTAAACGAGGGAGAGGTGTCAGAGGAGAAAAGAGCAGAAGGAAAGCCGGGCGGTGTCTTTAGGCTCTTCAGCACTTCATTTTGTTTTGTACTATTTTTACCTCTCCCCCACTCCCTCCCCCCCCCTTCCCCTTTGCCCTACACTGGAGGATGCAGTGCGTACAAACTCCGCCCCCCCCCCCCACCCCCCCACTCACCGGACATGTTACATGGGGGTTCGAGGACACACTTCCCTCCCAATGGGTCGTGGAGAGTCTGCGAAGGGGACCCACGGTGATGCAAAGCAAACCAATGGACACAAGGGTGCAATGTTATGTGGCCAAAGAAGGTGTTGACAGTGACTGTTGAAATGAGATGAAACTCCCATAGGGCCCTGACTGTGTGCTGGGATCCTTTAGTTTTTTTTTTTTGTTTTTGTTTTGTTTTTTTGGCTGACTGGCCCCCAACATTTACTCCAGAGTTAGAATGAGTTTGGAGGAGCTGTTGTTGCTTGTAGATTTTGTTTGGCTGAAGTCAGCTGATCTCAGAGGCAATGTTAACCCTCCCCTTCCCTCCCCTCCCCTCCCCCATGGGCACACGCCCTCCGCTCCCCTTTTCCAAACTGAGCTCCCTCTGACAAAGGTGTGCTAGCGCACCAGTTTTAGACAGGTTTGTCGTTTTTAAAGACGCGAGGTTGGAGTAAGAGTTGGTACTGGTTCTCTATCGCTGGTCAGACGACAGATGGAAAAAAATCCCCCTAAAACCCCCATCCCAGTCTATTTTTCCTTATGGTGCAATAATTTGAGTAAGAGGATATTTTGTCCTTATTCAAACAAGTAAAAAAAGCATAAAGTGGCCTTCATCTGAAAAATCCATGTACAGTTTGTTTTTTTTTTTGTTTTGCTTTATTCAGTTATAATTCCATTTATGTTGAATTATTTCTATTTTCTTTTCTCTGGGGTGCTGCTGTCACAGGGCAAGCAGGGTAGAGAATTGGGGGTGCCTTCTTGATTTAGGAGGTGGGCGAAGAATCACCCATCCTCTCACTGCCACACCCCCCCCCCTTCCCCCACCCCACCCAGAGATGGAGGACAGGAGTCTCTCCCCTGGCCTGGGGGGGGCATGTGATCAGGGGTGTGTTGCTGGGATATCCCAGTTTGGGAATGTTTTGAGGAATATTTCATCTCTTGTGGGTAAAGATGCCTGATGGGAGAAATTGGAATATTGATTTCACTTCAGTGGGGTGGGGGGGTTGGGGGTGAGAATATGTCCTTAAATTTTTCTTATTTTTGTTTTTTTTTTTTATTTCAATGTTATTTTCGATTGGTTATAAAAAAAAAAAATATGGGGTTTATTAGTATTACTGGTTCATCTGTCCTGTCTGGCCAAGTGAAGTGAAGGGGACGGGGTAGCGGGAGGTTGTCAAGGAGACCGTTGCCGTAGGCTGCATGGTGTATAAAAGCCCAGATGCCTCTGCACATGATGCTTGTGAGGCCATTTAAGCTTTAAAAAAAACAAAATCTATTATCTATTACTAATGGTAACAGCTTTTATAATCATGACAGCATTAGGGGCCTCTTTCAATAGTTTGATTGAAATGTATATTTAAAAAAAAAAAATAAGAAAAAAAAAAAAAAAAAAAGATAAGTGTTCTGTATGGACCTGTATTTACCCATCAGTTTTTGATGTTGAAACACTGTGATTATTATAAATGTTGTTGGACAACATTAGTTTAAAAAGAGAGAAAAGAAAAAAACTAACAAAAAAAGTCGAACTTGGAGGGTTATTAAGAATAGATTAAAGTAAGGCTAGCTATTTCCTTATACAACGCTTATTGGAGACACTTTAAACTTTACCCTTTGTACTTTCTTTATATTAGATAAATGTGAATGTAAAATGGTTTCAATTAATGTACTTGAAGAACTGGTCTTCTCCTCCCCCCATTGCCCAGTATGCTTGCTGGAGTCTATAGTGCCTTGCATTCTTTCATTTGCTTTGGGTTTGGCATTGAGTAGCGGAAGCTGTAACGCTTTGTGCTGAAATTGGAGTGCTTTTACTGGCCCTGTGGATTGAGCAAAACGGTTTTAGGTACACCGTGGGGGTGGGATTTGTTTTTTTTTTTTTTTTTTTTTTTTTTTTTTTGTTTTTTTTTTTTGGTGCCATTTTTTATTGTTAACAGGAAAAAAAAAAAAGAAAAATTTAGATTCTAAGGACTTGTGTCCTGGACTCATTTTGAGCAATGGAATGAGTTGTATTGAAGCTTGGACAGCTATACAGGAGGTGCGTGCACCCCATTTAGGACCATGTCAGATGAGTAAGACCAGGGGTAGTTACAGTTACCTTACTCTCAGTGCGGTTGGGAACTGCCGTACGCAGCTGTACGACACGTTTATCGTGGTTCTGATACCTATAACATATTTGACATGCTCTCGGTCCAATTGATCCTACATTTGGATTACCACTGTAATGACCCCAATTTCCTTTGGTTCCTGGAGTTTGCATTCCCCCTGTAATTTTTTTTTTTTTTTATTTTATTTACTTAGCTGTAAATGTAACTCACTGTAGTTCTAAATTAATGAAGCAAACCCACATTGGTGTGCATGAGCCTTGTGTTGACAAAGGAAGAGAGCAGAAGATGAGTTAGCGACAGGAAAGTTGATTATTAAGGTGAGAATAGTATGTGTGTGGATGTCTGAGAAAAATTAACAGTGTCATGTTGTAGTACTAACTCTCCCACACTGAGCAGCGCCCAGGAGCCTCGTCTGCCCGGCCACCTGAAGAGGCGAGTTCCAACTTTGGCCAGTGTGTGGCGCCTTAATGCAGTAGATGTGATGACCGACCTTGCCATGATGTCAGTTGTGAAAGTGCAGTGTGATGGTAGGACCAGAGGAGGGCAGTAGAGGGATGCAACACAAAGCTTACGGTGCGCCGCGCTGCACTGTTTGTCCCGCACAGCAGGAGGCCCAGTATAAGTATTCTGTGAAGCAAGCACACCGTTTTCCTTACTACTTTTATTTTATCGTGCCGTCCTTGCGTTCAAGTAGCCTGTGATTTTGTACAGGTTAGTAGCTTCTCTTCAAGGGAATTCTCTAAAGTAATAACACCGTTCACAAAGCAATGAAGACAGTTTGGATGAATTTTTTTTTTCCTTTTGTTCCTTTATATATGGTTCTTGGATGTTTCTGTTCCTTTCTTTGTTTGTTTTAACCTGTGTACAGTAACCAAGGCATTCTTAAAACCCAGTCTTTGGTGTGTGCCGGGCGGTATGGGTTGTGAAGTGATTGGAGCAGCGTGTGAGGATATAGGGTAAGCTGTGGAGACGCTGCCTCCGATTTGTAACACACACCGGGAAGGACAAGACCTCGCGCCCAAGAGCACACCGCAAGACTGAGTCAGCAACTGTCCACAGCTCAGAAAGCCTTGAAATGAACTGCTTATAGATATGACATCTTAAAATGCAACAATCAAAACTAGTTTAAATATTAAATACATGCAAGTGTCAGGTGTTTCCATGTTCCGGCACTGGTGTTCTCCTCTCTGTAGCTTCAGTCATGTGACATGAGGATGTCGTCTTTCATAGCAGAGCAACAGTGTTCCAGGTCACCTGGGTGGTGGTAGTGGCCTAGTCAGGTCTAATACCTGTAGAGCAAAAAACAGTTCATTTAGAGTCAACAACTGTACAAAGCTGTAGCGCAGTACTGGGTCTACAATAAAAGTGAATACTTTAGAAAAGTGAAGTTTGTGGTTTTAACACTCGTCACCTTAACTACTGATAGCTTACCAGGACTGCTAGATTTGAAGCCTTTTCTTACCGCTTAGCTGTTTTAAAATCAGTAAACTGTCTGACACAGGAAACAGATTTCATTTGAAACCAATATATATAGATTCTCAACCATAGATAGTCTTTGAGTGGCTATGTTGTAGTCTGGTGGATAACAGTATTCTTTTTTCCTCCCCTATTTCATAACACATTGCTTTGCCTACTTGCAGATCGTCCTTTCCTACAGGAAGAAATCAGTATAGTATTACATAGCATGAATTTTTTTTAAAGCTGTGAAAATCAATTTCTTTGTCTTTTATGTTTTCCAAAAAAAAAAAAAAAAGACTAAATGCCAATTGAGTGCCATTCCCATGTAGAGTTAATGTGAGCAGATCTTGACTCACTTTAAGAACTGAACAACTTGGTTACTTCTTTGGAGAATAATAAAAATGGCTGCAGTGCAGAATATGCAACGTTCAGGATTGGGGGGTGCCTCAGCAGACCATTTCTGTGGTTTCTCACTTGTACAGAGGAGGGAAGTTACTGAATTTAAACAAAAAAAAGTGTATTAATATTCTATTATTCGGAATGCAGACTTGTTTCCTTGTTTTTGATTTTTTTTTTTATTCCTTTGCCTTTCTGTAAAGAATGCTCTGCAAAGTGCCGATGCATAGAAACGCCATTCAATGCAGTAACAAAAAAAATGCAAGAGGTTTCAGTAATGACCGTACTTATCAAAACAAAAAAAAAAAAACACAAAAAACATTGCATGCTAGTTATGTCACTGGTTATATTCACACAAATGACTTTAAAAAAATAAAACAATGCACACACAAAATAGTCAACTGAATGAAAACATTGTTTTAAAATAACTGGTTTTATTTGCAGTTAGCCCTCCTGTGGAAAAAAAAAATACAACATTACAATACTGTTACTTAATGCTACTGACCTGTCATTAAGTTATTTTGTTTTGTACTACTATCTGATTTCTTGTTTTACTCTTTTGTGTCTCTAGAACTTCTAGTGACTTTCGTCAATGGTTTTCCGTATGCTATTTAACATTGTACAAAATGTTTAAAAAAAAGAAAACAAAAACATGTAGGGAATCATTGGCAGCATTTAATTGTATGTTTGCACTAAGTATAGGGTGTTCAAGCTTCATATAAAACTGCGCTTTGCGCTCCAATAAAAGAAATTTGTTACCTTATTTGTAAACTTAATAAACAAAAATCATTCAAATAAATTGAGTGGTTTATCTTCCAACATCTCAGCCTACACCCATTTTGCTTAGCTACTTTCTTCCATACTCTCCTGTATGATTCAAAACAAAATCCTGAACATAAGTACAAAATCACATCTCTAAGACATACTCACAGATACATCCGTTCAGTGTAAACTTTGAATAGAACTGGCTCTGCATGTCCAGTTTCATTTACTTGGAAGCGAACATTGCTTTATGAATTACACTGTTGCCATGGCCCACGCTGTAACTTACATACATTACATCCTGGAATGTAGGTGAGTGTTCTGCATCTACCTGCATGTCTGCATAGCACTGATGTGTGGTAAAGAGAAGTTTGATTATGCTTCCTGAATTCAATAGGCTGCACAGCTACAGTTCTTTACTTGTTTGGGAATCCCTAGGGCAAGTGGATGCATGGCTTGAAGGTAACCAGGACACCTATAAACCAGGCCATCTATTTAAAAAAAAAAAATAATGTATACTGCATCCCAAAATTATTCAGCACTTTCCCTATTTTACACAAAAAAGGCAGGAATTTGGCATAGAAACTGTTTATTGACATAACACCATAACTTCATAAAATAGAGAAATTAAAAGCAATAAATATTTAAACTATTTACACATGTGCAGAATGGCTATGCTTTTGTAACAGTCCTCAATTAGGATCCTCCTGCATACTGTCATGTCTCCAGCTTTCGTTTCTTCATATAATGTCCTTGTCTGTATGGGCTGAATGAAGCACCTGAGTCAGGAGGAAAGAAAGAGACCTGTTATAATAGAACCAAGCCATTTCTACCACAGTACCAAGAGACAAATGGTCAGGACTATGTTTTTGCCCTTTTACATGGTTAAACCTTTATAAAAGAGAAATTTAGCCATATGTTGGATTGCCAGATTTACTACAACAGGGGTTTTTTTTTCCCAACTGCTTTGATTAATCAATTAACAGTTGAATAACCGCAACAATAAACAATTTAAGAACTTAACAAAGCAGATGTTTTAGTTCTCAGTCACATTCAGTGTAATTGTCCTGCTTTTTTAATACAAAGATTTGCCATTCAAATAAATTCAGCATTATGAATTTTTTTAATGACTAACATGGGTGGGCAATTGTAAACCTGGAGGACTGGTGTGTATGTAGTATTTTGTTTATAAGTTACCCCTCGCTTAATTTGACCACAGATATTGCTTTTATTCAGTAACATATTGATCCATTTGGTTAATCTGTCATAAATAATTTGGCTTGTCAAATAAAATCTGAAGCCAACAAATTCAGAAGCAGATTATGGTCCTCTTTGTGCCACCGCTGGCGTAACATCTGTCGCTTCGATCGGTCGTTACCTGTCGGAGCAGCATTGTGGTACTGGTGGCGGTAGCTGTTCGGGGGCTGCGTTTCCTGAGGTCTGACTGGGGGCCGGAGGGAGGCGGCGGCTCTCTGCGGAGTCTTGCTGCGGGTGGTCATCTGGTGCCCGTTGGTTGGCGTGGATGGGTGGGTGCTCCTGACGCCCACAGCTGGCGCCTCCAGCATGTCGATGCCATCCAGGGTAAAGTCCCAGAGCTCAGGGTCATCTGAAAAATGGAATACAGTACTGGGGGTGAGGAGCCAATAAGTGGGCCTCTGCCGATAAGTGCCATTATAAGACATTTTTTTTTTTAAAAATAGTCCTGAATTCGAAACTGATTATGCCAGCTTCATGTGCTGAATTCTCAACATGGATATGCAAGTCCACATATGTTCATTTTAATTTCAATGTATAATTTTTGGGGGCATCTACAAATTGGATGCGTAAATGATCGTAAGTTAATTTCATACATCTACATTCAAATACCAAAAGGAAATATGACTGTGACCAGCAGCGGTATTAATGGCAGATGTGGCCGGGTCGCATAGATAGATATTAAAAGTAGATGCGGCTGCGTCGCACAGCTCTGTACCGGCCAGGTGCTCGTCTTCTTCGGTGAGAGCCACATTCTGCCCTGCGGCTGTGCTGTGACTGACCCTCTGATCCTCCTGGCCCGCTGACACCGGCTGCCCTGGGAGACGGAGAAGGCTCACTCTGTAGGGCTGATCATATCCTATCATAAAGCAGGGGCTACACCCCTCCCCAAGACCTGTTGGATCCTATCATATTTAATGTGCAATTATTGGGATTATGAATTAAACTCTGCAGTTACAGAGATCTGTCAGTGCACATCTGCAATAACTGATTATCGGTAATCATATAATCAACTAAAAACATTACACAGTTTCAACAGCAATTTCAACCTGGTCTGACAAAAAAAAAGACATTCAGTATGACAGGCATGGCCAATTTTATTCATTAATGTCTGATGTTGATGCAGGTATTTGTTCTATCCCAACCACTAATTAAAATCCTTGATTTGCTAAATAAGCTTGTGCTCACACCTGAATCTTCTAAGAGTGACTGGACACCCTTTCACTAAGGGTGATTCTAAATCAAACCAACCTGTTCTCCATACTTCACCAGCCTTCATCTCTCCTTACCCTGGAAGTTGCTTGGTGCCTCCCCTCCTCTGGGTGGCGCTGTATTTTCTTCACTATGGTCTGGCTGCCCTCTCTGCATCTTTTTGGCCTCCATCTCCTGACGGAACTTCTGCTGAAGCTGCTGCTGCTTGAGTTTCCTCATCTGTTTGGGGTCGGTGTGGGTGACCGAGGAGCCAGAGGTGTCCCCTATGTCTGCTGTTGACCCTCTACCCATAGAGAGAGAAAAGGAAAGTAGAGAAAGACTGAGTTTTTTCATGTAAACAAAGGAAGTGCGTGGTGTTTTGAGCAAGTGAGTGGAACACTGACACAGGAAGCAGTGGAGTGGGTGGAGCTCTTAAACAGAAGGAGGTAGAGTGGGAGGGGTTATAAAACAGGAGGAGTGGGGTGGGTGGAGCTCTGAAACGGTATTGAGTGGAGTAGGTGGGGCTAGAACAAAAGCCAGGGCAGAGCACTGTGCCTGTGTTACCTGTAGGTGCTGCTGGGCTGGTTCTCCCTATCCTGCTGTGCAGGGGTGTGTGGCAGGGGCTTCCTGGCTCCTCCACACCCCAGGGGCTCAGCCTCAGCTCTGGGCTGCTCTAGAGGGGCCCTCACGGAGGCTCCATGGCTGCCGCACTGGCCGTCCCTGGGGCCTTGACCGCTCCCCTGCTGCAGGCTGTCATACCTCGCCTTTTCCACCAGGGGCTCACTATTTGAGCGCTTTATGTGGGCCGGGTCCAACGGGGGTATAGGCTACATGATGACAGTATCACAACGTCAAGCTACACGGTTTAAGTAATTTTGTTTTGTTTTTTTTGTTTGTAGAAATTGAGTATTCTCATCTAGCTTTATGTATTATAAAATGTCTCTAAAACAAAATTAGTTCAAAATCTAATGTACCTGAGCCTTAATGAGGGATAAAGAGATGGAGAGAGAACACTCACCTGTTTGGGAACCTTATTGATGGCCATAAGGTACTCCTTGTTTAGAATACAGTTCCCCAGAGCATTCCCAAAACACCTGGAAGAGGTGAATGCAGTAAACACCATGGAACATCTGCTTTATATTCCACTATGAGGAGACTTCAGCAACAAGTGCAAAATGTAGAAAGATTTATTCACTGAAGACACATAATGCTTCAGAGGGGTGAAATCAGAAGCTTTAAGCTTATATAATGCCCTTTCTTTCACAGCTGTAACAACTGTATATACAGTGCAGTCTATAAGCATTTTGACAGTAACACATTTTTTTGTTCTTGTGGCTCTGTACTACAGCACACTGGATTAGAAATGAAATGATGTGTGTAAGGTGGATGTGAGGTTACATTCAGACAAAAATACTTTTAGCAGTTGTGTTTCTGAAAGTCTTAGATAGTTACACCAAAAGCTTAACCAATACTTGGTACAATTAAATAATTTCTCTCTGAAATGGTGTACTTGAGGGCTCTCTTCAGGCCGTCAGTGACGGCTTCCTTCCTGGCCTTCTCCAGTGACAAAGCTTTGGACTTCAGCCCCTCACTTACACCATAGCCCACATCTTCATGGTATGAGCCATCCTGCGAGGACAGAAGACACCAGCATAAACAGCATAACATGCTTAACACAATGGAAGTGATTTCTGTATAAACATGCTTAACACAACAGAGGTCATTTCTGTTCAACAACTAAAAGCTGACATCCTGAGATGTGTGAGTACCTTTCCAAGTTTAAAAATAAAAATTGTCCAAATTCAACCCCGAGGGTTAATGACTGGGCTTAACAAAAACAGTGACCACATTAATTGAGACTCCCATTCAACATTTTTCAGCTGTCTATGAAATGTTATTTGCTGGAAATGTTACATCTTCACTGACCCAAAGCAATTTACTGTTTGCCAGATTTTTAAATGTATATATTTAAGTTACATGTATATTTAATGAATGTTATTCATCTGTGTTACGGCTGAACCTTTTACTTACCTTCAACTGGACCTTGACAAATGCACTGACCCCTACATAGAATTTCCCATTGATGAGATCCACAAAATCTGCAAGGTTAAATAGTAAAATAATTTGTATTCTGTCAGTGGCAGAAAGAATCACAACCACATTTTAATACCATATTTACTACCCTGCTCCTCACCAACATTTTGCTGAGATATCGAGTGCGACCAGCCGTTATATCCAAACATCTCGTTGGCCAATCCAATCACCTTATGTCCTTCAATGTAGCAGACCTGAGTATAAAAAAAAATATGCAACTCAGGTAGATTACTCATGGGCAAACAATTGAGTTGAACACACAAGTTGCATGCAGGTCACAGGGCACTGAGGACAGCGTAGTTACAATTACCACTGGGGATGATAGTGACTGGAACTCTGACCTTTTGTCCACCTCCTGCCATCCTAGTGCTGATGTACTCTGGTCCAAGGTTCTGACGCAGAGCATTCTGGACCGCCTGATACTCTTCGGCAGTGTACTGGTACTAGTAACGACAAGAAAGTTGCATTTCTGCGATAGAGGTATTTTGTCCCCACAGCACTTATCCAACGGATTTCTGGATTTGGACAATCCCAATTAACACTATTTTTCCAAGCAATTAAAAGTTCATAGTGGGAAAAGCTAAAAAGAATATTGACTGGGGAAAACAAATGGCAATTGCATACCTTTCCGAAGGACATGGTGGTGGAGGCGTGGTCGCTCTTGCTATCGTTACGTTGTCCGGTGTCATTGTGCATATTCGCTCACTCCTTACGAAGTCCTCTTGTCATTCAGCATAGAATTTCAAGTGGCCAAGTCAGCCGGGTTCTGCCTAGTTCAAGCTCACACTGAAACACGCATTTGGTAAAAATTAACTTCTTCGTATGTCCCGCTTGATAGCCTAGCTAATCAGCCACTTTGCTATTTCAACACTCGCTGGTAACAAGCATGCACAGAAACGTTTAACGTTGAATAGTCGACTGATAGTTAGCAAACGTTCTCAACCCCCTAGCTGCCATTTCTCAGATGTACTGCGACAAAGTGTTTTAAGCATATCAAACGCTTAAATTCTCTAACCAGAATGTTCGTGCAAATGTAATCACTAACCTGACTCAGGGAAGAAAAAATGTATTTGCCGTTTTAGGTAGACTGAAATAACAACTGCAGTTCTGCACAATTCTTTGTAACTTCCCGCTCGCGCTGTCAACAGTGAACAGATGCATGACGGGAACTAGGTTATGCACAAAACTCACTGCTGTTTGGTACCATTTTGGTAGAGGCGAAGAAAGAAACGTCCGACTTTTTTCCAGGGATGATAATTAAGTATGCTTAGCAGTCAAAACTAGCCGCCCAAATATTCCTCATATGCTTTTATCTGTATGGTAAAAAAATACATAAAACATCAAAAACAAGGTAACGCTCTAATAATTATAGTCATTCAATAGTTTTACAGCAGCGCTACATTGAGGCTCCTTGCACATGCGCATTAGAGTTGTCTGCGATAACTCGTAATGAGTCTCTATTTCCAAATTTTTGATCGGTTCAATCCTGTTGTAATGGTGAAGGTAATTTAAATAATTTAATACATCGGTTATAACTATTTTCAAATAAACAATTATGCGGTAACAGAAAACAGATACAGTATTTTACCATTGGGTGATGATGGTCACCGCAAGCCTCAAAAGATGGAGACGTGTGGCTTCATTATCGGCTTCTATTTCTCCACACATAAGTAGACTACATGCCGCTCAGTGGTAGTAACTTCCACAATGAGACGTTTTGAGTGTTTGTTTCGCTTCCACCAGAAGATGGTAGTGCTGTATGAGTTATAAAACCATGTCTTGAAACAGCTCGAATATCCGTGTAAAACTTTTCTCTAGTCTTTCAAAGAATGCCATTAGCTGTTTGTATTTGCATTAACATTGTAAGAAAACTATGAAATGTCTCAAGAATCAGTACAATGCTGTCCGCAAAAAATAAAACCAGCTATATAAAGTTTTAACTAACCTACAACAGATACACGTACAATTTATTGTACATCTTCTTTTACACTTCACATCGCAATTCTTTGTACATGGTCTAGAAATTGATTTCTTAATTTAGACAAATGAGTAATCTAATATCCTGACTGGAATATACTGCGCCATATTAATGTACTCATGAGATTTTTTTCATGATGGCAAACTTTGTATAGATCAATCGACTTGTAATTGTGCTGTGAATCCCATCCTTTGGTTTTGAGGTGCAGTCAATTGTGCTATAAATCCATATTCCACACCTACTCTGCCGTAACTGTCTATGCACTTCTGTGTCATGCATTTTGAAGAATGAACTGGTTTTTCTGACTAAATGTTATAAGGTTTAGGAAAAGTCTAAATTAAGAGCTGAAATACTCAGTCAGACACCCTTAGGCAGTGTATATTTACATTACTGTGAGTATTATGGCCCCAAACACCAAGCAGTGAAGGATCTGCATCTGAAAAGCTATAATAAAATTTGGTATGGCAGCCAAAAGGAAATAAATAAAACATTAATATGACTTGCATTATAATACTGAAACTGCACAAACACTTTTGATAGCACAATACTGTTTTTAGAATTTTAAGTTGCTGGTTTTGTCCTTATTGGTCCTCTTTCTGAACAGTCAAAGAATGTTTGTCAAACAAAATACATATCTATATGGCTCCCATGGACCAGGCAATTTGTAGATTACTGCATGACTGAGCAATAAAATATAATTATATACTTATTTTTGCCTTCAACCTACTTCTAATTGATCTGTTGGGCAGTCACACATATTTGGCTTGCTGTAAACCCCTGACCATGTGCTCCTTGGAAACCTTTAACTGTGGGGGTACGAAAGTATAATAAGTTTAGTAGCTTGCTTGGGAGCGATTCAGTCTGGCAGTCTCAGAATTGTGGGTTTTGAGCTCTGCCGGGAGGATGTGTGGAAATTCCAGTGGCGGCTCGTGAGCTGGAAATAGAGGAGACTAAAATGTTATCTTTAAACAAATCGCTGCTCTCAACCGCAGTCAGGACTTCATCTCAAACCGTGGGCTTGTTCACTGCTTCAGGGGTTGGTTCTTTTCCTGGTCACACTATGCAGGAGCCTAAATCCTACTTTTCAAGTTTTTTTTTTTAAATGTGGTATCTATTTAGTATTTTTTCAAAATATGAAACATGTCTCTAATTTAACTATATTGGGTTACTCACATATTTTGACAGTTGACTTGGAGCAGGAAAACTGTATCTAAACATCTCATTAAAGCATGTCCAAAATGAATCATACAGAATTAAAAAAAAAAAATTTCTTCAAAGAAATGTTTCTATTTGAAGTTCCCCACTTGTGATTGAAAACTGTATTTTTTGCATTGAGCCAGTCATATAATTATTGAGTAATTTGATATAGTAATAAATAATTATCATTACTGTATTAAGAGTCTTTCTATACACCAGTGTACTTCTAAAACTATCAAACACATACACACAATGTTGTACATTGCGGAGGCGAGGTCCAAGAGTAACATCATTTGAAAATGTTTGTGGAATCTGCTCATGACAATAGGTTTGACTCAAACACACATTCACGAATGGGCCAATCGGGAATTGATTTCCTCATGTTGTCAACAGTGTGGTGTTTCTTAGTTACCAGAAAAAAGTGGGGAAGTAACAAAGTTTTGATAGGAAGTGAAGAGAGAGGGAAGGAAGGAAAAGAGAACTGCATTTGGAACAATATTTAACAGCGCTGCTGTTCCCTCCCGATACATCGTTAAGGAAAGGCGTTTTGCCATGCCTGTGGTAAGGGAGTGTATTTGTGGACTCAGTAAGAAGATGCAATCTCCTGTGAAACAGTGGCTCAGAGCCCACTGGACGTGACGGCAGCTGAGTGATTTACGGTATCATCACGGCAACAAGGCGTTCATCACACTTCACAGGATTCAGGATCACCACGGAAACTCCGGGGGTGTCGGAGTTGCGGTGTTTGATGGCGCTTCGCCCTGCGGGGGCTCCAATGCTCTAGACCAATACAATGTGCTGGCAGGCTCTCACTATACACTATTTCCTGTACATTTCTCTCTGCCCCTACCTCCTCCCTCCACAATGTTCACCCCTTGCCAGCAACAAATGTGAAAACCTGTTCTGGTCTCCTGACTGAGGCCTATGGGATTGTTGGCAGTCCTTCAGCACACCACCTGAGAAAACAGCAGCAGTGGAAGGTTTTTTTTTCTCTAACAAATTGCTGTGTTTGGTCTCATTTTTAAAAAAATGGCCTAGTAGGCTCTGAACCTTTTCCTGCCTTATTCTGCTGACCAAAGCTCCTGATCAGACATCAAAGGCCATGCAGAAACCACACCCCGAACTTCAGGTGGCTGCTTCAATGCTGTGCGATAGTGTGTGGGTCTATTCCTCATTTTTATGAACCCAATTACCTCCCGTCCTCAATTTCACAAACCGACATTGAGACCTGCTGCAGTGGGGTCATAATTACTAACGCCCTAGTGTCATCCCCACCTCTAACGTTCCACTGTACTCACTCCCGGGTTTACAGTTTGCTCTACCAACACCATGAGGAACGGGACAGCAGCCAGCATTGAAACACTATGTATAAAAACCAGTGAAAGATTAAGGTCAGCGCTGTGAATAGCACAGTGTAGCATGAACTTATTAACTGTGGTGCAGTCAGCCAGGTCCCTGGGGGAACAGAAAAAAATATATGTCAAATATTTACGTGTTGCTCATGAATTTTCTTGTTATCATTGCAGCTGACATTTTTGCTGTGTTAATAGTTCATATATGCCAAAAAAAAAAAACATTTGAGTATGGCCTAAGGCATGCAGCTTGTGTGGAAGGCATGGCACTGTCCCTTTCTAGTGCAGTAAGTCAGCTTATTTTCTCCCCTCAGTTCAGCTAGAAGACAAAACCCACATTTCAGATTCAGACATATTTCAGGAATTTGTTTTTGCAGGCTTACAGGCTTGAGTTTATACAAAAAAAGACTGATAGCTAAGCCATACATATGTGATATTATGTGCAGATTACAGGAGACATCAGTAACTGATAGGGAAGTTGTGAGTCATTATATTTGATATAAAAAGTCTGGTTAGAGTGGTCAGATTCTGCAAAACACTGACAGTTTGAGAGATTTTGACACCGAAGCTCTTAGCCACATTACATATTCATAGAGGAGGTAAGTCAACTTCAGTAAGTGTTCGATGGCACGTTTCTAATATCGATATACAACTGATGAGACAGTTTCCGTATTTATTTGGAGTCAGTATCTCCACACAGAAAACCAATGTGAGTAGTCCTTTCTGTTGTGGAAACATACTGAGCACTTTAGTTTGGAAAAGAAAACCACTATCGAATTGAGACCTATTCACTCGTCTGCCGGCAAGATTCGGCAAAAGTGTGATTTACCAAGCTGCACCTCTGAGAGATCATGATCCTCCATATTAGGCTGTTGACAGGGGGATCAACAGGGAGCTTTCCTGCAGTATGGACGGGCTTATCACCAAGTACAAGGCCTTTTCAGCCAGGCTTTATATCCACAAGGATATAAAAAACAGCCTGGCTCCCATGAGCTGCTTAGGGAAGCACTCCTTATGAGCAGAGCCTTGCCAGAACTTAACACAGAGGATATGCCATTTGCCAGCGTGCAGATGTACTGTTTCCTTTAGCAATATACAGAGCCACTGTGTCTGTATCTCGCATTATTAATCTGTGGATTATGCAAAATCACACCCTGATGTAGGACATGCCTCAAGTATTATGGTAATTAGTGTAAATAAACTAGTTTTATAGTACCGTGAAAAAGTATATGCCCCCATCAGATTTTCTGCATTTTTTTCTTAATGGATTTTGACAGATGTTTTTCTGGTTTGCAGTAGCAGAGGTAAGAAATGATAGCAAAGTTTGGTTGTTGTTTCATTTGTTAGGTGTCCAAGGTAATCAGATATGTTACCTTCCATGACAAAAAAATCTGCCCTGCCTCCCAACCCCCGTTAACACAACCCAGTGGAAGGGATAAAGAGAGTCAACTGTGTCTCTTACAGTGAAGTTGTCAGCACTCAATTTTAGAGAAATATCGTACCACAATCCAACAAAAATTACTTTTTCTAATGCAGCATATGTTTTGTCAAAATTTTGACAAAACATCAAAATTTTGTGTTGTTGGCTCGTTCAGGTTCCTTTTCATGTGATATTGGGTTTTGGCCGAAGAACTGATAAATATCCATTGTCAAAAATATTCCAAAATGCAGAAAATCAGACAGCAGGTGGTGGGGGGTGAAAGTACTTTTTCTAGGTTCTGTACCATCGCCATGTTCCCCGACATAATGATTTATAGTACATGGCAGTGCCCAGGCTGCACATCTCCAGTTCTGATTAAGGCCGTCACAAGGAGATGGAAAGATAATATGTTTTGTCTTGTCGTCCTCTTGCTCCTATTTGACAGCTCTCACTGATGCATGCTGGGTAAACTCCCCTAAAGCCTTTCTCATAACCTCTTCCTTCATATTAGAATGTTAATACATTCTTATACTGGAAAGCATTGCTCCAACAGATTAATTCGTTTTTTTTTTTAATGTTGATGTTGTTGTTTTCGTTAGCTTTTTAACATCTAATTTGAGGGTTAGTTATTTTTATGCTGATAAAGTGTAACAAGGCATAAATTATGACTCTCTGAGGCTTGTTTTGTTTTGAGAACCGCATCAGCCAGCATTAGATCCCATTGGTTAATGATCAGAACGAGCAAAAGAGTGGGGAAATGGCACTGGAGTGTGTTTTTCTGTGTCGGCCGCACTTGTCTGTGTCGTGATGTGCTCTATTATGAAGTGTTTGTTCATAATGAGATATGGAGGTGGAGGTGGTGGTGGTGTGGGGGGTTGTGATTGTGAGGATGAATACAAACCTCAGGTAAACAGCACCCACACCCTTACGCCCCTGATTCTGTTCTCATGGCAAAACATGAAGTTCACAGGACCACTGCATCTGAAAATAAAGAATACAGGCATATATCAGAGTGCCTGTGATTATGTTTGGTTTTTTCAAGCCCAGCGGTTATTGTTTATCTCGAGTACAATCTGTTCCCTCACAGAAAGGCCTCAGAAAAACAGTGACATAAAAAGGCCCTTGCTCTAGTAATGTAGGAATGTGGAATTTTAACACACAAAATAGGTTGAGCTACCTAGTCCTGGCCAGTAACTCACCAATTCCAACCAATTGTTTTATTTAGTTTTGAAGAGAACAAACTTTTTGATTGATTGAAAACAATTCTATGATTGACAGCTAACTGTAGCTCAAGCTGTCATTTAGTGTCACGATACCTCATCCTCCCCTCTGTCCCTGGGTTTTTCACAAACCCGGCGCCGGACACAAATCCGCAGGCGGTCACTCAATTTTGTTGTGGAGGTGGGCAAATAAAATTAACCTTGTAACTAACAACATTAATGATTTCTCACATTCGAAACATTCACACGCATCTCAGTACGCAAATGGTGCCCAGTTCTAACTAGAGTTGCAGATGGTGTTGGCAGGACGAAGGCTGTTCTGGAGGTGTTCCAGCTAGCCAGCATCAGCAGCCCGCTGTCTGTCTACTATCACTTTGCAAATTTGGCGCTACGGTGTTCTGCTACCGGACAGTCGAGACAACGCGGTAGAGGTAAGGATAAGCTGCAAAGATAGGAAAGCGAAATAGTGAGTGGATGGTCTCACTGCTGGTGGACTAACGTTGCTGCAATTTCAGTTTTCAAAATGATGACAGCTGTTAGCGACGGTGGGTTTGATTGGTTTTTGGTTGCTGGGGTAATGCAGAGCAGAGTCTTCAGCTGTTCCCGGGAAACTCATCGTGTCTCATTGTCTCACTGTCGCACTAGCGGTCTTATCAGGGCGTCTGCAGTTTGTGCGTGTGAATGGCGCTCCGCTGACACAATGGGCCACCTTTAGCAAGCTTTTGCAAATGGGTAAATGTACTGATTTTTTTCCTATAAAATCTGAGACGTACATTTAAATAAAAAATTAAGATTACAAATATCTGTTCATTGTGCAAAGGATAAGCGGAAGGACTGTTCTCATGTCATCCTGTATATTTGCTTTTTACTGCAGCGTGAAAAAACATGTGCAGTGAAACACATGCTTGATAAATTGGGCACAATCATTCCATTGTATATGAAAATTCTATATCTTAATCTATATAGATACAGCTATAGATGGATATATATCCATATATATGGATATATATACACCTGTGTAGATATACAGCTGAACATTACAATCATTTGGAGAAAAAAAATCATAGATTTAAAAAGGGAAACAAACACAACCTCTCAGTAAAATATGACCTCACAATGCAGAGTTCACGTTTGTCCCACAGGGCTCCTACACACTCACAGTAAAGTTTACTTTATAAAAGCTGATTTAGCACTGAATATTTCACTGTAATGTCACCGTAATGGGTGGGGTGGGGGTGGGGGGCTGCTGTAGGGCACTGCTGCCATGTGCAGACTGTCACAAAGTGTTTGCCTTTCTGTCACTCACTGTCCGCTCTACACACAGCTCTACCCAATCTTTTCTCCCAGACTGGATGGACAGGTACAGGTTCGCCGCCTCACATACCTGCTTCCCAAGGCCGGCTTTGAAGCTAGCGAAGTTTCCACTTCAAAAACCCCTTCCCCCGCGCCATCCACGTAGACTTTGCTAAACTCTTTCACACGCCTATTTAGTCTCATCAGCAAAAAGCGTGCTCTTCAGCGTTTGGAAACAGATCTTTGTGAGTGTAATCGACCTCTCTGTAGGAAAGCCCTTCTCAAGTGACAAAGGACCATGATATCTCATCTCCTCAGACCTCATTCAGTATGGAGGCTTTGCATGGCCGTGTTTCAGACATCTAGTCGTCTGGAGGGAAAAAATAAGAAGAAAAAAAGAGTTTTCTGTCACACTTTCTGTGGCTCACTTCTGCTGCTAGTTCTGACCCAGCTAACAGAAAACGTTCTCATAACCATGGGAGAAATGTAGGTCATATTTTTGCTGGAATCTGGCATAATGTTACGCTGAGATCATTCCTCAAACTTTCTAAGAATATTGCATTGCTCCTGAACAAGTTTTGTCAAGGTCACAAGAAAACATTCCAGGTAAATAACGTTCAAGGAACACAAAAAAATCTATGCAAGATTTATGTCCTGTGAACATTTACATTAACATTCTGAGAATGTTCTGGAAACCAAAAATTGGTAGCTGGGGAGCTGCAGTGGTTTTGGGAATGGAATACAGGGTAGCCATCTGCCTCCCGCCTATGTTTCAGCACCTGCATGTCACTGCTCAGTTTTGACCTTCACAAAGCCTGGAACACGACGTGTTTTGTCTGAATGAAAGGGACAAAAAAACAACAACAGCGTCTGAAAACAATGTACAAAAAAACATTTCTATACAGGTTTAAAGGGCACTCTGGCTTAACTGTTAGTGTCTTTTTTTCCCCCTTCAGAAATTAATTGAGACTGAACACAGGGTGAAGGCTGAGCAGAGAGGAGCAGGCCGAGCAGAGGGGAGCAGGCCGAGCAGAGAGGAGCAGGCCGAGCTGAAGGGAGCAGGCCGAGCTGAGGGGAGCAGGCCGAGCAGAGAGGAGCAGGCCGAGCAGAGAGGAGCAGGCCGAGCTGAGGGGAGCAGCCGAGCAGAGGGGAGCAGGCCGAGCTGAGGGGAGCAGGCCGAGCAGAGGGGAGCAGGCCTGTGCGCGGAGCCTGTAGCTCGGAGTGAGAGTCTGCCTGCCCCATCCCTGCTGCTTCTGCGGGTTACTCTGTTTTGTATACAGAGAGACGACTGCTGTGACAACATCGTTCCTGTGCTGACGGGCTGGAGGCAGCCAGGACGGGGGGAAGGTCTTCCTGTCTGAGCGCACTGGCTGGAGGTGAATGTTACCCATGCCACGCCGTCCTTCCCTGTCAATGTGTCTGTTATATAAAGCAGTCGCTTATTTTCCTTGGTTGAAATAGCTCACCTTCTGCAGGCTTAATCATTTCTGGGAAATGTACTTTCTTTTCTGGGCTGGATTTTTCAACTGATTTTACACATGATGACTTGGAAACCCCTGAAGGGGGGAGGCAGAACTCAGCACACATATTTGTAATAGGGCTGAAAAATTCACTGTGATTACTGTAGTGGGTTTACAAAGTCCCGTATACAGTTGTAATTCCTCACTGCATTTTGCAAGCATTATCTTTTTATGGTCCAAAAAGTGTTTTTCCCTAGCACTTATTCAAATTTTCCAATGTGGTAAATCATATTCACAGTGTAATATTTAGTAATTATAAATATGAGAGAGGAAAAGACGACATACAAGCAGAAATACAAACAGTGAGCAAGGAGCCAAGGAGAAGAGGAAAATGCATTTTTAATGATATGGTTCCCCACATAATATAATGGACTACTAAACCTGTAGTGTTGCATAGCAGAGCATGTTAATCCTGATTTGTGAAACAGAATATAACTGGCTGCCACAGTAAATGGAGGAAAACTTGAAGAAACACTTGCAATTTAAACTGGAGTAACAATGACTTAACTGTCGTCTTTTGCGGGAACCGACACTGTCGTTTCTCTGAAAAGCTGGACAGGTTTGAAACACTGGCTATTGTTCAGTGACATTCGCCCTGCTCCCTACCTTGGTCCCTGAAGAGTCGTCTGAACTGACTTTGCCTTCACTGCAGCTTTGTATGGGTGTGTGGACTGGCGGTGGCTCACACTGGTGCACTTAGACCTGGTGGAGTTCCTGAGTCAGAACTCTGTGAGTGCTCACCTTCCGTTTCAGAACACTGGAGGATAGTTCAGAAACAGGAAACTGAAGAATTCCATGAGTCCATGAGAAGGCTTGCATCACCCTCTGTTTTAAAAAACAAGCTGATGAATGTGCTGTCATTTCAACACTCCCTGCCAGGAGTGTGTGCGTGTGTGTGTGTGTGTGAGTGTGTGTGTGTGTGTGAGAGAGAGAATGAGAGAGAGAGGGAGGGGGGCAGAGGGTAAGACAGTTTGAAACATTTAGCAGTTCTGTCAGAGTATTGTGTGTGACAGAGAGGGATCGGTGGCGGTCTGCGGTCCCGTCCAAAAACAGCCGTTTAAAATAACCAGTAGGGAAGGGGACCTCGGTTTCCCTTCCGCTCCACACTGCCCCCTCTGTGGCACCGCAGACTTCAATAGGCTCTGTTACAAAGCACCCAGTCTCAAAGAGCAGCTCGAGGGGAGGCAGGTTTTTTTTTTTTTTTTTTTTGGGGGGGGTTGGGGTTGGATCTCCAATGAGGTGAGTAGCAGAAGAGTTCAGTGTGCTCTCTGTTCCCGTCTCACACACACGCACACACACACACACACACACACCAGGAAGAAGTTTCACTGGTACACAGTGGAAGCACTCTGCCAGGCCAGAAGGGGATTAACCGGTTGAACCCCCCCAAACACTGGTGGCGGTGTCACGCGCCAGGAACTCGCCCCCTACTTTCAGTGTCCATCCGGAGAGAGGGACTGAGCGAGCAAGAGAGAGAGGGAGAGAAAGAGCCACACACAGTCAGTGTGACCGTGCCCAGTAAAACACAAACGACTGGCTGATGGTGTCATTACATCAAGGCCACAGGGGATGAATGTGAGCAGGAAACAGTAAGAAAGCGGCCACTTTTATTAAAAAAAAACCCACAGTGGAAATGACACAGCACTCTGGAGGTGACTGTGGTGGGACAGCTTTAAAGTGGGACTGTACTCAACATGGAGTCATTTTACAGTGTGTCTCCCATAGCGACACATGGAACGGCGATGGCTGTGTTGTGGTTACCCTTCCCAGCATTCCTTGCTTGACCAGCCTGTGGAAGTCTTGAACCGAACTGCTCACCAGACCCCGCTCCCCCACCCCCCCATGGCTCCCACCATCACCAAAACCACATCAGGAGGACTGTCGCCAGGGAGACTGTGGTGAAAATAACTACCCCGTTTTTCTGTTACTGCCATGCGTTTCATTCCATTGAATACAATACATTTAATGCCCATGTGGACCAGAGTATTATAGTGATGGGAGAATGAGATTCAATGACACTGCAAACAAATGGAACTAGCCCATTTAACCAGTGCCTCTGTACAGGGAACCAATCATAGTTATTGGTTCTGGAGAGAAACACATTTTGATTGGTTCAAGGAAAACAGTGACTGACTTGTTTTAGCTCCACCCATTATGGGATTCATAAAGCATCATTTTCCACCTCCTATCACTAAACTGTTGCTGTCATTGGATGAATGTCCCTGTCTGTGTATAAGGAAACCGCAATGAAGCATTTCCCACGATGTTTACTAAAACATCTTGTGTAGCGAGACGCACATTATGTGGGTGAAACTGGAAAACCCCGTCCTGGACCTTAACTAAAGATCAAACACATTAGCATGTGTTAGATGATACAAACGCACATGCACATTAGCACTGCTTCCAACATCCAGAAACGTCAGCATGTGGAACTGCAGTGAAATGTGAATCTGTTAAGGCATGGCCTGCTTTGTGAGAAAGTGTGATTTCACGTTTCCTTTGTGCCAATCGACCAATCAGCCGATAGCTCTGGAACCGTGGAGGGCACTGAAGGGACAGACTACTAGAGAAGTGAAAGCCGAAGGGGGGGGTTCGTGTTCACGAGATGCAGGAAAGACAGCAGTAAGTGAGAGAGACATAGAGAGAGAGAGAGCGCACAGAGACGTAGAGCATGTAGAAGGGAACGGAAGGTGGGGGGAAGGGGTACACTTCCAAAGAGACAGAGACATCACAGCCTGTTCCCCTCTCCAAAGGACAAAGAGCTCTGAATTTATTAACCAGGAAAGTGGGCATGCTCCTTAGTGCGGCCCCATAAGCCCCACATGCCATAGTGTCCTGCTGTGACAGGAATTAGGTTTCTGCTGTATTGAATCTCACATTTTACCAATTTGAATCCAATATAGTCTGTGTAAAATAAGCAGATTATAATAATTATTATTAGTATTATTATTAGTAGTAGTAGTAGTTGTTGTATCATCATCATCATGAAGGCAGTGGGGTTCATAATGATCATGGTCGTCCTTGTTTGGCTGTAAGACATTAACCCTTCAGCAAGGGAGTGGATGGGGAGAAGGAGCACTCAAAGTAACATTTTTATGGTGTTTTTGAACAGATTGGAGAGAGAGAGAGAGAGAGAGAGAGAGAGAGAGATCGATGGTAGGAAAGCGAAGCCACTGCTGGTGTTCGGGGTTCCTAATCCCTAAATCATGGGGCTCCACAGGGACTATCGTCAGGGGGAGGCATGCCCCCTTAAACCCCGCAGTCCCCCGAACACATCCCATCAGCCCCTCCCAACGAATTAACCTGGAGAATACCAATTCACAACCCAACTACTTCACATTCAGAACGGTGCGATGGGGGTGGGACTCTCCGGCAAATACACTCCAGTGGATTGAAAATCTTTATGCATTTCAAGTTGAGCTCACACTTTGATCAAAAATTATAATGCTGCGATATGTCTGCATTTTACAGACCCTGCAGTCTAAGGTAAATATATGTGTGTTACTTGCAATTTCATGTATTGGTTTACCCAAATATTTATATAAAGTGAAATGTTAAGCACATTAATACAAATACAGATCCATTCTTTTGTCAAAGATTGTAATGAAGGCTTTGGGTTAAAGAAAAGCAATACATTTAGTGAGTGTCTTCACAACCTCTACCAAGACTAAACAAATGGGTTTGTTAAATATGAGTGTATGGAATGGTTATGACTGGAGAAAGTCAGTTTCAGAGCAATGGGAGCAGTTCAGTGAAAAGAGAACCAATTGTTCAGGTGCAAAGGTTATTGTTGAAGCCAGTGTTCCAGTGGTGAGACTGTCAGCATGGACTGCAGCAACGTAGTTATGGGATGGAGTTGTGTTAAAGGTGGAAAAACCCAACCTTCTGGATTTTACTGAGATCCTAGCATGGTTTTTCAGCACATTTGCGTATTAAAATTCATATGCACGGCATAAGTCCTGGATCCAAGTTACCTTCATGAAACTGAACAGCCCACTGCAGTGATGAAAATACCCGAAGATTTGATTCTGACAGCGGTGCGGCAGCATTAAATTATTTCCACAGGGCAACCCCTCATGCAGAAACCCGAGTGTGTGCGATCCATTTTGAGTAGCCAGTGTACAGTCATATTCCCCTCAAAATAGACCAAGATTGTTTTCTTTTTTTTTTTTTTTTTTTTTCCGCCAGGCTCTTTTTTGCCCATGACGATAAACATCTGACAGTTTTTTAGGAAATCTAGCCAGGCTGTGGTCCTGCTGGACCCTTAAACAGAACAGATGGGGTGGGCCATAGACCTGGCCAAACACACCGGTGGTTTTTAAACAATTTTTTTTTTGTTGCATGACTGTATTTAATGGGTGTTAGTAGTTGGTCACGAGAGCAGGAATTCACTAAGGACCAGGAGTCGAGGATTGTTTTTGTAAACAACACAAAAATAGCAAAACAGGTCGGCGTGGTGCAGCACGGCCCAAAACACCGTCATTTGGGACCATAACCCCAGCGATGGTGCTGTAATATCACTGTTAAAACTTCCATAACTCAAAGTGGCATTTTCTGCCCACATAATCGGCAGTCTGTGGGCGTGTGGGCTCCTGGCAGCTCACACGTTAACATGCAGTGGTATGCGTTGTTAAAATACATTTTTTTTTTTATTTTTCCTCCCACTTTGGAACAAAGATGTCTGACCTCACTGTTTACGCTGCCTGACAAGGCAAACACATATTACTCTGATGCATCTCAGCCCCCTCCGTTCGCACTGCAGTCCTGGAACCAAACCTCACGGGTTCCCCTGGCTCTGCTCCTCTCGCTCCAAGGGGAAGTGTAGAGTGCATCACCTACCAAAGGAGAGGTCAGGTGGAAACAGGGGGAGAAGCTGATCTCTCCTCCCCTGGGCCCTGAGCCAAACAGTTCTGTCAATTTTGTAGCTTTCAAAAAAAAAAAACACTGAAGCAACTTCAGCTGGAGAAACATTTTGGAGGATATGTGTGTTTTTCTGAACAGGGTTAATGGGAAAGTGATGGTCATGTGACCTTAGGCCTACCTGGACAAATCCTTTCTATTCCGCAAATTCTGTGTCGAGTCCCTCTGAAACTAGCGGTATGAGAACGAGGAGATGGCAGCGCACATTGCTGAAGCCGTCATATTCTTCTGTCTGTCACAACAGCATGAACAACATTGATGCTGGACAATTTTTAGGCTGTGGGTTAATGTTATAAGGTTAATAGGGTAACCTCATGTAAGTTCCTCATGGCCGCCATACTGAGTTGATGTAGATCATGGCAAACAACAGTAATCCCTCCACAGTTTCTCTTTTAAGGAGCGTCTAACCTAAAAGACATTAGATGTATTTTTAGTCTCTTAGTCTAAAGCTGATTGAGATGCCTTAAAGTGCAACTTAGAATAGGTGCCTCAGTGAGATGTGCCGCTTGAGAAGCCAGTCATTTCACCTTTTTTAAAAAAAAAAAAAACCTGCCTGCTGTGAAGTTACACATTGCAGTTAATGATTGTGAAATGCTTTATCTTTTTTACGCCACACATTCCAAGAAAGGCACTGAGACAGCCAGGTTTTACTGCTTCACTCAGTCCACTGAATATGGATGAGAAAGGACCGGCTCGACTCAGCTCAGTGTTTTTTTTTTTTCCCTGCAAAGCGGGACAAACCCGACAAACAGAAGTTATGCTTTGATGTGGGAGACATGTAAATGAAGCTGCTTCACACTGTTTAATCTTACCCAACAACTTTTCTGATCCCAGGAAGCACTCTCTGTGAGAGCCATGCCGTTTACATTATAGCCCGCATCCAGCGCCATTTCCTGTCATTTTATGTTTAGTATTCTCACAAGAGATTTAATTAATTAGTTTATGTGAACCTTTATCTAACTGTGTGATTCTCATTAAAATTAACATCGCTTTTTCAAGACAAGGTGGCATAAAGGTGGTGTCATGGCACTACATACATTAATATATGCATAACAATTAACTTAAAAATACATCATAATTGGGTAATATGACTTGCCAAAACTGGCCATGCAGATGTATTGGAGGAAGAGGAGAGGGACATGAAGAAGACTGAGAAATAACCACTCCTAAAACAAGAGTAACACTCCCTTCACATCAGAGAGTTATGATGCTGATGTAAAGTCCAATGTCCTTGGAGAGATAATCTTACCCAGTTCACTCTTCGGTTCCTCTTAGCTTAAAAACTAGTGTGCTGGACCCTGGCAGTCTCCATTTGTCACCCTGTAATTTGCTTTTAAGACAGTGAAGGCCATCAGCAAGCTCAAGTCTGTTTATGGCTGCTCAACCCAGGTCAAATAGTTAATTTAAATTTTTAAGCCCTTTAGACAACAGTAAAAGTCTTTCGGATTATAAATGCCTTTAAAAGAAATGTCTGTTTTCATGGTTACTCACACACATTTTCGTGCTGTGATTCCATGATATATATTGGGTAACATACTCATTTGAAAATCTGCAGGTAGGAGTGTTTTCACATTTTACTGGCATCTAAAGAGTTAAATATTTAAAGTATCTATTTGAGTGAAGTAAGATGATTGTTTATGAACTTTATTGCTTGTTATTTCCAGGCCCTTCGTGATAAATCCGCTGTTAAGATGAGATAAGCTCAGCCTTGAACATTAGACTTCAGCATTGTTGTGCCTCCCTTCTGATTGGTGTCAGAAAAAAAAAAGAATGTAAGGTTTTACAGTCTAGAGATCACTGCAATAACCACATTAACTAGCTCTATAGACATGGGTGGTCTTTATGCTGTTTAGTTCACCGCAAATGAGTTAATGATCTGTTGCCATGATATGTGTGCTACATGAGTTAGCCTGCTACCGTGGGAACTAAATAAGTCCAAGGCTAATGAACACATCCCCACTAAACTGGAGACTAAGACATCTATTAGGCTGTGTTTGATTTTCAAAGACCTGCTCCCAACATGAATCATAATTAGTTCCAAATGCTAACTGCAGCCATGATGCACTTTAACCTAATGTTCCCCTACCTGAGGCTGCCAGAGGAGGCACGCTAAATCTCTCCGGCCTTGCAAGACAACGTCCGTAATTTGTGTCGTGAACCCATGGCACTGACAAACAGCCCGCTGAAGCCGTTAAAGTCTTCTGAGGCATGAGACGCTGTCTTCCTCTTTCTCTCTCTCTCTTTAATCTCTTATTTTCACACCACTCCTACAAACCCCCCTCCCCTAACCCAATTTATGTTAGTGTTTCATTTTTTCATCCTTATCCACCCCTCCCTGTCTGCACAGAAGTAAGGCTGTGGTACCCCCTATTCTTCCCTTGTGTTTTATCTGATTCACCTTTTCCTTTTTGTGGAGGACAGGAACCAGATGAAAACCTGCACTGAGTCAGGCTCAATGTCATTGCTTTCATTGTTCCTTTTTTCCTGTTTAAATATCAAGTAAATGAAATGCTTCTGTTGCCTTTATTTTGAAATGTTTTTTTTTATTCTATTGTGCTTTAAAATGTTTGTTTTAAGAGAAATTATTAATCAAAAAGAGACCTGTCTTTATGTCAACGCCACATTATTCGGAAACAGCATGTCTGGTCCCAGAAGAAAAACTCAGAACCTCCTAGGATATGGCCGCTGGGTCTCTCACCTGGTCTTGAGTCCCTTAACTACTTCCTCATGTTCTTCAGATGAATGTGCATCTTTATGTGAAGGGGTCACTGCTGTTACCGTTCCTACTGACCAAGGCATGAGTTAGGCTGTGACCTTCACAGTCAAACTGAACCCTTCCAAGAATGCTCAGTTTAGAATTCTGTGTGTGTGTGTGTGTGTGTGTGTGTGTGTGTGTGTGTGTGTGTGTGTGTGTGTGTGTGTGTGTGTGTGTGTGTGTGTGTGTGTGTGTGTGTGTGTGTGTGTGTGTGTGTGTGTGTGTGTGCCCACATGTGCAAGCATGCACAAGTGTGTGGAGGAAGCAAAATCGAGAAATTTAGGAGTTAGGTGGGCGTGGAAGAAACATAACAGACTCACAAAACTCCTGGGCTCATTCTTTATGACATAGGGTAATAGAGTTGTATTGTCTTAAAGTAAGCACTCAAGATCTTCTGAACATATTAAATTCCCAAAAGATATTCAGTTGCCTGTCATCTGACAGAAAACTCAAGTTATAGCAGATAACAAATCACTGGACCTGAATTTTTCTTACATATCTGCAAACATTGGTACATGTTGGATGAGAGTTCTTGGTCCCTTGATATCATAGAATGTTTACATATTGGTTTCAAAATAAATAACATCAGATAAATAGTTATGATAAATTATAATAAGGTGGACTGTATAATTTTTCATGATCATTCTGTATTCCTAGGAGCTTTGATCTATCAGAACCCTACTAAATCAACAAATTACTTCAACAAATTCGTTCTCGTTGATCAAAGACATTACTTATTGTAAATTCATAAGGCAAATAACTTATTTCTGTTGAGTTGTGCTGCCGTCGTCATAACGTCTGTGATTTGGCACCCCTCCTGGACTTCAGTCCGTGGCGCATAACTGAGCGGTTCTCACGTGTAACCTACAGAACCTTCGCAGGCACCACAGTGCGCTCACGTATACGCGCCTGCAGACGCACAGCCTCAGCGGAGACTGGAGATAGGAGACGGGAGCCGACACTGGCAACTCGAGAAAACAACAAGGGAAACAAAACTAGCAGTGACATTCGCAGCACAGGCAGCTCTGCACATACGCACCAGCAAATACGATAGCAAACGAAGTCGGGGAAAAGAAATAGTGACGAGAGAGTGGAAGTAATTCCGGACGCTATCTCCAGTCGTCTTGGAGCGAGCGGTTTGAAAATTACGCTGTCATTTGCCTTTTTTTGTTTATTTCATGAGTCTTGGGGTATCTAATGACGACTGCTGACATCAAGCTCTTAAGCTTGTAGCTGACGACCGGAGCAGGAGAAGAATAAAACGGTGGGTACCTTTGTTTATGATGGTAATTTCTCGCAGCTGTCACAAATGGACTTAATACGAATGTTTTCTCAACATCATCGTTTCTATCCATGTGTTGACTGTACTGTAGGGCCATACAACCAATGTAATCACGAGACTGCGTGCGTTTATCCTGTGTTTATATTGAATGGCAAACAGCTTACACAACAAAGTCAGTCCACAAAGCGGTATGTTGTGCTCTACCTTATGTTGAATAACAAATAGGAAGACGTCGGCTGTTCTTTGGGGACAAAATGCGTATAGTAAGCCCCGATTTCTGGGGCCGATTTCCTTTGTGTCTCATTGTATTGAAAAATGGAGGAAGGTTAAATCACCAAACCAGAATTATCTATATAATGAGCTGGAACACATGACACGGAATTTAGGCTAACGTGCTGCAGAATGGTAGTTTTGGTCGCGTAGTTTTAGGAATGCGCTCAGTCTAAAGGACAATACCCAGACTGGCGATGCAATCAGACAGTCCGGGGGGAGCGCGTATGTTTGGTGTCTATGTGGCTACTTTGTAAGCCAGGTTAGCGCAGAACTGAAAACTGCTCACCTGTTCCCACACGACATCATTAATTATCCCAACCCTTTGCTGGACTTAATTGATAACGTTTTATAAATGTAATCGTGGATTTAAATATTGTTGTATTTATATTGCAAACATTGTGAAGACTACTGTCACTCAAAGGTCATGGGATTCTTTAACCATGCTGTATTGTTGTCATGATTTCATTGTTTCTTTGATTCTGCGATACGCGTTGATCAACACGAATTACAGCAAAGACAACCAAATTTGGTTTAGGGATTCCTGCGTGGTGCTGTCTTGTAGTCAGTCCATGACCTGCCGAAACCTTGACAAATACGATTCACAATCAAAATTATTCACCACTTTAAATTTCCCTCACTTTTTATTTTCAGAGCGTAATACAGTATAGCCCAATTTATTCGCTTTTGTAGCGCACGTTAACAAACTGGAGATCTGAGCTCACGACCTCTTTCCGCATAATATTGTTATTCTCAATCAATGACGCAATTGTATTCACTTTGATTGTTCATTTTGAAAAGCATATGATCTAATCAGAATTGGGGAAAAAAACAGTGGTGTGGACCTGAACCATAAACCGTAGCCTATATTTTAACTTCATTGTTTGCCTCAATGCGTGCAGATTGCACGCGTTTTTCGGCAGATGGCGCCCTAATTCAGTGATTCACCAATCATATGGGCCAGTATCAGAAAAATACACATTCGAATTTTGAAGGAATGAATGGGCGGGAAAGCTCGTCATCTCTGTGAATGCGAAGTCGAGGTTATGAGCACTTGTCAGGTGTGTTTGTAAAACAGATGACAGGGTTGTGATGAAAACTTGTCTTTGCAAAGGCATTCAGTTCTCCCAAAGCAGAATAATACATTGACTCTTCCCAAGTATTTATTTGTGGATTCAACTGCTCATAAGACAAAGTGAAAATGTACAGACCTGAGTTTAACTCTATGTTAGAAAAAAAATGTTTTTCTGTCCTCTAGATCTGTAATGTTTTATTTTTATTTATTTATTACGATTTAATCGAAAGGGCTCCAAGAGAAATGTTGGACTTTGCACTTATTGCCTTTGTGGTCATTGAGGAAACAAAATGATTTTATCTAAAGCCCATTGAATCAAAATCCTGTGGTTGGCAGCTCATACTGGTGCCAGACTGCAGTGTTGCATTGAGTGTTATGTTTCCCAGAGATACTGAAAGGTCTGACTGGAAGCGCACGAACACGTCACGCATTAACCTGTGCAAGCAGAGGCGTGAGCTGTGACGCCTCTCTCATTTTCTCATTGCCAAGTCTGCCGTGGAGTTTTGGGTCGTTTAAATTCAAGCATTTAATGGTTCCTTTAGCCACAGTAAGTCTGTAAAGTTTGGTTAGTGAGAGGAATTCTCTTTTACCACAGGTACTGAAGGACAGAAAGTGGAGCAGGTTTAGAGACTGAGATGCCTTCATTGCCGTGATAAAGATGGGGACACATCCCTAAGTTTTACACCTTAACTCATAAAGCATAATGGCACATCTCTATTTTTCCTCTTTGTGATCTCGCCTCTGTGGTTTTCTGCTGAGAATGTGTTCCTGTGAGGCAGTCTGAATGGGGATGTGTCTAGTGTCTGTCTCAAAAAAAAAAAAAAACCCAAAAAACCTCCTCTGGTTTGGCCTGGGCCACAGCTGCTGAAAAGGGGAGCAGAAGGGCCCAGATGGTAGTTCCATTTGAAAGGCCGTTCTTGGCCCGCACAAGCAGAGCAAACCCCTCAGGACCGCCAGCGTCAGAGGAGAGAATAATGGCCCCCAGTGTGTATGTGTTTGTGTGTGTTTGTATGTATGTGTGTGTGTGTAATGTGTGCGGGCGTATATGTATATGTGCACGTGCGTATGTGTGTGTGCGTGTGTGCATGTGTGTGTGTATAGGTATGTGTGTGAGTGCATGCGTGTGTATGTCTGTGTGCCTGTGTATACGTGTGTCTGTGTATTTCCTGAGTCTTGGGAGATTGAGATGCCTCAGGGACTCCTTGTGGCCCCCGTGTCCATATGGCAGGCTGGAGGAGCAGCAGGTGGCTGGGGGACTGTCTCCAGACAGATGAGGACAGGTCACCCTCTCCCTCTCCTGCTCCTCCTGCCTGCTGCTGTCCGCAGCTGGAGTCATGCCAAGCGAATGTGCCTCCAGTACAGCAGTGTGTGTCTTACCTCCGCGTTTTAGCGATGGTTAGCCAGACACACTTTACGCTGTATAGGCTCTGAAATGACAATCACTAGAGAGCAAAAAAAAAAAAAGAAAACAGACAAAGAGTGCAGGAGGAATGTGATATTTGCCTTTCAAGTTTCGGCTGGCCGTGTTGCTGACGAGCGATCTTCATTTCAGAGAGCTGAGATGACTGGTTTTAATATTCTGTTCCCAGATTCGTAAATTGATGTGCCCCTCTGAGGACGTGGCAGCGCCTCAGCCGTCCTCTGGAGGGGTTTCCTCCTGGTTAATGAGGACCACCGTATTTAACACTGAGAGACCAGCCATCTTTCCAGAGACCTGGGGAGAGGGGGGAGCGGGCGGGGTGGGGGGGTGCCCGGTGGAGGAGGATCAGATGTCTCTCTGTGCACCAGTAATTTAATCAGAATATTTTATTGGGCAGAGTGTGCTGTCTAGGGCCATCACAGTTAGTCAAACAGCAGTATCCACAGCCTTCTCTGCTTCACATGCATATCCCAATGAAAGCCACTCAGCGGCCTTGTGTTTGCACAGCGGGGTCGGCTCTCGCTAATTCCTTTTTCAGGAACCACACGTTGCTGTTTGCTGACATCCTCACCCGCACACACACACTCATACGCATGTTCACATGCACATACGCACACACACATGTTCACATGCACATACGCACACACACACACACACAGGCACACACACTGATACGCATGTTCACACACACACACACACACACACACACACACACACACACACAGGCACACACACACTCATACGCATGTTCATATGCACATATGCACACACACACTTGCACACACAGCAGCTGCAATTTCCAGCAGGAAGTAATGTTACTACATTTAAAATTTTATTTCTTCAAAGTGGATCAGTAGCCTGGAATGTCTCATTAAAGGTTAATTTTGTCTCTCCCTGATTTTTGTGAAAGTTAATAAAAAAAAAAGAAATGTGATTTGAACTGCAGTGGTAGCTTCATTGCCTCTGTCAGGGGATTTGGCAGGGATGTAGTCTTGCTGAAGTGAGCTCCCGTTAAATATTAGCTTGGTAAAAATGTTTCACAATCAATTCCAATTAGCTGAGGAAAAATCCCAGCTTTTTAAAGTAAAAGAATTACCCTTTCCCTCTTGCATTCTCTCAGCTCTAGCCAGGTATAACATTTGAACGTTTCATTACTGTTCGACTATATATATTATCAAAACTAGCATAACCAGCTTTCTTTGGAACTTTAACTCATATGTTAATTTTAAATAATAATAAGTATGCTCAGGTATTAATGACCAGACCGGTCCTTGTCAAAAAGCTCTGTATGATATTTTTAAACATTAAAATCTGATAATTAAGTACATATGTGTAGTAAAAGAGGCAAAGAACACAAGACAGTGACGAAGCTAACAGATACTCAGGGTCTACATAATACAGTCATTTGGCCGGGTACCCAGTGAAAGGAAACCACCCCTACTCGGTGTCCATCTTAAATTGCAGCTTTGTAACATAAACAACTTTTATTTCTTAGAGGTTACCTGAGGACAACAATAGGCACTTAGTCATCTACCACTGTATGTTCTTACAACATGTTAGAGTGCAAAGCAACCACTCCAGTTGGGTCCATCCTAAATGCATAATCAGATAGTGTTCCTTTAGGTGACGTCCTCAGCGACAATTTAATCCGCTATCAACTTTCTGATCTCTTGACCCAAACGCCTCCTGTGTCTTTGTGGGCGGCCAATCAATTCCCATCTGCGGCCAATCAGAAGTCCATCTGGCCTGAGATCGCCGGGGCTACTCCCGTCCAGTATGTGAGGCACCCTCAATAGGGTTTGGCTTGACGGGGCATGAATGGGAAAGAAAGAAAGAAAGAAAGAGAGAGAAACGTAAATAGAACAATGTATCTACAAACCCATGTGCCGAATGGAACGACAGAAAATCTGCGGAAAGTCAAACGTCGACACACTATGAGCTTGTTGTAATGTTGGAAGAGAGTGTTTATGTTTGTACCGAGAAAAAAAAAAAAAAAAAGAGAGAGAGAAAATGTCCTGAAATGTGCCTGGTATTTTCTTGTTGTTTGTAAAAGATGCTGGATGGATTTCACTGGACACAAAAGCGTCTATGCGTCTGTAGATCAGTGTCAGTCAGCTTTGCCGTCTCCTCAGCCCCGCCCCTCAGCTCTGACATGGAAGGGAGTGATCATCCATTTAGGAGGTGAGAGACTAGAGAAATCTTCCCCCCCCCCCCAACTCACCCAACCCCCATGCTCCCCCCTGCATATTCATTCACATCGTGAAGGCTCGAGCGCTAAACGTAAAATAAAGATACAGTTTCATCCTGTTTAAAAATGTGTTTAGAACTGAAACCATTTGAAAGTATTAATATTGTAGTTTTTTCTATATATTTTTTTTCTATGATTACATTCTGTGATGTCATTCCCCTGTATTGCTCAGTCATAACTTCCCCTTCTTTGTAATAACGTGAACGTTTTTTTTCCCCCAGTGACTTACATGTAATTTCTGTGCTAATGTTTTTGTTTTAAAGAAAAGGTTGCAGGTGTTGTGAAGCTTTTGTGTAAGAAACACATCAATGTTTTGGACTCACTGTCTATCGTTTCCTTTCTGTCAAGATAGACACAATCTACAAAAAATAGAAACCATTATACACTAAGAAAATAACACTGATAAAAAAACTATGAAATTAACAGTACTGGACTCAAATATTGGAAGATAATATAATTTTTGTCATGTACAAGCAACACACACACACACACTCACATACAGGCAAGAGTTCAGATTTTGTTTCATTTCCTCAAGAAATCAAAAATCTTGATACGGCTCACACACATCCACACATCAAAACACATGAGCCTGCAAGAGCTGACACCAGTTTCAGCTGCCGCAGCGTACGCACAGCCCACAGGACAGCTCAACACAGCAGTGGAGGGGGTTTTGAAGCTTTTGAAGCCCCCCCCCCCCTCGGCTCTCAGATGGAATTATTAGGGATTGTGCCTGGAAGTTGTTCAGTCCCCACAGATGACATTTGTAATTTTTTACCCAAAAATAACTGTATACTAGGAGTCATTCAGTACTGTGCTGTACTGTAGATTTCTAACCGACTCCCACCTCCCCCATTCCCATCGCCTCCTTGCTGATCCAACACATCAACACATTGCCTGACACAGCCCCTGTATACCATACCCACCAAATCTCTGTGTGGTCCTCTATTTAATTATTGGCCAAAGCAGGGGGGTTGTCCTGCTCCGTCTTTTCAAAACTGCTACTGACCAACCCCCCCACGCCACCATCTCTCCCCTAGACCTGGTGCAGTTCCTTATGGGTATCTGGCAACCCATGAGTTGTAAAGATGGTGGTGGCGGCAAGGGGGGTTTGTATAGAGTGAGCTGAACATGGCTTCATGAATTTTAAGTGGTGATGGGAAAGAAGTAGCTTCAGGCGGTCAGAGGTATATGAACAACGCTGACCTCTTCTGACATCTGGAGAGCCCGACACCCCCACCCCCCCACAGCCCACCCCACCCCCCCAGACTAATCTGATTCTATTATAATGTACAGTTTTAGCAAGCTTAGCACGCACCAAAGAATGTGCTACGTCAGGATAACACTGTGTGAACGGTCCTCTGTTTGGTGTAGCTTGCAGGTTTTATGTTAGGTGTGGGCGGGGAAACAGGGTGGGGGGTGTGCACCACAAGCACTTTTTTTTAATGAAATCCAAATGTGCTACTAGTGGTTTATTGCTCCGGCGAGTTTAATTCCTCCATTAAAACCAGCGTGTTCGTTCGTTTCCCAGGGTCAGGACTTCGTTTCTCAGGACAGACTAAACTCTACAGTTTCCGCTGACTGAGTGAGAACTCAAGGACATCCCGCGATCTCGCAGAAGGGGTTAATTCACCCTCTGCATCTCAGTTCAGTGGCCTTTACTCGTTATTTATGGAAGAACATAACAAACACTTTACTGCTGTCTTTAGTTCAGCTGCATCCTCATCCTGTCTTGTAGTAATGTTGTAATGACCTGTTGAATAATTAAGGCAGGTACTCACTTGCTGGTGGCTTGCCGATAGGCCAGTAGAGTAGTATACGTTGGGGGGAACCCTTGCTTCAGCCTAGCAGCACCACGTAAATAACATATCCTTCAGTTTAATTCTTTTGGTGTATACTGTACTATCAACCTATATCTCTATATGCCATAGACATTATATTTACAATATTATTCCTGATATGTTATATCATAATCATGGGGGTAGCAGTACTGCTTTGTATCAAAATCTATGGAAAAATCTTGGGAAAGATGGAAGATCAGAACAGAGGCAAATGTGAGTAATCAGTAGTTGTGACAAGGACTAAGCAGCCAATGAGAGCCTCCGAGAAACAGACATCCCTGGTGTTTCCCTGGCGATGAGGTAGAGGAGGGGGAGGGGCAGGCTACGAGTGAGCAAGTGAGGAGAAGAAGATCAGTCGATACTAGAGAGATTGATCAGAGGCGTTTCGTTTTGGGAGTGAAGCTGTTTGCTGCTGGCTGAGACTGAGACGGCAGCAGTGCGGTAGTGGGGGGGGGTTGGGGGTTGGGGGGTATAGGTGGTGGAGCCTCACATAGAGCGTTAGCCTGAGAAAGAGTAGGTTCTCTAAAGACCACAAGCGCCCCATGTAAATCGCACCAGTCTGGTGGAGCTGTCGATTGGCTGCCTCGGTGAGTCTGCCGTGGCAGCTGATTGGCTGCCTCTGTTGTTTTATTTCCCCCCTTGTGACAAAGCTGTGGGGAAAACAATGACACAATGGCATCAATTCAATTTCAGGTCACCAGTTATGCTTGTGTTTACCTGAAGGCTTTTTTAGTTTGCACACTTTATAATTACTTTTGCTATACACATAAACACACACACACACACACACACACACACACACACACACACACACACACACACACACACATACACACACACACACACACACACACACACACACACACACACACACACACACACACACACACACACACACACACACACACATGCATATACACACAGATATACATTTTTTGTACCTCTGTGCTATTTCTGGCTTGCGAAAGGAATGAAGGCATTCTGAATTTCTTCTCCTGCAGTATTTAATTTGCCAGGAGTCCCTGAAAGCGCTTCATTTCCTCCAGAACTGGTTGCGTGCCCAGCCTCCCCCGGCCTGGCTTTCTCCAGCCTCTCTGCCATATTCTCTGGCTTATTTTACTCCCTGTGCCTCCAGGTGCGGCTGCGTTAGAGCGGCAGGGGGTGGGTCCTGCTTTCATCTGTAGTATTTTTTGTTGGGGAGGGAGGGGGCTGAAAGTACCTTTCTCACTCTTCAGCTCTGGGTACATTAACCAGAGAAAGGGAGAGAGCCATAGAGAGAGGCAGCAGTTTCCATTAGCGCGGTTTGTCCAGTTGAGTGAAACAGAAACACCTGGGGACGTCTTGTGTCCTCTTGCCCATTGGCCTGTGAGATACAGAGCGCCCGCCCGCGCTGCACGCGATGCGTACCTGCTGCCCACGCTCACCTGGGGCTTCGGGCTGCCTGGTTCTGCCACACCGCAGGGGCCCTGTTTACCCGGCCTCCTGCAGGTGTTGCCCCTTAATGGTGTGGGCTGGCCCTGCCGCTGGGTCTGTATGACGGCCCGCCCTTTGGGGACCGGGGCCTACATTCAGTCACACACATTTAGTCTCCGTTCGGGCATATGCAGGGTCAAGTGAGACAGACTGAACATCACAACATAATTTTCATTGAATAGAGCATGGCCTTAAAGAGGCTGAATGCATTTGACTCAGTCTAGCCTTCGGGCTCCCTGTTGAAAGGATCAGAGCAGAGAAGCGACTGTAAGTAAATGGGAGAGAGAGAGAGAGGGAGAGAATGGAAGAAAATGTGACTTTGTTGTACATCATGAAGTGGAAGTTAGCCTCTGGCTCCGCCTCCCTCCCTGTGACGGCTCCAGTGTGCGGACGGGCCCCATGCTTCGGTATCTTCCCTTTTCTACGCAGCTTGGTGCTGGGGTTAGCGTCTGTCGCTTGCCATGCGCTGCGGAGTTGCAAGGAATATTAATCCATTCCACAACAATAACCTGCTGCAGTCTGACACGTCCTTATTGACCGCGCTTATCGATCAATGTTGCAAATTGACTGCCGAGGGTAAAAGAGCATAAATTAGGCACATTTTCGCTTTTGTTCAGTGGTTGGCCGTTTAAAAAAAACACTTTGATTTCTAACACTGATCCTCCATCACAGAAAACATGTTAGTGCCTCAAATGGTGCCTGTCAGACACCTTTATCTCCAGTGGAAAGAAACCGGCTCGTACAGTCAGAGCACACAATCGGACTGCGGGCAAACATCGCACTCTCTAGGTGCTGAGCTTCACATTTCTATTTGTAGAATTCTTGTCATCAGGCCTTTTTGTTGGAAGGTTTTTAGTTGTTGTGTTTTTTTTCTGGGAGAGTTGTTTGTGTACTTTTAATCTGATTTACCTACATTAGATGAGTTTCACAGCCATCATACAAACACACACACACACACACAAATGTAAACACACACACAAACTCACAAATACACACATACACACACACACGGACATGTGCACACACACATATACCTACACACACACATAAACATGCCCACACACATGCACACTCACCAGCTCCACCCTCACACCCCACACTCACCAGCTCCACCCTCACACCCCACACTCACCAGCTCCGCCCTCACACCCCACACTCACCAGCTCCACCCTCACACCCCATACTCACCAGCTCCACCCTCACACCCCACACTCACCAGCTCCACCCTCACACCCCACGCTCACCAGCTCTGCCCTCACACCCCATACTCACCAGCTCCACCCTCACACCCCACACTCACCAGCTCCACCCTCACACCCCACACTCACCAGCTCCGCCCTCACACCCCACACTCACCAGCTCCACCCTCACACCCCACACTCACCAGCTCCACCCTCACACCCCACACTCACCATCTCTGCCCTCACACCCCATACTCACCAGCTCCACCCTCACACCCCACACTCACCAGCTCCACCCTCACACCCCATACTCACCAGCTCCACCCTCACACCCCACACTCACCAGCTCCACCCTCACACCCCACGCTCACCAGCTCTGCCCTCACACCCCATACTCACCAGCTCCACCCTCACACCCCACACTCACCAGCTCCGCCCTCACACCCCACACTCGCCAGCTCCACCCTCACACCCCACACTCACCAGCTCCGCCCTCACACCCCACACTCACCAGCTCTGCCTTCACACCCCACCCTCACCAGCTCTGCCCTCACACCCCACACTCGCCAGCTCCACCCTCACACCCCACCCTCACCAGCTCTGCCTTCACACCCCACCCTCACCAGCTCCGCCCTCACACCCCACACTCGCCAGCTCCGCCCTCACACCCCACACTCACCAGCTCTGCCTTCACACCCCACCCTCACCAGCTCCGCCCTCACACCCCACACTCGCCAGCTCCGCCCTCACACCCCACACTCACCAGCTCCGCCCTCACACCCCACCCTCACCAGCTCCGCCCTCACACCCCACACTCGCCAGCTCCACCCTCACACCCCACACTCACCAGCTGGGCACGGCGAAGGAATCTCCCCTCAGCTTAATTATTTTTCAATCATAAATAAAGCGTCTGCAGCCGTCTGCGCGCATTACCTTAGAACCCTTTCATTCAGCTCTGTGTTTGCTTATTTCCACAGGAACCTTTTGCCGTTTTGATTTGACTGGATTATGTAGGGTGGTTTTTTCCTGTCATACCCAGAATTTCCAGTTGAACACTCCTTGTGTTTACATTACTTTTGTTCTTGGCATTGGGGAACAATGCCTGCTTGGTTCTGTTGATCTTTTCCTCTGTGTGTGTGTGTGTGTGTGTGTATTTTTTTTTTACCTGAATATTGGAAACTTGCATGGGTCTGTTTTAAAAACGCAGGGGCGTGCTTTAAAATGCTGAAATGGGAGCGTTATTTTCCCACCTTATTTCTGTGGGCTGCGCTGGCACCATAGGCGCGTTTAGAGCATTTCATTGTGCTCTCCTTTCCACTAGGTGAGTTTTTTTTTTTTGAAAGTAAAAGGACGTGTGTGTTACACAGAAATTCCTTGGTTGTGTGAACAGTCGGAGTCCTCCGCTAGCTGTGTGTAATGCCGCACTGCACGTCCAAGCGGCATGGGTGAGAGGTTGCCGTCGCTCCAGTGTCTTCATGTCTTTCTCTCAGTTGTGTGACCTACATATCTGCAAGAGGAGCGCAGATCTGTTTGACAGCTCCCTCTGCAGTCGGGACGTCGCCATTGTCGGGGGGTGGGGGATGAGGGGGGTGGGGGTAGGACAGAGATTGGAAACCCCCCAGCGGTCAGGCTCACTCGCCCCCTCGTTCTGTTTCAGACACTTGGCATTTTAGGAGCCATGGAGACGTGTCCACCAATGTCTGTTACTAACACAGGAGTGGGCACTTCTGCAGACACACACGTGTCCCGACTGCATCCACTACTGACAAAGGAGCAGGATCTTTGCTCAGATGCACACACTAGTGGCAGCTAGTGAGCTCTGAACAAGGGAGGAAAAAACTACCTTTATACCGGTCATCACTTTCAACATGTTCTCATTTATCCACCTTGATTAACAATAAAACAAATTATTCACAGAGTAATCAACGCTGGCTGAGTAAATGGTTACCAATTTCACTTTGAGATAGAATTGCAGCACTTTGCAAACTAGAGTCATGTTTGTTATATCCATGGATGTTTTTAATCTGTTTACACCAACTGGTGTTGATTACTCTGTGAATCACTTGTTTCTTTGTTAATGGAGGAGGATAAATGGGAGAAGATTGAACATAATGATAGATTTAAAGGTGAAGTTTTTTCCTCCGCTGTTATGAGTTCCCCAGCCCCCGCTGATGCGCACACACATGTGAATGAGTGACTCACTGAGACGGGCCTCGGCAAGGGGGATGGGAGGACAGCACTAAATAACCTCAACCTTTGGAACTGCGCATGATGCAAACCCAAAAATAATAAATGTGCCATTTTACAGAATAAGATGCTTTCAGTGTTACCCCTCTGGGCCTTTTTTAAATGATATGGTTATGGTGGTGTTGATGTGACCCACATCGCTAATGAACAAACATCCCTGTCCTCTGCAGTACAGCGTGGCACCACATTAAGTAAAAGCCTTTTGATGTTTGTGAAAAATAAAATAATGCATGCTTTATTAGTATAAAAAAAACAATCTAACAACAACACTGTTTTTATGCTACTTCCATTCTGAGAACAGCTATGTCTCACTTGGGGTATCAGTGACCGAGCTGTTTGTTTTTGTGGAGAGGCATTTTTTGAATTTCTTGTTAAACCTAACCCAATGCTGAGTCTAAAAATGTAACATTTTTTTTGTTCTGTGCTGCTCTGTGTTTTCCCTGCAGGATAATCATTCTGTTTGTGCTGAGTTAAAAAAGAAAAAAAATTCTGCCTTTCACCTTTAAGATGTATCGGTCTGAAAAATGCGCAGCTGAAGAGCTCCTTTGTTTGGTGTGCGGAGTTCAGTTGGCTGGCACCGGCTGGTAGGAATGCCTGCAACCGCGTGTGGGTTTCGCTGGGGAATTTTCATCGGCCAGCTCCGCTCTGCCTTTTTAACCCCTCCACCAATCATGGCTCAGCCCGTTAGAATGCGGAACGCGGGGCGCCGGGGCTGGAGGTTCCGCAGTTCCGCGCGTTCCGTTCTACTCTGGAGAAGGAGGGAGAGGGCTGTTCTGGGGTCAGCCCTCGTGAGCCGGCACGCAGAGGTTCCGGAACGCCTCTGGCGCTCAGATCAGCAGACACCCCTGGGACTCTCCCACTGTGGTTGCTGTGGTTTTGGGCTGAAGGGGTGGAGCGCGCTCACTGCAGATCCCGCTGCAGGAGGGCCACCCTGCACCACCCCCATGCTCTGTGGATCTTTTTTTATCAAACGATGCGTGTCCAGACCTGACCTGGGACAGCTTTCGCGGAGGCGACAGCTGCACCCTTCGTCTTGATTTGCAAATTTCCACACTGCCTCATTTCTGTAACGAAGGAATACAGTCGGGCATAAGCACACAAATTCTTTAAGCTCAAGAAGAAGCAGAAGGAAAGACTCTGTCGAACCATTGGTGTGCAGCTGACCCTTTGTCTGGGACTCTATGTTACTTCTCTATGGTCTTTATTTTGTGTCGGCATGTAAATGAAATCATTCCTCATACCCGCCTCCTCTCTCAGGCCTGGTTTAGTTTTTGCTTCCTCCTTATTAGCTGCACACGCCCTTGCCCTTCCCCACCCACACACACACACACACACACAGGAATAGGGCTTCCCCTTTCTTTTTTCAGTTAAGATCGCCATAGAGACTGAATGTGGCCCTGGTGCCCCCAACTGTGCGTCAGGAGACGACGCGCTAAACAGGAAGAGACAGGAAACCGTCCCCGAGACCTTTTCTCTGCTCCTCTCACGCTTTTCTAAAAGCCCTGATTTGATGCGCCGCTGCATTCACAGCCGCAGCTGTCTGCTCGGTCCAGGTGCCGCTGCAGGTGAATGTCAGGGGCTCCTTCTACCTGCGTCCGCCTGTTCTTACATATGCCATAGTCCTCACTGCAGTGGCAGCGGTCATGTGCATGTGTGCGTGTGCGCGTGTGCGCGTGTGTATGCGTGCGTGTGTGTGTATGTGTGTGCCCATATAAGCACAGAGGATATTGTGTTGCTGTCTGCATGTGTGCGTTTGGGTCTCTTAAAGTGGGACTGTATATGACTGTGATGTGTATGTGTGTTATTGTGTCTATACATGTGTATGTATGTGTGTGGTTATGTGTGTATGTGTGTATGTATGTGTGGGTGTTTGTATGGGTGTGTGTGTATATGTGTGTGTGTTGTTTCTTTTCAGGAATAGACTCCTCTGGCAGCTGCTTTCGCTGGTGTGTGTGTGTGTGTGTGTGTGTGTCTATACATGTGTATGTATGTGTGTGGTTATGTGTGTATGTGTGTATGTATGTGTGAGTGTGTGTGTATATGTGTGTGTGTGTTGTTTCTTTTCAGGAATAGACTCCTCTGGCAGCTGCTTTCGCTGCTGTGTGTGTGTGTGTGTGTGTCAGTGCCTGTGTGCACGCACGTCTCTGCGTATGTGTGTGTGTGTGTGTGTGTGTGTGTGTGTGTGTGTGTGTGTGTGTGTGTGTGTGCGTGCGTGAGTGAGCGCATGCTTCTTCTGGGAAGAAGAAAGGAATGCAGCAGCGCGGGGAGAGAGTTGGTTTTGGTAGGAAAGGAGTCGGTTTCTCAAGACCATGAACAATAACCGGTGGGGTCACACGTCTCGTCGCTGCCAATCAGAACGCTCGTCTGAGGGAAGCAGTGCAACGAGCGAGAGAGAGAGAGAGAGTGAAAGGAGAGGGAGTCGCATGCTGTACCTTGCGGGACGGACGTCTCTCTCTCTCTCTCTCTCTCTGTTATTGTTCCACCCGTGTGGGTTGATCCTGCAGCTCTAGGATTGAGTGCGCTGTCTTTCCCTCTCTCCCCCTGTTTTCACTATGAGGACTCTTCATAGACTGAAGTTAATGAGTTCTCCGAGCCTCAGCGAACTGGGCAAGAGCGAGAAGACAGCGTTGGAGGAGAGAGGCACCCAGCAGAGGAGGGCAGGGGCCAACGCCACCTGGAACAGGTAACCGAGCAACCTGCCCTGCATGCGCGTGCCGTGCGCACACACACACGTGTGTGTATGTGTCTGTGTGTGCATGTCTGGATGCATGTTGTGACCGCTGTTTGTGAGAGTGTGTGCCTGTGTACCTGCCACAGATCAACGCCTCCTACCAACTCCCTATTGTTAGAGCATTAGGAGACCTAAAGGCTTCTCTGATCCCAGTGTCTTTACGGAAGGGAGGCTTGTCAAGAACGGGACCTTTCCCTGGCGGGAGAGAGCCTCTAAGATTCTGCTGCCGTAGTGTTTTGATAGAATACTTTCAAATGAGACTGAATCAAATGGGGCCTCTCTCTTCTCTATGGGACAGCTCCTTCCCAGTGTAGGATGTCTGTCATGATCTCAAGCTGCTTGTTAAACAAACAAGGCGACGCTGTACCATGCTTTGGGGGTGGGGGTGGGTGGGGGGGAACAGGGTACACCAGTTAGGAGGGGAATCTAATGTGTGTCTCCAATCGTCTTGTTTATGGTTGACTGTAAGCAGAGCTTGAGTAATATTGGAATGGGCTTGTTTTTCTTGGGTAAACGAGGAGGCGAGTACTACATGCATGCCTGTGTATATTCCCGTGCGTGTGTTTCACTCACCCAAACAAAGAACAAAGAGAGCTAACCCTGGTGCTACAGGCACCACATGTTTTACACAGAAACAGTATTATAGCATTATCATGCTGTTATCATCTGAAAGTGGACAAGAAAAAAAAATCTAACCGGATTACAGATTAGCAGAGAGAATATCTTTTTTTTTTTTTCAAAAGGCTATTATCCTTAAATTTCTATCTCAGAAACCACGACATGCCTTGAGTCTTCCATAAAAAATAATTTATAAGTATTCAAGAGCAATTAACCTCGGTGAGTAAGCACACCCTACACTGGTTTCACTTAGCTTTTCCTACAGTAGTTCTCTTTTCTTTGTCTGTGAAAGAAAGACACAGTTCAGCATTGAGACCATGCACAAGCATGAAGGATGTGGACTGTTTCAGAGCCAGAGGGAGGTTCGTCCTTCTGGGTGGAAAGTGATGCTTTCATGTAAAATTGGTTGATGATGCTTTTGATGTGCCTGTAACGCTAGCGCAGCAGAGCGGGAACAGGAATGATGCAATGCTGTGCCACCATGGTGATGTTGTAGTGCACTATAATAAAAACCCACTTTTCATTTCAATTATTTTTCACTGGAAATGATAATGAATCTATATTAACATTAAGCTGTCACTAGTAGCCTATGGCTGGCATGCAGATATAGCTACGGAAAAGTAATTATATGTTTCTCAGAGCTACAAAGCCTTTGACCATCATACATATGAAATGCAGTGCACTCATGTGACACGTTACTCTAATGTGCTCCAGCGTGTTAGTGTACAAGATCCAAACAGGGTATTTCTGTGTTTCAGTCCCATAGGGTCTGCATTAGCTTTGAATGAATTTCTGGAACTGTACCAGACAGACTGTTGATATTATCATAATTAAGGTGTTTTATTTTACATTCCACATTACTGTAAGCTAGTAAGGAGACTGAAGGAAAATTGGAAATACATGTGCGGTAGATATTAGAATGAACAAATAATGAACTGTTTCCTTATTTAAATGAATGAACGAATGAACGAATGAATGAATGGATGGATGAATCAATCAATCAATCAATCAATATGTGAAGGAGTGAATGGTTGAAATAAAACTGTAGTGTGATGTAATATTTATTTGTTTCTTCCATTGCTACCTTTCTGGAGACTGACTCTGTCCCCTGTTGTGCGTGTGCGTGTGTGCGTGCACACGTGTGTGTGCATGTGTGTGTGTCTGCAGCATCCACAATGCAGTGATTGCCGTGTTCCAGAGGAAAGGCCTGGCCGACAATGAGCTGTATATCCTCAACGAGGGAGTCAGGTGAGTCATTCCATTACATTACATTACATTACAGGCATTTTGCTGATGCTCTTATCCAGAGCGACTTATAACTCAAAGTGCATAAGTCAGGGATGAGGGTGCTAAAGTACCAAGAGCGGGGTGAAGGTCCCAGGTGGCAGAAGGGATAAGCATGAGCACAGACTAAACCCTGTGGATGGCCTGTTAAAGACACAAAAACAGTAACAACATCAACAGCAGCAACAACCATAAAACAGTAAAATTAGATTACCAAGTAAGACCATGGATAAATAGAAGAGGTAGGGAACTCACAGCACCTTAGGGTGAAAGAACACATAGAACGCCAACCTCTCCCTCACCTGTTTATCCGACAGTGTCTGAGAGTGAGGGCCTTCCAGGTGCTCTCATGCACACCGGAGTGTACCCTCCCCTAGTCCCGTCCGGTCCCACATAGCCGCACATGAGCGCTTTCTGTATTTCCGCATACTTGCCCAAACTTAACTGTAATTGTCAAGGAAAAATTTATTTGTCCATCAAAATATTAATTGAATCTTTGCCTTAAGTGTGAAGTAGGTAGCATTTTTTCCGCCTCTTGGATTGGTGAACTTGTGTTGGCCTGCCAATGAAATATAGGAGGGTGGATACTCAGTAGGTATTACAGAGTTGCAATTTTGAGGATGTGCTTTGGATATTTGTGTAAGGCCCGGGAGAAGAGCATAGAGGAACCATTGATCTCGTGGATTTTTATTTCTTTCGTTGCAGCGGTGTGGAGGTACGCATGTCTTTGCATTAAGAATGTCCCGTCTCACAGGAAGCTCTTTGGTTTCCATCATCAAAGCATGCTGTGGTTTTTTTCTTTAACAGTTAATTGATATTGACTGGCCGCCTGTTTGAGGCTTAGCATTGCTCTAAAGACCCGACTCCTTCAGGGAGTGGAAAGTTAGTTCACCCTTTGACGCCCACGCTTACATATGAAAACAATAAGCACATAAACCACAAGTGTTTGTGCAGAATAATGTGTGCATGGAGCATTTATTGTGCTTGAAAGTTTTCTGTTAGGTTGAATTTTAATTCTGCCTTGAAGCCTGATTTTATTTATTGTATGATTTGTACTACATATCGCTACATTGAAGTATCAGAGATTCGTCTGCCTTGTGTGCGTTTGTGTTATTGCGTACATAAGTATTAGAGCGTGTGTGTGTCCGTGTATATTGTGCATATGTGCTCATGCCTGTGTGTGTGCATGCATGCATGAATGTGTGTGTGTGCATTTGTGTGTCTGTGTGTGTGAATGTGTGCAGTTGTGTGTCTGTGTGTGTGGGTGTGTGTGTGTGCACATTTATGTGTCAATGTCTGTGTGTGAGTGTTTATGTGTGTGTGTGTGTGTATTTGTGTGTGTGTGTGTTTATGTTTGTGTGTGCACATTTATGTGTCAGTGTCTGTGTGTGTGTGTACATGTGTGTGTGTGTGTTTATGTTTGTGTGTGTGTGTGTGTGTGTGTGTGTGTGTGTGTGTGTGCGTTTTCACCTTGTCTGCTGTGTGCGGTTTGGGTGTGTGCACACCCCGGCCTTCATGGTGCTATGTGACTTCCTTCCTATAATCAATGCTGCGACACTGACGGTTGGAGGTGTCAGCGCTCTGAGCTGGAAGGCCCCTGGCCCAGGGCCGGGGGGTGGGGGCCGGAGATCAGGGGCGGAAGGAACAGGCAGGTGGCTGGGTCATGTCTCACATTATCTGCCCTGACCAGACTGGGACTGAACTGGGGGACAGGGGGGGATGATGGGGGGGGGGGTGGGGCAAGCAAGGCTAGAGGCGAGGCAAGTCTCGCTGCTAACGGGAACAGCGCATGTGACCGCTGGGAAGGAGGCACAGCCTTTTAAGAGCTGTTGCTAAAGCTCCGAACCACAGGGCAAAGGCCTGAGTCACTGCACCGCGAGGGCCGGAGCCCATTAACTAATATACACAGGGACGGAATTAAGCAAGATGAGTGCAAATGTTAAGATTATTCATCTGTTTTTGTTCGTAATGCGGGGAGAGGAATCCAGATGGGGGAGGGAGTGGAACTGGGAGTGGTTCCTTGCTTCACAGTCGTAGTAAAGGCACAGAGCTACTCTGTCTACATCTTTTTTCTGTCTCTGTTACTCGTTGTCTTCGTCACTAATGAGCTCTGCGTTTCCTCAGAGTGCCTCAGTAAATTAGCCCTTAGCAGCTACTGCTTCTTTCCGATAACAGCCACCGAGACAGGTGTTTCAAAATCACTTTTTGTCCCACAAAGCAGGCGATCGGCCTGTCTGAAGTTACATAAAAGTACATTCTTTTTTCTCTCTGTCTCGCCCCTTCTCTTGCTCGTAGCTTTCCGCGTACTCCAACTTGTACTCCATCTCTTTTCCACATCTCTCTTTTTCTCCCTCTGTTCTCTCCCCCTGTCTTGACCCCATGTGCTTTGTTGGTTTTACCTTTTCTGTCTCCATTGCATGGAGTCAAATGGGGTTAATTACTGTCCTCCCCATCTCTCTCTCTCTCTCTCTGTGTGGGGGGAGGGGCAGAGACATGGGGTCTGAAGCAGAGGGGTATAAACCACGTGCCACAGCATTCGCTGATGTGTGTGGGCTGAGACTGGCATCACAGCTGAGTCAGGCCTTCAAGAGAGGCAGAATGTGCACTTTGTGTCTGAACATATAAATCCTCAGTATTGTGTAAAAACATTGAAAGTAAAAAAAAAAATGGAATTCAAAAGAACAGGAAAAAACAATTAATTTTCTCTCATAATTCTGTTGTTTACCCACATGGGGCCAATTTCAATGATTTTATCAGGGGCTTAAAACTCAGATTTAGACTACTAGACATCTGAATTCTGTTGTAATAGAAATGACTCTTGCTGATCTTACAGATTAGAATAATGATTCCGTTTCTCATATAGCTGACACAGTTAAATGTCACTGTGACTGGCCCATAACGTTTTGAGACAACCTCTGTTGTTGAGTGATTTTCAGTAAATATAGCTGAAATAGAAATATTTGGATGTGTGAAAAACTCAAAGAAATGTACAAAAGGGGCTAAATAAAACACTGAAATTTTCAAACTCTGATGACTGCAGAACATCATCATCATCACATGACAGCATGTGGTATCTTGGAATGCAGAAATGCAGGCTTTCAAACATGAGTCTTCCCACACTTCATTTTGAGATGCAGCAGGCAGGCTGTACATATTTATATTTTTATTTTTATTTTTATTTTTATTTTTATTTTTATTTTTATTTTTATTTTTATTTTTATTTTTATTTTTATTTTCAGCAGTCAATTAAAATATACAGCCTTTTCTCCATGTCGGACAGAGAATTTCAGACAGCGCAGACTAACTCTTACGGGACTACACACCGCCTCTGGCTTCGTTTTGGTGTCGTTTCCCGGGGTTTGTTTAGCCGATGTCTCTGACACACATGGTCTCGTTGTGTGCTCTGGGGTATGGCCCGCTGCATTTGTTTCTCTGGTGAATACACGGTGAATCACACATTACAGCCATTTAGCGGCGCACACAGCATAAGGTAAATAACGAAATGGCAGCGCAGCATAGGGCCTTCCAAAATACACATGTTGTAATGTGTAGCCTCTTTTTGTATGTACAGCTTTTTTTTAATTTCCTGAGGAACTCCCTGTTTAAATAGTCCCTATGCGGAGTGCACTGGGTGATTCGGTTAGAGGGCTGTTTGTGTGCTCTGTCAGGCCACAGTAATGAGATCCTTAGTCACCCATTATAAACATTATAAGCTGCCAATGTGAACCATATGTACATGCAGGTTAAAAGGGGCTAATGGATCCCATTATGATTGCGATTTTTTTTTTCATTGCGTTTTTTTTTTATTTTCACATAGAGCAACCTTTTATGGGTTTTCTTTTGTTTAGGTATTAACAGGGCAGCCTGTAGACTACTGGCTAAGGTACATGACTGGGACCCCTGAGGTTGGTGGCTCAAGCCCCAGTCCAGCCACAGCAAGAACACTGTTGCTGTTGGGCCCTGAGCAAGGCACTTAACCCCACATTGCTCCCAGGGGGGACTGGCCCTTGGTTAGCCCAATCAACTGTAAGTTGCTTTGGACTAAAGCGTCAGCTAAATGACTGTAATGTAAGTGTTAGGATACATGACCATATTGTTCATTGTCTCACTGTTTGGGCATGAATTACATTGCTGTAAACTGCAATAAACTGGAGAAGCAGTGTCTTCTCTAGTCCTCTCTCACTGTAACTGTGGAGAGGAATTACTACATAGTCAAAACAGCTCAAAGAGTGAGTCTGACCTATTTAACTGGAGGTTCCCCTCAGAGTTGAATGCCTGGAGACATAGTAGTACTGGTGAGACTGCCCTGTGACAGAATAAAGTGTCATTTGGTCTTAAGAGCGTGGTAGTGGGAAACCAGGCAGGCGGCTGAGCGGACGGCAGGCAGGTAGCAGGTCTGGCTCTGCCCTCTGGCCCTGATTTCCTGAACAGTTTCGACAGAGGAGACATGACCTCATCACGAGGGTACAGGAAACAGGAAACAACCACTGAAGAATGCAGCCATCCTCGACAAAGTTACTGTACAGGCGTTTTTTCTTCAAACGTATGAGACGGAGTAATGAGCTATTTTTTTTTTTTTTTTTTTGGCCTCAAGGGTCTGTTTGTTTCTGTTGTGTACGTGCTGATTCAGTTCTCCACCTCCTTTATGTGGGTCTGTCAAAACCCGGATTTCCAAAGAGCCAGACAGCCCCAGAAAGGCCCAGGGTGGCCAGAGAGGAGTGGGGGATTAGGGGGGAACAATGCAGGGATTGTGCCCGGGCCGTCTGGGTGAGGCCCAGCTGGACAGTGATAAGCGGTAATCAGCTTGACACTCATGAAAGGTGTTTACTGGAACTGTTTGTTTGTTTGGTCTTCTTGGGTTGGGGGAGTGAGAGCTCAGGGGCATCAGAGGGGCATTGGTCATGTGACAGTCTCATGCTGACAGCCTGAAGGAAATGATGTCATAAAAAGGTTCATTGAAATCTGGTCTGAATTCAGAGTCAATGTTATTCATAATCTTTAAAAAAAACGGTTTTTATTTTTCATTCACGTCGATGAGTCCTTTTTTGTGATTGTTTAATGGTGAGCTCATCTGGTTTCAGAAGAATAAAAGACTAGCCTTTGTGAAGGGAAAACCACTTTTTCACAAGTTACTGAATTAGGTCCTCTGTCATTAAAGTAAAGTGATTGTACATTGAAAGAACTCAAAGACAGAAATGAGGTGTAAGTCTGTGTATTTAATCACATCCACCCCAGAACAGGGATGGCGTACCACCTGTGCTCTCTAACTGTGCACTCTCCTCGTTTTTCAGACAGCTGCTTAAGACAGAGCTGGGTCCTTCTTCACAGAGTATCTCCAGGTAAGACTGAGGTCTCTCCTCTGTGCAAGCCTGACACGACTGCTCTGCCGCATGTTTTGTGCATAATTACACAGGTGACATTTAAAAAAAAAATTGAAAGGTGGCAGGGGAAAGATCAGTTTCCTGTTGTTTTTTTTGTGTCATGTTTCAATCACCTCTCCTTCCTGTACCGTTTTCTAGAACCAGCTTCTCACCAAGGGCATGGTCATTCTGAGGGACAAAATACGGTTCTATGAGGGTAGGTATGGAACCATGTTCTAAGCACATTTCAGTACTAACGCATAATGCTTCTATAGCACTCACTTTACACACTTTTTGTTGTATAATGTCAGCACAAAATAAACTTGTTTTGATCACACTGCCAGTGTTTGTGGTCTGCAGTGCTCTCATGGAAGGATATGACAGGTATTAAAAGCTCTCTAACCACCAGACTGAAGAAGCTGTTACAATGTAAGTGCTGATAGGGGGTCAGGGTCCGTTTTCACAAAGAAGCTCAAATCAGTAACACTGATCCTGGGTCATGTTTTCCGCTCCATATCCTGACCTTATCCATTATGAGCTCAAAGGCAGAACTGATCCGAGGTCAGCTTGTCCTACTCTGAGATGCTGTATAAATTGAGGCCTCGGTTTGCTGTGTGTGTAGAGGTGATGTGGAGCTTTGCCATAGGAACAGGTGGAATGTTTTCTCTTTCTCTTTCCAGTTATATTTATTTGGCCTGATGATATTGTAATTCAGGACTCAGCACAATGACAGAGCAGTGTGAAATGTTGACCTGCAGCATATCGAGCTTCACTGATCTTAGCCATGCACCAAATATTTTACGTTAAATTCCTGGAGGACGGGTTTGTGCTTTAGCTGCTTTTTCCTCCATTCTTTCCATTACTCACATCATGAGCTACTTCTCACACTCCAGCAAATGGTGAGTCACAGCTGAAGATTGTGCTTTTCGGCTGCATACACAATACTTATTTTTTGCTGATCTGTGTGTGTGTGTGTGTGTGTGTGTGTGTGTGTGTGTGTGTGTGTGTGTGTGTGTGTGTGTGTGTGTGTGTGTGTGTGTGTGTGTGTGTGTGTGTGTGTGTGTGTGTTTTGGGGGTTTCTAGTTAATTTTTATTTAGGCTGGATTTTGGTTTGGTTTCTCATTGCTTAATGTATTCTGGCCGCAGGGGCGCAGATGCCAGGGGGATGGGGGTATTTCCCCCCAGTTTCATAGGGACTCTGATCCATCCCCCTCCCAGTGTTGAGGAAAAAAATTTAAAAAAAAAATAATGTGTACACATATATATATATTGTATAAGCTTAAAAGCTTAAAAGTTTAGACCTTCTGCTCACAGTTTGTTCCCCCCCATCTTAAAAATCTCTCCTGCCCCATTGTCTGGCCGTCTTAGGTTAAAGTTTATTGTCGTATGCTGGGTGTTAGTCTTGGCTTTTTGCTGTATGTTGTGAGTTGGCTCAGTGTGGTGTCTTGTTAATTGTAGTTTGTGGGTTATCAGTGGGGTTCGTACTGCGCCCACTGTGGGTTTGGATAACTTTTTGTGAGCTGGTTCAGTCTGGTTTTCAGTTCATTTTTGTGCACTGACTCAATCTGATTTATAGTTAATTGTTGTACTTTGGCTTTCAGGTCGTGAGATCTAAGGTTTCAGTGTTACCTGCGTCACATTCGACAAACCACAACAGAAAGGAGAAACCCTCAACCCCCTTTATGAGCAGAGTCCCTACGATAACTGACTCCAAAAAAAAAAAAAAACCCAGCTGCAGACCTCCAAAGCGCACACTTAGCAGATCCGATCATCTCCCCTTCAGCCCTCAAAGCACCAGCTCCTTCATCTCATTGCTGTCTCTGTGTCACCGTTCCATGGTTCCTACTCTCACAGAGCTCCTGGGGTTTTTTATTCATTGTCTGAAATGCCATTGTTTAGTCAGGGGGGGGTAGTTCTGACAAAAGAGGGCTTTCATGAGCGATAGTGTGCACTCATTCCTTCTCTGGCCCAGAAGTGTGTGTGTGTGTGTGTGTCTGTGTGAGAGAGGGGGTCATGGTTGCATTGGTGGGAGCTGGAGGGGGCATTTACAGGTACAGGGGTGGTGGTAGAAACTCCTCAGTCATCTCTAAAACCTGATCTTATCACCTTTTTCCACGGCTAAAGGGATATGGTTTTTTTGCACTGTAATCTTTTTTTTGATAACAGTTATTTCTGGTGGTTGTTTTTTTTTTTTTTTAGTTTTGCAGCCTTATCTCAGTCTCAGTTTTGAGATGAAGGTGTGATTGGAGATCAGGTTGCTAGCGTGTGCTTTTGCACCTGTCAGCTGGGAGCAGGAGAGTGATGCCTTTGCGCTGTGTGGTGTGTCCGCTGCTGCTGTGTGCAGCTCAGCTGATCAGCATGCTCTGTCTCTACCCGTCTCCCCACAGGTCAGAAGTTGTTGGACTCACTGGCAGAGACCTGGGACTTCTTCTTCTGTGATGTCCTGACCATGCTGCAGGCTATTTTCTACCCCGTCCAGGTACGGCGCCCCCTGTGTGTGAGTGTGTGAAGGTGCGCTCTGCAGCACAGCTGAAGAACGTCCCCAATCTAAAGCAGCGTAGACATAATGCGCCCCCCCCACACACGGGGGAATGTGGTACAGAACGTTCTGACATGCCTCAATATGGCATTCCTCTGTGGAGCTTACCCACATGCAATGTGTGCTGTGTTCATGCCTGAAACAATATGTGTCTGTATGTGCATGTATAAATAAATGTGTTTTTGTGTGTGTTTGTGTGTTTGTGTGTGTGTGAATTAGTGTGCATGTGTGTGTGTGTGTGCATGCCTGTGCATGTATGCATGCATCAGTGTGTGCACTTGTGTGTTTGTGAATGTGTGTGTGTATGGTAAGTAGCCTCCTGCAAGTGGATGTGTGTGTCTACAGGAAGTAATGTCTCAGTGTAGGGGAAGAGTACCTTCATGGCCATCGTGTGCAGTAGGTGTGTAGGCGTGTGTTTGACAGCGCGCGTCTCTCTCTGTGCAGGGTAAAGAGCCCTCAGTGCGCCAGCTGGCCCTGCTGCACTTCCGGAACATCATCACCCTCAACATCAAGCTGGAGGATGCGCTGTCCCGCCCCCGCGCCCGTGTCCCCCTCCATCATCCAGATGCTGCTCATTCTACAGGTAAGAGCTGGCAGTGGGTACAGACGAGTTACTGACACAGTCACTATAGACAAGGTACTGACACAGTCTCTGCAGATGAGTCACTATAAACAAGCAATTGACACAGTCTGTGGGAACAGACGAGCTACTGACACAGTCAATATAGACAAAGTACTGACACAGTCTCTACAGATGAGTCACTAACACAGTCACTATAAACAAGCAATTGACACAGTCTGTGCAAACAGACAAGCTACTGACAAGGTCACTATAGACAAGGTACTGACACAGTCTATACAGAGGAGCGACTCACACAGTCCCTACATAGGGGCTACTGACACAGCCTAAAGAGGGGTGGAAAAGAGGATAGAAAGAGTGTGTGTCTGTGTGTGTGTTTGTTTATCCTTACATCTTTGAGAGATAAAGATAGACAGGGGGCAGGTCTGAGTCATTCCTCTCCAGAATTCATCCCGTTCCCTGGTGACTTTCACACACTCACACACACACACACACACACACACACACACACACACACACACACACACACACACACTCACACACACACGCACACACACACACACACACACACACACACACACGCACACACACACACACACACACACACACACACAGCTGTGATGGCTGCCCTCCTTTATGCCTGTCAGAAAATGTAGAAAGCCAGGGGAGCAGAGAGGAGAGATGGTAGATGGTACCGAGCCAAGCAGAGTTAGTGAGAGCCGTTAGCGGTGAAGCATTTTAGCTTTCCTGTTTCTGAGAGGGGAGATGAGGCAGTTATCACTGGATTGAAGGCTAAGGGAACAGTGTGCTGGATGGATGGTCTAATACCTCAGACGGGTTACGGCCGGGCAAAGGCTAGGACGAGTTCTTAAGATGCATTGGCAACTCATTGGCAATGTTTTGGAACATGCACTCATTTCTCTGTGTGTATGTAAGCTTAGAAAATTGTTCACGAAGATGTCTTGTGCAGATATGTGATCTGTGGTAGTGATGCTCTGGCACTGCGGCTCTTTGAACAGGATGGGTAGTGCTGGTTTCACAGAATGCATTTGTCAGCAGTAAGGTCATTTTCAAAGGTTTTGCTGCCATCCATCATACATACATCTTACAGTGGCTTAGGATGTTTTCCCCCACTTCTCTGTGCTGGTTCAGTCAACCTATACAACACAAGCCTGCGGTAGTCCCCCTGGTCTGGACTCCTGAGTATGGCTGTCTAAGGCTCTCACACACGACCGTGGGTTGACCGGGGGCCTGCAGGCCTGCAGAAGGGAAGGAGGGGGCGGAGGACGGGGTGTGTGTATTCTCACGCCCGCTCCAACTCAGGGGGTGCATGGGGAATCCGGCCTGCCAGCTCCCACTGGCGGAAACCAGAGCCTGCTCCTGCTCACGTCTGATCCCAGGGAAGACCAGAGTTAGCAGCTCCCTTCTTTTCGTTGTTTCTCTTGTTTCTGTGTTTGCTAAGTTTGCTTGTATAAACCTTTCTTTCTGTCTTTGTTTTTTCTTTCCTGCCTTCTTTTTTCTTTCTTTCTTTATTTCTTTAGGTTTCTTTAGGAAACACTGATATGAACATTTATTGGGTCATCAGAGGTGCCTAGCAACAAGGTATCCCATGGCTAATCGCTACGTAACTGCAGACAACAGGTTTCCAAGCAACAAAAGCATATTGCAAAGGCAAAGGTGCTGATAGTGAAATAAAAATCTGATCCACATCCTTTGTCAGAACACCTTACCCAATTATTTGTAATTTGACTCAACTACTTGAAAAGGTCACTTTGTAGAGACTCTCTAAACCAGGATTGGAGAGCTGAGAAGAATTCTTGCGGCTCAGTTTTGACAGTCTGAACTTAGGGCACAATTATTTAAAAAAAAAGCCTTTTCATTGAGCAACTGATACACCATTTACTATAAAACCGTATCTTGTGCGATATCTGTGTCAACGCAAAGAGTGGCATTCCACTTCTTTGAAATTGAGGTCACACAGTTTTAAAATAAACACGTTGGCAATCACTGAAGGCGTTACTTTCAGTTTTGACCGTCGCATTATGGGTTTGCAGCATTGGAATGGAGCCTATGATCTTAGATTAAAGTGAGTCTAAAACACTGACTCTAAAACAAATCACAAATCTGAAAACATAAGACAGGACTGTTGCGGTGTGGAATCTCTGCTCATCCGTTTCATTGAGAAAAGGGGGAGAGGATGGAGGGAGCACTCTGTGTATAAACCCAGATCGTGTTTTTTTTTTTTTTTGTAGTTTTTTTTGCTTGAGGAAGAACAGAAACAGATCAATGGGTAAAAGAGTGAGGATCAGCATGAGCGCCCCCAGAAAAAAGAAAAAGCAGAATTCATCTGGATGAAAGCCTGGTGAGGTAGGCCTCTTGGACGGTGGGCTGCTGTAGCTCATCTTCATATCAAAGGCCTCTTGTTCCTTTTTATGAGGCCCAAGGTAGGGCAGAGACCTGGCACCCCAGCCTCTCCCCCAACACCCACTCTGATGTATTCCTGTTTGAAGAGCGTGCCTGGATGTCACCGTAAACCCCACCCCCGCCCCAAGTCCTCAACCTCCCAAAAAAAACCTGCCGTAGGCCTATTCTTCTTACTCCCTTTGATCTGCTGCAAGGAGGTTAGGGAGGGAAGGGATAGGGTTGGGGGAGTGGGGGTTCAGTGTTGTTTCCTGGGTGACTGGTCATGGTTATGTTGGCGGTGTCTATCTCCTGTTGCGTGCTGTCAGATAGGTTTCTGCAAAGCGCATCATGTTTTAGGGTTGCTGGGGTTTTTCATCTTAGCGATGTGCTCCACAGGCGACAGGACTTGGCCACGCCCCCTCTCCATCTTTGATCCGCTGCTCTCCAAGCACTGTCTGTTTGCCTGAGGCCTCCCTAAATCACAGATATTGTCATGTCATTCTATTGGGGTGGTAGTGTGGGATAGCGATTAGGGAGCTGGTCTTGTAACTCAGGTGTTGCAGGTTCGATTCCCACCCAAGCTCCATCATCGCAACCTTAAGCAATGCGCTTTATCTGAATTGCGTCAGTAAAAGGTCCAGCTGCATACATGTACAGTGTGTAAGACTGTGTAAGTCACATAGGATAAGAGTGTCTGCTAAAGGCCTAAGGATATGGTGAAATAGGCTGAATAACTGTCAAATATTCAATCCAATTATATTATCTGTTATGCCTGTCATACAAACAATTAGGGAAACCTATTTCCACTGCACTGTAAAGTTGTAGATTAGGCATACCTCGGTAAATGTTTTTTTTTTTTTTTTGGAGACTGAAGATGTTGTTGGATTTGGTGCATTTCTGTGCACCTAAGTGCTCCCCTGCCTGTCCCCCACCACAAAACAAAAAAAACAAACACACACATAGCAAAGCAACTTAGCAACTTTCCAGCACTTGCGGGACCTGGCAGGCTATATATACACACGCCAGCTCTGGGGCAGACACCAGCTCCATTCACTTATATTAATCATGGCTGAAATAAATGTCAAGGTTGGACAAAAAGAGGAGTCTGTGTGAAAGATGGCGGTGATGAGTTATGAGCTCTGCTTGTGTGTGTGTGTGTGTGTGTGTGTGTGTGTGTGAGTGTGTGTGTGAGTGTGTGTGTGTGTGTGTGTGTGTGTGTGTGTGTGTGCATGCATGCATTTTCCGAACAGTGTAGAGTACATTTGGGTCAGATTTTGTGGCTGTGTATATGAGTGTTTGATATTTGTGGACTGAGGAGGATCTTGAGTCTACTCTCCACTGGGCCTGTGAGCTGTAAAACATAAGAAGTTATTATTTTAAGCAGGACTGGAGTAATTAAAAAGAATTAGGTTTCCTCTTAGCAACCCCAGCCCCTGAATAGCATTGGGGGGCACTCTTACTGTATAATGTGGGGCAGCCGTACCAAAGTGGAGCAGCCGCCATGCTCTTGGGCTATACCTTGTGGCAGCCGTTTATAGCGACGGTCTCCTAGCGATGTAACATGAACTCTGCAGCAGTCTCAGGGTGTGCCCTGCCAGGATGTGGGGCGGCTCGTCTGCAGCACAAAGGTCAGGCGCACAGATCGATCTGGAGGAGACGTGGGCGGGGGAAAACAAACCTGTGACTTGGGGTCTCTCTGGCAGAGCCGGGGTGTTTTCTCTCACACCCCCTCACATGTGCTGTGTGTGGGACAGTGTGACCACCGTGTCCAGCTCCAGGAGTGATTCCCATGCCCCCCCCCCACACACACACCAGCCCAGGCCCCTACCCCCATCTCAGCGTCCCTGTTATTTACCCAAGCAGAAAATCCGCAGCCTAGAGAGCCGGTCTCCATACCCTAACGCACAGCATGTCGGGCCTGTGACACACTGTGATGTCTGTCTACATGGGAATATAAGGCGGGGGGGATGGGCGGCTCTCTGGGAATTAAGGGGACCCAGTGCGGTTTTGGGGGGTTGTTTCTGTGTATCATCTCACAGAAAAGCTCTTTGGGTTTATGATTTTTAAAAACGTGTTTATTTGTCAGTCTTTTTTTGATTCCGAGTCTTGCAAGCAGAAGGGTTCAGGGAAACACTGACCACCCACTGGAAGAAGGAATGCTCTCATTACAGCTCTGAGCCTGATGTGGCGCTCGGTAGCAGGGTGGAGTGCTCATGTTCACGCTATAACCCATCTCTTCTCTCAAATTCTGTCCAGCCAAAACTTAACTCCAGCTCAGTTGATCATGGACTTCAGGGAGACAAAATATACCAAAAGATAACGCTCACCTCATCCAGCACAGGTCTCAGTCATGTTAACATGGCAAACCATTTTAAATAACAAGAGAAGCTGAAAGAAAAACAAAGGGAGGGAGGGGGGAGATGAGGAGAGTTGCTGTATTTACAAACATCCGCTGCTAAACCGCCAAACGAGGAGCATCACTTATCAGCAGTGTGTCAGGCCACGCTGGCAGAATTAGTCAGAGGTGCAAACTTTCAAGCACAAAGAGCTGCAGGGCTAAGCAAGAGGACTACGCAGCAGAGAGGTGCATCAAGAAAGCTGCACACATATCTGGGCAACATCCTCACCCTCTGCCCGATTCAACAAAGGTTTCCATGGCAATGGGGCAGAGCTCACAGTAGCCGTTCATCATTTAAAATTTGGGGTATTTAAAATGAAAATGTTGGATGTAAAGTTGCTTAAAATATGAGTGAGAAATGATGACTTAGAAGTATGGTTGAGAGTTGTTACTTTATATTCAAGTGAATTTAGACTCACTGAAGTTGAGAGATGAGGGGATTCAAATTGATGACGTTTGAAATCATAAAAAGGGAAGAATGTGAGCCTAAAAATTGTCAGGTTAAGTTCTGTCAGCAAAAAAAAAAAAACAGACATAGATGGATGTTAGTAAAGGGTAAATTCTAATATCGGTTGTCAATGCTTGTAACAGCATGCCAGGCCAAGTCATTAAGGCAGAGGTGCTTGGAGTACAGGTATGCTGCAGTAGACAGGTATGCTGCAATACCCCATAGACTGTAGGTAAATGATGAGCCTGAATGAAAGGCTTGTTTTAATCATTATGTGATTGTGTATTGTTATGCTGTGAATATAAGGTGCACAGACATTCCTGTACTCTCTCTACTTCCCATTCATTACTGTTCACTTCAGTGGCACAACATAACTTTACAAAGCCAATTAGCTGTTTGTTATTTTTTCGCTATATCTGTCCTACCAGTTGTTTGCCCTGTACTGGAAAGCAGTTTCACTCAAGTGTGTCGGCAATTAACCAGCTATTTGAAAAAGAATAAAAGGGAAATCACAAAGGCTTAGCATGGTTGTGGTTTTTTGTGTTGCCGCCTAATTGCAGCCCAACTGCCATAACTTCATGCACCACTGCAAAAAAAAAAAAAAAATGTATTCATCTTCTCTTGGATGGGAAAGCAAACCCAATTTCCCAGGTTTTGTTTACAGTTTTTTAATATTAATTTATTCATACTCAGTTTTTTAATATAGGGCTCCTAAACTATAACTGCTTTTTACGGATTGACCCCCAGGCTACATTAATTTAATGAAGAGCGCTGTCAATTTGATCCGAAGAATTCATTTGCTGGTAGAGCAGTTGGTGAGAGTGTGTTAAAGTGGCAGCTGGATGCTGAAGACTGGGGCCCGCTGCAGTCCTCTGCCGCACATGCTCACTGCGTTTGATTCGCATGTGCCTGTGAGAGGTGAGGTCATTGGGTTCAGGAAGAGGCGCATCTGAGCCCTTTGATTAGCAATGCTACATTCTTACATGAGAAACCATAACTCATGGATTCAGAATTTTAATTGACAGAGAAATACATATATTAAAAAAAAAAATTAAGGCTAATGATGTAAAAAAAATGGTTGAAAAAGGCTAAAGGCTATTTTACAATGTGGTCCTCATTAGTACAAAAACAGAAGAAACATAAAGGAGGAAATTTGGCCTGTAACACACACCTCTTTTATTAATAATTGGTTTAACTTTTAAAATCATAAAGTTTATGTATTTTAAAGACTAAACATTTGCTTGTGAGTTCCAAAAGTCTTACTCAGATAAGAATATTTATTCATCAAATAGTTTCTCACTGCCAGATGTTTTACTCTAAACATCTTGTATACTTGACAGTAAATACTGCAGTCCAAACTCCTCACAGATGTTTCTGAGTTACATTTTTGATTCAGAATCCCAAAAATAGGAAAATATGATCCTTTGGTTCCATTCTAAAACAATTTTCCCAATTTTGGTGTGATACATTTAAAATGTACAGTGTTTTTTTTTTTGTCAGAAGACAGTGCGATTACAATACTGTTTCCCAATGCTCTGTGCTGTGTTGTGGATTGAGTGATAAAAACAAACGGACCAGTCATTTGTAGTATTGCACACTGTTTATTCCCAGTTCTCAGCATTCACTGCTGGCTCTGTGGAGGTACAGTAGAGCCAGATTGTGCCATGCATGGCCAGAGCTGGGAAAAGCAGTTTTTGGCCGTTAGTCCTCTGCTTTTTGGGGAGATTTGGTGTTCTCATCTCTCATTTCTCAGGTGTTAAAGTGCATATGTGTCACCCAGCACTGGTGTTTCACCTGGCGTCGGGGTTCATACCCTCCTTCCCTCCCCACTGGGGTTCTCTCTCTCTCTTTCTCTCTCTCTCTCTCTGTCTCCCTCTCTCTCTGTGCCAGGTGTTGACAAGGTGTGTGGAAATCGGCTTTGACTTTGCGTACAGTACAGCCACAGCGTCAGCATTCTGTAGAGCTTTCAGCTGTCATATGAGCGCTCACAGGGAAAGACACACAGAGAGAAAGAGCTAGACGACGGATAGAGGAGAGCAGAAAGGATGGGGGGAGAGTGGAACAGAGAGGCAGACAGAGAGAGGGGGTATGAGAGAGAGGGAGAGAGAGAGACAGAGAGATAATATGGTCAGCTTGAGGCATTGGACTGAAATTTAGTGTTGCTTATGTTTTTTTGGCCTGAAAGTAGAAGACTGTCAGCCATCATATTCCCATCTAGGTTTATTGAACTTAAAACATGAAATGTGTAAACAAAAAATGTAACTGATTTTTCCAACAAGAAACTACATGCGATCTTGGTTGATATGTAGAATGTGTAGTGCTGTAGGTTGCAGCTTCTGCTGGTGCTCACTTCCACACTGCGTTTTTTGGGAGTGTCGGGGGGGTGGACCAAACAGGGGTGTTAGCCGTTAGCTTTACCGCTGTGTGAGACCTGCGTCGGCTGTCGCTCTGTGACCACACTGCCCTCTTCCTTTTTCTGTTTGTGACCCTGTGTGAGTGTGTGTGGGTTTGGGGCCATGTATACTTTTGTGTGCAAGTGTGTGTGTGTGCACATATATGTGTGCATGTGTGTGTTCATGTGTGTGTGTGTGTGTGTGTGTGTGTGTATGTGTGTGTGCGTGCGACAGTTTGTGCAAGCTTGACAGAGATAATTGAAAGTGAGGATCTGAATGTGAGAACACAAAAGTAGGAAGACCGTTAAAAGTGAGTAGGGAGGGAGAGAGTGGAGGGGTTCACCTAAAGTAAGGCTCACTATGGAGGCCACAACACTGCGCCTGCGTGTAAATTTTTATATTATCCATTTATCAACATTGATGCTCCCACGGTCTGTTTAATTCATGCTCCAAACAAGTGTTATCCCAGATCTCTCTTTCAAACGAGGCCAGAGAAACATCCTTCAGAGCTGGCCTGATCAGAGGGCTAGCAGAGAATGGAGGAAGCCACTATGAAAGGTTCCTTCCATTCAGTTCTACTTCCTGGTTTTCTTGAAAAAAAAATGCACCCAAAAAACAGAAGCAGAGAGTGATGACACAGAAGTTCACGGGGCTGTTTGTCATTAAGGGCCCCACATTTTCTGAGTAACTTCGTGAGCAGGACAGCTACGTCTCATCTGTGAAATATGCTAGTTCATTCATCACTAAAGTCACTGTAGTTGGAAGTTTCAACAGGAAGTAAGACCATTGAATTTGTGCCAAAATATGTTTTCGATGGAACTTCAGAGTCATGCAGCACCGATGTGAAGCATTGTGTAAATTAATATCAAAGTAAGTCCTTTGAGCTAGCTTTTAATGCCCAAGTGTTCCTTTCGCTATAGTTTGCATTCATGTGTGCCACAATTCTTAGGGTTCAGTGCGATGGTTTGGGAGAGGGAGTCATTTTTCGCAACATGCTAACATAACTAGCCAGTGTGGTTGTGCGGTAAGGTTGTGATGTGAATTTGGCCTCTCCATGACCTGGTTCTCACCCCGAAAACAAAACGCCTTGAGACAGTGCGGCTGTCTACGTTTTGTTTGAGACCATTACTTGTTTTTGGGGTTTTTTTTCAGCTTCTGGTAAGATTTGAGGAGGTGGGTCTTTCTGCTTTCATCAGCACTCTGCCTCACACTTCTCAGAAAGAACAGCGTAGAGCAAGCTCTCTGTGTTCTCACAATTGTAATTCTCCATTTGTAGGCACAAGATATGGATTATGTCTCAAAGTTCACAGAAAATGAGAAATCTCTGTTGAAATCTGACGCATGCTGCAGTAGACATCATAAAAAAAAAAATAATTACGTGGAAGGAAATGGCATGTAAACAGAACTAGAAGGAGAAAGAGGAACAGGAGCTAATGCCAAACATTTAGAACAATTATGAAGAAATAGAGGGTGTGGAATCGTGCATCCTGCCACAGGACGAATGTAAATCTGCATTTAGGTATTCACTCCTTAGAAACAACTGGTGAACTGGTTAAGTGAAGAGCAATGGGCAAAACCAATCCTGAACTATCAAGCTGATCCCGTCACAGGCCATTGAGATTGTTTGTCCGGTTTTGTTGGCTTTCCAGGGGGTCCATGAGTCCAAAGGTGTTAGCGACGACTACCTGAAGCTGGAGTCTCTCATCCAGAAGGTGGTATCTCCGTACCTGGGGACCCATGGTATCTTCTCTGACAACGGAACCATCATGCAGTGCTCCTGTGTGCTAGGTGAGACGCTTCATATCCCAGCATGCTTTGCTCTCTGTCTCCCATTATAGACTAACTCACTCATTCTTCTGTTGATCTGTAGCCTGACACACTTCTGATCCCTCTTTCCCCTTGAAGACGAGCACACTCATCTCTGTCCTCCTCTAACCACAGACTAGCACATTGCTCATATCGCTCTATCTCTCTTCCTCCCTTTATCAACAGAAATACTCACATCTCTGTTCCTCTATTGACTAGTGAACTCATATCACCCCCCTCCCTGCAGACTTTACACACTCATCCCTGTCTGACGCTCTCTACTCCTACTATGCAGAGAAACGCCTACTACGGCGCTGGCCCAAGCCCGGCGAACCTCTGGCCAAGAACCCAGTGGTGCGCTCCAAGAGCTACAACATCCCGATGCTGACGCCTGTGGTGGAGTACGACTCGGAGGTGGGATCCGTGGGCAGCGTGGGTATCCGCCGGCACTCCGTCTGCGAGATGACCTCCTGCGCCGAGGAGCAGGGCTACGCCAGCTTGGTGCCAGGCGCGGACGCCAGCTCCAGGGCCTCCGTCGTGCCGAAGACCGGACTGCCAGGCGAGCAGGACCCGGGGGGGCTGGCGGGGGGCGTGGCGTGTGGCGAGGCAGCCAGCCACTCCCCGCTGCCCTCCCCCTCCATATTCCCCGAACTGTCCCCAGGATCCTTCCACGGGGCGGAGGTGGAGGACGAGGGCCAGGCGTCCCCCTCGGGCCTGGTCCGGGACCCCTCCTGCTCGGCCCCCAGCTGCTCTTCCAGCCCCGAGACCATTGTGGACCAGATACTGGAGTCCATGGATTCTGAACCAGAGGGCATCTTCATTGACTTCCCCCATCGCTGCTCCGACCCCCCAGGATATAGCAGGGACAATGGCAGACAGAGTGTGGTTTAGGAGAGGGTTTTCGCTGGGGGGGATGGTGGTGTTGCTGCCGTGACACTGTGTGTGTGTGAGACAATCACAACATCCCCCCAACACACAGCTGTACCACTCCAAATTACCCCGACCCCCACCTCCTCCACCTCACACACGCACCAGAGCCCTCCCACTTTCTAGACCACAACTTTTCTAAAACTTTTTAACAACTTTGATAAGTATAAAAGCATAAAATGATGTTTTGTTGGGGTATATTTTCTCTTTTTTTGGAAATTGTTTTGTTTTTTTTTTTTTGGTGTTGTTTCTAAACTGAATGTTGAGAATTTAGATTTATTTGGCATTCCTTGTCCCAAATAACTGAACCATAGCGCTGTAACTGTAAATTTGTGATCCCAGTCCAGCGAAAGGTGGATTAGAATGTAAGTAGGGGACAGGCACAGAGGGTAGACTTTGCATGGTGTCTCATTCTCTCAGGCCTGTCCCAGGTTAATGTGTTGGGTTGTTAATCTTAGTTGTGGAGGTCTGGCTTCGTTATGTAATAGTGTAATAATCAGATGAGATCAGGAGAGAGAGGAAAGGGTCTGTCCAGGGTGTCCTATGAAACTGCCATGCAACTGGGTGACTCAAAAGCCTGGACACTTTTCATCTTTTTCCCCCTCCAAGTTCAAGTTTCAAACGATCGATTTCCCGGGGCAATATGCTTGAACATGCTCAAAGTATTCTAAACCGATTTCACTATCAAATCATCAATCCAGTCATAGGGTGAAAGCTCTTTCTGAAGCGTTCAAAGCAAGTCACAAATGAAACTTAATGCTTGTCGTTTCCAAAAAACAACAGTGGAATTATAATAAATTTAATTTGTCGTTATACACTTTATGCATACCCATTGTGTCTGAGTGTACCTTGCGCTGCAGTGCATATTGTCCCCTGGCCATGGGGAAAAAGCTGTAAAACTGACTGGATTTTAAGTTTTGCACCAATGTAGCATTTAAATTTAATGGTTATACTGGATCTCAACCACAAAGACTTAAAAATATGACACATTTATACTGATAGATATCATATATTTAAATCAATGGAGCATTAAGCACTTAAAATATATGAATACTTGGGGTTTTCACCCATATATGGTTAGCTGATCTAGTACTGTAGAAATGGTTTTTATACAGACTTTTCATGAATTTTATAAAAAGGGAGGCAAAAGTGCATGCATTTCACACAAAGACATAACACTTTTTAAAAGTGCTGCAGAGGTTTTTAACAGTTTTTAAATACTTTTTTTTTTTTGGTTGTTTTTATCTTGCCGATCTTTGATCTGATTCAGAATGATCACCGCTGTATATTATGACGTTGCTATCGTTATTTATATGTGATTTTGTATTTAAATTATGGAGAATTCAAATCAATGAATACAAACTCCTGCTATAAATCACCTTCTCTGTATTCTGTGAATTGTCACTCTTTCTTCAACACATTAATTCAGGAAAATGCTGATCTACCCCTGAACAGCATCCCAAAGGTGTGGATCGAGACAGGCTAGCCCCAGCACTGTTTAGGCGATGCCCAGCTGAAGTGTCCAACAGGAAGCTTTCGATTTGTTGATAAAAGGAGTATCACACTTGACAGAGTTTTTATGACTGATTATATCGTATTCACATGAGATCTTGTAACAAAATGTGGGCTTTCTGAATGAATTTTCTGCATCGATTGAGCTGAAAACTTCGTCAGTGCAACTTCATATTTTTAACCCCGCTCCCCCTCCTGAACTATTTTGTCCAGGAAGATTTTAATCAAACATGAGGAAAAATGAATTTGCATCGGGGAAAAATTTGCCCTGATGTTCTGAGAATTTTCTGGCAGCCAAAAAATTGTAAGCTGGGAAACGGGAGTGTTATCTCAGAAATGAGACTGATATTCAGACAGAAACCACCGAGGAGCTCTAAGAGGGATCTGAGCAGCCCTGTGATTCATTCAAACACCCACCCACCAGCGAGCGTTCAGCCAGCCCTCACTTCCTCTCCGTCTCCCATCTGCCAGTTGAACCGTTACCGCTCCGCGAATCTCGATTACAGTCGCTACGTTTCTGATAGCGACCGCTACTGCGCGGCTTCGCTAACGTAAGTGACCCAGGCTGCCGGCAGGGTTCGGATGACGGGTTCGGTTGCCCTCTCTGTTTTCGGGACTTTTCAGACGTAGCAACCATTTGGTTATTAGCAAAGTACATCCTTGGACGTTGAATAAGGTTACATCACATCAGAATGAGCAATTTAGGCTCAGTTAAAATCCAGAAAAAGTGTTACTGTGAATTCATATGTAGATTATATATTGAACTGACGTCAGTAACTTCTAATAAACATTATGAAAGACACAAAAACACTGTAGTCATATAACAGTGAGCATATGGCTCTTAGTACAGTCATAATAAACTTTACAGATACTTCAATCAGATTCTCATTTGTCCCAATACAAAAGGAATGAGTATAGGCCTGCAAACATCATTCTGAGGTGACACTAGGCGCTGTATCTCATCACGAAAGTTAAATGCAAATGTAATATTGCAAAGGCACAAAGTCATAGTCAAGTCATAACCTGAAAACCAACAGTCTAAACTTGGACACGCATGGGGCAACAGCTGAATTGTCAGCATTTTTTTTTTATCAACAGCACTCGGTGGCTGAGCGGTACAAATGTGATCAAAGATGAAGGGAAAGAAAGATTAAAAAGATAAAAACACAAATCTAATTCTGAGGCCAACAGGAAGTTCTTGTGAGTTGCATTGCACCTTTAAAGATTGAATCAGATATTGCCGGTTCCCATCTAGAGTGTGTACTCCATCTGCTGGTCGTAGGGAAAATAGCAATGGATTTTGCAGCCATTTTATATCCCAGTTGATGATTAATATTTCATCAACTATGCAGATCATAGAAAATACACAAAATGCAGAGTGTATACATGTGAAAGAGCTCGACACATCACTGTGAGCATAGTGTAGCATCTTTGTCAGAATGTCAACTGTGCATTTTCATACAGAAAAAAATACTGTGTTCCACTGAAATGATAGAAAACAGCTGCCACCACCTTTTGTTAAATTTGCAAGGCATTGTGGGAGGGCAGACAGTGGCTGGTAAGGAGGACTGGCATCATTCATCAACAAACTAGACAAGTGATGTTTTTGCTAATTTTTGTCTTGGAGGCTGTTCCACAGAATTCTTGAATTTGAGGCGTTTTCTGGTTTTCTTTTCCATGCACTTGAAGGTCAGTAGACATATGGTGTGTCTCATTACTCAGAACTGTGGATTGCGTTACAATTTCCTGCGGTTTAACTCCAGCTAGTTTACAGTATCCTCTCCACATTTGTTTACAGTCGGTGGTGGTATGTGCCTAATTATTTAGATTGGGACACAGTAATATATTCTTCAGAAAGGTCAACATTGAGATGTAATCAAGACATTCCTCTTCAAGAAGTATTCATTTATTATCACTCAGTGCACTGGAATGTGTTGTGTCTGTATCAGCGCAAGTGTTTCATTGTTTATATTTACAAACTCTTCCTGTCTTGGTGTCCTAGAGATTTATCTCTGCTGTAAATCTCACGTTTGTTGACCATTTTAGAACGTCAAATGCTGGGTTCAAATTCAGTTCTCTCTTTGATGATATCCGTTTTGTGGATAAATACAGCATTAAAATTGGTCTCGTTTCATGTGTGGTGGAGCCAGCTGGTTGCTTGAGCAAGCATTTAGGAGTTCACAGAGAATAACAGGATTCCGGTAATGTCTTCAACTTTCAAAATTGTTTTACGAACATCTGTAGGAGGGAAGAGGTTTTGGTGATGAATAGATCTGTTATGCTGTTCGATGAAAGGGAATGAAACAAGACACAGAAGAGGGGCTGCTCTGAGCTGAAACTTATTCACGAAATAGAAAAAAGTAGAGAGAGGGTAAGTGTGTGTGTTCAGGGAGAGAAAGATTTAGAGAGATGTGTCAGAGAAATAAATGTTAAATGAGTGGGAGCTAAGCTATCAAGTCATAAAGACGATACAGCCAGCCACAGTTTAAGGCCCGCTTGGCTCATTTTCATGTCTCTCAGCTGGTAGATCACCTCCAGTAGCTTGGTAATGGTGTTTCACAATGATCCAAATCTCAAAACGGCCATTTCAGTAAAAGAATGGGTTGGTACGTTGTTACTTCCTCCAAAAATTATTTTGCACCTATCTGTAACTGTACACATCTGTAAAATGTGTTCCATATTTTTGCAGATGTCCTGTAGTTATCCTGTTGGTAAACTTACAGCACAAATGAGGGAATATTTTAGACAACTAGCTTCATGAACTACTACGACACAACCCTCTACTTCCTTTTTTGAAAATTAGGAAGTTAGGAAAATTAGCTGAAAGGAGGCATTAAAGAAAATAAAACTCAACTGAACCAGTAAAAGTGAAGAGTTAAGAGACAGAAAGAAAGCCAGTACGAGAGGGACAGAGCGGGCAGTCAGCCGCAGTGAGTTTTAATGTAGGTTTTGATGTTCACATTGTCACATTGTACACGGAGTCATATCTTGGGGACTGATGCAGGTCACTGTCCATGTCAGAGTGTGCAGCCTGTAGCTTATTCTGCTCTGCAGCAGTCTGGATGACGCTCCCGGAGGTCCATTTTTCATATAAAAATGTGGAACTGATATAAACAGACCCGCTCACAAAAAACCTTTTGAACTAATAACTTAAATATGCAGACTTCCTTTAAAAAAAGGAAGTGCAATGCATAGCATTATATTTATTAAAACAACTGTTTTTCACCCCACCCCCCCAACCCGAAACTCAAGGACATTTTTTTTTTTAGTACTGCAAACGTTTCCTGACATCTACAAAGCGCAAGTGACCATCTTTAGAAAAAAAATGAAACAAGCAACAAAAAAAAAAAAAGAAAAAAGCAACATCAATATCCTTTTTTTTTTTTAAAGCATTTTCAATAAAAACCAAACTCATTTTAAATGCATGTGTTATACATTCTTTTTCCAGCAAAATGCACTTTGGTCATCATCACACTGACTGTCCCACGCAAACAATACAAAAACAAAAAAAAAAAACAAACCAAAAAAGGCTCTTATCCAGAATAACACGTTTTGACATTGAAACATGTAACATTTTGTTTGTTTTAAAGTGCATGTTTTCAGGCATGCCTAACTGGAGTGGCGAACATCCCATAATATAATAAATACATAACTTCTAGGACTAGCAAAATACCTTCAGTCTCGGTAGCACTATCAGTTATTGCTCGAAATACAGTTTGACCATGGAAAAGGTATGCTCCAACAAAGCCACATTAACACAAAGCCCAAGAGAGAGAGTGTGATTGACAGACAGAGAGAGACACAGAGTACACAAAGAGACAACAAAGAGAAACCTGGCCGGTTTCTTATTGCCAGTATCCATGCCAACAGCAACACACAGGGTGATTGGAAGTTCGTCGTAACTCCTTTCCCTCCAAACATCAGTTCGGCCGAGGTTGGTGATACACCAGTATATACGAGGTGTCTGATCGAATACAAGGAGGCGCAAGTATTTCTCCCGTCCTATCTCGACCCCCAAACAGCTGCCATTTTGCTGAATTTGTGTGTATGCCAACAGTGTCTGGTGTTTAGATTCTGAACTTTGGTGTGCCAACGTCATGACAATAGATGGTATCCAACCTACAGTATACCAGTTTGTGACAGGTACGTCACCTAAAAGATTAAAAACACAGCATGTGATGACAAACTCTGTGTGCGCTGTTTTCTCACAAATGGTGAGCACGTTACGTTCTGAAAACCACAACGTCCTGTAGTGTTCCCAGTGAACTGACTACATCTACGCTAATACAAGTGAATCTTTGAAGAGTCACATTATTTACAGTGCATACAAGCGTATGCACACGCATACGCACGCACGCACGCACAAAAGTGCCGTAACTCTTCGCTTTAATTTCCCCCTCCCACCCCAGTTTATCGTTTCCACTTGGATGTCTCTGCCATTTTGATCACACCTTTTTGAGAACACATACCTGTAGCTAAAAATAATACTTTCAATTAAGACAATGTCACTAAAACAAAGGCAAAAAAACCTAAAACACTGAAAGGGTAAAATAAATATCTGAATTGCACAAGTACGTGAAATGTAAGCACTTCGATATGTCTGGGAAGAGGGACCCAGTCCATCGTCAGAGAGTCTTTAGTCAGTTGCACAGCGCCCCCTCTCTGCTTGGAGTGTGTATGTCATCACTTGGCGAGGGCCTGTTATATTTACATAGCTTCCTGTCACGATTTTATCTTCCAGAGCTGTGAATGGAAAAGCACAACCTGTATCTTTCAGAGTGTATACACAACATGTGATAAAACACGCATGATTACGGCTACAGATTTAAATGTTACAAAAGTTGTAGTCTATGCACAGACTAGCCACTATAGAGTGAGCTTTTTACAGAGGAATTGGGGGCAGTAAAAAAACTGACTATATATAAAAAATATATAAAATATAGATGTCTTATAATACACTAAACCTTTACCTCTAATTTAAGTAAGAGTATGGCAGTATGGTCATACACAACTGTTATTCACTCTAACATGGACTGCTCAACTAAAAAACCATATTTCACCTTTGATATCTTGTTGAACAAACTGGTGTGACTTAACTTTTCTTCAGTTATCTTTACAACTCAGTTCAGGTATGTAAAACCATAATAATATTATGCAAAAAAACATATTGATAATAATTTGTCGAGTTTTTATGGTGTGCCAGTTGGAGGGCCAATTGAACTGAGAAATACACAGCGAAATTCCCAGAATTTGCCCCAGGTGAGTTCTGGGTAATGACTCTGCTCGGGTGTAAGGTGCAGAAACGCAGGTCGAGCGGGTGACCCTCAGACTTACCTTTAGATTGAACCCCAGCAGATCGCTGATGACCCCCGACACGGCGGACAGGATGACCACCTGCGTGATGTTGTAGAGGAGGGGATTCATGGTCAGGCCGTACAGTCTGAAGGGGGTGTCCAGCTCCTGGGAGGGGAACAGAGAATTTCTGCATTGAATTCAACTCTTTATTATTATTATTATTATTATTATTATTATTATTATTATGAATAGTATTTGTGGTAGCAGTAGTTGAGAGAAAGGGTGATGGAAATAAAGAGTGGTAAGGTTGATGCCAATCAGTAGATTACCCTCAAACACATATACACTGGGGCCAATCAAAGGGCCAAACAGGACCCAGAACCCCCATGGCTGTAGAAACATGACTCTAGCTGGATTCAAACTGGCACACACCCTACACTCTCAGCAGTGGGTTAGATTAGGCACAATTCTGTATTATCATTCACTATCAATCAGTCTTTATTATCAACAGTGGTACATATTTCTCTATGCAACCTTTACTAGGAAAACCCAACTGAGATAAGCACAATAAAAATGTACTGTTTCAACAATTTAACATTAAAATACATCAGAAAAGAGAGCCCAGGTGCGGTGTTGTACTGCTCTATGCTATGAGTAGTGTGGAGGTTAGCTCAAACAGTACAGTCTACTGTGCAATACAGAGCTATCAGTGTGGAGGTTAGCTTTAGCTCCTGTACTGTTACCTTCAGCAGTTTGGTGGCCAGCTTCAGCACGTTGTTCACCAGCGTCAGCTCCTCCTTCTTATTTGGTTTCTTCTCCATCTTTAAGTACAGATTTATCTACAGAAAATGATGAATGAAAAAAGGTGAAGCTGTTAGGCTGGCTGAGCTAGACTATCGTTATTACAACGGATGGTGTAGTTGGTTCTGTTGACCCAGAGAGGGCACAGAAACATCAGCTAGTTGGAAGCGTTGCATGTACATCCTCACAGTGAAGCACCAAGAACAATCTCAGTGTGAGGTTTTAACTTGTATTTCATTTTATAAAAATCTATTGTGGTGTAATTTGTAATACCCAGCAAATCCGCGCAGAATAATACAATTCCATATACAGAAAAGAAACCACTCTATGTCCACATGAATATCTTCATAACAAGGAAAATGCAAAAAATACATGAATGAATGATGAGATGCATTTGAAAAAGAAGAAAAAATGATTAATAATACGTCAAATCAGCCTTTGATGCTCACTACAAAATACCCTCTAACAAGGACTTGGTCCCATCTCCTGTCAAATCCATCACTTTGCAGTCACTATTTGCATATTAAAATGGATTTTTTAAATTGCAGGTTAGAGCACTTTCTCCACCAGGGGGCAGTGTTCAACTGGAGTACAATTATTCTGTTCAACAAGGCAGGAATTGTGACTTTTCATGCAAGTCAATGAACCACAGATAAACTTATGCACACAGGTGCTCAGAGAAAACACAGACTGTTACATCAGCTCACCACAAGTGTAAAACAGGGGAAAACATGAGACAGCAGGGCAGAAGTCAGAAGCTACTAAGAGCCCTTTAAATTTTAGGACAGGCTCCCATCATGCAGTGTTTCGGTATTAGAGGGATTTTAGTGGAATAACACCATAATTCAGCCTCCGCACAGTGGGCTGTAGGGAACAGGCACCTGGTCTGTGGGCTGCTCTAACAGAGAGGATGCTGGGAAGGGTGCCCAGTTCCTGCATGATCACCTGTTAGTTGGACAGTTCCTGCATGATCACCTGGTTACCTGGTGGACCTGCCCTGTCAGTAAGTGTTGTCAGTTATGTGGTTTACATGCCCGGTCAGTAATGTGGTTTACCTGCCCTGTCAGTAAATGTGTCAGAAACCTGGTCTGATAGGGCTGTCAGGGGTTTACTGTTTCACTCACCTGCCCTGTCAGTGGGGTTTTTACCTGTACCTCTGTCGGTAATGTGGTTTACCTGCCCTGTCGGTTTACCTGCCCTGTCAGTAATGTGGTTTACCTGCCCTGTCAGTAATGTGGTTTACCTGCTCTGTCACCTGCCCTGTTATGTACCTGGTCTTACAGTTTATGTCCCGGTCAGTGATGGGGTTATGTAATGGTTTACCTGCCCTGTCAGAAATGGGGTTTATCTGCCCTGTCAGTAATGGGGTTTACCTGCCCTGTCAGAAATGGGGTTACCTGCCCTGTCAGTAATGTGGTTTACCTGCCCTGTTAGTAATAGGTGTACCTGGTCTGTCGGTAATGTGGTTTACCTGCTCTGTCAGTAGAATGGAGGTGTTGCTGTACTTCTTGCTGGTCTCGGAGCCCAGGGTGACGAAGCGTAGCAGGAAGAGCGACAGGGACGTGCACCAGATCACCAGCTCCCAGTTGTAGTGGCAGTCCAGGAAGGTCTCATGGACGTGGAGCAGCTGGGTGTGAGGAGGCGGGGGGCGGGGTGAGAACAGAAAATAAGGCTCCACTCCTTCATTTCACCCAGCTACACACTGGGGCTAAGCTAACGAAGAGATACGCTAGCAACAAAATAACTAAAAAATGGCGACGATGACATAATTTTCCACACCTTCACAGAACAGGTCACATCTAAGGTTTCAGACAGGTGACCATTTCCCTGTTCACTACGCTCTCAATGGTTAATGCGTGGGGGCCAGGGACAGCAGGGCGAGTGTGTTTAGGTGTGTGTTGGGCAAGGTGGAGGAGGAGCTTGAGTTACGAGCTCTCTGTGGTTTAGCGGCCACAGGACGCAGCTGCAGGAGAGCCATCATCGGCCCACAGAAGATAAAAATACACAGAGGTGACCGCGGTGATCCCACGGGTCAGCCTGACACTCCACCTCCACACAATAGAAGAGAGAGAGACATGGGAGGGAGAGGGAGGGGGAGAGAGGGATGAAGTGAGAGATGGAGAGAGAGAGAGAGAGAGAGAGAGAGAGAGAGAATGTGAGACAGAGAGAAAGAGACAGACAAAACGTGGGTGAGGAAGTACAGAGAAAGACAAACAAAAGAGGGAGCATGGAGAGTGTGCAGGTGTGTGAGAGACAGAAGGATGGACAGTGTGTGTGTGTGTGTGTGTGTGTGAGTGTGTGTGAGAGCGTGTGTGTGTGTGTGTGTGTGTGGGAGGTCAGTGGCTCACCTGGGCGCAGCAGATGACGATCACTGAGAGGGTGAGCAGGAAGGCAGAGGACACGATCACATCCACAGAGCGCTGAGGACCCCGTCTCTGTGTGTCCCAAACACGCACACACGCACATACACATGCAAAGACAAACACACACACACACGCAAAGACGAGAGAGAGGACAAACAGCCTTTGATTAGCAGACAACCTCAGCAGTTCCATCTTCAGAAAATTACCATGTAAAACTACACAGTCTTGGAGTCAATGCACCTTTATGTCAACACTTCCTAAAATGAAGCATTGGTGCTAAAGACACAGCATGGTGAGGAGGTCTAAATGAAGCCCTAATGAGAGGAGGAACTAGCACCGAGAAGCACCCAGATTTACCTTCAGGTACGAGCGCAGGGAAAGCCACATCTTAATATTCTGCACTTTCTTCAGGCGGAAGTGAGGGACCTCCGACTTCCGGGCCCTTCTGGCGGAAGTGAGGTGGCCGAAGAGCTTGGCGAAGAGCAGCCTCTGTGTGAGAGGATGATCACATGATCATTTCAGCGCTTGGGCAACCAATCAGCTACATGCATGCACTTCAGTTTAAACAATCAATTGCAACTAATAATACAAATAATATATGCAATTACTAACTAAAAAGGGGGTGCATAATATTACATAATAGGTACATCTTTGGATATAATGAGTGTTGGTCTTTAGTTTAGGCTTCATTTCAGAAGTGAAAAGCAGAGAGCCAGACACATATAATGTACATGCATGGTTAATGACCATGGCCCCACATAAATATGTATTTATAAAACATGGACTGTATAATAAAATGTAAATCTCAGTTCAGTCATGGCTTTATTGTATTTGTAAATTGACTTTCCTACCGCAGTGGAAGCCCACAGTGTCTGCTGGTTCTCAGAGTTACACAGTACTTAATTGATCGACGACAGCAGTAGATTATTTAGTCAACTCATAATGTGGTTTCGAGGGTCTGACCTGGTTTCTGGGTGAAGGCAAATACCAGCTGAAAACCAGTAAAAGCCAGACACCGCAGCCCTCCGAGACTAAGGCAGGCCACCCCTGGCCTACAAATTAAACTTAAGAGGACCGGTTGGGACTGGTCGGGACTGGACAGGAAGCTGACCTGCTTGTACGTCCTCTCCGCCACACTCAGCAGGAAGAAGAAGAGCCAGATCAGGCAGACGCGCACCACGAAGCTGATGGTCACCATGGTGATCACCATGACGTCGGAGCTGGAGCCGAAGGCGATGGAGATGAGCTCGCGGCCCGACAGGGTGGTCAGCTGCTCCAGGTCTTTGTACTGGGACAGTCTATAGGCGAAGGGCGTGAGGCCCAGCACCACGGACACCAGGTTCCCAAAAATCTGGTACCCGATCCCTGGGGTGTACAGATTCACCTGTGCACAACAAAACAAACACCTATTGGTTAAAAAACAGAGATATTTCAATCTAAAACAGCTAACCAGAAAATGAAAAGTGAGTATCTACTTATCAGTTAGACAAATTGACAAATATGGTTGACAGTTAAAAAAAAAAATCACAGCTGTTTAAATTTCAAAGAGCAAACTGGTTTGCTTTTACAATAAATCAAAGCATTTTCAGAGAATGTTCATTCTGAAAGCAGCGCAGAACCCCACCAAGCACAGCTGGCAGCTTCTGAGCAGTCCTGAAAGCCTTTTCATCGATGGCCAGCAGCAGCTGCACAAATGGCACAACACTGCCCCCTTCTGCCACAAACACCAGCAGGGACTGGGACACACCTCTTTGTTTGATGTCTTCTTGTGTGTGTGTGTGTGTGTGCGTGTGTGCATGCGTGTGTGTGGAGTGCCAATGCAGTTACCATGGTGAGGGTAGCTCACCCTGTTCATGATCATGCCGCTGATCTCCAGCACGGACATGTCGGCCTTCTTGCACTCGTTGCCCTCCCAGACGATGGCGCTGACCCTCTCCAGGCCCGGGTTCGAGCTGTGCAGCCATGGGACATGGCCCTGGAGTCGGAGGGGGAGAGGCCCAAACATGGTCAGTATAGGCCATGCATATGTCTTTGCTGCTCATATAATTCAAATGGATGCACTTACCTTCCCTCAAGGGCAACCAGAAATAAACATTAAGCAATGCTGACTTGATTTTTTGACTGTGGTGGTATAAATGAGCTACCATGTGCTACCAGTAACTCAATGAATTAGCTAATATCTCGATTCACTTAAAATCACTTTTTCTTCCTACAGTAATTGCACTTCAATGAGTGTCACAACAATGAGTGTCACCAGGTGTAACTCACAGGATCACTAACACTGTAACCTACCACAGGTCAGTATGAAATCACAGCACATGGCAGTAGCAGTAACAGCACCCCCCCCATCCCCTCCCTCACTTGATGGAAGGGGTCGTCCCTGTACTCCTTCTTGGGGGCGGGGCAGACGGCGTTGCTCTCGCCCTCGGTCTCGCTGGTGCAGGAGGACCGGCACTCTGCACAGTGCAGGAAGTCCTCCCACAGCACGTCCTCGGTCTCGGACTCGTGCCGCGTGCTCTCAGAGTCCTGCCGCAGACTGGAGCAGCGTGAGCTGCAGCTGGTGCCCGACTTGGGCGTCTCCTGCAGGGGGCGGCAGAGAGCAGTGACGGATCGGCAGCACACCCCAAAAGTGTAGTATTTAAGAGATTTTTTGGGGAGTAGGGACTGAGGGTGGGTCTTAGTGACCTATCTCAGTGGTGCAGTGTTTTGGAAGTAGGTTTCTGCCCTATATCAAAGCTTTGTAGTGTTTTAGGAGTTGGTTGTGGGGGGGGGGGGATGGCAGTTTCAGCCCTATACCAGAGCAGTGTGATGAGCAGGGTGTGGGAGGCTCTGAGAGGTGTGTAGTATTTTGGGTTGGGTGTGGAGGGGAGGGGAGGGTGACGGTGCCTTACCTCGGCAGTGTAGTGTTTCTTGTAGTGATGCGGCTTCCTGTTGCGCAGCGTGCAGTCGCTGTTCATGCGCTCAACGCCGCGCCTCAGCACGCTGTAGGAGGCCTCGGGGTCCTCCTCGCTGGACGCCTCGTCGGACATGTTCTCCACGCTGCGGGGACTCGGAGGCTCCTATCCGTGAACACGAGGGAGCGCAAAACATCAGCCTTTCCATCTCACAGAGACCAGAGACAGCCAGCCCATGTCAGCCTGGTGTCATTACAGGACCACAAATGAATGCTCTGCTGTAGGGACTGATGTTCTTTGCTGTACTTTGACCCTTGAGCCTCTGTATTTATTTTTACATTACTCAGGTTTCACAGGAGACTCTCTTAATTCAGGGAAATATGATATTTCCTTCATTTTTTTGGACAATTTTTCCACCGACACCTAGTGAATATTTAATGAGGAAAATCAGGTTACAATACCTCGTTCAATGGTTTCATCAGCAGTAAAACATCAAATCCTTTACTTTTTGAAATCCTTCATACCAAATCAATCACACTGCTCTGGAAATCATTATGAAAAGGGACTGAATAACTTTTCGCATTATCGAACATTCCTCTCTCTGCATGCTGATTGTGATGTCATCAACCTGCGCCAGGAGCAGGGAGAGGCTGTGTAGTTCTGTGGGAAACCTATCCGAGTGATTCAAAATAGGTGCAGCAGCACACAGAGGGGCACCGTGTGACCCACCTTGCCCATGGGGGGCAGCAGCAGGTTATTCTGGGGCACAGCGGACCCCCAGCAGGTCTCCTCAGAGCGCAGCAGGTCACACAGCGGCTCGTGGAGCTGCAGCCCCTCCTCACTGCTCTTGCTGGTCACCCGACCGTCCAGGGACACGTAACCGTTGTCCGTCTCCGTCGACTTGTCGATGGACATCTTGGACTTCTTGGACCTGAGGGGGGGTTGGGGGTGACGGACATACAGACAGGAGCTTCAATCCCTTCCGTACTCACGCACGCTGAAAGCAGCCGGTCTCAGGCGACTGCATTCCCTCCCTTGTTTCAAAAACACTGCGCTAACACTGAACTTTAAAAGGAGCAGCTCTGGGGTAGATCCATGTAAATCTGTCACGGATATCGCGCCCATCAGTCGCACAGGAAAACACGTTAGTCAAGGAATTACTGGCATCAAGCTGTAATAAGCAGCTACAGCATGTATGGTAAGGTGTGATTCTGACTGCCAGTGGAAATAAAAGCACAGATCCCAAGTAGCAATGGGACCCTGAGTTCTACAGCCAATCAGCAAGACAGGCCTGTAGAGCAAACTCTAAAAGCCAAGCACTGTTTCCTAATCGCCCAACAATCACTGCAAGAGCATTCGATAAATCTCTCTCATTGTCTTTTTTTTGATTTCAAAGGAGCTTTGGAGCAAGAGAGCAGGTGACAGATTCTCTTTCACTCACTCTCATATCCATTAACTCCTATCTCAGTCGCTCAGTTGGGAAATGTTACATTGCATTAGTATTTTGCGTAAGTAATGTATATGCAAGAGCGGTCTAACGATAAATCAGTGTTGGGAAGAAGGAAGAGTAAGCGATAAACAACGCACATGGCAGGAGTTAGAGTGGCTGTTATTATTTTTATCCTAACGGCTCGACAGAAAAACATAAAACCAGCCAGCACTGAAAGAGTATTTCAGCAGTGTTCAGAAAAGAAAAAAATAAATAAATAAATAAAAATCGAGGCTTGCCTGCTCCAGTACGTTCAAAAGACGAATAGGAAAAGCTAAGTGAAAAGACAACAGAGATAAAGGAAGAAGTTTCCCTGCTTGGCAGTTATAAGCAGAGCACCCCTCAGAGTTGTCCTAATTTAATTCGGGAGTGTGTCAGAAAACCGAATCTTTCAAGGTGATCAAAGATCCTATGCAAAGCCTGTGCTTCTTCCCTCCCATTTGTAGTTATCACAGTTCATATTTCAAGTTGAGCGCACAGTACTTCCCTCGCGCTTCTGCCATTATAATGAATCTGCCGAGGCACCGGCAGGACTTAAATCAGAACCTGGTCCCCACTAGTAATGAAAAGTGAGTAACTTGACACAGCTTGGTCCCCAACCACAGACGGTAATTAGCAGGTGAGTCAATACGGTGGCCGAATAAGCTTCAAAACATCTCTCTGCCCAGCCAGCACAATTCAATTACGTGGGGCATTTGTGGTGGCTGGTGGCTTAAGTCCAGCCTAGGTCCACCTCTCACCACATGCAAATTAGATTGAAATTCTCCACAAAAAAAATAAATGTGATTTAATTCAGCCGCTCTGATTTAATCTTAGGCCTGTGGAGGCTGACCAAGCCAAACTGTTTAACTGTCCGTTTAAGCCTGACGGCAGTGGAGTAACATTCGATTGAGGGAGAAAAGGCCACCATAGAGACCAAAAAGCTGCTTTATTTATTTATTTTTTTGGCATTTTTGCATATCCCACCATGATTTCCCACAGAGTCGATCAGAGTGTTGCTCCACCTTACACAGTTGAAAATTAACCAGTTGTGGAAAAGAAAGTTGCAATATCCCTTTCCCCCTCCACTGAGTCTCTAAAAACATTTTTGGAAGTTTTTAGCAACACGGCACCACTACAAGGCAGTGAGTACATTCACAGCTTTGATACTGAAAGCCAGTGTGCACTCGACCGTTTTGAGATCAGAAATTATGAGACATACCACTCTCCAAATTATTCAAATCAATCAAGCAACAGCACACAGGTAATAGCTGAGCATTAGTGAGTTGGTTAATTGATTAGCCCGTTTCATTTTCACAAACAGGAAGGGATATTGCAGCTTACAGACAACATGAAACGAGAAAATAAATACACACCCTGGTTTAAAGATATCATGCCAGAGCTCTCTGACGAAAGCAGCAAGGCTGTGAGTGGCTGCAGACCCGGAGCTGTGCAGCGCCCCCTCCTGTGTGTTATCTGTAGTGCTAGAGCCATCTCCTTCCCTATGCACCTCCAAGTGAGCTGCCCTCCTTAACTTCCTTTAGCGAGAAAGATTAACAGTTGCAGATTGCTTAGAGAGAAAGGTCCAAACAGAATCATATGGCCTAACAAAAAAAAAAAGAAAACTTTTTTCATTATTATTTACTTTCATTAAATGTTTTGTTTTAGTGCCATTAATAATGAAAAAAGTCTATTCAATAGCAGCAGTCTGTAACACAAGATGTGGTCAGAAATGCGTTCATTTAAACAAGTGTCTTAGCTATCATATGAGAGATGGGGTTTTCATTCTTATTTTTTACGATTATTTCACCTACGCTGTTCCTTTTATATCTGCTATTTGTCACCATTGACACTTAATTGTGGTAACCCTATTAAGCCTTCTTCACATGTTCAATTTTATTTTTTCCCTTTGAAATAATATTGCCTTTTGTGTTGTGATAATCTTATACAAATCAGGGAAATCTCTTTTTTTCCTCAAGTGGATGTCAGACGCAGTAACATTCTGCCACTGCAGATGACAAACTGCAAAACACAAACGATTTTCACACACGGTTAAATACGCGAGTTACGCGGCTCACTCATAACTGCCTCAGGCCCATTAAAATAAATGACCCTTCAAGGTAAAGGAGAGCTACAGTCAAACGCAGATCAAAGTCTGCAGGGGTTATTTTTGGGTCTTGTGAAAAGGAAACAGGAAGCAGTATTTCTGTTTTATTTCTGACCATATCTCATGATATCAACCTTCTGCTTTTTTGATAAGAAAACAAAAAAAAGAAGTAGTATGAAAAGTACAGTGCCAATGACTCTCGGTTCCATCAGAACGATAAGCTGAAGAGAACCGGCAAATGAAACTCAATGCATTCTACAGTACTTCTGTTCTCAATTAGCCAGCACTGAAGCGGGGCAGTTAACATCGGCTTGGCATGTGCCTTCAGTAAATTTGGTAAAAGCCCTTTTTTTAATTTATTACCAGGTCAGTGTGTATGGGGCCAATTTTCTTACAGATGTCAGAAAATTGTACATGGAGATATGAGCTACTTAGTCGTATTGCGCATGGCTCCTTAGCGCCTTGCACAATGGTGTCTTACACACTTTACAAAATCACAGACATTCCACAACTACAGGCTATGGGGGGGTATGTACAGAACATGGTAATGTGCAGACAAACGTGCGTCACATGACAGGAGATGAGCCAATGAGAACTCTGGCTTGGAAATGCCCACGGCACTGAAATTCCCCCATTCTGCAAGGACAAATGTAGAAGGGAACAAACAAAAAACGTCCTCAAAGGGAGGAGTATCACATGACCCGCACGTGACACCAGACTGCCTGCACATTAAGATTAAGCACCCTAAGATTTCACAGCTATCCCAATATGAGAACAAGAATGCACCAGAAAGGAGGAACTGATAATGCGAGCTTCGCCCCCCTCTCCCTCCATCCCCCCGCCCCACCCCGAACCCTGACCCCTCCTCTCCCACCTTCTCCTCTTGCCCCCGCTGGCGGGGGCCGGTTTGGGGGTGCGGGTGGAGACGATCTGGCAGTGCACGGTCCCCAGAAGCAGCATGAGCCATATGGCCCCGAACACCTCCGTGACAGGGATACCGCCGGTCTGCGGCACGGTGAAATACAACACCGCCGCCGCCACTGTAAGACAAGAAGCGGAGTGGAAAGAGTGAGCGCGTTGCCTCGGAAACTTCCTGCCACGGGGGCGGGGGTGGGGGGCACTCATGTTATAGCCGTCCACCACCTCCATGGTTTATTCATGGTGTTTGCAGGTAACTGTTAAAGAAACAAGAATGGGGGGTGGCAAGAGGGGATTAAGGATTGTTGTAATGGAGAGGGTGACTATGGGTTTGCCTTCCACTCCTGAAGACTGAACCATAGCTGATGGGACACTGTCAGTGCTGTATGAGAACTGGGGCAGCTTCAGTGCTAAAGTGGGGGAGAACAGGGCCTCTATGAAGGGACCTTGTTTGGTGATTGGGTGTAGAATGTGACACGGGAACTGTGGATGGGTTACAACTCTCTTTATGTATGTCACTGTTTTTATCTACTGCTTTTATCTAAAGGGAAGCCGGTCCTCATTCCTGCAGACAGGAACGGGGGCAGAGAGTGTCTGGAGAACTCACACCTATCGCTGACCTCCACCCTAGCAACGCACGGAAAACAAAACAACCAATTTTCTCCACTCTCCTCCTCATGAGGTGTGTCCCAAGCAACTGGGGCCACAACCTTTCCACAACCTGTAAACAGCAGGTTAAAATGGCAACCGAGGAAGTGGTGATGGGCGGTAGCGACAGGCCAAAGGGCGAAGCGAGGTTGATGTTTGCTCTCACTGCAACCGTTGTGCATTGGCCATAAATACTTGAAGGGAGATATGATGCAACTCGGTGGCTTATGAAGGAAACCATTCAAAATTCTTTCATTCCAGAAAAACGAAAACATTTACCAAAAATTTTCCACAGCAGTCACTAAGAGATACGTTTCTGAGAGGCCCTGCCTACTCTGGGTGCGGTTCCACCAAGCCAAATAATGAATAGAATTGTATGTGGTGAAATGGCAAGACTTAGGGGAATGTGTGTGCAGTCCATTTTCTATGGTACTGGGAATGGCTAAGGGCCTCCGCCCATGGGCTGGTGGCAGCTCACCTTGGAGGAGATAGAGGAAGAGGAGTAGGAGGAAGATGGCTCTGGAGGTGACCTGGATCCACCATCTGAAGAAGAAGGGGAAGAAGACCACCCTCACGATGCCCTTCCGGGTCAAGGAGGTCCAGGGGCTCTCAGGCTTGGCCTTCGCAAACGCTGAACCTGCAGAAAGACATCGTGGGGTGGGGTGGGGTGGGGGAGGGGGTGGGGTGGGAGGTGTCAGTCTGGATTCTTGATTAGAGAGAAACCCTGGTGAGATGGGCTTTATTTTGTAAAGGCAGCCAAAATGAGCAGATGCGGTAACAGTTCTGTTACGTAAGAGAGACGTTTGTGTAATCTGCTCAACTACCCCCCATCTTCCACCCCCTTCCCCCACCAACAAATCCCCCCCAACCCCCGTGTATTCTGAGTGACAGGACTCTTGTCTGCCCTTTTCGTTTGAATTTCACTTCCAGCCCGTGGCAGGGAGACAGCACTCTGTGCATGAAATAGCAATGAGGACAAGCAGACTGGAACAGTTTGGGGCCCTCAATTATTTAAAGTGCCCCAAAAGGGTGAGAGTGACATGGGCTGGCAGATGAACGTGACTGCAACCAGGAGCACAGCCCACCGCAGGGATGAGGGCAAAGAGAGGGGGCGCTGTTTGACGAAAGGGGTGGGGGGGGACCCAGACGAATAAAACACAGAGCCGAGCTTTAGGTGACCAAATAATTCCTGTTAGTCATTATTTATGAATAGAGCCCATTTTCCATTTTTTAAGGCAGCAGTGACTCACACACAAAAACGCACAAACATACACATACACACACCCACACACACACACAAAACAGACAGACTCGGGAACAGTCAGAACGATTCATAACATCTCAGCCCCAAAATATCTCCCCAGCCACCACTAATGGCTCTTACAACCTTGACAGACCTCCACCCCCCCCCCCCCGCGTTACTGAAGCCTCACAAGGAGAAGACAGATGATCCACACAGCATATTAAGAACTCGAGCCTATTTAAGTTTACGGTCGAATTAGTAAGACACCGGTGGTATTTCCTTAACTGCCAGTGTTTCCATTTCTCACGCTTTGTGAGCTTTCGGCCAGCCACTGGTGGCACAGGCACTCTGCGCGTTAATGTAATGGTGTAGACTGTAGAGACCGAAGCAGCTTAGCAGATTCCATTGTTCGACGCGCAGCCCGGCCTGGAATAGAGCCGGTGTAATAGAGCTATCACGTTTCCCGTAAACACGACCTGCCTGACTTGAGCGACAGGCATCGGGGATTGCGTCTAAACACGGCATCAGATGCCATCTTTCTGTTTCGCACAGCTGCCTCCCCCACCCTTCCTCCTCCTCCTCCTCCTTCATCTTCCTCACCTCTCACAAGGTCCACGTCGATGAGGTCTGGCTTCACATGACCGGTCTTCTTTGGCTTGTTCCTCAGGCCCTGGTGGGTGGGGGAGGGGGAGAGAGAGCACAGGTGTTAGATCGAGGGCCGGAGAAACACGCGGCCGCTGAGCTGCCGCCACCACCGTCACGCAGGGTCTGTTAAAACACAGGTAGTCCTGGGAAGCAACTAGCGGGGTGGAGACCCCCATGCGTGTTAGCATCACTCTGTGTCACCCACACAGTCAATGGGACCACACCAGGACCAAGGAGCCAGCGCAGCACGGTCAGGAAGCACCAGTGAGCCTCTAGTACAGCCTTCTCCTCTTCTGCTTTTGTAGCACAACATCTCATACACCTTGTCAAACTTTTTCTTGTTACCTATCACGGTGTCTGCAAGTGAACACTACAATGAAACTGAGATAAGAATACAAATATTTTCTGAGAGAAACATTCTGGAAATAACAATCACAAATTACGTAAAGTGTTATGGTTCTGACTGATTCATGTACCAAAGGGCAAGCTATGCTGCCGAAACTTGGCTCCGTGTAGCACAACAATGAACCACAGAGGAAGGGAGAAATTCTACATTCACAAATATCACCTACAATATTTGTACATCTAATGCGAAATACATTGAGCTTCACAGAAATGCAATGGTGACATATGTGGCCTCTTGGAATAACAAACGTTTTCATTTTGTTGAAAACTCTCCTATTCTGGTCCAAAGTGCTGCCAGTCTTTCATTAGTGGCAGATCACTTCGCCACTAGGTGAGGCAAGACCAAAGGACATTTTTTTCAACCCATCTAAAACTTCAGAGAGATTCATTAAGTGGCCGAAAACCTCCAATCCGTGGCTGTCTTTAATGTGAGCACGTACGACGTTCTACCTCGGCTTATGAAGAACGAATGAACGTACTTCTTGGACTTCTTGTGTAACAGATTTCTATTTCAGGGGACAATTCTGGCTGTTCAGGATGAGGTATCCCTGCTACAGCACTCAAAGAAAAGGGCTGTCAAACAAGGCCGGACGGACTGGCGATTCTGCCACCCAAACAGGGCACAGCAGCATGCCTCAGACATGGCAGCTGCACCCCAGCCAAGTACCGGCTTTGAGGTCATCCAGCTGGCCTCTTATCTGCATGGGATGGTTGAGAGCCTATCAAGGGCCGTTCGTTTGTCATGGCGCTCTGCCTCTCGAGTGAGCAGCGAGATAAGGCATCCCGATCGATAACGCTTCCTTTTCCTTCTGTTACACAAATCGATGGACTAGTGCCGCTTAAATGGTCAGAAATGCAAAAGAATTAGAGAGGGGCTGCAGACGGATCGTCTCCGACGTCACGAGGAGCGCTGGTGACAGAGAAGACGAAACCAGACGGCAATTACGTCTCTGAGAGAGTGCAGTAGCTGAGTGACACTAAAATATAAATGACCAGGATGGTAACAGCAGGCGTCTTGACCTGCATACACACTGAATAAGCCGACTCTGTTTGGTTTAGTGCTGACAAAACCGGCAGCCGCTAACGTCGGCTGCGCAGAGCCATTTGGACTGCTCTGTTATTACAGAGAGGCACTATTCATGTGTCCACGCACCACTTCCTGTCACATCCTGTTGGATAACTAGGTCAGGCACGCTCAGAGCAGTTTTTGAACCCTCTCGCAAGGATGTGTTTCCATTTATTACAACCCAAAAAAAAAAAAAAACCTTTGCTTAAATATACTTTTACGCTTAAATATAACAGACCAAAATAATGGCGTGAGATCAAAATACCTAAAAATACATTCATTCAAACATTTAGAAACATTTATTTCTGCACTGCTCTTTACAACCACCAGGGGGTACTGCATCCTGCCCTCTGGCCAATCACACCACCGCACCTGCGTAAATGGTTGATTAATTGGCTGTAAAATTTCAGCAGAAACATCTCCACTGAGGTTTGGCCTCTCGTGTGACTCAAACGGGCCCTGCCTTCATCGCCTCTCAGCTATGGGACTCACCAACCATGGCAGAACTCTGTACGGCAGAACTCTGTTTTCAGATGAGCGTAACGATGCAAGAAACTGGCAACTCAACAAGTGCCGCTGACTGATATCTACTGCTAGATGACGTATGGGGCAGACATTTAGACATCTAGACTTTCCTGCTTGCTATTACATTGACCACCAGCTTACTTCATCAAACTAAACTTATTCTTCTGGGGAGAACTTAATATAATTATGCATAATACATAGACCGACATAAAAGCACATGTTTCTGTAGCTTCTCTTGATCTCACTTTATGTTACAATTGAGTAGAACCACTGCAGCTTATCTTGCTACTTAGAAACTGCTTCAGACACACACCGCCCCTCTGTCCCACTGTGAACTTCATCAAACGAAGACAAAAAAAAAAAAAAAAATTCCTTAATAGCGACTCTCAGTCCTCAGGCCGTTAGCAGCCTTAGAGGACTCTTCTGTTAGTCCATCGCACTTGACTGAACCCACTCTCTGAGAGCGTTGTATTTTTACTGCTCACGTTGCCACTCTCATGCACAGAAATAAAATGAAAGACGTGCTGTTCCATTCCAGAAAGCCCGACAATCACTTAGCGTTCTGCCGTCCATTCAATGGGCCGAAAGATGTCCAGCGCTGCTCTTACTGACCCATGCTAATAAAAGGGAACCGCTGTTTTACACCCCACCCCCCACGCCGCAGTGGAAATCATTTATACAAAGCATTTCATTGTTGGAGAGCCTTTTAACCCTTACCTAACACAGTGTACTGCTCAATCAAAGCTTTCAATAAAGTTCGCAATCACTAAAAGCAGCCATTGAGACATGGCCACCGCCAGGGCCATCAAAGATCCAACGAAAATCCAAAACAAGTTCCAAACAAGTTCAAGCTCCTTTTAATCTTTACTGACCATGCGGTTCACTGCTTCATATTCACAGCAATATAAACATCAAGACCAATCAATGCTATGATGTAAAAATGCAAAGCAATATAGGGGTGAGGAGACACTACCATACAGCAGGGACGTTAAATAACGACATTTCGTCAAACTCCAATAATGAATTCATTGTTTACTTTATATGCACAATATTCATATCTGCACCACTCATCATAATCATACATTTCATCGAAGAGCACACAAAGGTTTTTAAGTAGTGGTTATCACTGGAAAATGGCCAGCAGGGACCAATGACCCCTGTTCTTAGTCCTATCATGTCTTTTAATCTCTAACCCAACTACTTCCGGGTGACCCCAGTGTGGTAATATTGGCGGAGCTACTCAAGCATGTTCTCTCTTGACACTCAAACAGAGCCGAGAGGCATTTGGAATAAATAAACAAGTCATCGCTCTGTGAATCAGCGAAGTGGGGAGAGTGGGGGGGTCAACAATGACTCACCTCCCCATTTTCATATAAAGAGGAAAAGTGAGTTGAGAGCCGAACGGGCTTGCCCTCTAAATGCATGCAGATAACACCAGGTGACCTGCACCAGGAGTCAACCAATGTGCTACTAACTAAAGCCATTGTGCTAGTCTCCCGTTAAACCCTTCCATAAGGACACAGAGGCCGTAGAAATGAACTGCTGACAACACACTGTTGCACATGGGCTCTGCTTTGCATCTGAGCTAGGCCCTGGTAACAGTTAGAGGTCATTCACAAAGTCAGGTTGCACATGCCACTCCAAACACAGGCAGTGTACTGAATAGGAAAATTTGTGCAGAGAATGTCACCTTACTTTTCTTGCAGTATTCTAACCTGTAACTCAGTGGATCGCCTCTGTACGTAGTATTTTGGCATTTCTATTATTTATAACATCTATCAAATTTGTGGTTTAAGACAAAGCTTGTCAATCCTGGTCCTGGAGACTCACAGTGTCCTCTTGGTTTTTGTTTTCACCTTAAATTCACTTCACTCTAGTGATGTGAGAATTAGCTTTCATAAACCCTGGAATAACATGAGCTGTGAATCACTGGCTAAGTAAAAGATTTTGCTCTGCACAGAAAAACACCACGACTGGATCAAAAGAGTAAAAACAAAAACTAGCACGCTCCGTGGCTCTCCAGGACCGAGGCTGAGGACCACTGGTTTAAGATGTACTGTTTGAGGTGTTTCCGCGGTTAGGGGTGCAACCACCGGTCAGCAGTCTCGATAGTGCCCACTAAAAAAAACACTACGTCAATGTTCAAGCTCTGAAACCATTTACAGGGCAGGGAGGAAATCAAGGGCATTGCTCCAGCTGCAGGCAGCCCAGCTCCAGGCACTGGCTGTTCCGTCATGGCTTATTGTGTACATTACTGATAAGGCTCAGCGCATTTCTGTTTCGACTTGCTCTGCCAGCCCAGTGCTCTGAGGCAGCGGAGTCAGAGAGGAAAGCAGATCTGCTCTACCGCTGTTAAATGGAGAGCGCTGTGGGGGGAGGAGGGGGGTCATCTAGGTTAGGGCCAAGGGTCAAGGGTCACAGGTCACACAGGTGACGCATCTCCCCTTTCAGATGGCCAGCGGTCCTCAGTGACTGAGATTTATATGATCAGTGCCCACAGACCTGCTGTATAGTATATTATAGGTAACATAACATTTTACAAAAATATGAATAATTGCCATACATAAATATTCCTAAATTTAAATAAAATTTAATGGAGAAAATAATGGAGGAAGACGATGATGAAAAAAATAATAGTCCTGATGGAAAAGGTGTTTTATTTTGAAAAACAAATTAAAGAAAAAGTAAGAGAGGGAAATAAAAAAACAAAAACAAAACAAAACTCGTTGATTTCCAACTGCCTCATGTAAACAGCCCCGTTCACAACCATGTGCAAAAAGTGTCAAAAGCAGACCAGAAAACCAGAACCCACGATCTAAGGACTGCAGCATGGGGGGGGGTTTGGGCGCAGAGGGGAGTGGGGGGGGGGGGGTCGCGGGCAGATTCGGGCTCCTCCAATACTCACCAGTCTAATAAACTGCATAGAGACGCGACAGCATCAGAGAGGGGGGAGAGATTAACTGAAAACATAAGGGCACTGATGGCACAGCCAGTTACTGACACAGAGAAGATACAGTGCACAGTGTCACAGAGGTGGGGTTGGGGGAAAAAAAAAAAAAAAAAAAAAAAAAAAACTGAAGGGGGGTGGTGGTGGGCGCAGAAACATGAGAACAAAAAAATGTTTTAAAATTAGCAGTACTTTTTAAAAAGAACAAACAGAAAAGCCGAAGGTGGTGAAGTAAAGTGTTGGATATGGCTGGGTGAAAACGTGACCTTTACCTTGATTTCCCTTTGCTCTACTGACTTCTCCCATATCTGCTGATCATACGCTCCTATCTGCAAGACAGGAAAACAAAAAAAACAAAACATTACTAGTCTTTTCAGCTTATCATCATTCACTCACTTTGCAGAAATATAATTTTACACCTTACATGTACAGGTCACAATTTGTACATCTTTAGACTTCAGGGGAATTTTTCAGGGCTTTCCTCAGGTAAACCACCATGTTTCAATTCAAGAATCGTCAACTCACATTTGAGATTCAAATGGGCAGGAGCTTCGATTCAATCATCCTTAACTCAGATTAAAAATTAAATTCTTCACCAACACGGTTCAGCGAGTTCAGTGGTCACTAACAACTGTGCATGCATAGAAAAATAAACCGATCCTTTCGTTTACTTGTGAGATGAAGTTAAGGATAAATGCTGATTGAATCAAAACCAAAGAGCAATTTCTTTGCTTGTGTCACACATCCAAAAATAGACAGAGGAATGAATCCATGTGAGGTTTCTGCGTGGGGGAGGGCTCGGTGGTCCTTCGAGAGGCAGCGTGTTAGAGACAGGGCTTTGCAGCTCTAGGGTGAAGGGCCTTTTGTTTAGCGCGCATCCGTGGACCCTGTGGGTTTCGCGGAGCACCACAGCTGTGTCCCCTTTCAGTGTGGAACACAAAAGAAACCCCCCGATCCCCGTCACTCACAGGCAGAGATAATTAAACCCTTGCTGCTAACAAAGTCCCCGTCTCCATGGGAATTTCAAAGTCAAACGCATTCAAGGATCAAAGTGGGGTTTTTCGATAGCAGGTTTTTCCTGAGAGCAGCACGCTCCTTAACAGACAGAGACTTCTCATTGGTAAAGAGTGCATTGACAGTTGAGTCAGTTTGCCACTCAAGTCAACAGTACTACAGTTCTGTGACAGGGTTCAACTCACTGCATGCTCAAGTAGGGCAGGAGATAACCTGTCGCTTTATTGTTAAAATGAGTGGAGGAATAGAGAGAGAGAGAGAGATACAGAGAGAGAAGCTGCTACGACAACAAGTTTCACCAGCTTAGAAAAAGCTTCTTCACAGGGTTGCATGATGCATAAGAACTTCCTGTCCTTTGTGAAAAAGCCATGTGACCCTGTTATTCTTTGGTACGTGTTTAATTTCTCACAGGAACTTGCGCTAAAACAGCATCCTCTGTACATGAAAACACCTTCTTCATGCGTGCCCGCGTCAAGAAACCCTCAGCTACATCCAAAACAATGGCGGAAACCTGTCACCAGAGGACTCCTCCACACCAGACGGATAGGGAACACCATCAAAACTATTAGACATTCACGAAGCAGCGGACAGAGACAGAGAGAGAGAGAGAGAGAGACACAGAGCATTTTTCGAGCTCCAGCTTCTCCTACTCCATTGTCTGTGAGTCTTGGGAAGAGATACAAGCACTGAAAGTCATCCAGTAACGACCGATAACCCCCAGACCGCTACACCGACAGAATGCTGAAAAGATAACAGCGCTAACTCCCACATGAGAAGCGCCGGTGGAGCTTCCCGCTCTGTTTGCGGTTTTTGTCTTCCTGCGGCCTTCCAAAAAAAAAAAAAAAAAAAAAATGCACTGCTCACCCCTGACAGAAGAGTGACACAGAGTCCAGCCACTGGGAGAAGAATAGATTCAGGTGGAGATTAACAGCCACAGCATGCAGCTATTAGCCCATGTCAAAGTGCTTCAGTTTCCATGCCAGTCTTAGAGGATCCCCCCCTCCTCCTCGACTGCCACGCATTTCACACATGACAGGGCGCGAACGTGAAGTGAATCGACAGTTGCATCCAGTGGACTCAGAACATGACAGGTGTAGAAAAGGCTTGCTAATAACATCTAATCACTAAACCTGGTCCTGATCCACATTCTCATCACCTGTTAGCGCTGCAGCATCTCGCCCAGGTGCTGAAGAGCCGCAGGGCCTGCTGGCTGAGGTTGTTACTCTTTGTGATTGTTGCTTCTCACCTAGTTCCTTGAGCCAAAATTGGTCTCGCATTTTAATGTGAAAAGAAAAATCTAAAGATCTGGTGATTCTCCAGCATCACAGATGCCAATTCTCATTCTAGGGCTCCAAATATATACCAGGAAATACAGCTCAAAGGTAGCAGAGACTCAGTGCTATACAGTGGGGAGGGAGGGGGGATGTGGAGGGGAAGATGGCCACCAAGTGCAGAGGGCGTGCCCTCAGTGTGACTGGCATGTTGAAACGGGCACAGCCAAATTCCTGCCCTTTTGGAGGCATACAGTGCTGGGCTTCCTGTGGGCCCCGGGGGAGAACAATGGCGGGAGGCGAGAGCTGAGCCGTGAGAAGAATTCCATCACACATGCCATCACAAAGCGCTCCACACATGCGACTCCGGCGCAAAACCTCGCCAGCATCAAAACTTCCACTTCATCTATATGCCAAATAAATACCCCCCTGCCGGGGACAAAAGGAGACACAGTTATGTGGTTACTCATGGAATAGGGTGTTGGGTCACTGCTCTCTTCTTTCTTTTCTTATTTGCTAACAAGTGTCATTTATACTGGGCTCTGCAGTGTATTGAGACAACACAAAGACATATTAAAAAGGTTAATTGGTGAGGTATTCACGGACTGACGCTTGTTACACTGACATGATCGCAACAAGTAGGCCAGAAATGAATCATTGCCAACTTTGGAAAAGGAGGGGCCAGAAGTATGACACAGTAAAAAAAAAAATCAATCTGTACAATCTGTACTTATTTAAAATAAGTAAGTTAAGAGTTTCCATGACGCAAAAATACTAAAGTTAAAAAAGGAAGAATTGAGTTCAGGGGAGGGGTGGTGTCTTTATAGTGCGAAAGCAATCACCCATGAAACTTGACCCCTCTACTGATCCCAGTCAAAATTACGATCTTTTCCAGTAGAGAGGGTAAGGGGGTGATTAGGCTTGTTCCTGGTTGTTGTTTGCGTGCAGTGGGGGGTTGGGGGAACAGGAACAAAAGGGGGGCTCCAAACTAATCGGACCAAGTCAGCTGCATCGCCCAACCTGGCCGGTGGCCTTCTCACGCCAATGGAAACTCTGCATTTTTAATGAGCTCCTCATCAAACATGCATCGCTAAGGAGCCTTGAGAGAGGCCGCTGATACGGATACAGACAGGTCCGCCGGGGTAACAGAGGCGCATCGCCATGGCGATGGGAGACCGCCAGCTTCTATTGAGCGAGCCCAGCTAAGCCCCACGGCCAAGTAGGTTAGTGAGGCTTGCGTCTACCCTGCCATATAAGGCCTGAGACCAGGGGACAGCGATGACCCACAAAACACTGAGAGTGGTCAACAGCTACAGCCAATCAGTTACTTCCACCCAGAGTAACCTTGACTACGCTCTATAGTCTATACTGAGAATGGTCACAATGATTTAGCATTCCCCACAAAATGCAGAAAGATGTTTCCCTTTTTTTTTCTTCATTTGACATTCCTGAAATGGAAAAAAAAGAAGGCAAATTGAAAACTATACCACTAGAGGAAAAGTGGATCGACAGCGAGGCAGTACTTTGGAACGATCCGATGTCTGGATCAAATCAATACCTCGCGGCTTTCTCTCCCTGGTGTCCAAAAACGAGACAGAACGGTGGTTTTCAAAGGCACTGAAAAATAGCAGACACTGACACATCACTAGAAGGACCTCCTACGTTATTTTATTTTATACTCAGACGCCGTCCACAGCAGTGACGTTCAGAGCTTCTACTTTGCATGATGCATGCACACAACCAAACATTTGCAAGAAGCGACAGGTAAACAGCTTAAGTTAACCTCCACTTAAGGGCGCGACCTCGCACACCTCGGGGTCACAACCAGGGCCCTTGTGGTTCAAAGCCGGTTATCTCCTGCATTGCCACCGTTCTGTGCGTTAAAGGGTAAAGGTTTAGATTTGGGCCTAATGAGGCAGGGAAGATAAAAGCCTGTCAATCAGGTCTTCCTGGGGGGGGGGGGGATGCTGGGTGCAGTGAATCATCCTCGCTGTGAGGACTGCAGGTGTGATGAGGCGGACGGGGGGCACAGGGGGGTGTAAATCATTGCCAGAGACAGAGAGGAGATGCTCTGTTTGTGTTCAGTGGCTGAGGAAGGAGCCTCAGGTCAGCCCATTGACATTCCGTCAGCATCGGCAAACGCAGGCCTGGTAGTGGGGAGATGGAGAGGGGGCGTGGGGGGCGAACGTGAGGAGACTGCGCGCAGGCCGATAATGCCGCTCATCGCTCTGCAGCGAAACAGGGCGTGAATCTGTCTGCAGTCACCGAGAGTCGGAGGAGCCTGACAGAAAGCGCTACGTCACTGTGGTTTTAGGGGAAGGCGGGGGTAGGGTGGGGATGGGTGGGGTAAAGTGATATACCCGTGGGGGGTGGCTGGCAGACAGGGCCAACACACATGTCAGGGCATGCATTGCTGTTTGTTGTCCCCTCCAGCACACATTTGCATGCTGTTCAACTTTATTCCAGGCATGTCTGCTGCTAACCGATCAAGACAGGAAAGACCATGGGCAAAGCTCAGCCGCTTGCACAGGCTTTCAGATTCTGCGGTCAAGAACCATTGCCGGAGGAAATAAAACCTTGCCCCTAGCGAAGATAAACATGCACCTGTAAAAATGCTGTGAACTGTTCTTCATTACACTGCAATCTATACACAAATTCATTTGTAACACAGCCGTGTAACAGGGTACACAAAAAGGGCAATGGCATTTCGTTTCAATGAAATTTATGCATATTTAATATGAATGTGGTACATATGGGGTGTGGTTATGGACAGGCAGTCGGTAACTATGGCCTTCTGTCATTGAGCCAACGAGGCTAGATGTACAGCTCCAGGTCAAGTGCTTCCCCCGCTCCAAATGTTGAGTTAACCCATCCAGGGCAACAAGGAGTGTAGGCCCTGCTAAGTTAACTGTGAAGGGCTGGACCAGCGGCCTTCAACAGCTGCAACAACTTTCTTGGCCTTTCTGTCCTCCAGTGGTAAATCTAGAGGGAAAGGGTGAGCCATTCATTCAGTGAGTGAGCGAGCGAGTCAGCGAGTAGCTTCTCTGTTGTAAGCGGAAAAGCAAGGCAGTTCGGAGCGACAAAACCTGATGATACTCAAAATGCAACTGACCTTTTCTAACCGATCACATTTCTTCCGGTGAAGGTGGTGATTCTTAAAACTGGTGATTCCCACTATGAGTAGGTGCTTGTCAGATACGTCACATTTCCGTGAACCACCCCTGTGACCTGACAGAATGATGGAATGTCCCGGGCATGCCTATCGTGGTTACAGAAAGTCCCGTTTCCCAAACACGAAGAGGGGAGTGGAAAAGAAGGTAAATAAATGCCATGAAGATGGCAGCACACCCAGGAGAGACATCATGTTATGTACGCCTTTTTGATTTTCATTTTTCCCCTGCAGTGATTAGTTCTTTATGGCAGAACACCCTAAGGCATTGCAAAGAAGCGTACATGGTACCAATATTTAACGGCAAGACAAAAGTGTACCGAGATCTCATTGTTCTGAGACTGAGAAAATGAGCTAACAAGGGACCGCCTCTACCAGGCCCTACCACAAAAATCCATTTTCGCTTTCAAAATGATGCTGACAAAACATCCCTGCCGTTGCCGTGGTGCCAGGATTTCCATGGCGACAGAGCTGTCAGATGCAGGGATGATCCTGGGTTGGCGTTCATGTCTTCGCCACAGCGGCAGCGCCGGAGAACGTAACTTGTGCAGAAGGCTCCGGCGTGGCAGAACGGAGCAGGTGTCTCTCTTCGAGAGCCGCGCAGACGGCACAAAGAGCTTGTCCAATGGCTGTCCAGCATTCACCTCCCCTCCCCGCGCTCGTCCAATGGCTGTCCAGCAGTCACCTCTCCTCCCCACGCTCGTCCAATGGCTGTCCAGCATTCACCTCCCCCCTTCTGTGCCCAGCTGCAGATCATAAACACTGACAGACTGCGGAGGGAGGAGGCCGCTCCGCGCAACGCGGGGGACCGCACGCTGCTCATTCCGCATTCCTGATATCGCTCACCGTCCCGCACTATGTTGCTGTCATCACCACGGGTGTCATTCACCACCATGCAATCCAATTCCGCTTCTCAAAATGGCCGTCACCCGCGCCCGCGAGGGGATTATCGGGGATGTGGGTGCACGGAGGAGGAGCAGGTCTTTCAGGTGTTACCTAAGAGATGGAAACACGGCACTCTGGCTACTGTAAGACTACAACCTCTATTATCAGTATATTACCTTGGAAACCATAGCGAAAAGTGTTTTGAGATGTACGGATCGATACTCTCATCTCAAGTTATAAACCCAGCGCCAAAGACTAGCAGACGCCATGTCTAGATCTTTGCTTATGAGGTTAAAAAAGAAAAAAAAAAAAAAAAGGAAAAAGCGGTGTGGATTTTGTGAAATTCGGGAAGGCATGGCCTCCACCTATTCATTAGCCCAACGCCTCTAGCCACTCCGGGGCAAACGACAGATGCACAGCGGCAAGCTAATTAGCAGCTTCCAGTGATTGCCTTTACGATTTCTCACAGCACACAATTAGCCCCTCTCATCTTCTCTGAGCGCACAGCTTTGAATTCTTTATGCACCAAAAAAAAAAAAGCAAGAATTTTATAATTTACGCCCTTCAACCACTACGTGACACAGCCTTTTAAGAGAATATAAAAGTTTGCTTAAAATAACAGCGCAGGACTTGATAAGGAAATTAATCTCGGCAAACGGCAAGGACTCCAAGTGCCGGCCGTCAGCCGTCACCCTGGTTTTCAGACAGAGCGATGCAGCAAGGGCGGCCGTGTCTGTCTTCTGAGGATGCAGCACTAGGAGTGCTGCACGACACAATCACTGCACTGTGTGGAGTGTCACAATGCAGCCGTCTCTGCCCAGCAGACTGGACAGGAGTCTCTGATGCATTGGTTTTAGTCCATTACCGACCGGAGGACAATGCGTGCGCTGTGCGAGGGGGAGGATGAGGGCACAGAGCGGAGACTGTCAAAGGGGTTCTGAACGTTTCTCACACACACACACACACACACACACACACACACACACGGGCATGCACACGAACACACGCGCGCGCTTACCAACATCCACATGACCAAACAAACACTTAAACCCACACACACTTAAATACACAACACGCACTCGCATAAATGCATGCACACATGAACACAAACTCATCAGATATCCGCACATTCAAACACACACTCAGACAAACGCATATATGCACACACACCTATCTGCATCCGCCGGTCAAACAAACACACGCAACAATCACACATGCGAACAAACTCTCAACACACGACTACAAGCAAAATCTCTCCCAACTGCGTCACAGTCTGTCTTGTTTGAGCGCTAGAGCGTACCGTCTAGGGGTTTCTAGGCAACTGCAGGCCTCGTTCTGCGGACGGCACGTGTTGAGTGTGCTCTGGCGCTCTGATATGCAGGGCAATGACACCGTCATGTGAGTAAATACAGCTAGAACCAAACTTAGACTGTCAGCCTGATGACATGGTCAACTCAGAGCGCCTGTGTACGTGTGTGTATCCATGTTTACATGACATATATGCACATTCTAATACAAGAACTAAAATACCCCCAAGATAAGTGCTCCAAATCACATCAATTTGAAGATAGCAATTATGAATCTGCAGGTTTAATTTTATATATGTAAATTTTTATTTATAAAAAAAGGAACAGATTTAAAGCCGGTCCTTCCTCTTTCCATAGCCCTCAGCATCGAGGGTAGGAAATGGCAACTAAAGAGATGGAGTGACAGAAAAGAGAGAGAGAGAGAGGTGCTGACTCAGACATTCTGACAGGACCATATTTCGTCAAAAGACAGAAAAGAGAGTGCCCTGGCTGCCCCGCCCCTAAAAACACAGAAAACAACACCTATGCTCCGTTTCCTGGCAACAAAGCAAAAAAAACATTCTGTGGTCTGGAGTATTTTTTCCTTTCCACTGATGTGACTGCTGATGTTTAGACTACACCCTTCCTACCTCAGAGAATAAAGGAGTTAATTAAGGAGCAGGAGCAATGAAATTGGGTGGTGCTCTCTGCGGGGTAGAGCTACCTCTGACACCACAGGTACAGTGTACTGTGTCAGACCTTCAGATGAGTACAATTATATGTTAAGGAAAATGTGTGTGTGTGTGTGTGTGCGTGTGTGCAACCAAAAAGTAGGAATCCCAAATCACCCAGGCTTATGCTAAACCCTGCCCGTGTTGCGTAGCACCTCTCTTAGGAAACTTCATAATAACTACCTGTGCGCCCGAAAACAGGCCGTTTTGCAGGGCTTGCGGTGAATGACACATCATTCAGGTTTACGCTGCAACTTGCCAGGCGGCAGAGCCAGACTCCACCCCACCACACTCACTCTTCCCGAGAATTTAGACAACCCCCTGCATTCATACGCTGTCTGTAGCATGGCCACTAATTCCTCATGCACTCTCAATTCAGTACCAAACTTCATTTGGCTGGCAGGCACAGTTTTCGCACAGAAAGTTGCAAAACTGTTTGGGCATGGCCATCACAAAATAAAATGTGTTTTTAAATACTAACATCACCAATAATTAATTTAGGCAAAACTGAAGGGGGGCTGGGAGAGACACTGCAACAAAAATATAAGTAGGTCATTGTCAAGTTTATTTTTTTATATGCATGTACATTTTGAATGCATGATCTGAACAGTATATGTGAATTTATTTTTATTGTTACTTACATGCAGCAGTTTTTAAATAATGCATCTACCTAGCACCTTAATATTGATTCTTCTTATAGCCCTTTTTATATGTGAAATAAAACAAAAAGATGTCGAAGAGAGTTGTTTACAAATATAATGTAATAATCAAGAACGGTTTCACACTTTATCTTTTGATCTCCAAGTAACAGGCAGCCGGAGAAGAGCAAACAGCGCCTTCACCTCACTTCATCATTTCCTCCGAGATGGATGTCTGCATATTGCACCATCCGCCAGAAAGGTTATGACATATTTTATGGCTTCTGGAGTAAATATCAGATATCTGCCGTATCCTTGAGGTGTTATCTGATGCGTGTGCCTGCTGAGATCACTTCAGGCCTGCTTACACACTATAGGAGATGGTGTGCGCTACAGAAAGATCAAGGTCTTTAAAATGTTTACTTTATTACTTATAAATATAACATAGATACATATGGCCAGTTATCACAGAGACAGGAAGGGTGGCAGAGATGCAGAATGCATGCAGGGTGTGTGTGTGTGTGTGTTTCATGTCATTTACGATGCGCCAAGCAGTGTCGCAATTGTTTACTAAAAAAAAAAAAAACACAGCTGTAAAAGAAAACTGAAATGTGGTTTGCGAGTAAGAGCAGTAAAAAAAAAAAAAAACATGGTGTGGATTAGCCTCAAGGATAGCACTGAGAGAGCTACAGAAAGATTGTGAAGCAGTTAGGTTTTGGTTTTATTCATGGCTTTTTCTTAAACTGCCCTCTTGGTTGTTTCTCTGGTGCTGATCTGGCATTTACATTCAGATTTCCCCCATTTGTCCTTAGATTATTTCACTACTCTGATGAAGTTCTTGAGAAACAAACGCTGCGTAAGGATTATTCCTACCTTCACCGTGCCCATCATAACCATTACAACTGGCCACACTGCCAGTTTAACACACCTACTCATTCCGACAGTCACAGCATGACATGGTACAAAGTTATATTCCAGTGAAGGACCCAGGCATCACAGCTCTGTAACAGGCGTATGTTCTGTTCTCTTTTACCGAACGCTATCTTCCCCCCCCCAAAGATGTTCATTATCAGTCACAGATGGTTTCCAGCGTTAGAGGAATTAAGACCTTGAATCAAATCAAGATCTAAAGTTCTGCCACGCACGCTGCAAGCTCTGACTTTTCAAAAAGTGCCACTGAACTTGTCCCTCGGCACGATCCAAGCTAAAACCACGTAGACGGTTCAAAACCAAACGAGTCCACGCGTTTTTACTTTTTTGTATGTCACACGTCCGTTTTTGTACGTTTAAGGACCCCAGTTCATAATGCTGGGTGGCAAAAGCATGAACGTATAATTATTATTTCTGTTTGTCATTCTGTCACAGCTGAGGCAGATAATAATGTATAATCATATGGCATAATCATCAGTTGAGTAATGAATAAATGTTAACGCAAGTGAACCAGAGCTCTTAAATTACATTACGACCCCAAACTATGCAGTACTATGGTAAGCGTGATTATATTTTATTGCTGGGACCCCGATGTTAAACACTTAAAAATGAAAACTTAGTAAGCGCCACCTGGGTTGATGTCTTGGTTTTTGTAATGAATACATTCCGAGCACTCGGCCAAAGTGCAGCGCAGGAAGACGGAGGGTCATTTACAGCCCTCACAGAGAGATCCATTTCAGCCGTCAGCGCTACCACTGACAGGCTCTACGCAAGCATATTAAAGAACGATATAACGATATATAAAAATATATAATATTATACACAACATCATAAGACTATATATATATATATAAAAAAAAACTTCAAGCCACCAGAAGCTAGTATGTATTGCCTCTCTGTATTGACAAGCTATGTCTTGTCCCTTTTTTTTGGACCAACCCAGTTGAGAAAAAAAGTGCCGGAAGATTTAAAAACAAAGCAAAAACAAGCATTTCTCATTCATAGGATATGTATCATGAACACAAAGGAGGACAGAGGAGAGGACACAGAGAGACAGGAGGTTTTTGGACTCACCTTCTTCTGGTACCATACCACAGCATCTCTCACTTTGGACGCCATTTACATGTCAGAGGTCAGCACATGGGACATCTTAGGCTGGGGGAGAGAACAGAGAAGGAGACGGGAGCGCGGTCAGTCCCCTGAGATTCCAACTACTGCTTCGCTGCCGGCTTTTAAAGCCTCGTCTTACCTGCTGGGCAGGTGTGTCGTGTCTGCGTTCTGACATCACACACACCCTCATTAATAGTGAAGAGGGGCACCTCCAGGCTCTCTGGCGCACCTACTGACAGCATCTGGCATGGCGTGTCCCTCTCTGTGGTGCAACAGGCAGCTCTCGTCTGAGCGCTAGCACCAACTAGACCAGTGCTGCAGTATTTATTTTATCCAAAAACACCAAGCACTTTAAGAGTACGCCAGCCCTTCTGGCACTCACATACCTGTCCCTGCCCCCATCCCTATCCTCCCCCACCCCCCCAACCCCCAACGTCTGAATTCCATAATTGCGCGACTACTTCACCGGTGCCTCGCTGTTGTTTTTGGGCCGAATGATTCAATCTCACAGAAGGACCAGAGGAGATTTAGTATAACCACACATAATGACACGTGTCAGATAATTAGATGTTACCAAGGTGATGTTTTGTGTTTTGCTTTTTGTTTTTTTTCTTTCTTCTTTGGCCATACTGACAGAGGTACATTTCCTTGGCACGGGGGAGGAGGGGGAGGGACGGACGATGAGAATACTCCAGCATGGCTGCCGTACATACACGTCCTTGCTGGGTACCAGTGCTGAGTCAACATTATCAACCGACAAAGTCACAGTCTCTCCCACCCCCCTCCCACTTTAGACGCACATGACAGCGCAGAGAAATAGAGTCTGCAGGAGACCCAACAAGTCTCCGTCCTGCTGAGAGCCAACAGCACTAAGGACCAATCGAAGGTCCTCACCCCCCTGGAGAGTGACCAATCAAAGGTCCTGACCCCTGTGGAGAGTGACCAATCAAAAACCCTGAAATGCAGGGGGAGAGTCTTGTCAGGATTGAGCAGGTTATAATTAGCGAAACACCTCATTTAATACTGCACCAAGAGCTTATCATGTTAGCAACCTCCCAGAATATCTACAAAAAACACTGTGCTTCATCAGCTAAGGATCTTAAAGAAGAAGGGATTGGTGGATAAAAATGTTTGCTGTCTTTTCTTGCAGCCAACTCCCTCATATTGTCTTTACTACTTATCATTCTTTATGCAAAACAGATTTAATAAAATCAGGCGAAACCGGTTTTTGTCTACAAAGCAAAAGGCACCGCTGTCACCCTCCTGTGTGTGTGTGTGTGTGTGTGTGTGTGTATGGATAAGTGTACACAGATCGGTGTGTGGTTGTGTGCTTGAGTGTGTGTGATGATATGAACATGGGTGTGTGTGTCTCTATCGGACATATTTAGATTTAATTTCACTCAACGGTAGGACATAATTGCACATCGACGGACCAGGTGGGTCCAGGCGACGTTGTCATTCACAGACGGACAGTATCGATTTTGTTTTTGTCCGAATGGCCGAGGAACAAACCCCCTCCTCTCGTATCTGGGTGGCCCCGTTTCAGTGTGTGGAGGGGCACACTGGCGAGTCAAGCGGTATGTCAAGCGGTAACAGGACACGCACTCTGGCAGTTATGCAACAGGCAGGGCAGTGGGGGCACCAGCCATTTCCAACCCCCCCCCCCCCCTTCACAGGAAAGCTGTGCTCAGTGTGCCAGTGTCCCCCCCGCACCCACCCCCACCCCCCACCAGCAGCCCATCTGCCATCAAACCGAGTCCTCTGCAGGAGAACGGGCCGCTGCGCTAATCCTCTCTAAACCCCCCCCTCGCAGGCTCCCATAACCATCTCTGCACCGTAAAAACAAAGAGCCCCCCTCCCCTCACTCTCTCCTTCTCCTTGTCTTTCCCCCCTCTCTCTTTCCCCTCACACTCTCCTTGTTTCTCCTTCACTCTCTCCATCTCTTCCGCTTGCTCGTCTCTCTTCCCTTCCCTCTCTGGCCACTGCCGATCATTTCATCGTGAACTGGTGCTTCACTCCAAACCCCCCGCTCAAAGCACCCCAGGGGTTCAGGGCAGTGGAGGACAGAGGGTGGTGGGTATATGGCGATTATAATAGAGAGATCGTTGCATGGGCCCCAAAGCGCTCAGTAAATACTCTGACAGTATTAACGTATCTGCAGCCTATGATGACGTCTTTTTTTTTTTCTTCTTCCAGAAATGTCAACCCACTACAGCAGATGAAAAAGAAAGAAAAGAAAAAAAAAAACAAATCAAAAAAAAAAAAAAGGCTGCTAAGCACCCGTTTCATATCCAGGATCTGGTAAGGGGTTTAGCGAAACACCGTATGCCTCCATAAGCTCTGACCTCATTCAATCCCTGCACTGCTCCCGGACAGATACAGCACGGAGGAGCGACTGTCAGACCAGAGCCGGCGCTTGGGGCTTCACATCCAACACCGCAGCCGAAACAGGTGACTCACACTGGGGCTTTACGACCGACAGCGGCCGACTGGCTCAAAGATTTAAACAAGACAGGAGCTGTTTTCATGAGCCACTTCAACACACCAGTGTAATTATTAATTATTACACCAAATGGCATTCCTTCTTCATAGCTGGTGTTTCACTACAAAACGGGTAGCGAACGATCAACAGGCAGCTTGTGCTCATCTCACAAAAACTGTAGTGAAACTGGCTCGAGCTGCTGTGTGTCCAGCGTGTTATTTCCACCCCTGTTTTCCATTACGCGAAATTATACAATAAAATTTGGTCATGATAATTGCTCTAGATTCTCGCTACATTAGCCTTTCATTACTCATGGCTATTGCTTTTGACTGCTTAATTTGATATGGGGGCTCATTCCTGCTTTAATCAAGCCTCTGTGCTGAGTGCGTCTGACAGACACTGTGATGCGTGTGCTCCACATTCTGCCCTCCTCCCCTTCGTCTCTGGTTAGTCACTGACAATCAGTGCGGTCCCAGAGGGTATGAGGAAAGATCTGTCACTTAGCGACTGTATCCAAGATATCAAACAGACTGGCCTGCCTTGGAGGCGGTACTTTTCCAGTGGATAATTCTCTCGTAGCCCTCCCTGAAACACCAACCATGCCCCCCCCCCCCCCAAAACCATCCCCACCCTGTCGCCCCTCCACACCCCTCACCCCCACTCCCCCCAACCTTCCCCACCCCTACCACCGCCACCCCGCCCCTCCCCAACCATCCCCACCCCTGCCGCCCCCACCCAAAGCCTGGCACGCGACGCAGTGACACAGCCAGTCTGGAACCAATGATCAGAGCTCTGGAAGATCAAAAACACATTCACTACGAGCCAATGTCACCCAGCTGCAACATGTCAGCTCCATTCCCCTTTCAAAAGATGGAATGAAAAAGCTGGGTCATTCAGGTGGTCTCACATACTCTGCTTTTGCTTCTAGTGTCATGTATATATATATTTTTTTTTTCTTTAAAGTAGAACATCAGCACAGATGTAGCACCATGACAACAGTCACCTTGGCAGACTGGTATTGTGAGAAAACATAACTAACAGAGGTTTATAACTGTGTTTCTACGAGCAAAGGGTGGGATCTATTTACTGCACTCGGTACACAAACTCTGGAGAACCATCGAATTCATTCAGTAAAAAATCTGCACTTGCGTATATTTACTATGTAAATATAATTCCGCAGGACGGAAACCTCCAATCGCTGGTGATGATAAACTGCGCTTTCATATAAATAGTCTTTCACAGAGCTGTCTATATTTAGCTCCAGGAAATGGTTCTTTTCTTGAAGAGAGCTCATTCCAGTCCGTTTTTGGGCCAGGCCCCGCCCATAGCTTCACTCTGCTTAAAAAAAAAAAAAAAAAAACAGACAGAAAGAAAGACTACAGGGAGCCTGGAAGCTCACAGACTCATGACTGACGTTGGCCCCTCTGATCATTGGGAAACATGTTTCCTGCCGTAGAATTCCACAAGCGGAAATAACAAATCCAGTGTGTCACTCCCAAATCGCAACATCATTCCCTTCCCCTTCCCTCCTCCCTGTCCCTGTGGCCCGATCTACTCCGGCCAAAAATCTGTACGCTACGCTGGTGGCGACGGGCAGTTCAGGAGCTCTTTGTTGTGCGTCAATAGACACAGTTCATTACAATACAATACAGCTCCCCATGCAGGCCGAACAACTGAACCCAAGTGCCAGCTACAGCAAGTACATTCAGGACAACATCAGTCTCTCCTCCTCAAGAAAACCACAATACAACACAATACAATACACTGCAATTCAACACAGACAAACATCTCATTGAAACCAAGATAACAAATCAGTATCAGAACACAGGGAACTCAAGGTTCAGTCAGAACCAGTCCTGTAAGAGCCATATAAATTGCAAGGCCATCAAGTGCGTTATAGGTAACGAACACCCTTAAATCTGTCCCTGGCACATTCACTCCCACTGCGTCGGAGGAATCTGCGAGGCCAGCGTACGGGTTGTGGTAGGAGCGCTGGCAGCGGGTGTCTCAGGAGTTAACCGCGTTTGATTCAACAATAATGGCTTTGGTTTATTTTGCTCAGCCTTGCATTACTAAATTAATAACCTTGTTGCCATGGCTCCCTCCAACCCACCATCTGCGGGTAAGCGAGTGTAAAACAAGCAGCCGAACAGCTGGCGCACGGTTAGGATGGAGGGCGCAGCAGCCGGGACTTTTCTCAAAGCTGCTCTCCATCGCGGCTGGATGCAGTGGAGCACTGAACCACCATCATTCCCACTCAGACTCCTCTCTTACCCACCTGTCTGTGCCCTTAACCCCAAGACTATCCCAGACTCGACAGGCTCATAAAGAGCCGTGACACTGGTTTGCCACATCGGTACACATGACTAACTTTTCCAGGGTATGCTTTGCTAATAAACACAAGGGCAATTACTATTCCAGATGAATCACAATTCTCTGGGATGTGATCATGAGATGATAAAGGGAACATAATTAACCATAAATCTGAATAAATCGTAAATCTGCTGGCACCGATTATTGGAAACTCAGGCCAAAGATGGAACATCCAGTCCCTCTATCAGAAACTGGGCATCTGAAGTCGTGACTGATCCCAGACCTGCTGTGTCCCCTGGATTCAGGCCCTCTCAGGTCCACACACACACACACACACACACACACACACACACACACACACACACACACACACACACACACACACACACACACACACACACAGTGTACAGAGGCAGAGATGTTTCAGATGAAGGCCTTATCTCTGGTTTTATGCTTATCATGTCTGAATGGAAATTCACACGGAGCTAAAATATGTCACCCACATAAAAAGCACCCAGCACAGAGAAGCATCTCATTTATAGAATGTTATTTCATTACTAAGTAATAATACTGTATGGTTCAATTTACAGATTTAAATCCAAGTAAAAAGATGATGATGATGATGAGTGTGTATGATGGAGAGGCAGGGAGCCTTTCTTCTCTCAGTCAAATCCTTAAATAAAATACACCATGTTCTTCAACCAGAAAATACACTTGCAATTGCTTTGGGAGGGAAACAAACACAGACGAGAAACCCTTCAATCTACAGAACCTCAGAGTTCCAGCACAGGTCTTCTCTGAGCTGGGAACAGCCTCTCAGATACACTGCAGCAGTGGGGATTTTGACTGATATGTTTGACTGCTGTTACCGTATGTTACAGCTTTGTTTCCTTCTCCTGCAACAACAGGAAGTGTGTACGAAGCGGTACGCTGTCAGAGACACAGCAGCCTTATTTTTCACTGCTAAATCCAGCGTCTCGGCAGGGGGACTTTAAATGGCCGCAATGGAACCACTCCTCAATGAGCACATTGAGATGAGAGCTCTCTCCAGAGGCCAAACAAACAAATCCCGTTCCACTATGTCATTTTATTTGGCAGGCTTGTGTCCAGCTTTAAAAGGGATGCCAGAGAAGAAAAAAAAAAAAAAACAGAGCAGGGAATGATCCCAGAAATAGAGGGTTTCCAAAAGTACGCCTTGTTCAGCCACACCAAATTGCACAGAAATGGCGGAGAGTGAGACAAATAGAAGAGGCAGTGAGAAGTCTTGGCTTGTGCTCTGATACTAGAGCGTGGTCTCGTTGGGTTCGCGGTGGCGAGCGCGCTGTGTCTAGACGAGGGCGAATGCTGTCGATGCGGCTGCCTGTCCGCCCGCAGAAACATGCGGGCTTGGTCGCTGCGTTTCACAACACAGCGAGCTCGCATGGACACTCACAAACCTGCTGCTCTGACACCTTGCTTAATACTCTAGAGCAAAAAATCCCCACATTCTCACTAGTGAGGACTGGATCACGGACACACACACACACACAAACACATGAACATACAAACACACTCAGACACACTCCACAGTCAGACACAAATAGCACAAACCATCATCATTACAATGTGCTCTTCCAGCATATGAACTGGCAAATACCAAAGCAAGACTTACACACACTAATCCCATCCAGGCCTCGCCCTTGAGGTAACCTTCCCACACCGAACTCAAAGGGTCTGAACCGTATTTAGGTATGGTGACACCATGGGGAGGGATGGGGCAATGAGCCATGTGGATTTTATCTGAGCCACGCCCACCTGTCAAACCCTCATGACTCAAAACGACACAAAAACACGAGCGGGCTCTCTCTGCCAACACCTGCAGCGGGATGAGCTCAGGTATTTTTCAGCTACCTGGAGGGGAGATAAGGCTCTTAAAGGCACATTACGAAACGCTGTTAAGGAAAGACGCTGCCACCGTCATTACAGGTCTTAAGCCTCAGCGCTCAGACGTTGATATAGCAACTGGAAAAGATTCAAGAGTAGTCATCTTTCCAGGAAAACGGTCGAGTTCCCTAATAAGATGATTAGATAAGATGCACTCATTTCCAGCCAAATTCAGCAGCACAACCGAGAGTCACTTAGAACTTAAAAGTGGAGGTGAAAATCTATTTTTACACCGTTTACCTTTTAAAACTTTTGTATAAGTCAAGAGTCATTCTTAGATCACATTATACAACAGTGTCCAGTCTGGACAGTCTGTTCTATAGCAGAGCTGAGATTTAACCAAAACTGAAGACCTCTAGAATGATAGAATTAATACCACCACCCATCCATGCACACACACACACACACACACACACACACACACACACACACACACACACACACACACACACACACACACACACACACACACACACACACACACACACACATTCTCTGTGTAGCAGCTACCATGTGAAATTACTGGACCATTTTTTTGAGATTTAAGAGAGCAAGGCTGTCGGCTGAAGCGAGATTGCCAGTCATCCGCTGCAGTCAGTGCAGAGGCATTTGGAAAAAGGGGGGTTGGGGGTGGGGGCAGCAGTCAAGTCTCAAAAGCCCAAGCCAGACAGTAAGTGCTGAACAGTCTCACGCCGTCATTCCAAACAGCCCCGGCAGGGGAAACAAAAAAAACAGTGCCCTCAATAATAGATGTACATTCAACAACCCCATGGATGCCTAAGTAGGTCAGGCCAGAAAAACAAAACAGCAGCTCTGGATCCACCTCCCGAAATATGTGTGAGGGCAGAACGGGGGGTGTGGGTGGGGGTGGGGACCCAGCGGGCCATGAGGGAGCCCGAAATAGAACCCGGGGCCCGACAGGCGAGACAGGGATGTGAACTTGGCGGGACGGCTGACTGCGCAGGGACCGGCAGAGCTGGGCCAGAGGAAGAGGCCGGCCTGGTGAAGCCCCACTAGCGCAGCCCAGGGCTCCGCTCTGACGCCAGCAGATGACACCTCGGCAGTGTGAAAATTACACCGCACTGTGGACATGCCCTCTGTGACAAGAATCTTTTCACATGGGCTATAAGATCACAGACCATACCCTTTCATGGAAAACATACTTTAAACATATTCTGTATATTTAATATATTGCATAAGTATCTGGAAAAAGACCACACTGCAGACACACCCTCAGTAGCACCAATCTTTTCACACACGGACTACAGATTAGATTACAGACTGTATCTTCTCATTTTAATCTATATTATGTATATTATATATGTATTTTTTATAAATTGTATATGTATCTGTAAAAAGTCACATATGCAGATGCATGTATGAGTATTTTGTGTATACAGGCCATATGAGAAGGAAGTCAGAAGATATTAAAAATGAATTCATTCATTAATACAGAAAGACACCTCTAAACGCTAAATTCCATCCTAAATCCTGAAATTAGGAGCTGTACCTCATGTACTAACCGAATAACCATTAGGGACTAAATACCAATGCCTGTTACTCACCACCTAATGCGGTCACACATGTGTGAATACAACAAAATGTCATCCATTTTTCCACAGCCTAACTATTCACTGATGGGGAAAAAAAAAAAAAAAAAAAAAAAAAAAAAAGAGTAAACAAACACAGGTGAGTAACGCCTGACGCAGACAGACAGGAAGAAGGAAGAATCCACCTGCTGACGCACCATCATGGACAGCCCCTGACACAACATCAGCAAGCTGCTCATCGAAGCCAGCATGTCACCGGTTTCCATGGAAAACTATTTAGAGGCAGTGCCATGTCCACAAGATATTTCAGAAGTAACAATAATAGTAATAACGACAACATTAATAAATGATAAAAGAACAATAATAGAGGTATTTGAACTTTGCAACAACCAAGGAAACCAAGAAAAGCACAAGGAATACAGGTCCATGGTTAGCCTCAGATTCACATTCTAAGCAAACGACGTCCTGCTCAATTCTGTGCTGCCTTGACCTCCCCGAAATACCTTCCGCCATCTATTTTTGTGCGGCAGAAGCCGATAGGTTTGCCACATGCCCGTAACATGCCTCCGACATGCCTCGACCCCATTCCGCTTCACCTAGATCACAGGAGCAGCCCCGGAGCCGAGACGACAACATTCCTGTCTGCTCTTCAGCCTCAGCGACGAAACCAGAAATGATCATTTCAGTTTCATTAAACCTCAGTATTCATTACTATTCCATATCAAAAGTATCTTACATGCAGATACTGAAAAGGTGACCTGCATTACCTCGGCAGTTTTAAGAACACTGGCATAGGCAGGTATAACAGGTGCGATATGTAAAGAGTAATACTGATAAACAATTTTAACCTAACCACAATCCGCAATGCAAATGAGAGCATCATTACTGGCTTTCATTGTCTCATTCAAAGTCAAATTGTAATCTATACAGCTGTCATAAGGAAACTGTGATAGAGTAAGTTTTTCTCAAACAAAAGATTTACTTAATATTAATACAGTCCCAATTTGTCGAGCAATTTTGTCAAATTACATGCTAACACCTGCAGACAAAGGAAATGTTAAGCTCCATTAGATTTATGCCAGTTCTAATTTGGTTTTATCTTAATTAATGAAATAATTATATGATTTTTGGCAGGTTCGTTGCAGCCAAGCAGTAATCAGCCTTAATGAACCAAATTATCACCTTAATTGAACAAATGAAGCTTTCCTCCGCAGTTATCAGTGTTGGTTTTCCGTAAAATCTGTTAGACAGAGGCCCTTTCACAGCCAATCTCAGTTCTTTCACCCCCATCTCTCTGTTTTTGTCTCCATACTCCATGTAAATATTAATGTAGCCTTTTCAGGGATCATCTTTTCACCATCATTTTTTTGATATCTTAAACTAGCTTATGCCATAAATGATGTGAATATGAATGACAAAAATTTTGTGGGCCTTATGGAGGTTTTACAGCATCCCACAGTATAAAACTGTCCCTCGGACTCAAGTGTCACCCACTTCATGAGGGCACGGTTACTTCGTTTCATGAACGTTCTGAATTCGTCATTTGACTTATTCTCTCTGTAAGGGTAGTTCTCAAGCCTTGACTCTGGACAGCGTCACTGCCTTCCTCCTGGTGGCCACAGGTCGAGGTGGTTGCAGGTTCAAGTCTCGACAATGTCAATGGCATGACACAATTGGCCTTATGCTGTCTAGGGAAGTATGAGTTTAATTCAAACGGTCAGTGACACATTAGGTTAGTTCCTCCTGAAGACACAGTAACCATGGCCTATTAGCTATGATCAGTGAGACATATACCTCTGCAAGAGTCACTCAGTAACACAGTGTAACACAGTCACTAGTTTAAAGGCAAATGCAATAGAGCATTGGACATATCAAATGAAGCATAAGTCTACATAAAAATAAATACATGAATCTGCTGGCATACAGTGATGCATAGCCGTAAAGCTGGCCATGGGAAACAGTTTCGCTATGCAAATAATAGCATTGCAGTGAGCCAGTGGAGAGACAGGAAGCAGAGATGTTTGGTGGTTTTGAGTGTTGATACTCAAGCCTTACTGTGTACCCACATCGGAGGGTATCAGTTTCAAAAGCCCACACCATCTCATCTGCTCTTTTCATGGTGTGACACACAAAATTTATTTCAATCTTTAATGGTCACCCTGAAACACAGAGACACAGTATTGTGTGCGGGAGGGCATATAATACTCAATATGGAGTAAGAAACATATGGAGCAATAGCATGCTATACAGAGCACTGCAAATGGGGTACGGCTACTGCTATAATAGAAGTTAATATGAGTCTCACAATTAATCCTGAGCGAATATCAAGCAGGTACTGTCACTCCCCTGCAGGGGGGTGACAGCACCTCTCACTCCTCCACACCCCCATGGGTACAGGACCAGCCGCGAATTAAAGATGGCCGCTGGGAGCCGGAGGATCCGCTGCTGTTACTGGGCCGAACGCCGTGGGTCGCATCAAAGCAAAGCTCCGGCCGTCTGACTATCCTCCGCCCCCTCCTTTCTGATGGGCATATTAAAGAGCAGCAGGGCTTACATAATGCTGGCAATAAACATTATGTAAACATCTGTTATGAAAACAGGGATGAGTAGGCCCTGCGATGAGGCTTGTGTACCAGAGAGACGAGCATGACGCATGCCGGCCTGTAACACAAGCTGCAGGTCACAGCATCAAAACCAGCATGTCATTTTATCATACCACAAAAAAAAAAAAAACGCTTTAACTGAGACTGTGAACCATTCAGCAAAGTGCAGCCATTACGGTTCCTTTGCTCAGCGCTTCCACTGGTTCCTCTGAAGGCGAAGAGCACGGCCAGCAGTATGTAAGAGGGCTAAACCCGTGATGTGAAACCCAACACACGGGACAGTGCATTTTTAATGAGGGGTGCAGTGTTACATGCAGAAGCAGGCATCTCCTGCCGCAAATAGCCTGATGGCAGGAACATGCGTGTGTGTGTGTGAGTGTGTGTGTGTGGTTGGAAGGGGGATTTCAATGACACCCGATCCTGTACTTACTGGGATGGGAACAGTACTGAGTTAAAGGGGGGTTGGGGGTGTCAGTACTGGGGGATTCTCTACAGCCAAAAATAAGGGAGTGCTCCTCATCTTTCAGGTCCTATACCCACAAACTAGGAGAGGCCAAATCCCCCTCTCATATACAGGGTGAATCCCCACTGGACGAGTGGGGGGGTGTGGGGTAAGGTAACAAGCCCTCTGCCAACCCCCCCAAAGCGCCCCCCCCCCCCTTTCCTTATGTACCTGTAAGGGGGAGGCCTTCATTCTCCACACGGTCCGAGGAAAACTAGACAAACACAATCCATAAACCTGACAGCGCCTGGAACAAACGCTGCCAGCTGTCGCTAGCGCCCATTTCCAAGCGAAGCGCAACAGTGAGTTTTGCGTTACCACACTGGCTGCATGCGAAGCGGTCCTGACGCGTGCCATTTCGTGCTCTGGTGAGAGCTCTCTCTGTTCATGTCTGTGGGGGCTGTAGGGCACAAGCTAAGCTATGTGCTAACACGCTAACACACACTGAGGCGGCTGGGAGGCATGTGGGGGCTGAGGGTCTGGAGAAGCCAAGCTCACTGAGATGAACTCCAAGGCTAACAAGGCACTACGGTAACAGTGACAATGTAGAGAACTTTAGCTGAAAAAGAGTTTTTTTTTTTTTTTGACATTAATGCAGTTGTTTCAAACAGTGATGCTAACACACAACCTAGCCTTGCTAAAATACCACACATCTTACATTGTACCGGTTTTGTGACAAGGTCATACGAACCTTTTGTGGTTTGTGGGAGAAGTAGTCACTCAAAGGCACCAACACTCAAGAACTGAAAAATGCAGCCCAATAACGGAAACACCCCAATGAAAACACATCAATGAACTGACAAATAACAGTTATGAAAATGTCATTTAGACAACCCATATAAATAGCATTAAAACCATTGGCATCCAAACTTCTTAGTAACAACTTCAAAAGATTATGCACTGGGATTTACCGTTTAATTAAACAATGAAAACAGAAATGCATGTATACACTGCATGGCTTAAGCTGCACTACTGTACTGGGACAGTGCCCAGACAGGTTTCCAAACACAGCCTGTACCATAGAAAACTACCAGGAAATGATTTACAATGCAAATGGGAGAAAGTCAACATCCTCTCATAACCATCTTAGCCACACTGGTTGGGCCATTTCAGCCGAAATCAGAATCAGAATCAGAATTCAAGTGGTGGATCTGACCACGATGACACACTTACCTACCGGTATTCAAAATATCCTGTGAATAAGTATGAAGCATCAGCTCCATTTTGAAGGTACTTCTGTATTCAAAATACACCTGGGCCAAATTCAGTCCCCAACTGCAACAATCACCCATTCACCTGTTTCTACATTTTCAGATCCCGGTATCTCAGAAGTATAAAACCCAGGTTCTTCGGCAGCTAACAGCGGCACACAAAATTAACATAACTATTGGTATGTAATTAATATGCAGCAAATGTAATCTTGCTTGGTGAAAGATATTGTTCAATAATGAACTCTGTTTGTAGTACCTGTGCATTTAAACTGTAGCATAACACACTTAATGGCAGTCAATGGCAGATTCACTGTATCAGACTGTTAAGCATGTAACAAACTACAAACTAACAAAATGGTCATGCAGCTACCTTATATAAACCTGTAGTAAAGACTCAGGATCTGCTCTGAATGTGCCTCTGTGGAATTAGTAAACGAAACAAGCAATTAATTGAGTCAATGTTTCATTGTCAACCTACTGCAAGCTTCTGCTGGGGTTTTGCAGGCTACCAACTGAGCAAAAACGTTCAGAGAAGTTTGTAAGTTTTGTCAACCACAACTGAATGACTTTTGTTTGAGTGTGTTTAATGTTTTCACTGTATAAAAAAACATCTCAGGCGTGTGGTGTACCTAAGCAAACAGAGCCACTGTAACCTTAAGCAGGGTACTTAACCTATAACAGAACAGGAAACAAACAGATTTATTCACGGATAAGATGTGCAAAATCCCCCCGGACAAGGATGTCTGCCAAACCAGCAGACAATGATAACAAAGCTGAAACGGACGCAGATTCCTCGTCCCGTGAAGACATGGTCGGCTCAGATGTCCCGCTGACTGACACCCACAGAGGCAGCAGAGATGAGGTGCAGGATCTTATTCATTTATTTAGAGTGTTTGCCGTTCCGAGCGTCGGCCCCTCATAAAAGCTGCATGGCCACCCCTCTGACAGAGTGTACCATACATCATACCAGTTCGGTCATGCGTGGCGAGCTGATTTCCGTGAAAGCTTAAGATCTGTAACTCTAGACCAGAAAAACACGCAGGCGGGGAGGCGGGTGTCTAAATCCATTAGGATGTGCAGTGAGGGACCTTCACATTTGAGCTAGCACAGGTGTAGCGCGATCCTGGTGTGATATTTACTGGAACGCTTCCAGCCCTGTACATGTGTGTGTGTGCCAGAGAGGATCGACTAACGAGACAAGTGTCACGTGATTCCTTATTGGCTAGGAGTGGTTCTCATTGGCTAACAAGACTTTAAGAGTGACTGTCCTCCATTGGTACGCCTTCAGTTTAATGTGAAGTCTTTTCACATTTCTGATCATGCACAGTATATGCAGTCATTTGTATTATTTAGGACTTGCATGGTTTTTTATTCCACATGATTATGATTTTAACAAAACTACTTTCAGTTGGGTGCTTTTTCTGGCTAAACACTATTTGCCATAGTTTAGGCTACAGGAGAGCAGGAGCTACAGCTACACAAAGGATGTGAGATCAGGACACAGTGGGAAGATTGTTTTTTTTTTTACTTCAGCAGCTTAAAACGTTGAGGCAAAATGTGATATTTATCAAAGCGGGACATGTCAGATTTGATACTAAATCCTAGATTAATTCAAAGTTAACCGTAATGCTGACGGCTGCAAAACAAAAGCACCCATGAATCCTGTCTGAGAGCACGGAAGCTGCAGTCTCACAGACGGCCTTTGTATGTCGCAAAGAGCGAATTAAAACAAGACATGCGTAAGATCAACACACTGCGGAATATGCCAAGAATAACCTTTTATCCCTCCCTATACAGGCTTGACATTTCTTTTGATGTTCTTTGCCCGGGGAAATTGAAATGCATCATGGGAACAGAAGTCCACAGTTGAGACAGATGCACAGCTGCCTGTCAGTCTAATGTAAGATAGAAACTCAGTTTCCCATCAATGTGTAGGCTATCACAGACAGGTTTGTGATAATATTGCCCACAAAAACACCAACACGGATAGTCAGGAACTGTGCTTGTTTCACTCCTTCAGTCAGCTGTATTTTCCCAACACTGGTTGTCTTTTTCCTGACCAGTTTGGCTATAGGAGCATACCACTTCAAGTAAGGACAATAATGGAGCAAGCGTTATAAGCAGGATAAGATAGCCATCTCCCAACATCTACGGTAACATAAATTGTGCTGGGCTGGGCATGAGGTGAGAGATTATATGTCTTTGTTGAAATTTTTTTTTGAAGTTTATCTGATAGTAAATACAAATGACAGTGAAAGCAGTACCTATAACCCGTTGCCCTTACTGACACAGAATAAATAACTACATGTACTAGAGAAGTGCCAAACATGTACAGAGATGAGAAAATCCAATACAGCATTTGTAAAACGCAAATGAATGATAAATAACAGGCCTGAGTTAAGACATTGTTACACACATATGGGACAATAACGCTTACTGATGAGGTAAAAGGTCATTCCCATCAGGCCCATTCTTCTATCTACAGCCTATGATGCATCCAACAAAGTTTGAAGTCTGTTCTTGAAACCACAGTGGTCTCTGTTTTCACTGCAAATCTCACGAATGGATTCAGTAAGGTAAATCCCACCCCCGTTATGGAATGAGACAGTGTACGATTTACCTCAAGCAAGTGGGAAATTTACCCCAAGTTTCAACCCATGTCCTCTTTTTCTGTTGACGAGAATCAACTTAAAACAGCTTACATAATCCACTTTAGAAACCCCTGTTAAAAATGTTTTAATGTCAAATCCCTTTAACTGAAAAAGAAATCTCTAATTCCCACTAAGTCTGTTTTTGTGAAGACAGAGGGGATTAAATATTTTAAATCTCTCGTTCTTTGCTTGGAGGTTTGTATCCCAGAGCCGGTCTTATTGCCCATCCCTGTGCTTTTTTTCCCCTCAAGCTTATGTGCTTCTGACAGGGTGGTTTCCTGAACTGGACGGTTCTAGATGTGGTAGGCCTATGATGAAAGGGGACTGTGATGTACAGGTGAACATTCTGCTCCAAAAACAGCTGCATGATCCAGGTGACTGAGACTCTCCTTCACCAGCTGACTCTTTTCCTAATTAAACTGCATCCTCCAAGGCTACTGGTCAAGGTCAGCATTTAACACCAAATCGTATTCTGCCTAACTGCACCGAAGCCCGGTACATCAGCAGGACAAGCTTCTGGGTAGCCTGGAAGGTTCCTCCTTTGATTCCCAGGCAAGCTCAGCTGTGTCCTTGGGGGAAGATAGTAAAGCTGGATTTCAAGAGTAAACACTCGGCCGTGAATGGATCAGACGTCAGACCCGGGCTATGCGAGGCACCCTCAGTGAGGGAGGCTGCCAACAAGTTCTGGATAACGTAATGCAGCAAAGATTAGCCTACAAGCTAATGTTTTTTTTTGAGACGGGGGAGGAACTGTTCCACACATCCACCATTACAGCAAATGCATGTAGATGCAGCTGAGCTCCCCCACTCTGTTTATAATATAAATGTCTGTCCTGTATCCTGCTGCTAGCAGCTCCTCTGCATGATGGAGCACTGCAGCAAAGGCCAAGAAAGGTGGCACTCAGTCCATTACTGACAATGCAGGAGGACAAAAGCAAAAAACAAAACAAAGAGAAAAAAAAACAGCATTCAAAAAACAGTAAAGCATGCGTGGCTGCTGGATCAGAGGTTTTGTTTATGTCTTCAGACCCTAATTTTATTCGTTGAGAAGGGGGTGGGGGGGGTGTTGTGTGTACACTCGGGCCTGGAGGCCGTGGCACTGAATTTACATCTCCTCCCACACTTTGCATAACACTGCGATCACCAGGGGCCCCTTCACAGGATGGGGACTGCGTGACCTCTGAATTCCCCTTTAAAATTCAGCTCTCGCTATTTTAATTATCAAATCAAAATGTAAAACAGGCAGGTAGCCCAGCCTTACTTGAGCTTCTCCACCACTCCTTCCCAACCATCTGAGAATGGCTGCCTTCAGTAAAGTGTACGCCATATTAATCACACGCTACTGAAACTTTACTGGTCCTGGAGAGCGAATAGGTGTGCAGGGTTTTTGCTGTTACTCAGCTCTTAATTAATCAATTACAGCAATGAGCTACACAGTTAGCTCACTGGGTTTCTTGGGCCTAAACTAGTTGTGGAACTTAAACTGACAGCAAAAACATGCAGGCCCTGCAGCTCTCCAAGAATTCCACGGAGGAACACAGACCGCTCTAGCGGGGGACGCCTTTTCCCCCCTTTGCATTGTGCAGCACCTCATGTCGGAGAGCTGTAATTGTCAGGTGTGATTTATTTGAGCTCTTAAGTCGTGCTGCTGGCTGTCATTAGACAGGGGGGGGGGGGATCTGAGGGGAGATCCAGCAGGGCAGAATTGGTGAAGGGGGCCCAATGTAAGACGAACCAGCAATCAGCCGGCCGACCCAGCGCAGTCAGCAGTGCGGTTTCCTCTGCAGGCAGCTCTGCGCATACCAGAGCAAACCGGAGGCAAAGCACGAGTCACATTTCCACTTGAAGACACGTCTGGTTTCGGGGACCCAAAAAAAGACAGCGTCTTCCTGTCGTCTAAGTGGTTATGAGAGTCCTGCACTCTGTTCTGCAATCTGACAATGCCAGGAGAGTGAGGACCTCACACTAGAAGCTCACAAACTTCATCTACCTTTTTTTTTCCCCCTCTCAATCAGCTCCACCCATCAGAATCTGCAAACGGTCTACACCCCTTACCGGCACAGCAGCGTTTTTCTGAAAGCTGAGAAACAGCCCTCCATCTGAGATGCAATCTTGATGAGTCAGTAAAATGTAGCCTACATCACAGTTCCTTTAGCAATGGCAGACCACATTATTTGCAATTGCCATGATGGGCCACTGTGCTATGTCATGAACGAAGATGGGGGAGGGCTGCATGGTGGCAGCTGTGAGGCAGGACATGAACGTACCCAACAGTCTGGTGTTGTCCTGACTGTGTCTGCGCTGGTCGTAGCCTGCAGCCTTTTGGAGGGGCATGCTCAGGCTCTGCACACACCAGAGAGTGTCTGATTGGGTGGCTGTCTGCAGTCTGCATGCACCAGCTTGCAGTCTTGACTCCAGATTTGTATCAAACACTGAAGTTATCCGCACACTCAAGGTATGGTGTTGGTAACCTGTCTGGTCTAGGCTTCCTGGATTCTGATTGGAGGCAATGGATGTCAGAGGGTGGATTTGATTGGCTGGGTCAGGTTTATCATTTGGTACACCAGCCTCCAAGACTTGTGATTCCTTAGATGTAGCTACTGACCAGTTGGGTAGAGCTACACCATGCCAGAGTGACAAACCAGTCTCAAAAAGACTAGTTAAGTTAAAATAAAGACAAACTGTACTCCTCCAACACAATGGTGATGCAGCTCAGCTGAGAGACCACAGGGCTAAAGGGAGCAACAGCATGCTTCATGTGCTTCTGCATCATGTGTGTCAGTTGGCACTCAGTTTGCTCAGTTCACAGAGAACATTCTAGAACTGGGATGGGTTTAAAATGGTATAAAATGTCATGACAGGAAGTGGGACTGCAGGGCAATCCAATCCCAGAGCAGTCTCATTCTTAGAACTGCCTGGATCAACTGGCCTAATGCCAGAGGAGGAAAGTAATCAAATAAAATGACTTTTTTTTTTTTTTTACAGCAATCAGGTGTTATTTTGGGTGTAATGCACTTTATTTCAATACTTCTATCAAGATGCACTTACTGTTCTACCCCACTACATTAAAACTATTGGAACCAAAATATGTGTTTTGGGATGTATTTGCTCACTTTGAACAGTATTTAGAGATACAGGTTTTTCACCTCCTAACTGTTCATGTTAATTGTCAAGTTATAGACATATCATTTTATTTATCCTTTGTTAATCAAGACAACAATAGTGTACCGTTGTACCATCCACAGTAATTATATCTATGCATGGTATATATCTGTAATGACTAGGGGTCAAGATTGCAATGAAAGTTTTGCCATACACAAGTCTTCTTTGTCCACAAGTTATGCTTTGCACACAGTGGGCTGCCTTACTGAGGGCATTCATTTTAAACTAACAACCCGAAATGACACAACCTCTAACCCAGTGGAGGGTTTTTCCCTCAACTCAATATTTCAGACTTACATGCTGAGGAAGTGAAAGCTGTGTGTTGTTGACTGTCACTAGTAAACTCAATTTACCTTCAGTGACAAAGCTGCAAAGTGCAGCGAACCCTCAAACTTCTTGGATCGTACATAGCTGAAATGCAGTATACAGGGAAATGAAAATAATTAAAATACAAGATATGATAAAAGAGATACAGGAAAGTGACAATGTACACTCACCACTTTTCATCTTTGCAAAACTTACACCCCAATCATCCCAAAAAAGGAGTTCTATTACATTTAAGATGCTGGCTGCCAATACATTTCATCCAAGAGTGCATTCTAAGCGCATTTCAAAAAGGGGGCAAATTAAAGTCAGTGAGGCATGGCATTAAAACACACAGGCAGCCCACCGGTAAATAATGAGGTTTAACAGAATCCTTTGTTCTCCATTCACGGCTGACTGTGTTTCTACACAGGGCCCCCTCTCCTTCAGAGTCACCTGCTTTGAAATACGACCCCCCCCCCAACTCTTGCAATTTGCGAACAACCCCTCCCTGACCCCTGTCTTGAACCTCTGAACCCCCACACCCCACCCCAGATCTGCAGCAGGGTCTTAAAGCTGACAGTGCAAATTGCATCTCATGCCACAGAACCAATGCGCAATGGGCGGAAATACAGCACCTCTTCCACAGACTCCCGTCTCTAGGGCCAAGTTGGGCTGAGGGGAGGTGCTGGGTCGGGCTGAGTGGAGGTGCTGGGTCGGGCTGAGGGGAGGTGCTGGGTCGGGCAGAGGGGAGGTGCTGGGTCGGGCTGAGTGGAGGTGCTGGGTCGGGCTGAGGGGAGGTGCTGGGTCGGGCTGAGGGGAGGTGCTAGGTCGGGCAGAGGGGAGGTGCTGGGTCGGGCAGAGGGGAGGTGCTGGGTCGGGCTGAGGGAGGATGAAGCCTAGAAAGGGCAGGACATCTGTTGTGCCAGGCTTCAAGGACAGACAGAGGAGCTGCATCACAGATAAGAAGCCAAAGACCCCAGCTGCTGGGTCTGGGTGTGCTCACAGCTGGGGGAGGAAGTGCGCACAGAGAGCACGCACACACACACACACGCACGCGCACACACACAGTGCATTGCCCGTCTCCACTGTGCACAATGGGCACCTTGTTGCATGCATACTCCAGTAGCCTGCAAAAGCATTTCCTCTACATGTTATACTCATAATTTAAAAAGGCATACACTGAATTGATTTCTTTTTTTTTCCCCCTTAACCCTCAAACAAACATAATAAGAGTCTGCTTTAGCACCTCACAAAGCGCAAGTCTTTCAAGTTTTTTTTTTTTTTTTTTAAATCCTTCAGGAGAGCCAAATATAGGCTGGGAGAAAAAGAAGCCATGCATTTGAAATTCAAATCTGGGCTAGGATGAATCGGAAGGTAAGGCTTCCAGCCCAGCGCTAAGTGCTAAGGCTAACAGGCTGGCGCTGGAGGCTGCAGGGGCCCGGGCAGGTGGTACTGTCAGTGCGGGGGAGCTCAGCGGTGTCAGGGACAGCTGACTGCAGCAGCCATGCAGCTGCCTGAGTCAGAGGTAACCGCCAGCCATGTGAGGTCGCCGACAGCCACCCTCACGGAAAGAGGAAAACAGGTTTCTAAAAAGAACAAGTGCATGTGTAAGAACAACACTGTGCACACCCAAAGCCCAAGGCTTTATGGGGGTTTTCTGCGCATTCATCATACAATACAACAGGGTCTTTGATTCAAAGTGTGCAAAATTCACAAAAATGTACAATCAATTAAAGTAAATGGAGACATTACATAATTAAAAAAATGAGACGATACCCCTTTCCAGACTGGTGGCAGTGAAAGGTTGCTAAAATCCCCTTTGATTTGGTAACGATTAGAGATGAAGGGGTTTGTACTGGTGCCGTCTGATGACGATCACGGCAACGGGATCAATCACTCTTCCACAGCGTCTGTGCATGTCCAGAAAATCACTGCAGAGCAGTACCAAGAGTGACAAGAAATCAGGGACGTTTGCTAAATCAGTTCTCTTCATCTAGTCCTCCACTGACTGACCGTGGGCATGGCAACACTGTGCAATTACCTCACTCCCTCGCAGTGACTGCGGCCGAGCCATGTTAAAACCTTTTTTTTTTCCTTCTAATCTTTAAAAACAATTTAGCCAAAATACAGTCTCTGAAATTTAAAAAAAAAAAATAAATAACAGTAATAAATTTTGTTTTATACATAGGCCTATATATATCATTAATAAAAGAAAACATTTTATACAATTTATTACTGTGCCATAAATACTGGATAATTCTGGCATAAACAATATTTACAAAGGGCAATGTAAGCAAAGTCACTGAGGCATGGCAGGGCCTCCCACCCGAGAGCAGACCTCTGTGGAACTATCCAGCTCTGCTTCTCCTCTTCCCATTTGAACCATCCTTACAGACTATTCTAGTCCAGTACTCCAGCAAACAGTGTAAAAGGTGCTTCTCTATAGTGCTATGACGTTAAGAGCATCGCATTGGCTTGGCTTTACTTAAAAATAACGAATCCACTTTGTTGCAGAGTTCAGTCAAGTTCAAAAGAAAAGCCCTGCAAGGAAAACCATGAGTTATTTCACAGGCTGACAGTGTAAGGTGTGGCAAGAGGAGGGGAAACGGGGAGAGACCGAGCACACTAGAGTCTGGGAGCAAGAACACCATACCTATAAACTCAGGACGGGGGGGGTTGTTGAATATAGCACTTGGAATAAAGAATGGAGTCACTAATCTTATGCTGGTATGTGGAGGTCTGTATGTTACACAAGAGGCTGTTACCTGGAAAAAATCTTAAACATATCCCTACTCTTTTCCAGGACTGCTCACTTGTCTGAGAGGTATTATATACAGGAATAGAACAGTTATTTTATACCACAAAAAAAACAACTTAGGCTTGACTCTGCTGCCTTACGCAATCAGAATAATCCATTATCCAACCCGTTTTATGCAGCAAGAGGGCCATTAGCAATGCACAATGTGGCTGTCAACAAATAAATATCATAGGGATTTAACCGAGGAGCAAATACAGTATTTGAAACGTCATTACTTTTTCATTTCCTGCTGAGCACATTGGGGGTGCTCGTGAAGTCTGGGTTAAAACGAATTTTATCTCCATCATGTCACTCTAAGACAGATTGCATAATGCCTTCCGCTTTAATAGCGCAAATGTGCATGAGAGAGCATATGAAAGAAGAGAGTATGGTCGATATTAAATATATAATAGTCCACAGGCAGCAATGTCCTGCTAATTAACACAGCCACTCGTATTACCGTCGGGGCTGCCAACAGACAAATTAGGACATTTGAAGACAGCACTTAAAAAAACTATGATACAGAAGGCACTTCGGTGGGCATGTGTGCATGGCGAGCAGGCGTGTAAACACTTGAAGATGAGCAAGATAGATCTAGAGGTTACCGATTACAGTTAAAACAGGAAACGAAGGCGATACCATCATTTTTCCACTGTAGTGGAGGGAGGTGTGCTTTTCGTAAGACTCAATGATTGCCGCCAATTGATGAACCCGTTTAGAGACAGATGAGAGGCAAGAGGAAGAGCTTCTGCTCTTACAATGGGGGACGGGGTCGTTGTCTTATCTGTTCAGAACAAAAGCTGAGATAGCGGGGAGTATCTTCAGAGGAGAGCTACATGTCCTTAAGTGGTGGAACCCTTTGAGTACCTTTCAAAACCATGCAAAAGTACTGACCCACCAACACTAACATATAACCAACCTCACTCAAAGCAAAATAAGCGATCACACACGATAGACAACTTTCTCTTTCCTTGGGAGGACTTGAAATTTACTTGATGTATTTTCTGGTTTATAACGCCAACATTACACCAACAGAATGGCACCGGTAAGACCTCCCTTTAACGGCTATCTCCGCATGATGTCCAGATCTACGGCCGTTATTGAGACACGACCACAGAACTGTTAGTCCAGTTTGAGCCAAACATTGACTTGTGTAAATTATTAAGATAATTAGTGCACAATACAGTGATTTTATGGGCACATGATCACATAAGAAAGAGCAAAGAAATAAACAGTTTGAAACATTAAAGCCAGTACAGAAACGTTATTAACGTTCGCAAATCATTAAAATGCTACTACTGAAAGTCACCAGCCTTGTATTCTACAACCCCCGCGTTTTTCAAACTCTTTTTAAATATTTTAATTCACAGAATACCACACATTAGCTCATAAATGCAACGTTACATCGATTAGCAGTTAGTTCTACCTTACGCTATCCTTAGGTGAACGTTAGAATAACAACAAATTCATGCACAAAGATGAACCATGTGCCAAATGAAAAACGTACACTGTTGATATAACGATAACAACAAAACTACTGGCATGACAACTGATTGCTAACGCCATGACAACAATAGCTTCTTGTCTTGTCTTGCTCTCTTGGCTTTTCCCATAATTGTGGGTACATAGCTAACGTTAGCCAGATCTAAAGAGGCTAACGACATTGCTGGCTAACGGTATTCTTGTGTAAATCTGTGCTGGTCTTGTTTTCTCTCACAGTAGCAACTTTATAGAATCCACGACTGGTTAGCAACCCAGTCCAACTGCCAATTATAACTGGCTAATTGGCCGGTTATGAACTTAATTTATTCACAAACACATATTAACCATTCGCCCAAATATTTTGCTAGCTAACGCTAGCTTTGGGAACGAAAAGCTTAAAACCCCTTTTTGATTAGGTAGCTAGCTGGTGATGACTGAGGGTAGCTATCGGTAGCTAGATCACCATGCGAAAATAATGTTCTGCAATTACCTCGATGTGTTTCCGGCAGTACTGGCTTCACGTCGGCATCCAGGCAGTTGATGAGTCTGATGGTGATCGTGGGTATACTCGTTTTTTAATCTGACAGTGATACTGTCATGCACGGCTTCGCAGATCACTCAGTGCAATTTTCTTTCTTTTTTTTCTCTCTCACTGACCTCCAATCCGTTTACTGTATAAATACTAGCACCGGTCTCGCTTCTTGCCGTTGTGAATAGAATAAAGGCGCATGACAATTTCCGTTCGCAGATCCACTGAGATGAGTGTTCTGCTGCTTGGTTCTCTCAGTGCTAGTAAAACAAGTATTGGATGCATTTTGTCATCATAAATCAGTTCTTGACTTAGTAAGTTATATATTGCATTGCCATTAAAATTCCTGAATAATTTATATTCATTTCTGAATTTTATATTGGTGACAAGTTAAAGCATTGTTAACTACATATTTCAAACACCTTACTATTATGAATAATCAACAGAGCCCAAAGTATATCATCATAAAACTATTTTAATCCATTCCTCATTTGATTTCCTCTGCCATTAAACCGTTTCCAGACTATTTCTCAAAAGCAACACCTTATTATGTATTGGCCCTAATTCTATCAAGCAGTATTTCTATAATATATTTTTCTGCATAATTTAAAATTTTGAGATACAAATTTTCCTCCTATCTCCTGTACCAACACCATTCTTTGCTTTGTTACTGTCTTACAGTCTATATCCGTGATGAGTACAGACTATATAATTTAGCTTTTTTACTATTACAAGTAAATACTTTTGGTGATGGTAATATTTACAATGAAGATCAAACAATATATGAATATGTATTAACTATTTAGAGGTTTATCAAAAAATATTACCTTTGCCTTCAGTACAGTTTAGGAATACTGCTGTTTAAGCTTTCATTTGAAGTTTTAAAACCATTCAGCAGTATGTATTTGGTGTTGTTATCTTGAAATATGGGAACATCTTGAGAAAACTTCTGTGCACTACAGGGATCACATAGTTGCCTAAAATGGTTAAAAATTCCCAGGGCATAACAACTATCCAGAGCACTAGGATAAATAATTTCAATGCATAAAGTTAGCTGGCAATTAATGAAAAACAATTAATTACAATAAATTGCGTACTATATGGTACAAAGCTCTTACACAAGAAACATTGGCATGTTATGAAATTGTATGTAATCTTTATCTGGAGCTTTAAAAAAATCCTTAAAATCTTTCTGCCAAAAACTAAATTCTGACGACCTCTGCTGGTTGAACATTTACAATCACTAGAACACACCCACAAATCCAGGCTTCTGGACAGACGAAATTCCTAAATCTCACACTGCATCAACACTGCATCAACATTGATGAAATAAGCAGTAGTGTGCATGGTTCGTGTGACGCTGAGTAAACTGTAATTTATGTGTTACAAACATAACACCGCTTCGGTCACTGTCTACGGGAAGGCTACTGTCTCGAATGATAGCCACCACATTACTATTTCCAATCTACTCTCGATGAAGAGCTGTGGGGTTGAGAGGGATACATCTAAATAAAATCACATTTAAGGCACGGATTTTGAGGGGAAATGCTTCAGCGATTAAGTAACCACAGTAAAATTATCCAAGATACGCACGATTACAGAACAGAACAGTTTCGCAAGCGTGTGCACACAAATAGTCATTAACATGTGGAGATTTAAATTCATTGAGCTGACATATGCCTTTTCGAAATGTGTATTTCAGGTTGGCTACTTAATGTCATTTATGAATGAAATAAATGCGAAATTAATCTTACACGACTGACACGAAAATAATATGAAAACGGAACGATTAATTAGTAGTAGACAGGGATATGGAAAATTCCCAAAGGCGTTGAAGAAATATTTTGTTCTAAAATTTTTCAACACAAAGTACTGTACGCTTTACGGTAAAAACCTTTGTCCCCGGAAAAGATAAGTATTTTCTGTTTTCGAATCAGAATGCAGCACAGGGTGATTGACATACATTTAGACCAATAATTGATAGGAAGTAGCCGACGAATGTACTGTATTTACCAATTGTAATGTATAGTGGGAGGTGTTATTGTTTCTTTTAAGGGGGAAGGGATATCCAGGAAGAGGAATCTCGGAGGAAAATGGTCCGTAAAAAGCTTATTCGCGATATGATTTAAAAAGAAGGCATGGTTTATTTTTGTTCTTAAAATACTGCAGGTACTATAAACGTTAAGCTGTCAGGACATCCAAGAGACGTAAGTGATGCAACATTACATTTAGCAAGGTAGCTATTACTGGCAGCTTAGTAGTACCAAGCTAACTGACCAGCAAGCATAGTCAGATGATCAATACGATGTGTCAAAATGTGACTTTTCTTATCTTGTTAACAGCTAGTAAGCTATGGTATATGTGTATCTTTTAAACAATGGGGTGATGAGTAGTTAGCTTGCTATCTAACTAGAAATTAACAATGTCTTTATTTTGTTTAACTTGCTTTTCGATCTTGAAATAGCAAGACTAGCTAACAGAAACGTTAGCCAAATAGCTGCGTACTAACTACACTCGCACAGGGTGCTAGCGACTAATTTTACCTCGCTAATTTGACTGTTAGGTGTTGCATCATGAAGATTATGTGGGAAATTATTTTATATTCTACAAAAACATTGCAACGAGCTTCCTGCCTGATTTCATACGCGCAAGAGAAAATGTTAGATTGTTGGCTAACGTTAGCTCCCCACATTAGCCAAAACAGTGTAACGTTGATGTTATGTTCGAGCTAAATCCTGGCTAACGTTTGGGTGAATACTTTTTTAGCTGATTATTGAGAGTGTCTTTGCATTTTATGATTTATCCAAAGGTAAGCTTGGCAGTTAATTATCTAGCTGTAAATATTAGCTGGGTAACCAACGCATGACAGTTTGAATTACCAACAGGAAAACGGAGTCAGAAAGTCGTCTCTCAAATGAATCCAGTTCATCACACTTAAGCCGCCAATATACACTCAGTGGACTCACTTGATTTTAAACATTCGTTGCTTAACGTTTTAAATTGTTTACGATAACTATAGTACTTCCAGTGTTGACGTTCACACACAACCACTAATCTATGTCTGTGTGGGTCATATTCTCGTTATATTTACAAGGGTCCGACAGACCTCGTGAGCAGTATACATTCAGTGATATTGCACTGCAAGTCCTGTATGATAGATCATTTAAGACTGTGCACTACCGTTTGGGTAAAATTTTGATTTTTTTCCCCTCCAATACCTTCAACTACAGGGCTGGTCGCACTCTTAAGCAGGGACTCAGGAGGGTCCTGCAAGTCCTTTTAAATGAGAATGTCCCTAGCACAGAGAGTGCTGCTCACATGGATCTTCACACTGGTCTTTCTCATCATGCTGGTCCTGAGGTTGGATGGGAAGGTAAACTGGAACTGGTTCCTAATCTTCCTCCCCGTCTGGATCTTTGACGCCATCCTCCTCCTCATGCTGGTGGTCAAGATGGCTGGACGCTGCAAGCCGGGCTACGATCCCCGCAATGGATCCCAGGACTTGCGCAAGAAGGCCTGGTACTTGGTGGCCATGCTGCTGAAGCTGGCCTTCTGCCTCACACTGTGTGCCAGGCTGGAGCAGCTGACAGAGATCAAGCTGACGTTTGTTTGCATCCCGCTCTGGGTCCTCCTGATCGGGGCCATGGCTGAGCTGGGCTACAACATCTTCCCTGACAGGAGAGACTAATGGCTACTATGTACAGGGAGGAAAAACTACGCAGTAGTTTTCAAGAGTGACCCCTCCCACCCCTCCCCTTCTCCTCCTCCATCTTCCTCTGCCAGGACAAGGGAACTCGGCCCATGCCAGCAAGTATTGACCACCTAGGAAGCTAAAAAAAAGGGAACTTCAGAGCTGGGCAATTTCCTCAACCCTGGATACTTGTGGAGGGTGTTTGCCTTTTGTGAATGGTTTTTGAGTCCTATAATCTTAAAGCCATGACCGTTTGTCAGGGAGTGGGTGTTAAGAAAAGGAGAGGGGGGAAAAAGGGTTTTCTTCTCATCAGCATTTAGTTTTTTGTACTGTTTGTGCCATGCTGAGTAAGACCCTTTCATATTTCCTGGAATGAGTCATCTGTCATTCTCTCAAGAAGGCATGCCTTTCCAAGACAGGCTTTTGCTCTCCTGTGCTCCTTGGGACTCCTGATTGTCTTTAAACCATAGTGTCCTCTTACCATTTTGGAATTAATGAATGCAATGCCCTTTGCATTTTTGGAGAGAGTATTTTGAAAGAGAAGAAATGTCTTGTAATGTGTAGTCTGTGAATAAAATTTGGTGTGTAGACCATTATAAGGATTCAGATTCCATTTAATACTCCAGTCATGCTTTATTTTCATACCCTTCAGAAAAATGTTGTGGATGTTTATTTGTGTCCAGTAGGTGGCAGCATTAATCATGTATTAATTAAGTCTTCTAATCAAGTACTCTAAGTTTTTAATAGTTAATTACAAAATCTAGTCAATGTCATTTGTCATTGTAGGCAACTGTGCTGCATGATCATGAAAATGTACCAAATTCACAATTTAATGAGCCAAAAATGCACTTTCGTGACTGTGGTGGAGAGCTCAAGTTAAACCCTTGAGTGGAAATATTTTTCTTACAAAGATTTGAAAGGGGAAAAAGACAGGATGAAGAGGCAAAATGTTTTCACTCTACCACTGCAATGCCTTAGGCATGCCTGGTTTAAAAATCTGAATTTTTTTTTTAGTTTTGCTAAAGCACATATAATGGCAAAGCATGTTTAACTGCTCTTGACACAGTGCTGCCCTGAAAAGTTAAGCACAAAACCTCTGCTGCAGACTGCAAAAAAAAAAAAAAAAATCTACATGGTTTTAATCTTGTGTTCCCAACAAGCAACCTTGAGCATTTCAGGCTGTGCACCCACGAGCTTCCGCTCGACAGCAAGCTCTGAGCAAGAGCAGACATCTGCCTAAACGGATAGAAGTGTGTGTGTGTGTGTGTGTGCCGTGGGGGTTGCATTTCCAAATCTGATCCCTCTGAGTGAGCCAGGTGCCAAAGCTGATCCCCTCTGTGAGATGGTAATGCCACAATTTATGCCCATGCCAGCCGTCACCAGGATCTCTCCGAGAGGGATCACACAGATCAAAGTCTCAAAGTGCTTCGAATTTTTTTTTTTTTTGCTGCTTCTTCCCTCCCTCTTCTGACATTCCATCACACAGAAGGCAAGCTGAAACCATGTCTCTCCCCTCCCACCCACCGCCAGAACTACACACCCTTGTGCTTGGCCAGGGTTCAGTTCCTCTCACTAAAGTTAACTAGGCCCTCAGGCCAGTTTTTAAGATGGATTCCAACAAGCCATCTGACTATACAGGCCAGAGACTCTGGTTTACAGGGCTCACATATTTTCTATCAAAGACACTTTACATATTTCCATTTATATTGTATGTCTCCACACTGAATGCCTAGTTGACATTAAAAAAGCCTAAAAATACCTATGGAGACATACAGCTCTGCTAGACTAAAAGAGTAAACCACTGTCACTGTTATGCCTGTTTTAAACACACAATGGTCATTACACAACTGGACGGTCACTTCCAATGAAGCTTCTTGCATTCAGAATTGTTAAGACAACGACCAGTTGCTGTGACTTCCTGCCTACACACCTGCCCAAAATATCCAGTCAGGTAGCCACCAAGAAAGCAAGTATTCAATTTTCAACAATGTGCTCAGCATATGGAAATTGTTCAGATGATTGTTTTTTTTAATAGTTTAGTGATGACTGTTGTGGAATGGATAAAATATACAACCCAAAACTGTCAGAGGAGGTTTGCCTTAAAGTATGTGACTTTTAAAGCGTTCACTTAAAAAAAAAAAAAAAAAAAAAGTGGACAAATAAATCAGCTAGTGAGCTAGCATTATCCATCTGGAACAATCAAAATAGTGCCAGGCACATCTATGCTAATGCAAACCGGCTGAAATATACACCATTAACCGGGTAGCACTAGTGTTCTCAATCTCTCAGACTGAAAAGGAAAAGGGCTGATAGGGAAACGCACAGCATATTTAGTGGTACTTTCTTGACTGCATGATTACACATAGCCTTCAGTGTGCTGGAGGATGAAGAGGGGCGGGGCTTAGCACTGCTCTGGATGTTGCTGTGTGCAGACAGGGGCCTGGTCTCCACAATGCTCTCAAAACCACATTTAGACCCTTATTAATAAAAAATCTGAGTAGTAGTGCTGACCCATGATCACGGCTTCCCCCGTTCATATATTAATCTTATACATTGAGTTTGAAGACGAAGCTGATCCCAGATCAGTGCTCCCACTCTTAGGATGCTTTATGCATACAGGTTATCCCAGGGTGATCCGGGAACCTAGGTGTGCTCTGGTAAAGCTGCTAGGCATCAGCTCCCAGGTACAGGCTCAGCACCAGCAGTGGGGCCGTAATCTGGGCGCGTGGCAGAGCTGCCGAGCTCATCCACACGGCCGTGAGAGCGCGTGGGCGTCTTACATAACTCCCTGCACAGCACAGCCCTGCTGTTAATCCAACCTCCCGTTCCGTCTGTGCTAAGTACCGTTTCAGAACACGCTTACAAAAAATAAAAATAAAAAGTCACGCTTCAGAGCAGGAGCAGGTGTCCTATTTAATCACACACCTCGCGTCCAGGTCCCGTTTCTTCCATTAAAATTTTGATTCCGTATGTTCTACCCAGGTCAGTACCTAAAAGAAGATAGCTTGGAGTCACGCAGCCCCATATATTGCTGCAGGGTTTTAGTAATTCCCTGCTTCCCACTCCCAACCTCTTAGACATTACAGTGACCTCAGAACTCAGACTTCACTTCAAGAGGTTCAACTGAAGAGTTAAACGTATTCAGAAGAGGCTGCTGTGTGGCTGTACCTAAGAGCTTACTGCATACAGATGGTCTTTTTTTTGTGTCTTTCCGGCCCCTCCCTGAATGTGATATGGTGAACAGGAAACATCTTCATATTGTTTAAAGTTTGTGGTGGAGAATTTCAGAGGAGCTGGATTTTCTAAATGAACTGCAGGCCCAACATTACAAAAAAAAAAAAAAAAAAATGTAAAAATGTGAATGAATCAAGCTAATCAAGTTAGCAGTCCTTTGCTGCCTTAAAGAGAAACATTGTTTTTTTTGTTTCTTTTAACAAATAACTAGAAACCAATAGCTTAAAAACAGCATCTATAAAATTAGCACTACAAATTATGAAACCAATTCTGTGGTGATCCTATGCCTTTAATTCATCATTTATCTTCAAACATAGTTGTCTTAGTTCTACACAGAGTAACCGTTTAGCTTTCTGGGGAATATCATGATCATGGAAGAACGTACTTAGGTCATGTGACCTACCTTTCCTTGAGTCTTTCAGTCTTTTGCACTTGATTGTTCAGTGTAGCCCTTTTTTAAACAACAACGTTCCGATATTCTGAACCTTTATTAAGAGGTTCGTATTTAAGTATAAATCACACTACAAGTTTAAAAAAAAAGAAGTTATTTACACTACAGTGCTGACATTTAAAATGGAACCAAAAAAAATTGATATAAATAAGCTCTATGGAAAAGCCCGGAGTCTTTAAAAGAATTCTGTCTCATCTTACAAAAAATATATATGTTCATGTCAGCTCTAACACATCTATAACCTACAACTTAAAAATATATTATTTAAGGACCTGTTTATTTCAAACCTGCAGGCTATCAGTGCAGCTGGCCCTAAGTGCTTTGATAGTTCACAGTTACGGACAGGCACTGAGGAATGTTACAAGCTACATTTGCTATGTATTCATTCGGTAACAGAGTAGAGCGCAAGTCGCAAGCTTGCCCCACAGAGCTTACATAATCCATATAGTACATCACACTTTTTTCTTTTTTTTTTTATATATATATCGTAAAAAACGAAAAAAAAAAAAAAAACAGAAAGCCATTTAAAAACAATATGTACAAATCAGTATAAAAAGTCTTTTTGCTGCTCATGCAGGTGGGGTTTTATTGAGTGGAGTGGCCGTGTGTCCTGGGGGAGAATGGGAGCTTTTGGGTACAGCGTGTCCTTGGGTTTGTCGCCCTGGGGCTGCGGGGCCGGTGTCCGGCCGTCGGCAGGCTTGGCTGGAGTGGTTGAACATTCTGAGTGATGGTGTGTTTTGGGCCTGCTCTCCTGTGGGGCGGGGCTGGGGGCGGGGCCTGTAGTGGTGGGGGCGGGGGCCTGGGGCTGGGCTGGGTGCTGCTTGGCGCTGGCCTTTTCCAGGCGCGCGTCTCCTGGCTCCACCTTGATTTCTGGGAGCGAGGGAGTGTCCCGGGGGGGTTGGGAGTCTGTGGCGGTGGGCGTTGCCGTGGAAATGGGGGCGATGGGGGCCTCCGGGTGACCCTGGGCCTCCTGCTTAACGCATGCCGCTGCCGGCTCCTCTTCCTCCTCCTCCTCCTCTTCCTCGGCCTCTTCCTGGTGGTACTGTTTCAAGCGAATGTGCCAGGCCAGGCTGCAGACGGACGACACGGTCTTGAACTGGTGCACCACGTTGCGGGGGATGTAGTAGATGTCGTTGTCGTACAGCTGGATGCGGGCATAGCGGATGCCCTCCCGCCGCAGCTGGTTCAGCTTTGCGTCGTCCACCCACTGCACGCACTGTGGTGGGGGGAACGAGAGAGAGGCCCCGTCACACAACGCTACCGCGCTTCTCACCTTTTTTTAATAATCACACTCATTACTACAACCATAATGTATCTACACATTAGTCACTTATTCATTTCTAACTGGCAACTGGTTTCAACAGTTGGAAGCGGGAAATGCAATGGATACAACTTGTGTTGTATCTTGGGTCTGATTCCCAAGTAGCCCCTGCCGTCACAACTCTTGAGCATGGTACTCCTCCTCAACTGTGTACTGAATGGACCCATAAATTTGGAGGTGGGTATTAAGTCAAAGAAATGAATGTATAAATACACATTTAAATCTGTTACCACATGCAGAACAAAAAAAAAATATCAAAATGGATTAACTAAGTTCTAGTAGCAATAGCTCCAGTCCTGACAAACCTCTCACTCCTGGCAGTCAAGTAACAGTGAAACAGTTTGTAGTAAACCACAAACTAGTTCAGTGCAACAGTAGCTATTCTCATCTTAACCAGGTAAGAGATCCCTTCCGGGCATGAAAAAGATCCCTAATTTAAACTGCGGCTGGAATCATTTACATAATGACTCTTGGTCACACACAGTGAAAATACTTTTGGTGCGCACACACACAAACACCCGTTATTAGGGATCCAAGTAAATCCACCCCGAGGTAAGCAGCTCTGGATAAGGCCATCCGCAAAATGCCTAGCTACACACTTAAAACACTGTCTTATTAGCATGGTAGCACGTCAGAGAAACCAGAGGCAGGTGTCGTGCTCACCTGAGACAGGGGCGGCTCGTGCAGATCCAGCTGCAGCCTCTGCACCACTTCAGAGAAGTCTCCCGCGTGAAAGCAGATCACGTCTTTGGTTATCCGAGGGGGATCCCCACTACAAGGAAGAGGAATTTCAAATGGAAAAAAAAAAAAAAAAGAGGACAGATGACTGCTGCCATTTCCTCCCAGCTACTTCCACTCACCTTAGGACCTTCAGAACTCCACACAGAGGGTTTGAAATAACACATTAGCATTTTATTAACAAAAATGATCCTTCCACCACAGTGAACTTTCGTGACCTTTCTGTCTCTTTCAATAGCCTGTACAAATGTATGCCTTATAAAAGTGAGCACCCTCCAATTCACACAGTATTAAAATAACGACCAATTAAGGATGTAAATCAGTAGGAAGGATCTTCCTCAGTGTATTTTAAACTTTTCATATTTGACTTTTCACAGTTCATCGCTTAGCCCGATAGTCTCACTTATAACCATATACTTAAAATTTACACAGAATATGGATGAAGACAAAGCACAGAAGAACCCAGGATCAAATGAAACAAAATACATTTTGGGAAAGGGGAAAAATTCATCAAAAAAAAAAAAATAATAATCACAGGATTTTAATTTCAGATTATATCTGGTGATTGAGGTATGACATGAGAGCATCCGTGACGGTCTGTGTGTGAGGGGACTTTCATCAGCGGGCATGTACATTCATGAACAGGTGTGTGTGTGTGTGTGTGTGTGTGTGTGTGTGTGTGTGTTGTGTGTGAGTGCGTGAGTGAGGGTGAGTACATTCGTGAGTGTGCGTGTGTGTGTGTGTGTGTGAGATAGTGTGTACATTCATCAGCAGGTGTGTAAGTGAGTGTGTGTGTGTGTGTGAGTGTGTGCGAGTGTGCATGTGAGTGCGTGTGAGTGTGTGCGAGTGTGTGAGTTTGTGCGTGTCTGAGTGTGTGTGTGTGTTTGTGTCTGAGTGTGTGTCTGATTGTGTGTGTGTGTCTGAGTGTGTGAGTGTGTCTGAGAGTGTGTGAGTGTGTGTCTGAGTGTGTGTGCGTGCGTGTGAGTGTGTGTGTGTGTGTGAGTGCATGTGTGTGTGTGAGAGTGTGTGTGTGTGAGAGTGTGTGTGTGTGTGTGTCTGAGTGTGTGAGTTTGTGTGCGTCTGAGTGTGTGTGCGTGTGTGTGTGTCTGAGTGTGTCTGTGTGTGTGTGTGTGTGTGTGTGTGTGTGTGTGTGTGTGTGTGTGTGTGTGTGTGTGTGTGTGTGTGTGTGTGTGTGTGTGTGTGAGAGTGTGTGGCAGACCCACCATTCTCCGCAGTGCACTGCCTTCAGCACTCCCACCGCCGCTGTGGTCTGTCGCTCAAAGCCCTGGCCGATGTGGTCGGCGTGGGCCCGCGTCCGGTCCTCAAACAGCATCTCACGGGGTTCGCTCGTCCGAGGTAGGTACTGCAGGTTTTTGATTTCATTGGTAGACCTGAGAATGAAGATGGCAATGTTTGACTACACACTCGTAAGGAATAAAATTCTTATTTGTACATGTGAGGAAAACAGCTCTGTGCTCCTAAGTGGTACACCAAGGTAAAGTGCTCATTCTTAGGACAGAGATTGACCTGACACAGCTATGAATAACTAACCAGCCACACAGGAGGGAGGTACACCCTGTGTTAGAGTGTACTTTCTGTTCAATTAGAGGACTGCAATCTGCTTGTAACAATTGGATTGGAATTTGAGACAGAAATTAAATTGTCACTTGCTGCACTTGTTTCAGAGGATGCTAGTTTGTGTCACTCCCCCCCAAAAAAAAAAACTAGATTAGCTTGTAGTTTGGGCATCCCAGACTGGAGGGAGATAAAATGGAGGAATTAAGTTTGGGGAAAAAAAAGACCTGACTCTCAATGTGTTAAGTTAGCGTGAGAGTCCTGGAGGCACTACACCACCCAAGTGCATAATTCAAACAAGAGAATAATCACGGCCGCACTCACAGCCCGAATGTGGGATTGATCTACCAAAACAAAACGGGAGGGGGGAAAAAAAAAAAAACACAACTCTCCACTCCACTCTATGAGAGCCCGAGTGAGTCCATGGCAAGCATTTAGCATACATTACACTCTCAATGACATCAGCTGCTGGGAGAAAACATCTCCAGGCGAAAAAAAGGGGACAGGCTTTTAATATGCAGCATTCAAGTGTGCTGCTGTGATAGAATAATTAATGCAAAGCTGTGACCCAGAGATTGAAACCTAGCCGTGCAATTCTCCTCCGGGACTCAGGCCACTGGGGGTGGGGGGGTTTGCTTACTGGTCTATGGACGGGTGGAGTGTGGCAGAATGTCAGCACCGCCCCCACCCCCACCCCACCAAACTCCAATACTCGCTTTACTCCTCCAGGCCAGTGGATGCGGTTGCCTCTTCATTTAGTTCTGATTTGGGAGAGTTTTGTGTCCATGCCAGAGTTCTGAAGCTCCAATTAAGACAGGAGTTCAAAGAGGTGGACGGGTCTGTTAGTTGTCAGAGTACCCCGACACTCTCACTGCCCGCAGGGCAACCCCCCCCCCCCTCGCCACCCCCCATCCTGAGTATGCATGGGGAGGAGCCATCTTGTTTTCAAACCTGGAAAGGCTTAAACTCCCCATGTGTGCTTCGCACATCTTCAATATTTACAAACACAAACAGCACAGAAATTAAATAATCCCCACGTAATTTATAAATAAGCACACAAATAAATAAACATGGGGTTGAAAAAAACAAAAAAAAAAAAAAAACAGGGAATGAATAAAAAAAAAAAAAAAAAAAAAAAAGTCTTTTCCATGTAACTGACAGGAAGGGGGATACCCTGCTGAGTGACTCTTCTGTTTTCAGGCAAAGCAAGGAGGATTTATCACCTCCTAGCTCCCCATTCCCTCCACCTCCGCCAGGGGACTGGGGGACCAGCTTCCCCTTCCCTTTCTGGAGCACATCTTTAAGGCCAGCCAGCTGCACGCTCAGACTTACAGCGCACTGAACCAGCCCTCACACTGGAAAGGCGGCCACGCAACTGACATCCTCATTTTATTGCTTTCTATCCATTGTTACATTTACCAGTGTGTGTGTGTGTCTGTGTGTGTGTGTGTGAGAGAGAGAGAGACACCAGAAGAAGCAGTCATTTATGACAGAAAAGGAAAAAAACAAAAAAACAGAAACAATAATAGTTCTGAAACCTGTGCTGCACAGGAAGTACCACCTGCCATACAGTGATGTAAAGAGCTCCCAAATTGTAGTTTACACAGAAAACTACAATTTTTTTTGTTTGCCAAAATAATAAGTGATTCAACTGGACAAATAACACTATACAAAAATTTCTCTGGAAAATGAAGGCTTACAATGACAGAAACTTGGGGGGGGGGGGACCTGCAACTGAGAAGAGAGAAATTTGAAACCCAGAGAAAAAAAAAACCTCTTGTAGCAGAACAAACACTTCTTCAGTTGCAGTTTGCTTCTGTTGAATTGTTCAGCATTACAATGATCAAATTACGAGGTGTTAAGAAGGGAAGCAACATTTTTATGGAATTAATTTGGGCTGTCTGGTGCTCTGGGAACAATGACAGCATGATAAACTGAGAAACTGCTAATTGACCATCCTCTGCGCTCTACCAGAGAGAGCGGTGGGGGGGGCATAAGCCCTTCTTTGGCTCATGTTTATGTAAAACAAATTTATCAGCCACTCAGGGACAAAACGAGCTACACAGCTGCAACACATTCCAATCAGATTTTTTTTTTTTTTTTTTTTAAATCTTCCTTGAGCCTCTTCAAAATTCACTATACATATGCACAACCCAGGCCAATAATCCCTCATGAACCGTCTCTTACGTTTTAACAGTTCACTCAAACAACGATCGATCCCACATAGCTAAATAATTACATTTAATTGTCTTACACTTTTGGAGTACTGATTCCTTGCCTGTGTCTAATGCAACACTGCAATTAGGTGTAACTACAACATTCCTTATTTTGTTGGAAGTCCCGCCCTTTTTTCCCCCCCATTTATGTTTTGGGAACACCCTCTGCACCCACCCATGACTGTCATGTGGGTTCAGCTTCACCTCATCCCCAGTACCTTATTCTCTTGGGCTCCAACACAAAAACACTGGGCTTGGGATGCGTCAGGATGAAATTACAGTCCTGATCAATACTCCCATGATCGACTTTTAGTCCACCTAGTGCACATACTGGTAGATCCTTTTCGCCGGGAAAATGCCACCGATTAATTTAAAAATAAATCGTAACTCCCTCCAAGAACACTTCTTTCTCCCCTCGCCTTTATTTTTGGAGGTGAATTTAGGAGAGTGCAGATCAGTGGGGCAAGCTGCTGTGTCTGTCCTGTCTGGAAGCCACCAGCTGTGGGAGGCAGCTCTCCAGTGCTGGACCATGGCACTTTACACACAGGTGGTTGAGGCTATAGATTAGCACCCTGCTAACACATAATGGGTTGGGTGACACCTCTCCGACTGCCCCACCTTCTTGGCTAAATGCTACGCCAATCTATGAGTCCTGACTTCACACAGTCTACACTGTCATGGTCATGAAGCTACACGCCAGCCACTGAGGTCCAATGCTTCAGTAAAAACACGCTATATCGGACCATACATCATGCTACATCCAATCAGATTCAAATTCATGTACAACAACGGAGCAGGGGGGAAACTGGATAACCGTTAACAATCAAAATAGTCATGTCCCTAACTGCCATCACCCACAATAGTCAGAAACTCAACACTGCCCTTACACAATTTCACAAAAAAAAAGAAAAAACCTTACACATTTCCCATGGTCAAAACACTTTGGTCGTAACACAGTCTTAACCCTGAAACTCATACATTGACTGAGGAATGGCATAGGTAGCCATTACATGGATGTTACTGGCAGCTGCTTCATAAAGAGAGGGGCAGGGATGAGCTGTAAGGCAGGGATGGAGGCCCTACCTTTTCCTTTTGAAGGGAGACTTTGGCATGTCCGCGACAGGGATCATCTGCTCCCCCGGCCGCACCCACAAGATGGGGCCGTCATCACTCTCTGTGGGGCTCTTCAGCTTCAGGCTGGAGAACGTACCCCAGGGAAGAGTACGCTGCAGAGGGAGAGAGGGGGGGAGAGAGTGAGGAGGAGGGGAGGGAGGAAGGGGGGGAAGGGGAGAGGAAGGAGATTGGGAAGAAGGGCAGAAGAGAGGGGGAGATGGAGAGGGAGAGAGGGGTGGAGAGCAAGGAGGAGGAAAAGAGAACGGGGAAGGGGGAGGGCAGAAGAGAGGGGGAGATGGAGAGGGAGAGAGGGAGCAGGGAGAGGTGGAGAGGGGGGAGAGATTGGGAGGGGAGGAGAGGGGGAGAGAGAGAGAGAGTTGTTAGTCTTATTTGGGGGGGGGGCACCACTGGCTGCCTGGTATGTGACGGGATGCCGCAGCCTGAGGGCAAGAGAGCCGCCAACTAGGGCACCACACACCAAATGCACACAGGGTCATATTTTACAGAAGCCAAATGTTTTATTTTGAACGCTTTTTAAAGTGTGTACTATTTATTCAACATCGATTATGACAATATCCACAAAAGTCTTTTTTTTTTCCTTGCTCCATTATTAATTGTTTTGGTTCCACGGTATGTTTTTGTCATTCAGTATTTGAACTTCAGTGGTATCGAAGCAACGCTGCCAACTGGCCCATTTTTTCCACCCGATCAAAAGCCCCTCAAAGCTTCCAGATGACATTTAACACAAGAAGCCGTTAAATATTTTTTTGTTCCTTTTTACTCTGTAGAAATGTATTCTCACAGGCCAATGATGTAAGAAACAATGCAATATCTCCCAGTGGATTGCTTAGCACAATCTGGCTTTGGTCAACAAAACATGAATCTCTGTTCTGAATGGTTAGCCACCGCCGACATCACCAGCACAGCTCTGATAGTGACCAATCACACGTCTCCTTTGGGATAATGATACAAGCTCCAGGTGCTCATTTGTGGATCTGTTTTGCTAAGCTTGTGGTCGGGGCACAGCGCACACCATAGATACGGTCAGAGCTCGCCGAGTCAAACCGCAGGCGGCTGGGACAGAAGCTGGTCATGCACATACAATGCATTTTAAATCTGGGCGAAAATGTCAAAGTAAACAAGCTGAAGCCTCGCTTGAGAAGATCGCGTTGGGGAGCTGTGATAATAATAATAATAATGACGACAACAACAATAATAATAATGATAATGACCATTATTATTATTATTATCATCATATTATCATTGTTATTATCATCATAAATAATTAGTGAAATCATTATTATTATTATTATCATATTATCATTGTTATTATCATCATAAATAATTAAAATAATTAGAACAATAATAATGATCATTATTATCATCATCATCATAATCATCATTATTATTTTATTTTTACAGTAATTCCTTTTGGTAGATTGGAGGTTACCATTGATCGATCACTCACTTTTAAAAAGGGAGACTCTTCCAGCATGCTGAGGAATTCTGGGAAGTAATCCCCGACCTCTTCATCCACCGCCCCGACCAGGCTGATCTGCCTCATGGCCCCAGCTCGGTACGTCCCGTGGGAGTAGGTTCTCTTTACCTGCAACCGGAGAGGAGGGGAGGGGAGGGACAGAGACACAGGTTACCAAATGCCAAAAAAAAAACACTCACCAACACGCCATGTGCAACAACAAGCTCTGTTAGAGAAAACCGTGCACAAAAGGGCTCAAAAACTAGAAAGATTTAAGGCTCACATAAATAGACAAGAGTTTATTGTGCATATGTGGGGCAAAAGAAGGAGGGGGAAAAAAAGGAAAAAAAAAAAAAAAAAAGCTTGAAGGGGGAAAAAAAAAAACGAGATGTGCAAAGGCTTATCAAAGAGAGGAGTCTGTGCCAAAAAGAATTAATCCAAGAGTGGTCCCCACAGGCTACACTTCCAGACACCAGACCAGGAGATCAAACAGTGCCTCTTTGGGAAAGATTACTGCCCCCCCCACCCCATAGTGTAAATCCTAATACAGCCTCCCCGACCCCCCCACTCCTCCCTCTGCAATTACAGCATCACCTCATCCTGTCGCTCAGCTGGAGATCACACCGTTGCTCCCGCCGAACGGCCAAACCACCCGCTCATCCCCAGACGGAAGAGAAGCGCCACATGATCCCCATTCCCCCACCCCACCCCCACCCCCTGCTTTTCCATTACAAAAACAGGCAAATAGGTCAGAATAATAATGAACAGGAAAAAAAAAAAAAAAAAAAATTACACCCACAGAGACCTCGCGCTCCGCTTTTCTTCCAGCAGCGCGGCTGATGCTCCCATCGGCTTTGTCCGCGCGTATCCAGCACTTAACGAAAACGCCGTCATTGCGATTTTGCGAGGTTCCCAAAAACCCAGACACTGTTATTCAGCCGCTTTTGTGTGTATAAACTGAGAATTCACTTAAGGCAATTCTGCCTGAACAAAAAGGGGACACTGCTGGAGTTTGCAAACTGGTGCTTGAACCATCTGCACATAAACCCAGCACATACAGCCCGTTTTCCTCATACAGTGAGAAAAAAAAAAAAAAAAAATACATCCAATACTCTCCAGAATGTTTAGCCAGCGGCCCATTCAGTCCTTCCCAACAAAATGTTCATATGCAATACAGTAATTTAAAGTCTGCCCCATTGCCCAAGTTCTACAGTAAGACCTCCTGATTTAGCTTTAAAAAAAAAAAAAAAAAAAAACAAAAACACCCTTTTTTTTACTTGTCATTACATAATTACAGAGGCCTTCAGGTGGCTGATGCAGTAAAGGACCTGTTAACTATGCAGCTGTGGTTCAAGGCCCAGCTGCTCCATTACTGGCTATGGCTGGTGGGGGGGAGGGGTCTACACTGGTGAGGCCTATTATTGGTTCAGCCTTGGTAAGGAGAGGTAGGGGTTAATCTAGGTCAAATCCTCAGTCACTTCACTCTCTACTGCCCTCTACTGGCCAGACATTACACCTGCAAAATTTGCTCATTGAGCACATGTTGACTCAGTGCTCCACTGCAATGAGTTAACGGAGTAAGGACTAGCCTTTCATATCAATCGGATGACAGCCTCCTCCTATGTCTGGAAGGTGGGACTGAAGAGCAGTACTTTAGTTTCACTCAATTTTAACACATAATTAATTAATTTTATTAATTAATTTAATTTTACCTGCAAAAATATGAATGTACCACTGCATCTGCAACACAAGAAGGGACGACAACATACTACAAAATATGCATCCTGAAAATGTAGAACTAAATATCCTATCGATCCATATTTCAATCCCAGCTGATCTTCTTCATATCGGTGTGATGCTGAAACTTTGTCACACATTTGTTTTGGGATTTTACAGTGTACAAGCGCTCTTCTACGTTCTGTCATACTACTTCCTGCGCTGCTTTGGTGCACAACTGAGTTGTGTAGGTTGCATGAAAATATGTCTCCCTCCCATTTACGATGGAATGAATAATAATCAGTTAGCCAGACACCTCCCATATCCTACATTAGTGTTGAGGTCTGAAATACTGCACCGTAAGCAGCTTTCGGCTTTAGTGTCTGTGGATAATGTCAGAGTGAAAAACAATGGGCGCACGGGACTTGAGCCGTTGCTAATGCAGTCGAGCGTTTCCTGAAACGGGTCACATCACACCAGAGTCAGTTTCCCAACCCAAACAGGCTAGCTGGTGCTCTAACAGCACATGCAGCACCTGGAGCCCAGAGCGGCCATTTTGGCTCCATTTATCTGTCCCTGAGAGAGAACACGACATACACCCTACTTAAACAGCGGCATGGCACAAAGTGCCATAAACGCTGTGCTACAGTAGGAAATCAGGGGCACAGCGGGTGGGTACGGCTTTTCCCGGCCTGAAAAACAATCTCGCATTGCCACAGCGTAAATCACCCCCTGAGCGTGCTGTTAAAAGCCACCCAGGGAGGGCGTGACGCACTCTCAGCTGTTAGAGAAGTCACCGTGCTGCGCGGCCAGCTGAAATCTGAGGGCCCAGTACAATAGGACATCGCCATGCTAAAGACTCGCCGATTATACTCCCCGCACGAGGTCACGGATCTCAAATTAGCCTCCGCGGTACTGGCTGATAAGAGGGCCTTGTGGTGAGAGAGGAGGTACGGAAGGAGAACATGGCGGCCGGTCTGAGGGAGGGAGAGGGACTGCGAGAGGGAGAAGGAGACAAAATGCAAAAGGGGGGAGAGAGAGAGAGAGAGAGAGAGAGAGAGAGAGAGAGAGCGAGAGAGAGAGAAGAAGAGCCACAGAACTGTCACTGACTTGAGCTTCCCTAGAGCGCTGATCAATGACCACCATGAAGCAGTCCCACAATGATCGGAGTCAGACACAGACACACACACACAGAACGAGAGAGAAAGAAGCCTTCAATGGGACGGGCAGCGTGAGCCTCCAGCCTCTGGCCACAACACTTTCCCATAACAGCACTCTTTCACGCAGCTCAAATATCTGAAGCCCCAGGGCCGCAGGGTTCACAAACACTCATGTCTTTTACATTCCATTGCCAAACTGCATACAACCTCTTCAGTCTCCACCCACACACCCACACCCACACCCACACACACACACACACACCACACACACACACACACACACCCTTTCCTGGAGAGCAAGCGGCCATCTTCACCTCTCTAGCCACAATGCAGACAACTGCCTTCAGTCCCGTGACAATCACTGATGTCACAATCCGTGCAACTCGCAGAGTGACAACTTCACAAGAACTAGGACAGGGTGAGTAGTCAAACAGACACTTTGCTTTATTCTGATTGGTGGGGGCAAACTCTGACCATTTGACCTGTGAAGTAATATATGGAGCATGTGACCACACTAAATTTCAGTGCAAAAACGCAGCCCTGTTCACCCCAATGACACCAGTGGAAATATGCCACAAACCACTCAGGGGTGACTGACACTGAGGCTGGTATATGGCTGTCCAGTTAAGGGTTGGTGTTAAAACTTCATCTGAACAGGTTTTCCCCCTCCCGCGCCCACTTCAAAGGATAAATTGGACACATGTACAAATGAATGTTTATTACATTAACACAACTCTTTTTCGCCCCCTTCAGTCGCTCTCTGCTAAGGTATACAAAACATTACATAACACACTGTTCACATGGAGAGAGAGCATGCGCTCATCCAGCTCTGAAGAAATCATTACTCCAATGACATATCAAAGTTCCACTTGAAAATTCTTTGGCTTCCAGCCCACTGACAGCGAGACGAAAGATAAAAGCAAAGTTATGTGCAAACTATGCAACCTCAAGATACAACCAAGACAGATGCACCAATACAGGAAGAGACTTCAGGCCATGCTGCTACAAATCAGCCGAGTGAGTTTGCGTAAACGATTGCCAGAAAGTACACTGACGTACATCTTAAATGCATTTTATCGTCATGTAACTGGACTGGAATTCACGTTTGATGTTTATCATATTAGACACATAAGACTGTTATAGGATGTCATATTTTTGAAAATGTACCAATCATTGTTTCAATTAGTTTTACCTGATGCAATTTTTAGGAAGGTGAAACTCAGATCTGATTTCAATTTGATAGCCCTCGTGTGAAAGTAGGTTGCAGATACGAATGTAACAAAAACAGAAACCATCTGATTTAAAGTCTATGATACAAAAGAAAGTGAAAGTGCACCATGACTCAAAAGGAGGGAAGTTTTTTCCCCACATCAAAGAAAATAAGTAAAAGTGTCTCAGAAGGCAGCGTTACAGACTACATGAAGCTTAAGGAAAGCTTTCATAAAGATTAAAACAGACATGAACCATAATCTCCATCAATACAATAAATTACATAACCATAAGAGAAGTAGTCCTTGCCATACCACTTACAGCATATCCAATGAATTAATTTTAGCATGGAGTGTACAAGTCAGTTGCATGCAAATGAAACTTCCCCATATTGCTTTATGCAGGTTTAACTTGGCTGTTGGCATAAAACAGACACCAGTCTCATTCAGCTACTTTTAAAGCTCATTAATGAATTACACATTCATCTTCATTTAACATGTGGCATTACATAGAAACAAACAACCCCGCTTTAGCAGCAAATGGTCACACTCTGCTCTTGGGGCCTACATCAAATGGGATAAAAACGCTTTGTGGTTTTGTGGGTAGGGAGGAATGCTCCAACACTCAGTGGATATTATGGCCTGGGGCAGAGCACGCACTCTGAAATGGGTTGCAGGGAGAGCCGCGCTAATCTCATTCCCCCATCCCGAAAACACAGGAGTCCCCATTCACCTGCAAACATGTCTGAGACATGGGGTGGGGGGTGTCAGGATCAGAAATAAGATCAGAAAGAGGTCAGGAAGTAATCTTCCACAGAATCCCAAGAGTGCTGGAGCTTTCCTGGGTTTAAGTTTTGTTATTTTTTTTTTTTTTTTTGTTTTGCAAGATGCCTATCGTGAAGCACCACATGAAAACCCGATAGCGGACGGCTGCACCAACACAAACAGAGAATACAGGGCTGACAAACAGAACACCAGATCAGCAAGCACATACAGACACAGAGTCCGGTTCGCTGTGACATCTGACTGCACAGCCGAGTTCCTGCAGTACAGGAGGGATGTGGATTGGGCGTGTGTTGCCGGTCATGGAGCCGAAGGGGTTAATTCCTGCCCCACTTCCTGTCACGTGACCTGACCCAACACCGGCTGCAGAGAGAGAGAGCTGGGTCACCGTCCTGTGGCCGTCTGTTAGCCAGATGTGACTGACAGTTTCTGCAGCTGGGTGTGGCCCCTCCCTATTCCTAAACTAGAGCTTTCTTTCTTCTAAACAACATGTTTCAGGGACTTCTTGTGGCAGAGAAATGAGGAAGCGATTGTTGCTAATGATACCCTGCCCCTGCCCCCCCCCATCACACACACACACCCCCAACTTCACCAAAATTGCCCCCCTCTGACCCCCCTAGGAACATGTGGTGTTGGGTCTCCACTGCTGCTCCCTACTGCTCTCCTTCCTGTCCAGAGTCACCAGTGTGAAGCACACAAACATAGAAGCCTCTGTTCTCGTCTCTGCCAAAAGAAAAAGGGGGTTGAGAGCTACAGCAGCAGGCTCTGCGTTCCATTTATGGAGCTGAGTCACCACTCGGGGGGCTGGGGAGGGGTGAGAGAGTTCAGCGTGCGTGGGCAGGAAGCTGCGGTCAGAGTCACTGCCCGAGGCCCGGCCTGTCTGAGAGCCAAGAGCCGGCCATCTGAGATACTGCCATTTTAGCAGGACAGAGGCCTCCGCCGGTGTCTGCCTGTCTGCGCCTGTGAGAACCAACCCCACACCGCTCCGCAGCTCAGACACACCATCTCATTCCAACTTCAGGCACCAGATCTTTCGTTTGCCTTCCCCAATCGTCTCCTTTTGAAATTCCTTTTAAAAACCTTTACAAACTTGTTATTTTAGCCTTTGTAATTATTCTTGATTTATTTCTGATATTTTTAAAAACAAGAATGGCCTGTTTTAGTTAGTCTGTCTGGATATTTCCTTTGCACAATGTATTTGATTGTGTTCCAAGTCATCAATATTTTACTTGTTTATTTTTTTAATTTTATAATTATGGTCGGTGCTTATTTTCTTTCTGTCTGGAAAGCATTTTAAAACTCCTATAATAGAAGTGCTGCTTAAACAAAAATGTATTGCTGCCAAACTGTTCAGAACCTTTCTTGACGCGCATGTGCATGTATGCGCATGCATCTGTGTGTGCGCGTGTGTCTGTTTGCGCACGTGTGTGTGTGTGTGTGTGTGTATATTGCACACATCTGAAGATGCTGTCTGACTGCTGGGATGCAGAGGCTCAGGAGAAGGGCCTGCGAGCCGCCGCCACCAACAGATAAAAAATGAAAAAAAAAAAAAAAAAAAAAAAAAACAACACAGGATTTTGGCGGTAATATGACGGAGCAGCCCGAAACTGCATTACAAGCTGCTGACGAGAGGGAGGGAGAGAGGGAGAGAGGGGCGGGAGAAAGCAATACCAGTGTGAGAGAGCAGATCCCTCTGCTCCAACACCAGCGTGGTGCTGCCGCAAAAACAAACACTTTACACTGAGCCCTTCAAAGCGCAAACAGCATTAAGTGCTCCAACATCTCCTGTCAGCCGGCACCAGCCAAACCTACAGCCACGCAACAAACCGCTAACAGTCTGCGCGCCTTTCATTTATGTCATTTCATTTAAATTCAAAATTTGTATTTTTTTTTATTCAATCATAAATTCATAAATGAATAAAAAAATAAATAAACAGGCTAGCTGATTCCATAAGCAGCGGGATTAATAAGCCTTTTCTTCCGCGCATTAATTAGAGATGAGTAAAGCTGATCACCACTGAAGGTCATGAGCGTGTTGCTGTCACCCACATTTTTTTTTTTTTTTTTTTTTGGCGAGAGATAAAAATAAAACCTCAAGCACAATTCCTGCTCCTCTCTGCTGAGAAACGCGACCCATTTCATGTGGCTACAGCAGGTTCAGCTGTCACGTAACAAGCACCTTCTGAGGTGAAAGGGGCGCGGTAATACACAGCTTCCATATTCTCAAAGCGCAGAGGGAAGGAGGAGGGAGGGGAAGGAGGGAGAGAAAGAGAGAGAGATAGAGAGAGAGAAGCAGAAAGAGAGAGAGGACCAGAATAGAAATGAGAGGACGGAAAGCATTTCCTAAGATCTCCCGCTGCTCAAGAAGAGATTATGAAACAGACTCCTGGGACTCTACTGCTTTTGCCAAATCAAGCAGAAAAAAAAAAAAAAGAGAAAATGCTGGACATCAACGCAGATGGATAGTTTAGCACTTATGGTCTTCAGTGTCTTTTTTTTTTTTAATCCTTTTTTTTTTTTTTGAAAGCAGAATGCCTTCTGCAAACGTGCGAGAGGACTGCATCTTATCCATTCCTCATCTGATGCAGAGGCAGGCTAGTATTTCACACCCTGCAGGGAAAACACAGTACTATAGGAGAGCCAGAGACTACTCTACACCTGACCGGCCACATGATACTACAAAAGACAGTCGCACCGTTGCAACAGACACAAAGACAGGGACTAGGCTAATTGTATCCAGCCACTGTGAAACAGCCAATCATGTCTCAGAGCATAATACATGTCATAACCATAACTGCTCTTCATAGTTTAAAAAAAAAAAAAAAAAAAAAAAAAACACAACTAACCAGGCAGATTAATTACCTGCTCGCGCCGCTTGTGACACAGTGAGAATGGCTAGTATTGGTGTCACGGATGAGCACGGTTCCTACTCCGGTGCCGGAGAACCGGTTTTGTTTTCAAAGGTCAGCCTGCCTGGGAGTGCAGAACCTTTTCCCGCTGCCAACAATTTAAACTCCCCGAGCCGGCCATCACACACAGTGACTCAGAGCACGGAGCCCGCACGCTGCGTGTCATTTTATGCCCCTGACACATAATTATTCACCACACTTTATGCATTACACACACACACACACACACACACACACACACACACACACGTGTGTGAGGGAGGGGCAAGGGATTACTTAGAGCCACACAATTTCTTGCACGAGCCGCATGAATCAGCAGGTTGCACACAGTTACATTAGTCTGCACACAGTAACATTTCACATGCACTTCAACTGCAAAAATGAGATATTTCCATAATTTACCAAGATAAACAAAATAGATTATATGAATACCATATCTTATTTGCATATCCAAATACACCGAGTTCAAAATACACCTAGTAGGTATATTTATTTGCGCCCATGGTATCTGACTGTGTCCAATGAGATACTTTTTGCAAGAGACAACTCCCGCTCAGTTTAATGAAAGCAGTTTTATTTCATTACATGGAAATTGCTTCAAATCGCACAGTTTTTATTTAGCAACACACCAATGTTTACTCATGAATGGGAGGCCTCCTGTAAGATTCTGAGAAAAACTGGTTTTTAAAAAAAAAAAAAAAAAAAAAACGCACATACACTCACACGCCTGTGGGTGAGCATTCCAGCTAGCCAAAAGGAAATATGAAAACGTCTGTGTAGTTTTTTTTTTTTCCCTCCCCAGTTGACCTCAATGAGGTTTACTCACATTGTTTCACGTGTTTCACAAAGATTACCGAGATCTGACCAACTACATTATCCATGTTCCTTTTCTCATGAACTAGAAGCCTATGCTCTATAAACCAGGTCCTCTCCAAACACCAAATCTTTTAAGACTCCAGCCATGCCTCGAGTGGAAGCATCAATCACCAAATCCCTGTCCTTCAGCTCAGCTAACACTTAACTGTATCCAACATCAAAACATGAAAACAGATTCCCTATCAAACATGACTTGCATAACGCACTTTTTTTTGCTGTCACAAACTCTCTGAAGAAGATGACAACAATGCAATGCTCCATTTCCCCCCACCCCCCCTCCACCCCTCCCCAAAAAAATGTACTGTTGCCAAGACAGCAGATCAGAAAGCCGCTTCAGTGCATATGTAAAAATGGGAGGAAGCTCATTCACTACAGTGGATGACAGCAGGCCTGAATACAGCTGCCAGCTGCGTAACGGATTCACTGCAGAATGACTGACGCATCTAAAAATACTAATCCATCCAGAGATTGACGTCTAAAACATACATAAATAAATAAATAATATGAAAAGTTCTCTGGGGAGTTTTTCCCCCACTTGTCGCAGATGAAAGGTCTGAAAAATTGCAAACTATTTATAGAGCTGCCTATTAAATACCCTTTCGAGGTCATGGGTCCTAAACAAGTTGCTGTCATTTAAAAAAAAAAAAAAAAAAAAAAAAAAAAAAAAAAAAGGGACACACATCGTTTTTACTGCTGGTGTGGGGACCACTTCCTGCCCAAACAAACAAACTCAACTGATCTCTATAGATAACGCGGGTTTTTACAGTGACAGAGTTCAAAAAGAGTTTAAAAACAAAACACAAATGGCCACAAGCATACAATTCTTTAACCCCCCCCCCCCAACAGTTCTCTCCCCCACCCTTATTAACTAAAACAGCATCAACAACTGCGGGACTGTTTACCACACAAACCTGAACTAACGGACCCAACTTAGCCATTACCGTGCAGCTGAAGTCCAAAGCTTGGGCCTCTATATAGGACCAGCTGGCTTCACAGTGGACCGTCAGGACGCTCCAACCTTTCGGGTCCAGGCAAACCATGCCGAAAGGATGATTGCAAAACACGGCCTGGTGACCGACATGACCGCACTGCCACACAGTAGCTGGGGTGGGCTGCCTGAAGGCATGCCAAATAAAACAAGCCATATTAATAGTTCTTTTCATCGCTTTATCATGGTGACCAAACCCAGGACTAACTGAAGAGTGTGGGCCCAGAGAGGGTTATTCAGACAGGTGAACTGAATTGTTTATTCATCTTCTGTGTTTACACTTACAATTATGCACATGCAAAAGTTAAATGATTAAAAAGTTCAAGACAAGATCATCAACTAACACCCATGTACAATTCTGAAAACCCACTCTGGAGGAAAAGAGGAAAAAAAAAAAAAAAAAAAAACACTGAAGCCACAGTACTCAAAAAGTCACGTCTCGTCCTTCCTCACAGAGGGCAAGAACTTAAACATCTTTTAAACCGGAACACCCCAGAAGCTTGTGTTACAACATAAATGTGTTGAGCCACAATGGGAATCTCTCTCTGACAGACACAGACACACACAGACACACACATAGAGAGAGGGGGTCCCTGAGTGCAAAGCCCTGCTTGAATCAAGTTTCGCCACTTTTCCAGATGCAGGCAGCCATATGCCGGAAATCCCCTTTCCCTGAATGGACTGCATGGACACGCACGCACGCACGCACGCACTTGCGCGCGGACACGCACACACGCACACTTTAAGCAACTGCTTAAAGACAGAAGCATCATTATTTATGCTTAGCAACGTTTACATGCCACCGCAATTTACCATTTAACATACTGCTCATTTTTACAGCTGGACATTTTTCTGAAGAAATGCAGGTGGACTATTTTGCTCAAGGGTACGATAGCACTTCCCCCACATGGGACTCGAACCCACAACTTCAAAATTACCATTATACTATCCTAACACCTGAAGATAAAACATAAAACAAGACCATCAAACCATTCGAACTGATATCTTCTTCAGTCGTTTGACCCATCAAGTTACATGCAAAAGAGGACCATATAAGTGATTTACTATTACATTATTAAAAGCTTCATTAAAAAATACAAATAAAAAAAAACCGAGCAGACAGGAGTTACTAAAATGCATACACTCAATCTATCATCAGACTAGAAAGTGTGAGTTTTAGCATCTGTATTCTTTCAAGGAGTGTAAAATATATGCAGATACAATTAATCCCAGCGGTGGTATTCTAAACAAGAAAATATCTCCTGCTGGATGGTGGGAGCGATAGAGAATGAAAGGGAGAGAGTGAGAGAGGAGAGGAGAGAGAGAGAAAGAGAAAGAGAGAGGGGGGGAGGGAATAAGCAAGAGTGCCCATAATTCTCACCTGCGTCTGAGCCTGTGCAGGTTTGCGAGCCTGCTAAACCAGTAGGATGTGTTTTTCACTTCTGCTTTTCAAGGTCGGAGACAGCCGAGCTCTCTCGCTCTCTCTCTCTCCAAGAGAGCCGTGCTGCCGTTCCCACAGGAGTACCTCTTTGTACAGCTCTCTTTGAACAATTTATCCCTGTCCTCTTTCCACAACTACCCCCCCACCATGTGCGCACACACACCACTAATGTGAACACACACACACACACACACACACACACCCCATGTGTACACACAAACACACATACCTGCACATGCACGCACACACGCGCACAGACACACACGCTCACACACTCACACACACACACCACTAATGTGAACACACACACCATACACGTGCACACACAGAAACACATCCTATGCACGTGCGCGCGCACACACACATACACCACCCATGTGTACACACACAAACACACATACCTGCACATGCATGCGCACACACGCGCACACACTCAGACACACACACACAGAGGGAGGACTCCTGCACACTGATCTGCCTCCTGTCCCTGTCACCCCATGCTCCTGCATCATTTATCAAACCCTGCGCAGCTACGGAGGTGTGCACTAACCCACGCTCTGCCTACCTGAGAGCCACGGGTCCGGGGAGAGGAGGAGAGAGAGGCAGGGAGGGAGGGGAGGAAAGAGAGCGGCGGGGGGGGAGGAAGGAGGTAGAGAGGGAGAAGGGGGGAGCGTCAGAGAGCGGCCAGGAGATAGGAAGGGAAGGTGGGCTAACATGGAGATACGGCTCCCTCCCTCCCTCATTCACACCCTGCTTCACATGTAAAATGGAGGGCACCGAGGAGCTGCTCATGCAGACTGCTGCAGCAGCTGTGACGGCCATTCTCACGGTAATGGCCTCCCCCCTCCTCCTCCTTTATCTGCAGGTGGCGGCATCAACCTTTAAAATGACACAAGCATAGGGGTTCTGCTCTACAAACCTCAAGCATAAAAACAAAACTTTGTAAAGGGGGGCAAGAATGTTTTCATATGAGCCTGAACCCGAAAAAGTCTTATTTTGTCCCATGTTACTCAACCTGCTCAAGGTTTCACACTGCCTGCCACTAGGACCACACACTCTCTCACACACACACACACGCGCGCACACACACACACACACAGTCTCTGCCAGGCATGAGTTCCGCTCCACTTGGGAGAGCGCGGACCCGTTCCATTTTAAACACATGGTGCTCAAGGTCAGGTGCAGCTGAAGGCAGAGAGGCTGATCCAGGGTCAGCGCAGGGCAGCCCCAACACTGTAGTCATTAGGCCCCCGCTGTTCCCAGGCCCCAGAAAAACATGCGAAAGCGGCACCATCAGGATGAGGCGCCAGAGGTACCGGGAGCGTAGAAAAACAAGTCTGTGACCTGACACAGGAGAACAAGTGTGAATGGGAGACCTGCGGCACATTAAATACCATTGGCAAACAAAACATCTTGCCACATCTCCAAAGTCCCCTCTTTCAGTTTGACACAATTATAAGGTGCATGTCAGCAATTACCCATCTGTTTCATGCCTCCATGACAACACCATGATTTTTATTAAAGTACAGAAATAAAACCATGGGCATAAAAGACATCTTGCCAAAGTGCCTAGGTGACTAGAACTTCCCAAATGTTATTAATAATGATAATAATGATAAAAACAATAACATCAATTTTATAATACCAATGTTTCACAATGCTGACGATATGAAATGGTACTTCACACATATCACAAAACGGGCTGTGTTTATGAATGGCACTATGGCAAAAACTCATCGGGATTTAAGTCTCTCACCCCGCACACACCCACCAATACACCCGGGGCACCAGGATCAAGAAAATACTAATCCATAACAATTGTGTTTAATTAAAAAGTTGGACTGAAATGAAATTTTGGGTGAAACCATTGTGTGTTAAACTACTGAACTAAATTGAATAAATTAAATGTTATTTTAATTAAAATTTTAATTTTTGTGTGGGTGCTGAATCTTAGTAGCCTAAATTTTTAAGACATCATGTATTCAGAGCAGTGATTTAAAGACAGGCGTAATCTATTTTTCTGTACAAAAATGCAAAGCCATTTCTATCAAATTACACAAACAATAAAAAAAAGACTAACCATTGAATGCACTTTGCAAATCACTGGCAAACTAACAGTGAACATGTTAAAAAAAATCCTTCCCTCCTACCAAAATGTGTTTCTGATCATTATTTTATATTTTTATTTAATGTAGAATAGTTGTAGAAGTTAATCATAACAAAATTGACCTATCCAGCCAAAACTGCTTTTTAACCTGTAGTGCCTCTCCTTAAGTGATACTTGTCTCTGAACATGGCTGACTATCAAAAAAAAATAGCAAAGGATCTTTTTCAACTTTTAATTAAATTGCTGCTTTTTTAACATTAATTCCTTTCAGCTCAGTTTCTATAATAATTTAAATGCCCTGAAATATTGCCAATACCATTCACTGTGATAATTAATTTTACTCTTGATAGTGAAGTTCAGGTGCGTGAGAATCTTTCAATGCATTGGTATATCCTATCCTGTACTTAAAGTAACTTCAGTGAAGAAAATGTAATACAATGTGATGTTTCCTCCATTGGCTTTCATTGAGTACAAGTCATCCTAAATGTCAAAAAGTGTTTTTTTTTCCCCCTACTATTGTCAAGACGACAATAAGACATGTTACACTTTTACCAGCATCACAGTATGACTAAGCACAAGTCCTTATTAGGAACACTAAGTGTGTGATGTTTTTATGGGAAGGGACGGACGGGGGGGGGCTTTGTTCAGTTAAGTATTTTCATAATTTTTAAAGCAACAACCGTTCTAACCTAACATTCTATGACAAGTAACCCTGATAGGGACTGCACCAACGGGCGCTTGCCTAAAGCGTAAAGTGCATTTGCGTGAACTGTGTGCATTGGGATTGTTTTGACCTACAGTTTTGTGTCACGCGAATGGGTGGAGACTCATGTTTGCCTCACTGCGACGCACCACCGATTTGTTATAAAGACCCTCAGAACTGTCCGCCCTAAATTCCTGTGATGTTAAGGAAATCTCCAATTGTGGGGCGGTTTTCTGGGTCTTTAAGTTTCACACTGCAGCCTGAGTACGTGCGATTTAGGCCCACCCAAGCTCACAGTGACTCATTCCAGTCACACCACCAACCCTCTTATTTGCCCCAGCCTTCTGAACACTGTGGAATGCTCAGCCACACACGAAAAAGGAGAAATCTGCAGAAAAACAGTCATTCGTCTCTTCAAATTAGTCCCTGTTCTTAATGTCAGAAATTTAAAATAAGTTGCTTTTGGTGGACGATTACCGGTTCGAGTTTCACATGCCGACATTTTGGAGGGGCGGAAATCAAACTTATCAGATGTGTAATTTCCAGGGAGGCATTGCAGGAGACGCTCTGGTTCCTGCCCTCCCGGTCGCCCCGTGCCAGACACTGGAGCCGCTGAACCGAGGCAAGCAAATGAGGGACATGCGAAAGAGCCATTTACGGTTGGGTGATGTGGGTTTGGGATTTGGGATTGGCAAGGACAGAGAAGCCAGCCCTCTTTAGAGGCTCCTCTTTCCTACCAAAACTGCTTGTGACATGCAGGTCAGTTCAGGGCAGCCTCTTGCTCCTGGCAAGAGAGGAGTATAATTTATTTTTATTTTTTTGGAGGGGGGGGTTAATGTTAACTACTGATAACACAACAGCCACTGGCTAAGCTACATGCTCTCTGGACAAGAAAAGAGGAAATTAATAGGGGAAGGAGAAAAGGGGGCGGGAGGTGGGGGGGTTGTAACTTCAGAGGCTGTGATAACAAAGGATAAGCCACCTTCAAATCCACTAACAGCCTGAAGGGAAAACAGGCATAAATCAAGTGTCAACACTAAACCCACCTCTTCCCCAATAAAAGACCCCCAAAAACCTGCCAACACTCTGAAAAATCTCCTTCACTCAACTTTTATTTTTGGCAGCTTCCTTTCCCCATTCCAGAAGCAGAAAGCTACAGAGGAGCCACACACACAAACACACACACACGCCGCTGTCACGGTTACAGCGCGGAACAGCACCGAATGCACATTGCCACCGCTGCTGTTTTAAAGTGTTGTTTGTGACATCACAATCATAGCACCTGAAAATAGCACTGGAAACTGACAGCATTCCTTTGTCTTTTTTTTTTTTTTTTTGAAAAAGAAAGTGAAAAAGAAAAACAGTGAAATTATTTAAGGTTGAATCCGAAATCCCACCAGCACGCATTCATTAAATTTATATGGGGTTACATGCATAATACACGCAGGCACCGGGCCGGCTGTTACATGAAGAACAGGAGCGAAGGAAAAAGAAGAAGAAAACATTCAGATCTCCCTTGGTTTTACAGCAGATAGAAGATAAGAGACATGCAGGAAAGAGGCAAAATAAAAAAAAAAAAAAGAAAAAACCAAGCATAACTGAGCTGCTGCGGAAAGGCAGGCAAATAAATCTGCCTTGTTCTGTAGCGATAGTGCTGTTCCTGCTAATCTGAAAGCTAAAAAGGTCCCAGAGTAAACACAGAGAGGGAATCAGGCCCAGACCGAGACGCGCCTCTCAGTGGTGACCGCACCCGCCTCCCCAAACCCCCCCCAAACGTGGCCCTTCTGCGTGACGTCTGGACGGACGCGTAACTGGGCCAATCGGCATCCAGCACTGCCTGGCTCCAAGCGCTCGGCAGTAACGGCTGACTGGCGGAGAGGAGGAAGCACATGAGGCATGGAAAAACAACTCTGTGGACATTCACTGGAATAAAGACCCCAATGTGCCAAACCAGGACCTTTTCATAGGGAATTTTATTATTATTTTTTTTTTTAAATCCCCACAAATGACATATTGTCTTGATTTGTAGAAGGGGTAGGGGCAAACACTGCTCACGCACGCACACGCACACACACACACACACTTTTGCCCAGATGGTGCCATCTGCATTCTCCAGATGGCTGTGCAAGGGCTGGGCTTGGGGACGGATCCCTGCCGTTCAGCTGCGCAGACGCAGACTTGGGACTCACAGACCCCGCCCACAAGACCTGCAGGTGCGACCTTGCCCCTGCCACAGTCACCTTTCCCTTCCCATCTCCCCACACACACACACACACACACACACACACACACACACACACACACACACACACACACACACACACACACACACACACACCTGGAGCACTGATTAACCTCACCTCTGTGGAGCAGCACACTACAGCTGGAGGTGCCCAGTAACACAGCCGCTGAACGGTGTTTTCTAACCAACTCTGGGATCTCAAAAACTCATCTTGCGCTGAATCGATACTAGCAACACTGACAAAGTAGTACAGTGCAGAATCAGGAAGGAGCAGTAACCCTTTCACCACTATAATACAATACTTACCACATTCTTAAATGTTAAGCATAACAGTGCTCAAAGATTAAAAATAAATAAATAAAAAAGGTGTTTTTCAAATTCTTTTTTTCAGTTGGCAGGGTATTCCCCCACCACATTATGTAACAGCTTCATGCCCCAGGCCACTGGTGTTTGCATGCAGCATCTGCAAGCTGTGCAGTACTTGCAAAACTGCGCAGCTCAGCTGGTGTCCTACAGTGAAACACTGTAGTACTGCACAGCTGGAGTTAACTGAACTTGGGAATTATAATAAAAGAAAAAAATAACTTACCACAAAGTTCAGAAATGGACGAAAGCATGAAATATTTTCTATGGCTTCATAATCCCAATCATTCCAACCATCTATTTTTGCACGATATACGTTTGCATTTCTGTATTTCCCATGGTCTAACCACAATGCATGGGTAATATCTATTGTTACAGTATTCTTCAGTCATGTTCCAGTTTTAAACAAACCCATTTCACATGAGTAAACAATCGATTGTTACGTAGAAAAGAACGCAGCAAACTCCTAAATAAAGGCCTCCGGCATCAGATCAAATGCTGTACGTAAACTCATCAGATCCACCAGCCAAAACAGGATGTTACCAAGGGCCACATTTTAGCCCCAGGGCCGGAAGTGAGGGGTTTCTCCTTTCCCTAAACAGAAGCGCTGCTCAGTGTGTCCACACAAAAACAGCCAACAGAACATTTGCCATTCACCCTACGAGAGACAACAATATTCAGGCCATTAAAACAACAATATTCTTCCAACTCTCAACACTGAGGTAGCATCTGTGTAATATTTTTAAAAATGTGGTAAGACAATCGGCTTTATCACAATTCAAGACTGTCGCAAAAGAAGTGCACAAATTGTCAGACTGTGTCTTATATTCAGTCTGCTATTTCAAAGCCTGGCTCTAGTTTGTCATGAAAAAAAAAAAAGAATCTTCCAAGTTTCTTTTTCTTTTTTAACACCCTTGAGGCTATACCGAAGTGTTATTTTACAGCTTTTTGTAGAAAGCCATTTTCTCTCAATGACACTTCCTCCTATTTCGTCTCAATGACGCCTTCTGTACGCCGCGGCCATGTTAGAAAACGTGCAGCCAATATCTCGCCTGTTGATATAACTGAACTCCAGCTGAATAACAAGCCTGTGGCCCGACTCAAAATTTGCATAGGAAACTTGCAGTTAAGTCTACCACAAACCTGTCCACAGTCTGTCAGACACAGAGACGCAGGACTGATCAGCCATTTCTCCGGCTGGGAAGTGCTCCACAGCTGAATTCATGTATTGTAAATACTATCAAAAAAAAAAATAAATAACGCCTTTGTGAAGCTTAAAAAGGGCAGCAACAGTCAGGAATGTCAGTCAGACCAAATTCTACACAAACCCAGATACAATGAAGCGTTCTTCTCGCCCCCCACTACGTCTCTGCAAGCTTCACGCTGCTCTGATAAAAAGTTGAATAAGTCACTGTGGAGAAAATTAGGAAATGTTATCGGTAGTCTGCTCTGCACAAAAAACGTGGGGCCATTAAAAATATCATTAAAATTCTGTGTACTACTTGCACTTCTACATTTTGCAGTAGAACCGGTGGTTTGGACTGGTTCCATGTCCACTAATATCACAAGTGTGTTTATTCCTTTGCATGTCCTATGCATGCATGTGGACATCATGAAGTTTAAACATAAGTTATAACATGAATTTTATTTTTAAATTGTATTAACTGCAAATAAATCTTCCGTTCTCGGGTGGCACGTCAAGCAAAGAGACACACGTTCTCACAAGGGCTGAAGCATAACATACAGGTACCTTTTATATACCTGAAACAGAAATGCGAGAATTCATATGAAACTCTCACAATATAACAATGCGATTCATTTTGCATACACGCAGGTGTTGGTTTTTTATCATAAGCTACGGTACGACAGTAAGCAGTAGCTAATGAGGCATGGCATGTAGGGCACTGCTTACAACGGCAATTGAGACTAGAAAATAAAGTGGAGGAACAGTTAGGAGAGAAAGAAAAAAAAAAAAAAAGACAAAAATGCTGAAAACCTCAAAATGGAAGCATCATCTGCCATAACATATCGCTATGGCAATACTGAGCCACTGTGTCCCATTAGAAGAACAGTGGCTAACACCAAATCAAATGTAACTTAATTAGTTTAGTTAGCCAGCAGCCACTCTCCCTTGTGACTTTCGCCTTGCCTGGGGGCTGCGGCTGAGGGAGGCGGGATTTGGCCGGCCCTTCAGCAGGGATACCTGGGAAATCGAGGCTGGGGCTGGAAGTGGCACTGATGGGCCAGTAGGGGGTGCTCTCCTGATGCAGTGATGGGAATATGCAGTCTTTAGAGAAGTCAAACAGAGTTCTCGCTGACTGTGGTAATGAAGGGTCCCCTGGTGCTTACTAAAAGAGTAGAGGTGTTAACACCAGCGGCTGACAGGTCACTGGCTATGCAAAGCCCAGCAGTCTACACCTGCCTTAATTACTACAAATGAGAAAGTTTGGCAGTCATCCTTCCTTGTTAAATGAAGGCAAAATGAAAAGAAATTTCCAACCAAACCAATATGAGGGAGGGGAAAACACATTTTTCATTCCACTACACTGAACAGAGCTCTATATGAACTGCAAATTTGCAAGGCTAAAAAGAATCAAGCAGTGACAGTGTAGGAAGTACAAACGGAATAAAAGACTCCGCGAGACACCAGCATGGTAGCCTTGGCATTTTTAGCATGCAAGCTACCAAAGAGAGTGCAACAATAAAGAGAGAAAGAAATTTTTCCACGTATGAGATCACTCAGAGGAGCGTAATGTTGGAGTGGCCGGCGAAACAAAGAGCTGACATCCACAGCTGTGGGACTCTGTATCATATGCGGTACTTAGAATTCTACACCATGGCATTTCAGATTAGCGCTTTCATAAAACATTCTATTTTCAGGGATAAAAAAAAAAAAAAAAGAAAAAAAAATCTGTTGCTAGGAAACCATACCGAAACTCCAGGTCCAGGGGAACATGAATGTACAGAGCTGAAAGCAAGAGAGAGAGAGCGAGAGCGGGCAAGCAAAATATAGTACAAGCCAGGCTACATGAAGTAGATGAGTGTAACTCTAATCTTATCAATAATCTGCTTGTACATTCCAGATGGTAACGATATTCAAAAAAGAAAATCTTTTTTTCCACTCTACCTACCCAGGAACCGATCTCTTGCGGTTCCTCTCCATCGCCCTGTTACTGTCCCTCCCTCCCTCCCTCTCTCTCCTGAAGAGGGAAACCAAGTCCCCCCCTGTTCCTCGGGCACACTCAGATCAATCGAAGGCCGGTCCTCCACCGGTCCCCAGCTGCCAGCGGGCTCATGCGATCCGCCATGCGCCGTTTCCCAGCCCCACAAACACACAGGGCCCTCTCCTCGCCAGTGAATGCCAGCCATTCATCGCCGAGTGAATGCACCCCCAGAATCGCCGCTCCAGAATTCACTAAACCGTAACACACCCCTATGACCTCTGCCACCCCCCCCCCCCAAACAACCTCCTGGATCAACAACCTGACAACATAGCAATCTGGTAGCAACCAACCTCCTCTGGTCCCCTTCCAATAAAGGAACATGCCCATGTAATGCCCATTTGAGAAGTCCAGCATACATGGGCATATTTTGTTATGTTTTTGGTTGACAATGAACATCTTCTGAACTGAAGCCAAATAAGTGAACTGAGAATATAAACACAAACTCTGTTGCAGTCGCTAAAGCTAGAGCTTTCTCTCTCTCTCTCCCAGGGTTGTGGAAGTAACCTTGACTTCTCTCATAAAAGCAGATTCAAGCTCAACCACACAGCCTGCCTCTGAGGCTCTCTCACTCAGGTCTGGGCTGGGAGGACACGTTTCCACGGTGATTTATTACCCGTGAAAAATGATGATGTGTGGCGCAACATCCTGGCACATGCCACGACGTGCAGGATGGCTTTAAGACCCGTTAATCGCCACGACGACCGAATGGACCAGTCTCTTTGATTTTTTTTTTTTTTTGTCTCGGATACAGGAAAAAAAAAAAAAAAAGAACTGCCATTGCAATGAGCGCAACCACCCGTAAAATGTCAGGAACGCGAAGGTGGCTGCAGCCGAAAATAACGGCGCATCTCTCCACATCCCTCATTTATTTCACAGCCTCAGTGCCCCCATCTCTCTCTCCACTTGTTTACAATTTGCATCTGGGACGATTGGATCGCGGATCTCTCTGGAAGTGGGGGGTGGCGGTGGTGGCGGTGGGGGGGGTGTACAGGGATAATCGCCTGCGTTTTCAGGGCCGCGATTGTTCAGCACGCTTGTGAACGCTGAACACGCGAACAACAACAGGGAGCAGCCGTTAATCGCTCAGAGAGCATGTCTCCTCCTCCCACCGTCACCCGATAGGAAGGCTCGTCAACCCGCATCCGTTTGTTGTTTTTCTTTTTTTCTATGCCCCCACCACACAGTCACACAGAAAGTGCAGTCACTGAACACGTCTTGTCAGTGCCTCTCCGGAATGTCTTGCAACGGCAGCAGCAGGTCATAAACTTCGCAGCTGCATGGAGACCGGAACAGGCAGACAAAATACTTAACCCACTTGTTTTAAAAAAATAAATAATGATAATAAAAAAAAATAATAAAAGGAAAAAAAAAAAAAATTATCTGGGAGGAAAATCCTTCCATGCATTTATATTCACTTTATCTCTGGCCAAATTTGCACTCTGAGAATCACTCTTGCATACAGTGGGCCTGCAGGAGAACACGAATGCCTCCCCGTTGTTCAGACAGGATTCTTTGTAATCTTTGTGTTCTTTGTCCTCTCCTCTCACGGAACAGTCTTTTCAGTGCGAGTAAAAAGCAATATTAGATTTTTTTGAGTAACTCTCTTCTAAGCAACTCTCCAAGAGGACACACGGTAATGCTGAATAATAATAATAATAATAATAATACTGCAAAATGGGAGATGGTTTATGAATAATGATAAGAAAAAATATTCCCGCCTCAGAGCATGTACACAAAACGACCAGCTTTTTGCAATTATTTACCATTTTGCATAACTCAGCAGACTGCAGAAGCCCCTTACGGCCTGTGCCATTGGACCACCTTTCCTCTGAGACACTTATGTCATTACAATGCACAGACCGCTGACAATTACGGTGCCCCCTGACGCTAATCCTCTGTAAAATGAAGGCATCTGCTTAAAGGACAAAGTAATGCTTGCTAGGCATTTTATGGAGGTCGTGTTTCTATTAATGGTAGAGGATACGGAGTCAACCGTGCTCATCTGTGAATCTCTCAGATTCGTGAGGGGCCTTTGGATTTGCAGTGGACTTTTTTTTTTTTTTTTTTTTTTTTGGCCTGATTGTTAATTTACCTGCATTCGGTACAATAAGCAGCAATAGATGGCTTGTTACTGAAGATATAAAGAAAAATAAATTGGACAAGCGAACATTTTCCTCAACACTAATGGACCGGGAGTTCCAATACATACTTGTGCAATGACCTGGCTTCTGTACAGCCAGGCTATATTTATCCCATTTCATGGAGATATGTTTCATTAAAATTAATATCTTGGGCTGCGCAGTCATGGGCTGCACGACTCTGCATTGGTATCTGTGCAGAGGTTCCAAACACAAACTTCCAAGACTCTCAGTTCAAAAAAAAAAAAAAAAATTAGTAAAAGTGTGGGAGCTAAATCGACAACAGAATGTTAGCCAGAGAGCTTAGGACAAGTCCACTTTCCATCTTCCATTATCAAACTTGCATTCTGTTCCAAAGGGAAGGGCTTTCTAGACACAGAGCAAGATTAATTAGACTGTATTATACCTACTTCATCCAGTTCAAACAAAAGAGGTGATTAACGGAGACATTCCAAGCCATATGATTTAGCTGCGATGTCTTAGATCTGAGTTACAAAGTGGTGCCCAAATCACAATAGTGTCTGTGGAGGAGAGAGATCAATGCAGTGGAACTGAGGACGGAGACCTTACCTGAGCGTGGAAATTTGCCATAGTAGTCGTCTCGATGTCCTTCTTCCCCAGGATCTCCATCTTGACGGGGGAGTTGGGGAACTTGAAGGAGAAGTAGTCCAGGAAGTCCGGGAGGTAGGAGGCGGCACCGTGTATGATTCCCATCACGAAGCGGGCCGCGCGGTTCTCGTCCTCGCTGAACGCCAGCGTCACAAACTCCTGGGCGAACCTCTGCATCTCCACGGGAGACAGGCGAGAGAGCTCCTTGTTGTAGGCATGCACCACCAAGGCGCCTCCGTTGGGCTGCTGCTCCACGTGGATGAGATGTCGGAACTCCAGGCTCTCCAGCCCGGGCAGCAGGGGCTGGGCGCGGGCGGGCCCCCGCGGGGCGGCACCCTCTGGGGACTTGCCATAGTGGGGGCTGCAGCTCTTCTCCTCCTTTATGGTGGTGGTGGTGGTGGTGGTTGTGTTGGTTGCGGTGGTGGTGGCGCCGCCCTGGTGGAAGAGCGGGGGAGGTTTGAATTCGCCCCCACCGCTACTCGGCTTGGGCGCCGGGCCCAGCAGGTCCGTCTGGCTGGACTTGCTGTACATCTTAGGGCGCTTGCGCTTCTCCCCTTCTTTGTGTTTCTTTTTCTTTTTCTTCTTCACCTTTTTGATCTGCAGTTCTTCCAGATTTATTTTTGGCTTCTCCTTTTCTCCTAGAAGAAGAAAAAAGAAAAAAAGAGGGGGGGGACAGATTTAACACCTGAAAGATTGTTCTACAAACTCATTGCTGCAGCTCCAGACAGCACTGGTAATGCATTAGGGAAATTATCCAAGCTGGCAGCTTCAGAAAGCACAATGTCAGGGTGAGTCACAACTGTCTCCATGTCCAGCTGAAACCAGCCACATGCAATACTATCTACGTCCTTCAGCTTTTTGGACGTGCAGAGTCAAACAAACGCAAGCCAACATCTTTCCCTTCTCAACGATGTGGACTTCTTCGCATATTGCACATGCCACTTGATAAAGGTGAAAAGGGTATTCAAAAAAATAAATTCAAGAAAAAAAAAAAAAAAAAAGGAATGCTGTAGCTTGGTGTCGTGGAAAAAATATCTGTGTTCGGATTCGTTACTAAAATTCCAACCAAACCAAAATGGTTAGTCACTCACAAAGTAGCTCAAGGACAAACTACCAGAGGACTGTTGGTGCTGAGCATCAACTTGGAAGTTGTCGTGTGCTGAATACCGCATTTTTAAACTTCTATTATGGTTTGGCACCACCGGTGAGGGGGGGGTGGGTGGTGGTGGACCTACACACAAGCCTCAGAAATTAATTTTAAGGAAGGACAAGAGATTTTCAGAGCATTTGAAACAAAAAGAGTTGCCCTTTTTACAAGGGGGAAAAGCAGCAAGGATACTTGCCAACAGCAAGAAACTGCTTTATACTCCACTAAAAAAAAAAAAAAAAATACAAACATGCTGTACATGCCATTCCTTTAAGCTAGATGATGTCCCAGTGCTGGTCTTTCCTTATTAAATAATTCATCATCAAAACATTTAAATGCAGCTTTTCTCCCCCTTTCACAACACTACTACTGGGCCATATGGTTTAAAAATAATATCTTGATATATATTTTTTGAAAGGCAACATCTGAGATATATATCTCAGTATTTCAATATTTTATCTAAAAATCTGAGTTGAAGTGAAAATGAAGTATAATGTTAGACAACAGCCTTCATCTGTTTAAGAACTACAACTGCACATAGCATATTTATAATAGTTGCTGTGAATTTAAAAAAAATCATTCAAACAAGGTAATTGCAAACGCAGCATCTCTCTTATGACGGTAAAGTTAGCAGAGCTAGCCTTACGGTTTTTGACAGATTCGTCGCTCTGCGCTGGGTGGTGTGGTTTGAGATGGTGCCATTGATTTATGGTACTGCTACCTTTTGTTACAATCTTTTTTTGGCATAATTTACAGAAGAGTGAGCACGTGTTTCCTCCTGAATCCAAACAACTTCCATACAAAAGACCCGTGACCTTTCTTCTTCGGAATTAGGTCCTCCTCAGGTCTAGCAGACTGCTCTCCGCGGTTTTCTTCCGCTTTCAACTATTAGGACACCAGACACGACAACAACTGATGGGCGTGGTAACAGCAATGTGTGACAGAGTTTCTGAGAGAGTGCGTGCAAGTGAGAGAGCTTGTGTCTGTTAAACGCTGTACATTTTTTTTTTTAAATCAAACACGCAAATGATTACACTGTGAATTAACACCATGATCCGGTATTACAATATGGTAAGTAATCTTGTGTAAGAGAGGGAGGAGGAAAAAAAAAAGAAAAAAAAACTTTTGAGTATATTGAATATATCGATATATCGCCCAGCCCTACTCAACAGTACAGAATAGTTTTGCATACATTAAACAAGAGGATGCATAAGCCATTATCTTGCCCATTTTAATGAACTATACATTTGCAGACCTGGTACAGACAGTCTACTGGATGCTCCCAGAATAGACACTAATCTCGAGTCTTTAGTCTGTCAGTGCTCACATTGCACCATAAAAACCAGGATTAGGTTTAACGGGCACACAAATCAATGGCTGGTAGAAGAGAAATAGTTTAGAGCAACATCACTTTTAAAGGCATGAGTTTGAATGAAAATACAATGTGTGCCTGACACAAAGGCTAGGACAAATGAACCATACAATACACTAAAAAAAATGTTTGTAAGTGTGTTTACATACAATATGCACACAAATAATGTAAAATACAATGTAAATTTTATTTGTAGTAAAATAAAAAAAAAATTATTAAAAAAACTTGAACTATGTTCAGTTATGACAATCTGTTAAACAATATGACAATAAGTTAAATAAGTTACAAGAAATGTATATTCAGGATTATATTGCATTAATTCATTTCACATTTAACAACTCATAATGCTACAGAGGACAAATAATGTTTGGTTAAGTATGGTGGAATAAATTTTGGAAAGTCTGAGAAAACTTTCCACCGAAAAAAAACAAATTTAGTAATGGCACCATGGCCTACATAAAATCCTCAACTTTGCTGTGGAGTTTCATATTTAATGAAATATGAATGCATAGTGGGCGAAAAAATGTCATCTATGAACCAACAATATTCAAAAATGTGTTTGCAGTCCTTAGACTCATTTCCAACAAGCCCCCTTTGATCCACCTACATGAAATAATAAATGAGTAATATAATATATATTAGTGTTGCTTTAGCGCAGGGGATGACCGTATCCTCTCCCCGGACCGCCTGTCTACTTGTAAGAGAGCAGAGGGTGAGTCAGGATTGGAGGGCTGGCCGTAAATCCCAGGTGTAGACTGTAGCTGCCATACTTGGCCTGTGACCGCATGGCTGCCAGCTGGACTGAGCGAGCACAGCCACAGGCGACTGCCCTTCTCACTGAGGCCAGACACAGCTGAAGAGCAGCGCTTAAAGGGCCAGCATAAGGACAGGATACAGCTGCTACCTCAGTCTTTACCATTGGCCTGACTCTCCTCCCGCTCCGATTTGGAACAGCTCAGGACAAAGCTTGCAGGTATGTGCTCAGCCGACATTGAACAAATGAGGTCGCAAGTTTCTACTACCGATGGGACTCCATAACAGAGTCAGTATGTGAAAAAGATAGCCTGCCCAAGCCACCGAAATTCACCAACAGAAATCTGTTAGCAGTAATCACACTGCAGGAGGCCTAGGCCACACACTATGAGATTTAGAGTGCATGGGGTGGAGATCACACATGCTGCAAAAGCAGAGAGCAGCACAGAGCAGCTGCAAGGCTATGTGTTCCACAGGCACGCACAGCACAGGCACGCACAGACACACACAGACAGCACAGCACAGCACAGGCACAGCACAGCACAGCACAGGCACAGCACAGGCACAGCACAGGCACAGCACAGCACACTCCAGAGCTATGCTTTCCAGGAGCCGAGCGGAAGACAGGCTCAAGCACGAAGGGCTGGCCAGCGAAAGGGAAGTGCGTGCATGTGTGTGCCCACAGGCGTGATGTGCATGTGTGCTCATGCACGTGTTTGCGTGTGCATCTGTGAATGTACTAGAGTATGCATGGATGTGTGTGGGTGCTCATGCATGTATGCATGTAAGTGTGCACAAGTGTGTTTTTGTGTGTTCATGTCTGTGTGTGTGTGTACATTCATGTGTATATGCATGAGTGTATAAGTGCATGTGTGTTCACATACATGAATTTGTGCCTGCTACCGTGTGTGCACTCTTAAGTCTGTTTTATGTGTTGCATGTTTGTGTGCATGTGTATATGCGCGAGTGCGTGTGTGCAGGTATGGGTGCACACATATGAATGTGCTGCATGTTAGTGTGTGTGTGCGTACGTGTGTTGATGCATCTATGCGTGCCTGTGCGTGTGTTTGTTTGTGTGTGTGTGTGTGTGTGTGTGCAAGCAACCGGCTCCTAAGTGGGACAGAGAAGCCAATTAACAATACCACACAGGCTGAGCTAATCCACAGTTGTGACCCTCCACCCCGCCACATGTGCAAAAACACAGACACTGCAGACAAACGACAACTCCATTCATAACCGGAATTCCTCAAGGGCCATGAGGCAAACACGAGGTCCAGACAGACAGGCAAGGTGAAACGATCCTCTTCTCTTAAAGGGCTAGGAACAGGCGGGGGGACGGACCACCTGATTGGATAATCAGGGGAGGGGGCGGGGCTTTACGTTTGTGCTCATGGTGCAGCCGATTCAGCTGTCGGCCTCAGTCCCCCAGGCCAGTCGATGAACTAATCTTGCACAATCTGATGCTCAGACAAAGTATTACACCCTAAGCCTGCGTAGGAACACAGGCCTGTAGAGTCGTCTCTAATGCCAGGACAACCTGTACAATGGGTGGATGCGTGTAAAACTGTTTTAAAGCACGATCAAGAGGAAGGGAAAAGATGCATTTGATTGTCAACACTTGATTATCAGCTGTGCCTTTATTTACAAAATAAATGAAACTATTAAAATATTAAAACCCCAATGTCAGGGATTCTTTCAGAAGGAGCCGTGGAGAATGTGGCACCCCAGGACCCCCTGTTCTAAGAGACTAAGAGCTTTGATCCAGGATCACTTGTGCCCTGTCCATACACCAACCCCATCAATTATGAGGAAATATACAAAACTGATCCCAGATCAGTAGTCCGACTCATGAATACTGGCTCCAGAGTGGGATCCAGGACCTCCACCCGCTCCCTGCATCTGAGGTCACGAATCACAATGCGTTCACATTCCTCCTGGCGGTTAAGGCGCCAGACGCAGTGGCCCATGGCACGAAAAATCGCCGCACATCTTTTCTGCTTGCGTCGGGGGAACATCCGATCGGCCTGAGATTGCTAAAAGGCCACCGGAGCTCCAGGCTTCCTGTTCTACCCGCTTTCATCCCCGTGGCTGTTCTGTGCTCTGACAATGACTTATGGGTGAAACACCAGAACCGGAGGAAGACATAAAACACGGCTTAATGCACCATGTCCGACAGACAACCCTGGCTGAACCACACCTGTTTAAAAAAAAAAAAAAAAAAAAAAAAAAAAAAAGTAGGAGCTTAGATTGTAGAAAGGGAAAGAACAAAACTCAGCTAGTTTCATAGCCATATGGGCCAATGCATCATTGAATGGTGGAGGGTGGGCAAAGAGTATTTTCGATAATCAAACAATGTAAATGGGCAGTCTCAGAAGAACAGCTCAGCTGACTGTTCTTCTGACTGTTCTCCTGACTGTTCTCCTCACGGTGCAATGCCAGACTTGGGGAATGCATGCACAACCTGTCCAGAATGTTTCCACTTCCCCTGTCAAATACTTCTTTGCTGAGGGCCGACCGGTTGGTACCCCCAGATAAAGCTGCAGTTCCTGAAACAGAGGGACACCCTGCATTCTGGAGCTCAATCCTGCAATCCTAACTGTGCCGTGTCCGTTAACGACTGGGTCCTGTGGAGATGACATGTTAACTGGCCACATGGTGTCTCACTGTGGGGGGGGTTGGGGGGGTCATCATCAGGATATTCTCCCTCCCCTCAAGTTATCAAGCGCCCTGCCCCCTTCTCTCCTACTAAACACAGAGAGGCAGCACTCGCAAACACTGAGCACAGGGCTAATTCTGACCCTACTGAACTGACTTTTCATATCCAAAAAGAACATCATTTGAATAAAGCAAAATGTATAAAATAATGACATTTAAAAAAAAAAAAAAAAAAAAAAAAAAAAAAAGAAATTTGATGGCCATTTGGCTCACAGCAAACATGGATGACTTCTGCACCAGGCCTGCACTCCACGGTCTCCAGCCTGTCTGCACTCATCCACACCAGACCGCAATAGCAGAGTAGTGTCATATGTTCCCCGCGTGTCATAATTCTCTCCTGCCATGACTCAAACGCAGAGGCAGGGTTTGCGCTGGCTTTCAATTGGCTTTGGCCGGGGCAGCTGGCCGCAGCGTTACACTGCACAGGGAGATAAATCCGAGGGAGAGAGAGAGAACAGCACGGCACTGCTAAATTCGGAGCTTAACGTGTACGTCAGGCTGGGGCTGGGGGGTGTGTGTGTGTGTGTGTGGGGGTAGTAGGAGGGGTGCTTGTTTGGCAAGGAAAATATGATCTGTTCAGTGGCTGCCTCTGTTACAGGAGGAAGCCCTGTGCACACACTACACTCAAAAGGTCACATTTGTGAAAAGACCAGCTGATCCGTAACAGAACACACTCTCTCACACTCTCACACACACACACCCCTCGCCCTGTGTTTTTTGGCCCAGAGTGGGCCGCAGAGCAGAGTTAAAAATCTTACAACTGGGGGAATAAATGGAAAAAAAAAAACAAAAAAACAAAACAGCCCTCGTCCTTGAAGGTACAAGGAATGATGAAGGACATGGCCGTATATATTTTTGTGCTGCTCTGAGCACAAAGCAAAGTCAGACAGAGGGCGGGAGGTGGGGGGGGCTGTAGGAGCCGCCGTGTAGAGGCTGGTCAGAGCCTGAGCCAGGCCTCATGTAGTGCTGTTTTGTGGGAGCCGAGGGGGCTGAACCGCTGCAGTTTGTGAACAGACTGTACGGAGAGGCAATTCGGCATGACAGAGCATTCAACTGCACTACAGCCTCTGCCCTGTGCTCCCACTCTCCCGCGCTCTCTCTCTCTCACGCACGCACGCACAAACACACACTCTCCAACGCTCTCACAAAAACTCACACACAATCTCTAATGTTCTCTCTCTCAAACACACACACGCGCACGCACATGCACGAACTCTCCAACTCTCTCACAAAAACTCACACACAATCTCTAATCCTCTCTCTCACAAACACATACACACACTCTCACACAACCTTTCCCAAACGAAGGACAAACATAAAAAAAAAAAAAGGAAAAACAGTACAAGAGAGCATACTCGTACTCTACTTATATTAAGTTAATGAAGCACTGAAGGGCTTTTGATTGGTGTACTGGAAGTGCATGAGGACGATGCTTTGCAAACACAAAAAGCCATTCTATACTGAAAAAAAAAAAAACCCAGAATGTGAGCGGAGAACTGGTAGCACCAAATGTTCGAAGCTAAAACAGACTCATTTGTGAGGTCATTCATAGTCAGCACCACGTAACGTGTAACGGCTAAAAAGCCGTTCTCACTCGAGGCCAGTCCTAGCTAACAGACAGCGACCAGGAACAGGTGCTGCAGGCAAAAATGATGTGCGCCAAGCTAGATTTTCCCATAAAAACCATGTTCTAATAGTGTGTGACATTCCTGATGTAGGGATGGATGATATATTGTCTACACAGGAAATACCAGTTAAAATGATACATAAGACACGGTTGTAAGCTTACTGTGACTGTTGTGATATGCTAAAACCAAGCATATCAGATATTGGTAGTAGTGCTGTCTGTCATACACTGATGTGTATAGTGTAGGTTTTTCCTGTTCAATTATCTCTTTGTAGCAAATAATATTTCAGTAACTCAAACTTAAAATAATATTGTGCTGTAACATTATCACGGAATAAACTGCAATATCAATTGTTGGCCCATACTAACCAGAACTAATACAATTCCCAGTTTATCTGTGAACCTAATCAGAACCCAGAGGAAGGCAGTGCAAGGCCAAAACATGGAGAGTATGCTCGTTTTTTTCATTTACATATTACCATGCCAAGCAAAAAAAAAATAAAAATATATATGCCTAAGGAGTCACTGGCTCCAAAGCTGAAAACTTATGTGCCAATTTTTTTTTTTGGGAGTAAAACAAGTTTTTTTTCCTGAATGTGTAAATAAATGTTTAAACTATTGTTTAACCATGCTGATTTCATTTAAATTTGCCCCACAGGAGGATAATGCATGCCATATTTTCATAATTCAACCAAATATTTTCACTATGAACATGGGGCATTATTGGGATTTTTCGGCGGGGGTGGGGGGTGGAGTAGGTACTCCAACAGCGACAGCCTACACAAGACTATGGAGATACACTGTATATTATTTATATATCAATGTTTCAAATTTACGGGGCATGTTAATGAGCTACATTCCTCTGAAAAGATGCTACTGTTGAATTAGTGGATCACTGACAGGAACAACCATGACAACCACTCTCATAAGGTAGTCTTTCATTTTATTTTGGAATTTCCCTAAATTGTTCAGCTCTATACTTTTCACAGGGAGCCAAACTTTCTTTTCCACCAGGTTTTTCCACCTGGTTTTCCCATAATGCACTTCTTTGGCTTCTTTTCACCGGACAGCAGTGACTCTGTTCCACTGTATTTCCCACTCCTCTACAGACCTCTCCTCCAGCGGTGCTGAAGCTTCTTTCGATTGACGTGAGGAGCAAAGTGGACTTGCTGTCTATCTCGAAGCACGTCAAAGTAACAGAAACAGACCGACCCGGGCAGAGGATTTTCTCTGTGACGCCGAGGTCCCATCAGGGAAAAAAAAAAAACCCCACACGGCCTGATAACGCTCGTGTTAATGTGTGCTGCAGAACAAATCAGGAAGCAGACCACCTGTAGGGCGAGCAAGTGCTGCCTAAGCTGAGGTCATGCTGTAAGAGGAAATAGAGCACTTTAAGAAGGAACTCGCAAGTTAATAATAGAGCGCCACAGGTAACCGCATAGATACCGTGTTGTTAAACTGGTGTGGTGTGAAAATACAGAAACCATGGTGTGCCGTTGTCTGACAGAACAGCACTAACAAGGTACATTTACAGAGCTGTACAAAAACAATCGATACTAGACTGCTGGCCGGTGATGTAATGTTTCCCTTTAAGAAGTTTGTTACTATGAATGAACATTTTAACATGTGGACTCTGAAAAACAAATGCTATTAAAGGTTTTCACGAACATGGATTTCAAAATGGAATGGGCCAAGAGGAATGAAACCTGAGATTTGGACATTTCAAAACTGACTTTTTTTAAAAATAAGATATGTAATTTTAAACAGGAAGCAGGAAAATGAAGAATCTTGAAGAATGAACATGGAGATGAGCCTGTTTACAATCAGGCATCCTAAATAAAAATCATGAATGGGGGAACAATTGCACTCTCACAGAAAACTATGTGCAGAAACTAAGTTATGCAAGTAATGATCGAGCTAAGTTTAATGTTTGTGTTTTCCCCCTTCCACTGCACTGTGCCCAACGGTTTGTCTGCATGCTTACACTGCGTGTGGTATCACATCAATTGATGGTGTCTCTGTGATGTGCAGCTGTTTTAGCTAAAATGTTCCATTCCGTGTTCCTTTTTTTGGACGACAGCTTCGGGAGGTTCTCTGCTCAAGAAACTCAGTGAATGAAAAGTTGCTGCTTTCAGGCTACAGACCAAAACAATTAAGGCAGCCTTCTTTAGATTGCTGTAGAGATTTGATAAAGGGTTGAGAAGAACCACCTTTTTTTACAAAAGTGTGGCACAATATCTCCTGTTCTTTAATTCAATTGACAGACAATGGACACAAAATTCCTCATTCAGTGGCCTTTGTAATGACCATATTTAAATAATTGTATCACTAAAAAAAAAAACTAACACTAGAATTAGAGAGAAGTAGAGAGAATTAGATCAGTCTTCAATATGTCCTCCTTCTAAAAACAAAAAATGAGGCAAATATTTAATATAATAAGTGTAGCCTCAACAATTTACATTGATAAATAAATCAATCATAAGTCAGTAATATAACTAATGATCATGCAGACTAAGGATGAATGGGCCAATTTTAAAATTTACATTTGCTCCTGATTTAAAAAAAAAAAAAAAAAAAAAAAAGAAAACATACGCATGCATAAAACAGGAGGAGGAGGAACTCCATCTGGGCTGTTCAGAGGCAGAATTAATGCACAAACACTTAATGAGTCATACACTTCTGCAATCTCAGACACAGCTACGGACATCAACATTTCACGAATAGTAGTCAAGCTCAAGACTTGATGAACCAGAATTATTGTGCATTCAGGAAATAATAAAAATAAAAAAAAGAGAAAGTCATAAAAAGAGCCGTGCCATCTGTCTCATCCCCAACACGGATTTGAGAACATGAAAAGCTGTTTGTCCGACACAGTCGTTCCATGACAAATTACCACTTCGGCACAAGATTAAGCTGGGGCTATGCCCTGCGCACGACTGTAAAAAGTTCTAGGAGGACCTCCAGTTGCTATTAAAAGGTTACATAATACCTGAGTGTTCATAGGGACCACATACAAGCGCGGGGATTTCTATTCTTCCCTAGTTCCATTTTTAACTTGCTTCGTCATAAATTAAGATGACTCATGACTACACGACGACACACAGCTAGCTCGTACCTGCACCGAGCAAAAGCAAAGACTCATGTTTGTGGCTCAATTTATTCAGCATAAGGCTCTTGAGAGGAAATACCAAAGCATAATGTGTGCAGAGACATAAAGTCCAACTGAAATGTACCTTTGGACTTATATACTCCATCGTGAGTTTCTACGGTTGCATACTTTCAAGCAAAAGGCCATTACAACATACACTGCTGTACCTGCTAGCACTGAGATAAAGCAAGCACGACGCCAGTACGCTGCCACACACAACTAAAACCCCATCTTTGACGGCTCTGGATTCGACAGATAAAAATCACGACACTAATCACCGTTCAGTCCTGCCAAACAAACATCAAAACAAAATGACTGACTCCATTCAAAGATTAATCATCAGCAACCCATTGCCAAAAGGGTGACCCCAAAGTTTATATTTGTAAACATTTCCCTTTTGTCAAGTGATGAAGGAGTGAGACATTATCTACAACAGGTATGGATATCACAAGGGAGTACTTACCTTTCTGGAGCAATTTCACCTCTCCATTTTCCCTCTTAATTTCATTCATTACTTTGTGTTTCTTCTTCTCCCTCTCCTTCTCCTTTTCTTTGTCCTTCTCCTTCTCTTTTTCCTTCTCCTTTTTCTTCTCCTTGTCTTTGCTGTTGTGGTCTTAAACAGAAAAAAAAAAATGGATAATGGTTTATTTTGGTGTGCAATTCAAGGTGACAGCATTCACCATGTTGCCATGGGAGTGGAACACTGATAAAATCACAATGAATGCGAGTTGATTTATCAGACTGCAAGTAGCCATTGTTATCCTGTGATTCATAGACAGATAATGCCTAATAAAACTAATTGGGGTTGTTAAAATAAAAAAAATAAACTGTCTGTCCTGGAAAATACCAGCTCTCAAATTCTGCAGAGCCAAATAAATACTGACCTTTATTAACTAGAAAAATTATTTTAGTTTCTTGTTTACTTCCATAGCCATCTATTAGAAGATGTTCAATACGTTTTTCCCCCCATGGTTCAATTGATTCACTTCAAGCTAAAGTTGAGAGTAAAGAAAATTTTCTAACTTTTCTTTCCTGATATCAACTACAGGTTCAAATGTGTATTTAAGGCATGTGCAAATTCTGACCAATACTCTTGCAGCTGGCTTAACTGTTAGTAGCTTTTAAAAAAATAAAAAATAAAAGCTAGTAAAATAACCTGTCCTCTTTTTCAGTATTCTATTCCAATCTATCCCGATACAGAGGGTTTTGTATCACTTACTACTCCCCATAGATGGACATGTAAAGGGGCCAGAAAGCTCAGTGGTACTACCTCATAGTTCAGGCAGGTATTAGTCTCAATTGTTTAATTAATTCCATTAAGCTTGGTAATTAAGTTAGTTTACCAGGTTCTCCAGTTGACCCTGTGCCCCTTTGAGGTAGTACATGGATTTTAAATGGTCCATACGGGTGGTTCTCAATCTATGATCCGCAAGAAATCTCCTCGTGGTCCGTCCACAAAATGGATCTCTCACAAATGTCGATTTAATTGCATTTCAAACATTTATAGAATCTTTCATTTTTGTTTCAGCGGTCAATGGACATCACTGGTCGAGGTTATTTATAAAAGTTGTTGGTACCTTCTCCTAAACTTACAAAATCCACACAACAGTTCTGTTTTCACATATTCACAAAAGATAGTCTCCGAATGATTTACGTGATGAAGTTAGTTCAGCACTGCCTCTTTTCACAGAGCCAAAGTAACCTCACATGTTAATTTTGCAGTCAGATTACAGAGGAGTGAAAGCAGCTGGTTCCTAAGGTGATTGAGGGTTTGGACATTTTTGATGTAGTGACTGGCACAGACATGACTGGTATAACGATTTTAAAATTCCACGTTTCATTGCAGAAAGACTTTCACCCACAGAGCGAAATGTTTTCAGAGCAGGCTGTACAAATCTCATTTAAATAGCTCACTATAGCGCAAAGCCTCGCATTTGAAATGTGTTTTACATTACCGGCTCACAGAAAACTGAAGGCAAGTCAGAGAAATTCAAATCAAAATTATAAAGCTGACTGGCACCCATTAACCACATTTAAACCCATATTTTACATAAAACAAAGGTACCATGCCACCCCAAGCAACACCACAGAGGATGAGGTGGAATTTTTATGGTTTCATTTTATGGATGACCTAAATTACATGCAAATATGTGGAACGAGGCATCTCCAATAAAGCTACTATGAAAGGTGGTTACAATGTATTTTTACCACAGGTATGAATGTTTATGAATTGAGAGAACACACCCTTAAGAGAAATGGTGTCACCAGTTATCACCATGGCAACATTAAGAGTAACTTTTAATAATAAACCCTTTTGTGCACGATACACAACGTAGTTCAGGAAGCTGGAATTTAAAATGGAAGACACAGATTAGGTACATAAAAGTACCTTACAAGTATGATGTTTTATGATTCAGACAATATGCACACATGGACTTCCTCCACATAAAAAGTCTAAATAAATGGAGTTTTACATGGACGCACTGCCTGGCTTGCCTCAAGTATTTCATAACCTACATTTATGAAAATGGAGGACTTTAACTAAAAATGTGTTCAAGAGACTTGGAGAAAAAAATTGGTCATGTATTGGTCAGATTAAGAAGGAAGATCAGTCAGATGTGACGTTATAACATATGTGAATAACTATCCTTTTAAAGCCTCACTAATTTGTTCAAAATTAGAAAATATGCAAAGACTGTACTAACTACAGAGTCGTCTCAAACCCCTTGGACACACAGCTTGAAATTTAGCCTCAGTCTAACCCTGATAAGCCATTATGAGGTTATAACGATTACAGACTCGGTTCATACATACTAAAATTGTGCGCTGGATTAACGGCTTAGATGTTGTCGAGCATCAGGCACTTATCAGTTATGAACGTTCTTGGGACAACCTATGAAATACCATTCGTCCAGTTACTGGCACATGGCCGTTTTCCACAGAACTGCATAGCGCATCAGGTTTCACAGTCAAATCTTACAGCGGGGAATTGCCAACAGCCAATTAAAAGAAAATGACCGCTCAACACCATATTCAACATGTTCCAGCAGCCATTTCTGGCAAGCTTCCCCCCTCCCACCCCCAGAAAGAACTAACAACAATACAGCGGTGAGAGAGTGTCCCAGGTCAAGAAAGAGCGTGCCAATAAGACAGATGCATCAAGGCAAACAACACACGTTGGGGAAACATGGATGGTGAAGAGCTTACAGAGCTGAGGTGAGAACACACTTTTTTTTTTTTGTTTTTTTTTAAATCCATCTGAGACCTGCCATGACAAACAAGAAAAGCACGATAAGAGCAGAGAAGCAGCCAGAATGGGCTCGGCAGAAACAGCACGTGATATCATGTGTCCTAGAATAATATTCTGTGCTTTGAAGAAGCTCTGCACAAGCCAGAAAGGAAGTAGCAACAGTGGTTGAGAAAAAAAAAAAAATTATTTAAAACTTGCCGTAATAATCATGGCTGCGTTCTCAGGTGGTGACACATTGTCTGACTTTAAACCTGCAACAGTATGACAGCCCAGACTCCAGCAATTTCATGGAAGGAAATTGCAGCCAAATCATATAGCCTGCTTTCACACGCAGCTACAGCTGACTAGTGAATCTAAAGCTGCACTTCTCACACAGACCCAGAGAAATACCTAAATGTTAAGCAATTCAGAGGCTCCAAAATAACAGGGCCTGTCCCACAGAGGATAACCTGCAAACAAATTCTATAGTAAGTACATTCTCTGCCAGAAGGGATCTAATTACAATAGCATTTACAATTCTCCTTGAAAACTACACTTGGAGGTCAACAATTTTCAGAATTAAATATATTATGCATGCTTGTGGAGTATCCGGCCATATTCTCTCCACTAAATAACAGTTCCAAATATTTATCAATGATTGCTTAGCATCCACATATGCAACTGAATATGATCTTCCCACTGTTTCCCTGGGATTTGCGAGACCAACTTTTCCAGCAGAATCAACCTGAAGGTAAAGTTATTCCTATTCAGGGATGCCAAAAGACCAAGCAGTATAAACATACTTTGGAAACTTTTGTTCAATGCTCGTGTGCCTTCTCTAGGACAAAAAAAAAAACATTTACTGATGAGAAACAAAATACATTCCGCCCCTTTTCATATCTAACCACAGGGTGAAATGCAAATAGTTAATGGAAAATATACACTGAAATTGCCAAGTCAATTTGATTAAATTTTTCTTACACAGTCATACTGTGTTTGATAGTTGAAAATGCATTTTTTATCCATGTGCATAACAGTACTAGTAAAACCTTATCCTTTCACTTCTTTCATTCTTACATACCTGCACCGATTTCAGATAATAAAAACAAAAAAAAATTCATAGTTCACTTCCTCATATTGCCTACCCAAAAGGATTTCATTAAGGACTTAGCAAAACAGGAGTCTGCTCTAACTATTTATCAAGCTACATGAATCAGCAACCAACAACCAAAACAGTAGAATTCTTCCTCTCCCTTAGTAATTAAATGTAGCCTAATTTGTTTCATATTCAGCAGATTGAAAAAAGACCATGGATTCAGAAATCAACACAGACCCACATTTACTAATAATTCCAACAGCATAATTTCTACCTGTGGCCTAAAATTAAAACCCATTTTAAAAACCACACAGAAATACATGCCAGATTCTACTAAATAAATAAATCAACGTGACACATGGACAACATTGGATTTTCTGGTTGTAAAACGATCTGAAAATAGAGGGTGAAATACGAGAAACAACAGTATGATAACTGTGGATCTCTAGGTCATGGTTTAATTGAAATCCTGTAGCTTTCAAATTACCACCTTTTTTCTTTTCCCAAAACGTGCCTAGCCAACTGTTACAACATACCGATATTCCCATTCAACAAGTTCATCCGGCCATAATGACTAAATAACGGAACTGAAGCCACACTTGTCCTCCAAGCTGAGCCAGGATGAAGATGGTCCGGTCACCAATTTGAATTGACAGATGACATCACGGGCGTTTGTCACGAGATTCTGTGTAATGGCCCCCCGGAGGTCAGCGCGCGCACAGAATTTTGTTGGCTATGGGGAAACTGGAGTTGGGAGGCACAGGGGACGCAGTGTACGATTATTGTACATTAGAAAGAAACGTGCCTAAAGAGGATTGGTAACCCACGCTTGGATTAAAAATAAATGACGACATATCTTGTTTTAAAACAGTTTGACACTGCACGTTCCAGTGCTCGGTGTAACGGCGGGCTGTACAGTGGGCATTACAATGCCATGTTCCTCCAATTTTATTTTGGGGGCGTGGTCGAAAACATTACTAAATGGCGGGCGACTGCTGTATCGCTACACTGTAAAACCCACACCATATGCACCGAGAACAAGCTTAAAATGTATTGGTGAATGTTAAGTCAAATATAACTAATCTACAAACTCCATATTCGGCTACTAACATTTGTACGTTTGTTTACTAAAAAAATGTTTTTTTATTCTACTGACTAATTGTTTAAAATAATTTCTAATCCGGATTAACTGGGAAGGTAGGTACGCAGTACCAACTGAGCGATATTGTTGCGGTTGGTTGTACGTCCACTCTGCACAGACCACAATGTTAAACGTAACCATGGATTAATTGTATTAGATGGATGGTAAAATAGAAGTAAAAATTAGCAATTTTTCGAAATACATTATTGTGATATTGCTTCTCACCATGGTCCATTTAAACAAATGCAACATTGTAACACAAGACAATAACACTAAACATTCACTTGCTTTCCTTAGTTAATATAACTTCACACCAAGTGCACGGCTAGCAGCCATCATAGCAATGCACGCAGACCAGAAACAATGACCAAAACCAAAACTGGACAACGTTCAAAAACAAGCTTGCTTAGTTAGCTAAACTTAGCTGCACACGCCATAGCGATAGGTAGCTAGCGGGCTAACCATATGCCATATTGGAACCTGCATTTTACGCTACGGATTTGGTTTGTGAACGCTGAACAGCTAAGCACTTTATACGTTCACCACATATGGTCGAAAAATATATACAAATAATCTTAAATCGTTTCATAAATGTTGGTACTAGCATGCTAGCCATCGTAGCTGGAGCACAATCTACTCAATGGCCCACATGCTCCTATATTCCGCAACGTGAGTAGTTAGCCTTAGCTAGCTAGCCAACAAGCTAGAATGTGACGTAAAGTATTTAGCAAGCGGTCGAGCTCGTGAACATTCATGAACATTTTCCTCGATCGCACAGTCGACCCCACATTTTCCTGAAAATAATAAACTAGCATTAATTAATCGGGGTGTATCCAGTGGCTAAGTAGCCACGAATTCAAACACATCCAGGCGCCAGCTAGCTGAAACTCACCAACGTTAACGTTACCTTTCTGCACCAACTTCACCTCCCCATTTTCCTTCTTCATCCCAGAACTGATAAGACTGTTACTTGCTGGAGGTGGTTTGTGTTTCTTCTTCTCCTTTCTTTTTCTCGTTTCTCCTTGGGTTTTTTAGATTTCGAAGGGCTGGCGAGGAAATCGCTTTGCTTGAAGCCCTTGTGGAGAGGTGCCTGGACTGGCGCTGCGGGGTTGTTTGCCTTAATGGGACCGAAGCCCCATGTTGTCGGGCTGCCATAACTCTGCTTCTGGTGCTGCTTCTCCACTGCGCCGCCTCCTCCCCCTCCTCCGCCTTCTCCATTCAGTTTCTTGGGTTTAAGGCTCTTCTCCTCGTTTCGGACTTTCTTGGGTGGTGGAGGGTGGTGGTCCCGGGAAGACTGCGGTCGGCTCTCCGACGTTCCTTTGGGTTCCTTGGGTTTTGGGAGCGGGCTTTTATCCGCTGCTGCGAAGTGAATGAAGCTCACTGACTCCGCCATCTTGGGGCTTTCTCTATTTACTCTCCCCGTCCGCGACTGCTGTTTGTGTAAGAGGCAGAGAAGGGGCGGGGCATTATGTCTATTGACAGGCAGAGAAGGTTGAAGGCGGGGTTTACATCTGATTGACAGGCTTGAATCCAGGGTAGGAGGAGGAAAAAACTGGCTGCCAAGCAGCACAACGCGGGAAAAGATTAGTTAAAACACCTTCCATTAGAAAAACGAAGACAAAATAATTGCCTGAAACTCCAGCTTTTGTTACGTGTGGCAATCCCAGAAACATCAGGTGTTTGTATCAAGATGTGAAGCGCAGACTTTTGCATTGCCACGTCAGAAAGGTGGGACTTTAGAGTCATTGCTAGGCTGCTGCTTGTTCTATAGTTTCAAAGTTGAGTCTTTAATTTTTTCACCACTGTTTTTTTTACTATAAATTTAGATTTTTTAAGGGTGCAGAGTTAACTCAAATACACTGGGTAATGTATGTTTGTTATTTATTACCTCGCTAAAAATCACTAATAACACAGTGCTCTTGTGGTTTGTGCTTGATCACAATACTGTACCACGTTTTCACTTTCAATTGATTGTACCTATAGGACGTTTTACCTTCAGTGTTACCCAGAAGGACATGAACATATTTTCACAGTCTAGCAAATATCGTTTTGCAAATATTAAGATTCGAAGTGGCTACTGAAAAAAGTTTGCATAACTTTAAATGAAATAAAAAAAATAAGACAGTATTTCCATATAGAAATGTATGGTTGTATAACCGTCTCCCCATTGGATGCGTTTCTGCAAAAACACTGACTTGACAATAGTGAGTGGTTGGTTTCATGGTGAGGGCCTTCGTTAGTTCTTTGTTTTTCTGTAAAGTTTAACACCGTGTTTATCTGCACAGTTAAACTAATGCTGCACTTTTGATTCGGCTGCAAAGACAGCGCGCCGCTTGACTTTTAGGAAATTCCACAAGCGTGGCGGCAGCAGAAGCCTAGCGCAGCCGGATGACAAATCGCCCCGCCAGCATGTCACAACAACCGGGGCTGACACACTTTCAGTGGTGCAGTCATGTGGAGCGAGGTGGGAGCTGGGACGGAAACTGGCGCGCCGCTTCAGTGCCAGCCCCCTCTGCACGAGAGCAGGTTCGTCACTTAGGCCAAAAAAACCACCATCTCCAGCGTGCCACCGTGTCCATCAGACTGCAGTAGTTCAGTTGCTGAAGGGGTGGGCTTCTTTGGACATTGAGCTCCCAGAATCCATAGACCAAATGTGCTCTGGCATTAATATTAAAAATAAAACACAAAAAAGAAAAAGCTGCAAAATATATTTGCACTATTCGGAGGCTGGCCTAGTACCCTGACTTTGCTAATAGGACAAAATTTGAGGCTGTACTTGGTGCTCATTTTGAAAACAAGACAGTGAGTTGTTTCACTGGTCCCAGAGTTGAGACCAATGCAATGAAATCAGCCAGCAAAGTATTAGTGGTTTAATCTCCTCTAGAGTCCATCCATGCATTTGGAAAATCAAAAAACACCCGCTATGGTGTGATTTTGAGAAGGGGCTCCCTTCACAATTACTGCAAGGGAAAATCATTTCTGCTCATGTTCAATCAATGCACTGACTCCACTAGTGACACAAAAAGGCCAGTATGCACAAACAAAAAAACAGACCTTCAGAAAACACAAGAGCCTCTTCCCATTCAACAGCTGTAGTTATAAGCAGCATCATGATCTGCAAAAAGCAGACAGAGACTAGCATCCAAATCCAGACCAATATGCTGCAAAATAAAACGTAGTCATGAGCAATCGTGGAGATATTTGTAAATGTATGTTCAACACATCACTATCTTGAATTCCAGGGTAGAGATTTAATGTTACTCTAGATATGAAAACTGTGAAGTTAAAGTAAGATGATTTGAATATACAGGGTACTTGTGTAATCTCACTGCTGACTTGAGAACCAGCAGCAGTTTCTTGCAAATTTGTTTTCATTTTCAGTAGAGTTCAAGGTGCTCACCCTATTATGATTTAGCAAGCATCTTTTATTTTTACCTGGGTTACATGGCCACACTGGAGGCAGTTATTAAATATGAACCCTTAGCTTTTGTAGGCCAAGTAGGAGTCTCAAGCACGTGAAGCGCATCTCGGGTCATTAAGTTTTATTAGAGCACCCTGCTTTACAGTCTGCACGACTGCTGTAAGACTTACTGACTGTATTGTAAGAAATGAATTCGCCGCTTTTTGAAAAAGTAGAGTGCACAGCGTTGCTCAGAATTTTCAAACATATCTATACTCTTGAAAATTCTATTTTGATGCAGTTGCATTATGGGTAATAAACGATGTGGGATTGGATCCCTCATATTTGTTGGTAAGATAACGAGAGACAAACTAACATTGTAGGAAGTGGAGGAAAGTAAGATAGCCAGGATATTCTCAAACACTTTGATAAATGTGACCTTTTCTTTTAAACCACATAAATAGTCATGCAGGACAGTCAGAGGCAAATGTTTCAGCAGAACTAGCATTTATGTAGACATTTACCTAAACCTCAAAGATTCCCTCGGGACATGTACTGTGTAGTACTGCATCACCTGCAGTGAGTAGGTCAGTACCAGGTCCACATAACCTGCACTCCAGCCAGCCAACTATAACTTGTATATGCAATACAGTGGAATAGAGATGTACTGTGCAGTTTGGGTCAGACTTAATAGCTATGGTTTAATTTTAGTTGGATGATTGCCACACACATTCGTCCTTGCACATCTATAGTATCTGAACCCCAACATGTCAAAATGGTTAAAGAACGGAGTGTCACAGAGGCAAAGGAAACCAAGTGAAACTTGAATTTTGTTTTTTTTTTTTTTTTTCTTTTTACTGACAAGTCGATTGATTTCTGTAACATACAAACAGGTGTGTGTGTGGGAGGGTTGCTGAGCCAGGTCCCATTGGCACGGCCGCGGTGGTGAGGGTGCGCCGCGGATCGAGGGGCGGGTTCTCCGAAAGGCACAGGCAGGCTCCAAGGCGAGAGGTACAGCAGAGAATGGGCCAGGAATAAAACAGCATATCATAGAAAAATAACCTTTACAATAAAATTTACAAAACAGTATTATTACAATCTTGAGCCCGTGCCATTTTCAGTGGCTGGTGACTGTGGGTCCAGCCGTTTTGTCTTTTTGTTTTGTCTTTTTTTTTTAAAAAAAGGAAAGCAATTAAAATAAAAAAAAAAAAAAACCCTGAAATATTATCTAAAAACAGAAGGGCAAATAATTTACAATGAAAGTTACACAAGGGTGTCGGATCATGCAGAAACTTCTTACATCTTCTGTTAATAAGAATATTTAGCGACAGCAAATTTGTAAAATTATATACCTACTTGCCCTGTACATTAATAAAAAAATGCATATATAGCTATCAAGACATTAGGAAAAAAAAACAAACACAAAAAAAACCAAAAACAGTAGTCCACTGCCCCTATTCATACGTGTCTTACTGTATTGTAATGATACAAGTCTAAAACTGTAAGGGAGGGGGAAGAAAGGTTGTTTCTCTTGATTTAAAACAAATCCATCACAAATCTTTTAAGTGAATAAGGCAGGTTAATGGTCCCAGCAAAGAGAGTATTTAGCACCAGAATACAGAACCCCTGGCAAAAAGTACAAAATACAGTAGAATATGTACCATTGCATGATGGAGATTATCTACATTGCTTTAAGAGATTGTGTTAGTAGGAAAGGGGAGACTGTGTTGAGACGAGAGTGAAGAGTACAGTCTGTTCCTCCATTATACAGCGGCACTTAGAGGGGGAGATCTGCTGCGGGACTTTGTGGTGGGGGGGGGAGAGGTGGCTGTTGGTGGGAGGTCTGCAGCTATCATGTCCATTCCGTGGGGGGGTCCCGAGGGCCTTTGGGCTTCGTGCAGCGGTTGCTGAATCCTGTCGGCACAAACGAGAGCGGGGAGACGTCAGTGTACACAGGGCACATGGACAGGAGCGAGGGCACAAGTGTGTAGAAGTGACAATAGGGTCATGGCACAATGATGAAAAAGACCATATTTATGCTGACTTGGTTCATCGTTTGCTTGAAAACCCAGATTTGCCTGGTATCTGTTTAAGGCATTGTTAAGTTTACAGCAGCTTGGAAAGCAACCATTACAGCCATGTAATTTTCCAGTTCTACTTGAGTGAAATTGAAGCCATATATTTCTGGAATAAAAATGGCAACAGTTAACTCAATGTAAAATGCTCTACATTGACCACTGCACCATTGAGTTTGGACCAGTAAAACAGAGACTTGTGTTTCCAAGGCTGGATAGTCTCCATACATTCAAGGGAAGGAGTTATAAACCGAAATAGTGATTTAGTGGTGCATTATTTAGCTAAATTAGACTTTATTTGAAAGTGGAAAGGTTGCATGGCAGATTTAGAGATGTACTTCACTATCTGCTCTGTTTCTGAGTCTGCACTCATTCATTTTACCACCCAGGGTACCGATTTGTCAGGACCCCGTCTAAGAGGCGAACTTTGTTAAGCAAGAGCACAATCTTATCAGGGCTACCTCCAGCGAAAAGGAACCCCCGACTGCAGATTAATAAGCCGTAAACTGCTTTAACACCTTATCAGCGCCCCGTGGCTGAAGCAAACATATCTGTCTTGCTCATCTAAGTGACGCTCACAAATGTGTGTTCCTGCTGTGTCTTCGCTTGAAGACATTTATGGAAAATCTGAGCCATAAAAGGGAATGGTGTGGACCTCCCATGACTGAAGATGGGTGTGACTCACAACAAAAAGCTTTGCTCCAGGATGAATGACAGCATTTTTAAGATGTATTTACTTTACATTTCCTAAAACCAACTGTTTGGTCTGGTGAGTCAGCCGAGAACACAAAATTGATGAATTTTCACTGGTTGTGCACACCAACTGGAATGTGTAGAACTGTGGAATTTCCTGTCTCGTGCACACATTACTGCTCCAAAAACAAACACGTGAGAGTGAGTGTACACAGGAACTCCAAAGATGTTTTCATGTCTTGAAGGCCAGCGAATCATATAATTCATTGTCATGTACATTATCTATACTTGTTGTCTTTTCCTGAAATCATTGCTGTGTGGAGCTGCAGATTGTGTTTGTTAACAATTATTTTGTCCCATTAAAATAGTTGTCGAGAAATATCACTACAGATGGCCTCAGTTTTTGAAAACTTCAGGAAGTTCAGTAATGTACCAAATGCCCACATGGCAAAAAGATCATTAGAGGGCGATGACATGGAAGTGTGACCCGAACATAAACAATTCTGCTGGCACTCCGCTCTTGCATACTTGGTGGTAGATACTCAACTGATATGCTTGTCAGTAAATGCCACCAAGTGCGTAGGTATGTATTTGGCCTTCATGTGATGACTCAGAGTAAGTCTCCTCCCGCTGTGGAGGTGAGCATGCCAGTGCATGATAACTTTTAGGCCACTGGGCTCAAAACAGAGATCTCAGGTTCGATTCCTGACTGGAGCACTGCCATTATGGCACTGGGCAAGGTACTTAACTGAATTGCTTCACGAAATATCCAACTGTATAAAATGATTGCATAGAAGCTAGCATAAATAAAACATAACCAGTGCAATCGTTCCCTGAGCAGGTCTTTTGCATATCCTAGACAGGAATGGAAATGAGCACCCCCAGAGACGGAAGGCTGTTTAACAGGCCCCGAGGGGAAAGGGGGAGAGACGCCGACGGCCTCGCGGCCTCCACTGGCCTCACCTAGCTCCGAGGCGTGTTCGCTGTCCTCTGCTGGGTCCGGCCGTGTGTTGACAGTGTTCCCATCAGCCTCTTGGCCGGGACTCTTCTTCCTGCTCTCACCTTCTCCTGGCTCATCTACAGCGAACAGATACCGTGTTATTTCAGCCATACGTGTGTGTGTGTGTGTGTGTGTGTGTGTGTGTGTGTGTGTGTGTGTGTGTGTGTGTGTGTGTGTGTGTGTTGTGTGTGTGTGTGAGACAAGCAGACTACTGGTTCATGCTTTGGCCTTATCCCCCTGAAAAACTGCCTCAGTTACCCAGAACATTCACATACATTACATACACACTACAGAACCAAGAAAATGTACTAATTTTCCACTTTGCAAGTAAAAACAAGCTGCAGAAACAATATGTTGGCACTGATACTCAAATGCATTTGATTTTGTACGATGGCTGTGGATGCTCTTGATTCACGCTCAAACAGGCCGAGAGAAGCAGATTCACATGCGTGCATACACACACAGAGACTCCTCTCTCCATCCATGGTACTCCAGACTGGGCTATTTAGCCACTTTTAATGATATGAATCATTAATTTTCATACGGATCTCAGAGGATGATCACATTAATTATTTGTGCCTGGTTTTTAGTGATGCAGTTTTGCATTTCAGAGGCGCGGGCCGAGCCAGGAGTGAGGGCGGAGCATCATCATGGGAATTGGAGCCCTCCCCTTCCCCTCATTACCAAGGGGGAGGTCAACACCACCTCACACTACACTCCTGCACCACTCCATTCATCCATTCATTAATTATCTTTATCCTCTCACATCAAACGGCATGGCAGAGTGCTGTTTATGTGTCAGGCTGCCCCGCCGTTTTTAACCGGCAAACGAGCGAGAGAGCGCAGCGAGGCTTCAGAAACCTCCGCCCACGTTTCTCCGCAAGCGGCCTTCGTCTTCCACCACCACAACCACCAAAACCACCAACCCATGAGGCTCCAGGTTACCTACCATTCTCTGCGCTCCTGGGGGTTTTCATACTCTGTGAAGGCAAGAAAAAAGGGGGGTGGTGTTGTTATAGCAGGCTCTGCACAGCGTTCAGTCTTGAAATGCGGACTGATGTATTGGTAATGTAAGTAGTATGCCCTCACCTCTGCTCCTGATCTTAAGCAGTCTGGAGATCCACTCCACTCTGCAGAGCCTGACCCCGAGGCCTTCTGAGTCGGAGAGTCTTCTGGAGACAGAAGGGGGTGGGGGGGGCAGAGTTAGCAACGGGGAGAGAGATGCCTGAACGATACGCCCCTAATCTGGTGTACTGAGGTTGTAAGCCTGGGGTTGTAAGGAACACCTCTTCACTCTCTAAATCAGCATTCGTATAGCATCTCGGAGTCCTTGTCTGGGATCGGCGTCTCTCCTGTCCGTCCCGTTACGAGCCCAAACGCGATTATCCTGAGGTGCCGTACGAGTACATGGCCCACAAATGTCAGTTTTATATGTACAGATGGTTAGGGGAGCTGGGGGTTCTGCCAGGCTGCTGCTTAAAGTGGCACTTGGAGGTCCAGTTTTCTCCTTGTTAAAGCATATGGCACCAAACTAAATGGGCCAGGGACAGCCCTGTTTGGTTGGAAATGATGACTCTTGGGATTCCCGAAAACCTGCTTCAAGACCGTTCTTTTGATGTGAATCGCATCAACTTGGACCAAAACATTCCAAGGTTCCTTTTAACACAAATCTGATTGCCTCTCATATGCAAAAACATTCCTAGAGATAAATTACCAGTAGTATGTTATTATTATAGATCAAGCCAATCTAGGATGTTCTTCCCTCAGCATGTTATTCCCCCAAATTATTGCAGAGGAGAACAAAATAAGCACACCGCTAAGCAGTGAATTTACATCTTCACATCTCTAGGAGAATAAGTTTATATTTCACTATTCATTTACCCTAAACAACTGATGTTACAGTATAAAATGCATTACGCAGTGGCTTAGAGAAGATTTAATATTAATTATGCAGTCTTTCAAAATGCAGTCTGTTTAACCAATAAGTTGCAACCATTTACTGTTGTTATTCATTATGAGAGCTGAAGAGCATGCCGCCATATGGTTGCTTCAGTGTTTTATGTATTTTTTTTGAGTAGTTCATGAGTAGTATAACCTCCCTGTTCCTTCGAGGATTGGTTCAGCAGTTAAAGGCAAACCTCAGATCCCCAACAGGGATGCTTAGGCCATATTTATTAGCATGCAACAGTGCTGAGTAATTCACCGCCAATGCCGGAGCTCGTCAGCTGTCCAGTTTTGATTTGCGCCTTTCGCTTATATCTCATTCATAAATCGCAAAGCGTTTTTGTATCTTCATTATGCCATTATGCAAATCATGACAACAAGTGGAAAATTTACGTGGATTCATACGCGCCTGAATTACCCTCTCCCAAAGGGTGCTTCCCCGGCACCTCGTAGACCCGTACTACGGTTTCACTGGGCACAGTTAAAAGGTAAGTGTGAGCGCCGACTGATCGATGGGGATTTTAAACGATTGTGTCAAAGAGGCACTTTCTGGGACCGCTCTGCCCGTTCTCCTCCTCTGGGACCCAGACTTCATGTGCCGTGATTCTGTCCAGCAATCAAGTCAGCGCTCAGCGAAACAGACCAGGCAGACTCTAAAAGTAGAACCTGAGAAGGCCAATCTGGACAACATCTGTTTACTATCAACTCGTGTAGCAGACCAGACTGGTGTCGGCCATCACTCACCCTGCTGACCACACAGCCGGGTCAGTTGGTCAGCCGCAAGGCTTGACCTACATCCCAGAGGGAAGTGGCAGTGCCCCATCAAGTCTCGCACGGCAGACCTGTAACCTTCTCGTGACAAAGCCCAGAGAAACCGAGGCAAGTCTGTCCAATTTCCATGACGTAGCCAACGCTTTCTAATACATCAGCGACCCAGCGAGGGTGGGACGAAGACAAGGGCGGCGGATCAAACAAGTGGTGACAAATACTTATGTCACCCTTGAAGATCCACCCTCTGAAAATCTGACTGCTGTCTGAGCTATGACACGGCGGGGCACGGCGATCTCTTCTTGATCCCTCAAGATGTGACAGCCGGGGTTCCAAGATGACACCACATTTAACCTCGGCTGCGGTCCAATCCGTTAGACCTTCCACCCTTGAAAACTTCACTTGCAAACTTCACTCAGGAATATTGTGACTCCCCGCCAATTAAACACAAGTATGGGAGGGAATACTTGCGTTTGATTGGTGGAGTGGTTACTTGCTCCCATGTGAAGTCAGCATGTGGGCAGAGGTTTTTAAAGGCAGGAGATTTAACGGACTGGACCACAGCCCTCATGGAGGCCTGCTAAGGAGGGTACCTGCTTCAACAGCCAAAGATCGATACCCGAACAGTCAGCTAATAAGCGCCTGCTCGTTCGTAGCCAGCCCGAGAAAACAGCCGGCACAACTGATTACCTTCCTCATGGGCATCCTCCCTTAACAGCTCGAGCCCAGCGAGGGGGATGGGGGAGAGAGATTTCATTTCTACAGAACAAACGTTCATCAGCATCCTAATAAACCCCAACCTGCCCCGGCCCTTTCAACCGCAGCCTCGTTAGCGCAGGAAATGTACACATTCGCCCCGTAATTGTTGTGACCGCATTACCGACTCTTCCCGAGTGTTAAAAAGAGATCTCACACAAACACACACACACAAAATGCAGCTGAAAAACATATAAAATAGTGTGACCGCTTAAAAAAAAAAAAAAAAAAAAAAAAAAAGGCAAATGCAGGGTCACAATCCAACCCCCCCCACCCCCATAAATAATCACATCAACTGCATGCTCATAAATCCCCTCTCTGCGTTCCCAACACTTCCCATTTCGCTGAGAATAAATTGCTGGCTGGACTATACTGTACCAGGAACATGCCCTCTCCATGAACCGTAATGGAACTGAAAGCCCATCATTGTCAGCACTGTGCTTTTCCACCCAGCTACAGGCGTCTTCCGGGCAACATTTGTAATATCCGAGGCTACGGCTACAGCTACAAGCTCTGGTCCCCCTTGCCAAAACACCAGCTTTTGACAGGAACACGTCCTTCATCTCGGAGCATTCAGTTAAATACCGTAGAGATAAGGCGCAGACTTCAAATGTAACCTCAATTACCCCATTGGCTGTCACTATCATCAGATCCCAGAGTGAGCGGCATGGTTTCTATGGGCCGCACATTGCTTCGTCTACTACTGCTCCATTAAAACTGAATCACCCATGGGCTGTTCATATCTACAGTATGCAATTTTGTAGATAATTTTTTGATTTTTAGGACACACTATTAACAATATAAAAATATTGTACATTATATATTGATAATCATGGCTTAAAATTAAAACACAGACTTGCAAATAACTGTATCAGGAAATTAAAATTTTTATTCCAAATTGTGCACTTAGTCCAATACAATACTGTTTCATACATGTGTTGTGTTAGCGTTAAACTACCTGTGAATAACTGGGTGAAAAATGAGAGGGTGACTGGAAACAAGCTCCCCAATTTGCCAACCATCATCCTTTTAGCATCCAACCTCTTGAATGACATGATCTCTAAAACTGGCCAACCGGGAAGTTTTGTAGCAGGAAATCACGGGTGAAACTTAATACTTGAGCCATATTTATATGTTACTTTCTCACTGGCTCAGATTCACTCTCGAAAATGAGAGGGCTGGAACATTTCCCGGCGTTTACTCCATCAAAGTGGGACAGGAAAGGCCAACACGTCCCCCAGGTTGAGAAGGTGTGAAGAGCTGGTCCTGGCGCCCTCTGGTGGCCAGCGAACAGACAGGAATGGAAGGAGCCAGACAGAACGCACCTGAGGCCAGACAGAATGACTCTGGGGTTCTCTCGGGCAGAGGGGGAGGGGAGTCTTCACTCTCGTCACAGTCTGAATCAGACAAGAGCAGGTGTTACTGACCAGGGACAGAGTGTGGCACAAAGCCCAAAAAAAAAAAAAAAAAAAAAAAAAAAGTCGAAGAGCAGCAAACCAGCCAAGCAAACCTTCCCACTGCCCCCCCCCCCCACCCCACCACACCCCGAAACGTGCAAGCCAATCAAGTAGACCAAATCAAGGCATCCAGGCAAACTGATCATTTGCTGTGGCAAGACATAACAAGACTGAGGCGAAAGGGAGAGCGGTAATCGACAGCATTTTCATGTTCCCCATGTTGATAGAACCATTTCCACATCTCATCCACAGGCAGCAATGTGATCGCACATTCACCCCCCCACAAAAAAAAAAAAAAAAAGTCATTGGTTGTTATGCACACATGCAGTCTATTCCTATGGCTCCCAACGGAATCATTATCTGACTGTACCCCCACTTCCCTCCCTCACCCCCCCTCCTAGCTCTTATCCTTCCCTGACTGCACACCTCCCCTCCATGGTCTCTTCTCCTTACCTCGCCCCACTGCTGACGTGTACGTCTGTATCCCCCCACCCTCTTCTCACACCTCTTGGGGATCCCCCCCCCAGCTCCACAATCATGACTCTCAGCGCTGCTGACTGAAGATGACACACGAGCTGCATGCACCATGTAGAACAACCGGCGCAGCGGCAGCTCTCAGCCCTGCCTTCCTCATCTCATACTGTCGGTGGGGGTTGGCAGTGTTCCCCCCATCAACCTTCCCTTACTGGTGCTTTGTGCTGTGGGAGATAGGGTGCGGGGGGTGGGTCTGCCTGCTGATTATGCGGGCAGATAACCCCAGAAGGTGTGAAGTTCTGATCTGACATCAATATTAACTCTGCTATGTATTTACATATAAAATATGTAATAAAATATAAAATAATTATCAGTTCAAAAAGAACACTGTACGTATTCATATACAAATCATAAAAATGTAGACAACTGCTGAATTTGATTCAAAATAATACATTAAGAAATTTTACAGAAATCTGGCAATTTAAAAGTGAAATGTAATTTTCTTTGTCCAATTGTTCATGTCTTTCTTATCTTTTCCCTTCCCCAGTGATAACAACCGTACAACGTGTCAAGATTCTGAATAAAACATTTCACCAAAAATTTGTGAGATATCGGTGTTGCCTCAAACCCTAACCCTCATCTAGTCTCATTTTCAAAATAAGCAATAAGAATATTTATTTCATTTTGAAAAACAGCTCAACACATGAAACGTGTTACCAGAGACCGTAAGTAGTAGAAGGTCACCCTACACAAGTCTGCACTCACAGGTAAATGGCATAAGAAGCAAACAGCTCTCTGTCTGACTGGTTAAATGGCCTGTACTGAAACATTCACTTCCTCAGGGAGAGAACAAATAAACACACAGGCAAAGAGCAGGCGGACCACAAACAGGGAACAAGGACAGTTTTTTTTCTTGTTTGCCCTCTGGACAGATGCAAGCCTGAATCACGCTTTAGCCACACACAAAAAAATAAATAAATAAAACACGGCAAAGGCCAAATTTTCATCTGACACACAAACCTCCCCAGCAAGCCGGCTGCAAAGCTGCACATGCCCACAATATAAGCCGGTCAGCACCTCAGCACCCACAGAAAAAAAAAGGGGAAAAGAAGAAAAAAATAAAACTAAAAGCCAGGCACGGCCCAGCAACACAGAAAATCAGCCCCCCACACACACACACCCCTATTTCACAGTCAGCTGCCCCAGCTCCTTCTGCATTCCATTTTATCAGCATGCTGCCCAACAAAAGCCACAAATTTTTTTACAAAGATAATTCATTCATGTGGAAGAAAAGAAGCCTTTTTCAGGATTAAATCCTAACAGTACCTCAACACTTGGTTATCCCTTTTTTTCCCACCCCCACCCCACACTGCTGCTGTAATCGATACTGTGACTGAGGCTTTGAAAATGGCGGCGATGTAACGGGGAATCTAATTGTTGATGTGGCCAGTGATCTACAGGCGGTCAGTTTCAGACTTCAGCAGAAGGCTTCTGCCATGACTCTGACCAGCCATTGAATGCCACTGTTTCACCTGGATGTGAGGGTGGTGTGTCAGGTGACTGAAACACTTCATATCTCACCACAAATAAGCGACTCCCCCTACTAAGTCACATGGCTTGTTACCATGGTGAGAGGAGTACAGTTTTGCTGGGAGTGAATGACCACCAAAAAAAGGGTTTGTCTCATTTGAAACATATTAAATTTAATACATATATGGGGATCAACAATATAATAACAAATACATTAGGGTTTAAAAATAGAAGGAGGCTATTCCGTTCAAATATTTGATTCAATTCAATTCAGTTCATGTGTGCAGTTTTACTCTTCTGATGGTTAGATACTGATTGTGTTAATTCAGTGCTTCTTGCAGAGGGAGAGAAAATGTTTCCCCACATATTGTCCTCCTCCATCAAACGGCTATTATAATGTCCTGTCTGGCACAGCTGGGACTGGTCCCTGAGTGACCCGTTTTCCTCTGCTGTGCTGTGGTGGTGTATCCAGACGTGTAGTATGTGTGTGTGGAGGATTTGATGGCCTGTCATTATGGCCAGGGCTGGACTCAGTCCTCAGCCAGTGTCTCCCAGCTGACCTCTAATCTGTCTGCCATCCCACATCACGTCACCCTGCCTCCAATCCTCCCCAACCCTGCTCTGGCCTGCTCTCTAACACACCGGCCAGCGTCAGGCCGGACGACCCCTGAGTAGTGCCCGCCTGCCCGCCCTCCCTCTCCACTGGCTACTCTGCCCCTGACTGAACGCCCGAGCAAAGCCGGCCGGAGGGGCTTACGAGAGGCCCTGACGTACTTGCCGCCGTCGTATCCGCGGGCGACACCCGCCCGGCGATGGACATGGAGGACACCTTCCTGGAGGGGAGGGTGTCCCCGGGAGGGGAGAGGAGAGCGGACACCGTGGCGCTGGCGGTGGAGACACTTGGGGTCCTGCCGCTGGCGTCCCAGGCGCCCCCCGCTGGTGGTAACGGCACGCCCTCCGAGTCAGAGTTCTCCGAATGCAGGGGGTTGGTGAAGCTAAGCGCAGTCCTGGGGGCGGGGCCGAGGGCGGGGGAAGGGGATTGGGCCTTCTCCGAGCTGGTGAGAGACCAGGCGGCCTGACCCTTGTCCCGGAGGGGGAGGTGGTTGGGTCTGGGGGGCGCCTCAGTGTCGGGCTGGGGGGGCTCGGTGGGGGAGGAGGCGGGGACAGGGGGGGGCCCTCGGGGCCCGAGTCCTCGCTCAGGGAGCTGCTGCTGGCGTGGGACTTGGCCTTGAAGGCGTGGCTGCGCTGCAGGACGTTGTTGCCGCTCTCGAAGCTCCGCGGACCCTCCTGCAGGGGCACCTTCTTGATCTCGATGCTCAGCTTGCGCTCCAGCTTCTTCTCCAGGCCCTCGCCGGGGGAGGGGGCCGTCCCCGTCGCCGCGGTGACCCCCGCCGTCCCGCCGCCCTCCGGGGGTGGTACGGCCTTATTGTAGTTCTCGTTGAGGTCGGGGTTCTGGCCCGGCGAGGCCATCACGTGCAGCACTGGCTTGGGGTGGTAGCGGTCGTTGTCCTGTCTCACGTTGGTCACGGTGGGGAATGCGGAGGGCGGGGACGGGGTGAGGATGGGCGGGACTGGGCGGGGCTCAGGGGGCTGCAGGATCTCCTCCTTCACGTCACCTTCCACCTGACAGCTGCTGTGGGGGGGGGATATATGCAGAAAAACACAGCATATATTCACATATTAGTCTGCATATGCACACATTTAATGTTTCTGGACAAACAATGCTTAAGCTAGTATTCATTAAGTGTGGAAAAAATATATTATGAAAAATTGCATATAGTTCTCCATTTGGCATCTGTGTAGTCCATGTGAGGTCATTCATAAACAGTTCATGATTTGCTGATTAAGTGAAGTCATTCTGTGACTTGTATAAAAAAAATCAAAAAAAATCTGTGATCATACACTGCAGTAATCGGCATGATCAGCTCTGATAATGTTATACTACTCACCACCACCAGGTGGCAGATTGTACCAAAGGCCTCTACTATGTCAATAGGTTAACCCTATATAATGTTAATTTCCAAGTCAAAACCAGTTATAGCAGATATTCTTATTAATCAGCTTCTCTCCTCTGTTCACTTTCCTATTGTGGTCTATATTTTCACACAATTACACATCCTCAAATTGACAAAGTACGCTTATTTTCAGAGAATACAAAATATTAAATGTTCTCATAACCCAGGATGCTGAGGTTAGTGAGCCGGAGGAGGGTGACTGTGAGAAAGTCGACCACAGGCTGAGTAATGGAAACTATAGCCTGAGACTGAAACAGGTGAAATCCCCAACCCACCCAACAGCCATATCTGGGTGAGAAAAACCAAACGCTGAACTCCACCTCTTCATCCTCCACCTGTCAACCTCGGCTTGCCCAGGACACACAGCTTAGATGGGGCTTAACGCACCACACAGGCCATGCCTACAACACAGTCTGCACTACAGAACAGGGCTGGTCACCCGCTGGGGCAAATGTGACTGGCCATAGACCAGCTATACACAAGTACTCTGGCCCTCTCTGACCATTAACAAGTGGCATTACTCAGATGCATTCAAATCTGTGACGAGATCAATGCCGGGAATGCCATCTCCTTAGTGTTTCAATGCACTAAATCTTGTACACTGTTCCATAAATAGTTTGGTGGGGAAATGCTTGGTGTGTATGCATTTTTTTCAAAGTAATATAGCCCCCGGAGAAAAGTTTATGAACCCTCCGGTAAACGAGAAATAACTTTAAAATGAGATGTGCTTCAGGACATTGCCCTCCCGGAACTGGATATCGTATGCGGGGGTGGACATGTCACACCAGCAAACGTGCCAAATGATAATGATTATGAAAGTGGCGAGGCTGTTTTTCTAAGGAGGGACACATTTTCTAAGAAGACAACAGACATATCCGATACATCAAAAACCTCAAGACTCTTTAATTGGTGGTTTAAAAGGAGGAGCAGAAACACATTCTACAGAAGATGAAAACCATCATATTAATAGTGTCTTATTTCATATGTCCCGAGCACACGAGTCACCCCCAAACTGCTACCTAAAATGTTACTGTCACACAGTAGCGCCTCCTGCTGGCCCGCTCCCTGTATTGCCCTCCCCCGGCCCTGCACTCACCCTGGGGGGCTGGAATGCAGCCTGTCCCCTGGACCACTTCCAAATCAAACGGGGATTACACACTACTGGCTCTTAATATGGCAACCAAACATTTCTGTCACAGCCAGAGGTAAGAGGTCACAGCTGCTACTGTCCACCCACACACACACACACACACACACACACACACACACACACACACACACACACAGGCTCAAACATGCAAACATATATAGACACGCTGACAGAAACACACAAAGATACAAACATACACATATACACAAAAACACACACACAGCCACCCACACTCACTTCCTGACAGACTCACAACACACAGACATATACATACACAAAGACAGACACACACAAGCACACACAAACACCCATGAATCCTGATACACTCACACAGAAATGCAGAGGCAGAGAAACAGAGACACACACACACACACACATATATATATATGAACACACACGCACGCACGCACACCACCCTGTAAAAGTGACTGATCCCCAGTACCAGCGCAAAGCTTGTGGATAAGCAGGATGTGAGATATAGGACGAGGACCGCGATTACAGCGCTTTCCCATCGCGATAAGGCCGCCCGCACGGCTCTCTCCCAGGTTATCCACCGGCCATTCGTCCTCTCTCAATACGCGGATCAGCGCTAAACTTCTTACGGCGCATGAGAAGGGCGGCCAATGTGGGGGGGGTTTTGGTTTTGGTTTTATTTTCCGTCAGCTCAAATCCGGCCGTTTCATGTGCTGGTGGCTGCCTCTCCGCCGGCTTTGATAGGGTAAGGACAACGATCCATAGGGGATTACAGGCAAAGTCATTACAGCACAGAAAACAGCGTCCGCAACACTGACGCTGAACTCTTCTGTGCGGCACACATTCCACATTTTACCCCCCCCACCGCTAATGTAGAAGGGTGGTGCTCTGCCCTTTCTACATGCAGCGATTTCAGGCAAAAAAAAAAAAAAGTCTTCCACTAACACTGCGCAATTATTCATAAGCCACTCATACACATTCAGGCCCTGCAGTTGGGAGCACAATGCCTGAGCTAGCGCTAAATGACCCACTTCCTGCATTCCCAGTTTCCGCGCAGAGAGGGCCATCTTTCTTCAGGAGGCCTGAATGCCGGATGGCCTCTAGGAGAGCCAACATGGCGGTGGTGTCGGAGGCGACCGTGAGAATGAGCTCATCTGCAGTTTGCGTGGCACCGGGGCGCAGGGATACCGATTGCCATGGCTCAGAGGGCGACCTTGACACAGCTCTCAGCGGAATTCCTACGGCCACTTTTTGTCATGCTCTCTCTCTCTCACACACACACACACACACACACACACACACACACACACACGGACATAAAAAGGCAAACAGAGGCACACACACACACAAACACACACATTGTGTAAATCATGAGTACAATAGGAAATGCTTTGAGACACTAAGTTTCAAATCCATGCTGGCAATCCCACTCTAAAACGGACGCCGCAATTCAGTCACCAGTCCCGATTTCCCACTAAGCTCAAAGGAGGACTACTGAGCAAAATCACACAGAGGCCAACTGAGCAAAATCACAGAGGCCAACTGAGCAAAATCACACAGAGGCCAACTGAGCAAAATCACACAGAGGCCTACTGAGAAAAATCACAATGAGGGAAGCAGGAGGAAAAAAAAATACTTCTTGAATATGCTTGAAAAATAAACCACACAGAACAGAAAATAACTACCAAACTAAAAAACTATCCAAAAATGAAAACAAGTTCTCTAATAGGATCAGAAATCATACTACTGCGGAGGTAAAAGCAAGGCCTAAACTCCACAGCAGTATGATCTACAGTATACCATCGGCCTCAGCGGCATAAACGCTAGAGCAGACCAGCCGAGGGCCAGGAGCCAAGCAGAGCAGGGTGAGCCATCGAGTGAGACCGGCTGTGCTCAGGCAGGGGTGTGTGAGGGACACAGCGGCCCCAGCAAGGAGCACAGGCTGCACAGGTACAGAGCACCGGAGACGTGCATAGTAAAGAGGTAGAGCATGCACACTCACACAGTGTGAAGGCAGAACACGGAAGTGTATACGTACATGTACACACACACACACACACACACACACACACACACACACACACACACACACACACACACACACACACACACACACACAGCAGGTAGAGGGCACACACAGGGTAGCAGGAGGGAGTGCAGGTAGAACACACTCACAGACAGGAAGTGCAATTCAAGACTGTGACGTATGTGTGAACCTGGATGGCGAGCTGTTCTGTCTGCATCAAACATAGCGTGCAAACATGGTGACTAGAATGCAACCGTAATGCCTAAGGCAAAGGTGAGAGAAGCGACCTGAGAAGCCCAACTTTCTCACAGTCCCAACACCACCACAAGCATCAGCACGGATCGCCCCCTCGACAGCACTGCAGACCATTCCTATATCAGCTCATATCTGTACTGACCTACTGACCTTCTCACAACTTCAGACAAGTATGAGCCTAGACCATCACAGAGTTTCTCACATTAAAGATCACACCTCTATAAGCTTCAGTCTAAATCAGCCTTTTCATGCTAGACACCATCCTCCACGACCTCACACCTGACCACTTCTCACACTGTGATAGATCATTCCCCTGTCACCATACACACGCACTGACCTTCCCACAGTGTTATAGACCGTACTCCTCTATGAGCTTAGACCAGCAGGTTTCTGACCGCTGCTGTCCCACATGCTGATGGGAGTCAGGTGCGCCCGGAGCAAAATTCTGCAGGAGGCCACTGTGTGACCCAAAGATGGGGAACCCAGACACACAAAAAAAACCAGCAACACCACAGACTGGAGCTCACAGGCCCTACCCCCACTGGCATAGCCCTGTGCTGCTCTGAAATATCTCTGTCTCTCTCTAACACACATACACGCTTACAGACACACACACACAGACACACACACACACACACACACACACACTTAGACACCTGCAGGTTTCGTCTCTGCGGTGACAAGCACAATCACACACTGAGAAGAAAAGAAAAAGAAAGCAATTCACTGACACCAAACACTCCACTGACAGGAGGGCACTGACAGACTCGCGGATGTGAAGTACGCCGCAGGCCGGGGAGTGGGAGAGGGCAGCAATTGGAGGGCGAATGACTGGTCTGGGAGCCATATGACCAGGCTGCAAAGGAGGTTGCGTGTGTGGAATACTGAAACGCTCGTGGTAACCGCCCTTTGCGTCAAGGGCAGAGGCGGGAACTCGTGTGTCATTCAGACACCCGGCTCATAAACGCGCCTCCTGAAGCCGCTGCTGCTACCGCTGCTGCCAGCACTGCTACCCTGCATGCAGCCCTCTTCAATTCACTGAGGGAGTTACACAAAGAGAAACCAGGTTACCCACAATGCACTGCGAGAAAGAAGTGTAGGAGTGTTACCTTCGGATTCGAGGCGGCTTGGGAGGAGGGGTGTCCCATCTCTCTTCGTCTGAATTTTGGTCCGGTTTTTCTGGGCTGCCTTCATCCTGCGCGGAGGGAATATATATTCAGAATATATTGCCAGATGGGATATGCAGTACAGAGCGCAAAGCAAAGAAGGTTTTTTAGTGAACCTTTAAAAAGTTTAGCTTGATTTATTTGGTTTTTGCATTTAGAAATCTCCCGCTATAAGAAAACGTACACACACATAATGCATCAAACCCTGTAAAAAAACCCCAAATGTTACAACATTTTTGCATTACAATCCAGAGCAACAGCAGTGTCCAGGACACATCACGCCCCCTCCCTTCACTTTGTATGAAATATGTACTTATTTTGTTTGTGTGTACACCCAACAATGTTCAAAATACATAGTCCGTATTCCAAAACTGGGGTTCCATTCAGGCATTTTACTTACTGTGCATGTGATAGAGTTTGCGTATGTGTGTGCATGTGACAGCGTTTCTGTATGTTCATGTGTGCCTGTTTGTGTATCTGTGTAAGTGTTTCTGAGCGTGTTTGTGTGAGAGAGTAAACCCTAAACTAGACCCTAAGGAGACAGGGAAGCATGTTCCACGGTGTTCTCTTTCCCCAGCTGTGGGCCGATTCTCATGCTCTGGCTGTATTATGTCACAGATCCCCGGGTTCCCAAACAGGAAGTGAGCCTCAGACCCTGGCTAAACGCCAGCTGCAAAGCTGCCCCCTTCCCCCCCTGCCTTCTTCTCGGACTTGTAAAGTCTCTCTCCCTCCCTTCCCTCTGTTCCTCATAGCAGAGACACTTCCTGTCTTTCTTTCAGAATCTGACTCCACAGTCATGGGGAGCGGAGTGGAGCTGGGAGGGTAGTAAGACCAGTGCTCCCTAGCTATGCGTGTTTAAAAAAAGCGCTACAGTATATGGAGGAACAGATGTAACACCCCCCAGCCTACCTTTTAACACCTCTGCCAGAGGGTTTTAAATGTGCTTAAGTGATTGTGTTCTTTGGGCCACACAGATGTGCTGTAAATATGCTTAAGCTCCAGCAGCCCCAAGAGCCGAACAGACAGACAGACAGACAGACAGACAGACAGAGGCAGACCGGCTGCGAGAGCTGGAAAGCAGAGCAGAGTAATGGCAGGAAGCTTAATGACAGTGGGAGAAGGCAGAAAATCCCTCCTGCTCAAGCTTGAACAAAACTGTTCAAAAATAAAAAGTAAAAAAAAAAAAATTATTTTAGCATCTTGCTACATCTTACACTTGGCCATCTGTTACATGGTCTGCTGCTAATGAGTGTTGTTTGCGCACACAACTGCAGACGGTGATATAAACATTTGCGTTGGTTGTTTATTATTAATCTATGGATGGCCCATTGACTGCGTAATTTGGGTCCTGGGAACTGGGGTACAGGGGTGCAGAGGAGCTGCCCTCACCATGTTATCGGTGATCTCCGAGTTTGTGGGGCTCTCCAGAATCCGTAGCTGCTTCTCAAAGAGCTGGGCGATGGCTCTGTGCACCAACTCATACTGCTCCTGTGGGGGGGGATGGAGAGAAAGTGAGAGAGTGACAGAGAGGAGAGAGATACTGTGGATGAGTCAAAACACACACAACTTCGGTAACCTCAATCCACCCTTTTATTAATCTTACCTTCTGAGCTTCCCCTTCACTCTCCTAAACAACACCAAAGATATTCGACAGTAACCAGATACTGAACTGTGCGCAGTCTTACTCTGGGCGAACTCTGAAAGTTCCATCTTCGGAACTCTGTATGTCCTCAACAGGGACAACAGAAGAGAGACAGGGGATTTCTCCTTTATGTGTTTGGCACACACCCATCCCGTCTCCGCCATGTTACCTTGGTTTGAACAGCGGAATGCCTTTGCGTCCTCATCTCCTGAATTAGCCGGAATATGTTAAAGTCTTCTGGAATCCTCTGTAAACAAAAAAACAAACATGAAATGTTACCATAGAAACGCATATAGTGAAGGGCATGTGATTCCACATAGCATGCAGTCCAGTTACAGCAAGCCCCATAGTCTATAGTGTGCACCCTCATTTGAGGCCAAATTTTTTTGTGTAACAGGGCATCAGAGGCCTTTGGATTGGCCTCCTAAGGTACAGGGACACCCCCCTCGCCCCCATATAAAAAAGGAGGTCCCTATGACTCGCAATGTGAGGCTCCAAGTCAAAGGAGTCACAGTCTGGAGTAAAGTTTGCTACATTTTTTTTTTTTTTTTTTGCAAAGTTGTTGGGGATTTCTGAGAGAGAGGAAGAGACGTCTCGTTCCCAGGGTAGGGGAATCTAAATTCTCCTCAATCCACAGATCTCACTTCCTCTCCTAAACTGACCGCTTGAAATCAGCGACATTTCCGTGTTTCTTTTTTCTGCCTGCGTGGCACATTCACAGTTTTTTCCGTTTGTTTCAGATGGCACAGCTTGATGTTTAACGACTACACACACACCACTCTTTAAATGTTTCTCCATGCTGCCCTGTAGGAGTCCAGCAAAGCCACACCCACTGACACACACACACATGCTCACACACAGACACACACACACACACGCTCGCACACACACGCACACAGACAGACACGGTGTGATCTCAGAGGGCTGCCCTCACAGCTGACTCTATGACCCGACCCTTTAAATAATTCAGCCTGGCTCCATCCGTTCTGTCGAAGCTGTGAGCGCAGAAAAATACCTGTCTGGGGTTATTAGCACTGTGGAGACAAATAGGTGCCATCAGTGGCAGGCCTCTTGTTAAAAAAAAACAAAACAAACAAAAAAACCGCCATCTGACACAAAGCAGTGGCGAAGCGGCAAGTCTTCGCATTTCATCACTTCCTGTGTGAGGACCGTGGTGTCAGAAGGGCAGCGGCCACGCGGCTTACCCCAGCTTTGAGCAGGTTCCACGTGTAGTCGATCGCGCAGATGGCCCCGGTCCTCCCACAGCCCGCACTGCAATCACACATGAGAAAACACAGAGATGTCACTCACATAGCAATGCAACCCACAGGGGACCACGCTGCTTAGTCTATTTATACAGCTAACACAATGCTAACTGGCAAGGGTACAACAGTGCTATACCACTCACACAATGCTAACTCACAGGAGACAACAGTGCTATACCACTCACACAATGCTAACCCACAGGGGGACAGCAGTGCTATACCACTCACACAATGCTAACTCACAAGGGGCCAGCAGTGCTATACCACTCACACAATGCTAACTCACAGGGGTACAGCAGTGCTATACCACTCACACAATGCTAACTCACAGGGGGACAGCAGTGCTATACCACTCACACAATGCTAACTGGCAAGGGGACAACAGTGCTATACCACTCACACAATGCTAACTCACAGGGGGACAGCAGTGCTATACCACTCACACAATGCTAACTCACAGGGGGACAGCAGTGCTATACCACTCACACAGGATATATTCGGACATTTACAGAAGCAATTTGGATTAAATACCCTTCACAAGGAGACAATAGCAGTGACTGCCACCTTGGGGTTTCAAAGCCCAGCTCCCTTACAGTCATACTACATTGCTGTGTACTGTCAATGCAAGCTCAGTAGGAGTGCTTCTGCTTATGTGTACCAGTTATATAACACTGGAAAATCACAGGGGACCTTGTAGCTACGCTAATCAGACAGCAGTACAGACTCACAGCTGAATGCAGAGATACAGTCTCACTCAGTCAGCACTGCGGACACATTGTGGGCTGAGCTGCTGAGCTGCTAAACAACACTGATATTATATGCTCAAACCATTACATCTGCTTCTGCTCTCATAAAAAAAAAAAAATGCTCATGTAACATTTCACTAAAATTTCCCAGCACGCTGTGAAGCTGTGAGTCACTGGGACGGTAACAGAACAGTGTGAAACCGGGGTACAGTGAGGCTCCCCATCTCCGCTGGTGTTGCCCCAAAGGGATGTTAAACACACCAGAGTACACCCTCCACCCCCCCCCAACCCCCTCTTCACACTGAAACATTTACACGGGACGGACCACCACCGACATGTGGCTTCAATTCCCGCCCAATAACGACCGGAGTCAGCGCCAGCTCCCAGGGACTTCCTGCCGCGAACTACCCCCGAAAATCAAAGGAAGATTAGAGGGCTTAGGCGCCCATTTGGAGAGCTTTCCTGCCCGGCCGAAAAGAGGGAGAGCCGCGGGACATAGACATGACATCATCACCTACAGAGCTCCTGGTCCCCATGCTTCCCACCCCCTAACTGCGCGCCCCCCCACCATGTTAATACTGCACGGCATTAGAGCACCAGCTGACGAACCGGACGCCCCCAGACAGGGCCGAAAGGACATCCTCATAAAAGCACAGACATCTGCCGAGGAGCCACTACAGAACCACGGGTCTGCGAAGGGCCTTCCACTCATGGGCTCTACCGCTATACAGTCAGGCCTCCGTATCCACGGGTTCCACATATTCGACTGAATATTCAGTTATACTCTGAATATATTCTGTACTGAACATGCAAAGACTTTTTTTCATGTCATTATTACCTAAACAATACAGTATAACAACAATCTACAGAGCATTTACATTGTATTAGGTATTATAAGTAATCTAGAGATGATTTAAGTAAATGGAAGGATGAGCGTAGGTTATATGCAAATACAATGCCATTATATAGAAGGAACTTGAGCATCTGTGGATTTTGGTGTCCACAGGGGGTCCTGGAACCAATCCCCCACAGATACTGAGAAATGACTGTACTGTACAAAATAAGATGCTGCAAGCGTCAGGGCTACAATGTCACTTCAGTGCCAAAAAGTCCAGCATGGAAGACATGATTTTTTTTTTTTTTTTTGGCATTTTTCACTTTTGTTTGATGGTGGCTGTGGGGGGGGAGGGATGCGGGGGGGGAGGGGGGGGTTGATGTGCAGCGGGGGGCCAGGGCAGGATTCAAACCCAGGCTGCCACTGTAGAGCCTTGGCCTTATGTGGCATGCACTCTACCAGATGAGCTACCGGGGTGCGCCTGCAAGACATGAATTTGAGAGCAGAATTCCCCTCGTTTGCATACCACTTATTCTGCTCTTACCCAGAAACTCTGTTTGCACATTCATATTTGGCCTGCCCACACATGGGCTTATTCTTCTCACTCTCAAAACTTTCTCCATTCACCCTCAGGTGGTAAGCCTCTCGTGCTCTGATTTTTTTGGGGTTTGTTTTTTTTTTTTTTTTTTTTTTTTCGGCTCCAACAATACTGCCAAAAGTCCAGCCAATAGGAATTAGCAGAAAAAAGCGTTGGCCCAAATTTAACTGCCAAATGAATCGTTACTAATCCCCTATAATCTCGACTTTTGGGTAGGTGAGGACAGGAGAACTAGCAAGGCAAAGGTGGAGAACTGTTAATGTTAGCTTTGGGGTTCCACAATGGCCGACCAGCAGTGACCTCAGTTTAGTTAGACAACTATTCTCACTAAGGATATGGTAGAGAAATAGAAAATGCATGCGAATGCATGTTTGAAATTGCTGCCGACCATGTCTGCTGTTAGTGGGCTTACCAGCCACTACTGTGATCTATACAGCAAACTCTGTGATCTATGCGGCTAAACACATCTGTTGGTCCAGCCATCACCATTGATGTTTAGGGAGCTGGCTTAATCACTGTAGTACTCGCAAGCTTGTGTTCTTTGATTTATGACTCTATGTGCAACCTAAATTAATAACTGAGGTTAATTAGAGTTTACCTTCAGTGTGCGTAGATCTGTATATCATGGCATCAGGGGGATTTACCTGCAGTGTATGCAGATCGGCACGTCGTCGTGTTCCTGGTACTCTCTCATGAGGCCGATCATGTCTAGGATGGAATCGAAGGAGGAGGGAACGTCGTGGTCCGGCCAGTTGATGTAGTGAAACTGCGTTATTCTGCGGGACTCCTATGGACCGAGAGAGCGAGAGAGAGACGGATGACTGGTAGCCAGACAAACTTTCGCTAATACACAAAAACACACTGCAAAAGATGGAAATGACACGTGAAAAGACTACCTTGCAGTACTTCAGCAAAGTGTTTAAACTGTGCTTAAACCAATGGAAAGAACACATCCAGCCCACGTCCCAGGCCTAACTGGAGGTGGGTGAGCATTATGAGTTACTACCTGTCAGAGACTTCCCTCCTGTACATTAACCTGCTTTCAGCAGGACCTGGTTTCTCTCAAACTGCTAAGCACTGCCAACTTTATTCCCACATCAGCACTGCAGAAATGAAGCCAAGTGGAACTCACGTCCTGATACTCCACCGTCAGAGTTCGGATGAAATAGTCAGTTCTGGCTTGCTCGGATTCCTATAAACAAAAAAAAAAAAAAAAAAAAAAAAAGTGTGAGTTTACACAGAAAATCCACAAATAACCGAGTGAAGCCAGGTTATAAAACCAGTCACAGAAGCCCAATTAAGTTGTTACAGAAGAATTTCAACACCTGCATCTTCAACTGAAGCTACACCAATGATCAGCAAATACAAACGCTCAGTTTGTTTTGGTTTTTTTTACCCCAAAACCAATGCAATAGCTTTCCATATCTCTGTATGGCATGCATCGGCTTTGATTCTGAGCGAGCGTTCTGGGGAAAGATGAGAATTCTCCGTGTGACAGATGATACGGTCAGCCTCTTTGCTGTACGCTTGTGCTAATGTTTGCCTGTTCAACTGAAGCCTCCTGGCTCTGACAGCCTCACGCAGCCCACAGGAGACTGGGCCCTTCGCTCACCCGCTGAATAATGCAAGACAGCTCGCGTATATGAACTACACAAGCACAAGGCAGCAGTCAATGCATCATGATAATATCAGAGAAGTTTAAACGGGGTCAACGCTGACATCACAGATGAGATTCCGGGCGCGTTCAGGCTGTAAACTGGAGCCGGCGTGACGCACGTGAGAAAAGGATTAACCGCACTTTAATGGAAGTGCACAGAAAATGTACAAAAAGCACTGAACGTTTCAGCTAAATAACAAGACAGTTGTTCCCTGGCACTGTGCGCAAATCGCTCTTGATCAAAAACTCTTTGAAGCTTAAAATAAATAAATAAATAATTTTGATAAAAGGTGATTACCCAAACGGGAGGAGTTCGACAGAACCACAGCCAAGAACACAGAACCCATACAGAACCATATTAAACGGGTCAAGCACTTACACAGGAGATCCGGAATGCTCCAAAAGTTAACGGCTCGTCGCCAAACAGAGGAAAGTACCGCTCACACTTTTTCTGTGAATTGAATAAAGACAGATTTCTTAAAGTCATTTTTTCCCCAAAATATTGACATTTTTATTTCCAAATTTACATGATGACAGTTTCTGACCCGTTAGACTAAAATGTGGAAAGCAGCAAAGCTTTTCGATGTCTCAGAGTTACACTGCAGGCATTGAAAAACCTGAGGGGAAACATCAAAGAGGAGTTTTATTTGAGAACTTAAAATCTATATTTTTTTCTTTTTTGTGTGTGTGTGTGTGGGGGTGGGGGTATTTTTACTCTAGCCCTTGGCTGGTTTTCTTTTTTCCTGTTAGAAAACTAAGAATTAATGACTACCTTCTCTTTCACAGAAAAAAAAAAAAAAACTTCTATCCCAAGAAATCACAACCAAAAATACACCCCAAAAATTAATTCAATATTTCTAGATTTTGTTTATCCATAATCATGCAAAGCTTATCGTTTGGTTTCTCGAACAGAAAACAGAAGCATATAAATGAATCACAACCTACAGGTTCAGTGAGAAACAACATACAGCTGTAGTGACACTTTAAACTTAGAGTTAAACTTACTCTTCCCATCTCAAACTCTCGACACGCCATCACAATGACCTGTAAAAAAAACAAATAAATAAAAATCTATATATAGAAAAAGGAACTTTTTTTTTTTTTTAATCTTCGACAAGGGCAGCTCATCCATTAACACTTATAAAATATAATTTGACAAATCATAAATATCAGTTAATCAAGCAAGAAAGTGAGTCACCACATGCTAATGACCAGTTCTCAGAACTGTCTATTCAAACCAGGAACCCTTTCCTCTGTCATTACAGCATGCTCCATTCCAACCATTCGCACCGGAAGGTACATATAACATAGACAGCAAGCCATTAAAGGCAAATTGCCCCAGTAAGAGACAGAACCACACTCAACCAAAGGAAAAACAAACTAATCCAAATCTTGTGGTTGTGTCGGCCACAAAGCCCAATGTCAGCAAGCATTCACACACATACACACTTACATGCACATACACATATACTCACACACACACACGCTCATGCTCACACAAGCACGCTCACACACTCACAAGCACGGTCACTCTCACACTCATGCACGCAGGCTCACTCACACGCATGCACGCTCTCACACACTCATGCTCACTCACACACAGGCCCTTCTTTCCTAATGAGGCACTTTGAGTGTGCGCCATCGTAGCAAAGGCAGTGACGACTTACCGCTACGCTATACTCCCAGTTCATCCTCCAGAAGTCGATGACCGTGTTGGGCAGGGGGCCCTGCGTGGCGATGTAGGCCTCTGGCCCGTCGATTCCCTGTTGGGGGGCACGGGGAGGGGGAAACGGGTCAGTCAGGAGGAAGAAGTGCATGAACAGCAGCGTAACTCATCCGTCACGCTTCGCTACAGCGCGTCTGTCTGCTACCCTGCCCGTCTGCAGACGCAGGCTGCCCAATACCACCAGCCGGGTCTCCCCCGAGCAGCATTGATGCATGACGTCAATGCAGCGAGGTTAAAGGTCACCCTGACTGGGTTCTACCAGCAGGTCTGAGATGGCACACATGCGTCTGCTGACTTTTGGTGCATTTCAGCACCCAATGTGGTTAAATGTATGACTGGGTGAAGAGTCCAGGCACCTGGGTTCCAATGGTCTAAAATGGGTGACAACTGCAAGGGAACCACAAATACCTATCCTCAAGGCCTGCACTTTGAGACCTCCACTGTAGACATTTCAGATAGTTCAAACCCTTCAGTGCAGGGTTCAGGTCTGCACACTGGTCTACCTGCCTCACTGCGCAACAGTGACTGTTCCAGTTGGCTGAGCGCATGTGGGCTGGACTAGCCAGCTGCACAGGATGCGCAGTCATCTGACACCACAGCCACATCACCCAGCTGACACCTCTCTGCGATGTCTGGCTATGCACACACCTAGGGGTGCTGGTGCCAGAAACCAAAATTAACACCAGCTAATTAACACCAAATGCTGGCACATTTTACCTCCTTGGTTGGTAAACAAGTCGCCTAATTTGCCCGACACACATTGACTGGCTTTGTGATTTTTTTTTTTGGCCGGCAGATGAGCGAGTTCATGTCGGTCGGTGGCTGGTGTGTTACTCAACTCTCTGCCAAACTGAGGGAGGATGTAGCAGAGGCTGGGACACGATTATAAAACACAATTGTCCATTATGAAACAAAAAAAAATGGAATACAAAAACTTGTTTAAAGAGGGAAAAAAAAATTAAACAGTGATTCCAAAAAAAGGGTCATGGTGCCACAGGGCCCTGCCTTCATCGTTTCGCTTCATTTCGATCTGCACCCTTATCTGTACATCCGCTTCCACTCCCACGCACAAGCAGACAGGCAAATATATCTGAGCAGAGAGGAACAGCCCGCCTTCACAGGAGGCACGCATCGCCGCGGCAACGCTGAGAACGGCGGACCACTGTACCTTGATGAAATTTGCGTTGATGTAGTCTGTGTCCTGATTGGAGGTTTTTAATGACACCTTCACCCTGCTGTGGTCAACTGTGAGGGGAGAAAGGTAGATGCACTCAAGGACAGACCAGAGACAACAGGCAGACAGACAGACAAGTAATACTTCCTAGTACTATGACATATTCTGGATTACACTTGTTATATTATATTGCAATCATTCCACAATGTTTGAATTGGACTATGAGTGCAGCCAGCATTTTCAGTTGAAATATCAGGTGAGTTAATTTTCTGAACATTACCTGTAAGGTAATGCTGAGTGATAAAAGTCAAAAGCAACAGTTCAAGATAAATACAGCGTCAATAACAATCCAGTGCATAATCGTATGAGAATACTGGATTTTAGATCAAGAAATAAGCTTTTCCACCTTCTTTACCAGAATTCTGAATACCCAACTCACAAGGCTGGTCCAAGGTGCAACCACCCTTGGTAGCACAGCAGAGACAAGCATGCTAGTCTCTGAACCACGCAATGTTAGCTACCGCCTCTCTTCACACCACAGCCCACAAGTTGAGATTGCACAGACAAGAACTGGAGGGAAACATGCAGCTTTGTGCAGCCAGACTGCAGTGTGTCTGACTGAACAGCAGGGAGTGATGAGGCACAGGCATGTCTGCCAACCGAATTCCTCCCTCCCTGGGCAATGCTAACCATGTGAGGCTACTGGCCACAATATGAGATTTCATGGCCTGGATTCAGGACAATATAATGGGACCCATCCATAATTTCAGTCATTTTCAAATGCAGTATTTAGTACATAGTACAAATTTTACATGTAAAATCCATTTCAATCCAGCTGTCTTTAAAAATTAAGTGTTTTTTTTTTTTTTTTTTTAAACCAATGGGCCTTAAATGGAAATCCGATGAAAATCGGTTTAATCTGATTTCCTACATTTTTTAAAATCTGGGTATTTATCAGCTAAAATTTGTTTAAAAACATGAATCTTAGGCTTCATGTGCCTGTGTGTGTGTGTGTGTGTGTGTGTGTGTGTGTGTGTGTGTGTGTGTGTGGTAGTTGGAACATGACGAGCATGGAAATTGCATTAGATTCACAATGGTTGTTCCTATAAACAGGTCACATAAACTCATCACAGAACCAGGTCGTAAGGGGGTGGGGTTCTATAGTATGTCTATATGTCAAAATGGCCGTTCTATGCACAGATGGGGCAGGAAGGCCGTATTGGGCTGCAGTGAGGTTGTTAATCTGATTCATTCCTGTAATATCTCAGTCAGGGTCAGCCTATCCACCAGGCCCTCTCCGCCTAGCCCTGCACACACCACTGCAACGGCGATTACTTACACGGCAATATGTCTTTATATCTGTTCTTTTTCACATTCTCTTCTTTTTCTCCGACGTTTGTGGGATAGATTTTTTCTGTTCTGTACTTGGTCGATAGTCTTCGTAATCTCTGTGGAAGAGGAAGGAAGGAAGGAAGGAAGAAAAAAAAAAAGAGAACATAAAGGTGTGAGAATTTTTCCACACACTGACGAATGAGGCAGAGGGTGCAATTTAACAGGCGATCAATACCACGGTTTTAAAAAAGGCAGCTTATTAGACTTTGGGATACAGAGCCGGGTGGAGGAGCGGATCTGCTGTAAACCATCATTCGGGCCCCCAGGGCGGTGGCCGTGTTCAGAAAACTGCTTCCCTCAGCTCCGCGAGGAAGCCCATTCCCCCTCTGCTTTGCAAAGAGGAAAATAAAAGACACCCACAAGCCTCATAAAAGAAACTCTCTTCCTTAACGCTACACTGTTTACAAATTACTTGGCTCCACACCAAGGCCCTCATCCCCAGCTCCACACTGAGGCCCTCGTCCCCAGCTCCACACTGAGGCCTTCGTCCCCAGCTCCACACCGAGGCCTTCGTCCCCAGCTCCACACCAAGGCCCTCATTCCCGGCTCCACACCGGGGCCCTCGTCCCCAGCTCCACACTGAGGCCCTCGCCCCCAGCTCCACACCGAGGCCTTCGTCCCCAGCTCCACACCGAGGCCTTCGCCCCCAGCTCCACACCGAGGCCCTCGCCCCCAGCTCCACACCGAGGCCCTCATCCCCAGCTCCACACCAAGGCCCTTTTCATGCTCTACTAAGCTCCATGCTGAGGTCCACTTAACATGGCTACACTAAGATCCACTGAGCTCATTCCCTTCGCTCTCCCTCCAGAACTCCGCGCTGAGGCCCACTGTCTTAGCCTTGAGCGTATGCTCACTCCCTCATCTCCGCCGTGAAGCCCTCTCTAAGCGCACTGCTCTGAGGGCCTCTCCCTCAGCTCCACACCGAGGCCCTCCTGACTAGCTCCGTGTAGCAGCCTACTCCTCAGACTTAATTACCGCAAGGCTGGCTGGATGAATCTCAGGGGCCCGAAATTCAACGAGGACGTAAGTGTAATGAGATCCGATTTCAGCACATCAGTCATGAGCAAAATGACTCTGCGTCCCACATTGCTTTGACTAATTAAGGCTTTATTCTTCCTCTGTACATTTCTAGCTGTACTTTAACTATAGCTTTAACTACTTTTTTTGCACAAGACCGAATATCAGAGCATGCAATCCTTCCACTAGTTATCGACTACAAGTGAAACATCAAACAGTCTCATGAAGGAAAACAAAAAAGCTTGAGTAATACGAACTCAAAAAATGTTTTGAATTGTTCCCTTCTTTGTTCTTGGCTGCTAGTGGTGAGCACACCTCTGCTGTACACCACACACAGACACGCTGCTAAATAGCGCAGAGTCAAGTCATGTACATCACTTAAGTTGAAATCTGAGAAAAGCTATTAATTTTGCAAAGCCCCCAGCCAACAGCACACTTTCACATTAGCCAAGCGTGGCGGAAACGCAGCTCTTTCAAAATGCAGGTCAGGCCGAGTAACAGATACAAACGCGCGCGCTCGAAGGGAATTATAATTTAATCGGTTACATCGAATCTGTGCCGCCGGGACAGAGATGGCACGCACGTCTAAGTGCCTCGCTTCGCCCGTGCGAAAGGAAGGGCGTCCCGATGCCAAGCACTGCCCTCACTGGGCATGGCCGCGGCTACGCTTTCTACAAACGACGACGTCACAGCCAACCGAGCTTGCGTGTCGCTCACCCCTCTGCTGCCTTCTCAAACAAGCCTCAATGACATGGGTGCCCCTCCCTTCCTATGAAAGGAACCTGGGGGGGCTGGTGCTGAAGCTTACAATCAGAGGACCCGGTGTTAACCTACGGATGAGAGCCTATGAGGAATGGCCGGAGCAGCTAAAAGCGGGTTGATGTTAATGGGTCCCATGGGCCGGTTGGGCCCACGGCACTCCTGTGCCTGGACAGTCCTCCAGTTAAAGCGACTCCGCACAATAGGTGAGCTCCAGGGCAAGCTGGCACTGGGCTGAATAGCGCGGGGAGCGCATTAGCCTTTCAACGGGGACTGCCCCAGCTTGCCCCCACGCAAGGCTCCTACACTCCAATACCAACTCACCCCCAGCCCTGTGCTCCCACAGCAACAACACACCACAGTATCCAGCAAGGGAAAAAAAAACATCTTACCTAACCCACCGCTAAATAGTCTTCAGCGGCTTTCCTGCCTTCAACAGTAAAATGCAAAAACAAATGTACATTTAATTAAACAGCTAACAAGCACTGAGTACAAATTTGGTTTCCACTGTACCTGATTTATTTCTTTTACACATTTTAGAGCCAAAAAAATATTTCATCAAGGGGTAGCTGTCTGGAGCAAAAAATTATGATTTGGAGTCCGTATTGAATTTCGGATTGACCCAGACAATTGGGTCATATCAACACGTCTACTATGGCGGGAAAATAAACCTTTGAAGAAATACCATTTTCCCCTTAGAGCTACCTTCGTTGAAATGTATACCACAGTAAAAAAAAAAAAAAAAAAAAAAAAAAACCGGGGGTCATTTTGAGGAGAGCTGCCAGGTAAGGCAGCTTTTTAGTTTTAATGGCCTTCTCTTTGCGTGGGTATGTAAGGCTCAGACACAATGGAGGAGCAGGGCAGGCAGCAGGAGCAGGCAGCAGGCAGCAGGCAGCGCTCAGCACACAGGGACAAAGGAGGACCGTACAAGTGGCCATGCAGGCTGCCATGCTCTGTGCTTACGGCCCACAGCCGCCAGGAAACACCGAGGAGTGACTGAACATCCGGCCTTTTAAAGACACTCCAGGTAAGGGCAAGTAAAATGGCCTCTTTTCATCTGTACGCGTTACATTTTCTGCTGACGAGCAGTTTCGGTCATGGAGCGCGCTCGGGACGGGGCGCCGCTGCTTCTACATGGACACCGGCTGTAAGGTGGGGGTGTGCGTGTGGGGTGGGAGGAGGGGGATGCAGGAGGAGAGAGCAGGAGAGAAAGAGACAGCGAGAGAGAGAGTGAGTGCATAAATATGGGCAAAGTTGTCTGGGGGAAGCGTGAGAAATGGCCCTGAGTCCAGGCCCATTCTCCACACCCCCACCCACCCCAACCCCCATCACCACCCCCTGCAGCCATACAGGAAACCAACGTGTTGGCATGAGAGAGTCGATTGGGGGGGCGCTTCCTCTCGGGGTGCCATTTGCGCAGTCTGCTACATTTCCTCCAGCGTGAGTAACAACATGCGAGCGCAACACAGCTCTGCGCCCACTGGCCAGCGAGCCGAGGGTCAGAGGTCACTGGGATTGGCCGTTACTGGCCACTCCCACACTAGCCTGATGACCACCCCCCACCGCCCCCACCCACACCCCCACCCCTACAGCCAAACGTAGGTTCCTATGGAGTCTGCACAGTTCAGACAGAGTACAGCAACGAGCCAAAACGTCACAAGGCCCCCAGCCCACAGAAGACAGGAAGGAAAAGCCCCCGGCTTCTCGTGAGCTGGCACCGGCTGTGGAATTCGCCATCTCTCTCTTGCCGCCCACTCAGGTAGCCTAAGCTGACTGTTTCACACAAGGCTGAACAGGACGACCACGGCTTTGGCTTAGCCTATTTCAGAGAGAAAGCCAACATTAACAAAACAAAGTTTCATCCTCATACATCCTGGCAGGGTTCAACAGGGGGAGAGAAAAGAGCTGGACTAATTCAGTGCAAAGCAAAAGCACAAAGCTAGCAATAAAACTCTGTCTAGTCACAGAGCTAGTGTATTTCGGTTCACCATGGAGGTGGATGAAGGTGAAGACATTTCAGTAAAGTTTCAGCGTCTCTCAGAGCCCTGCGACAATCAGAGCTTCAGTTTCTGTGGGCCAGAGAGAGAGTCATAACACACAGTGAGAGAGTCGTACTGTGCAGCTGTGCCGTTTGGCTGGCCGAACGGTAACGCAAACACTCCCACATCCCTGGGTGCACATTGATCAGTGCGCCCCAGGGGAACCCCAGGCACTGAAGAAACAAATAAACCAAAACAGAGCCATTAAAAATACTTAAGAAAAAAAAGCAACAACCTTTCACTCTCAGCAAGCTGTCCAGCCGGGGGTGGGGGGGGGGTTACTCTGAGGTTATGACTGCAGTTCTGGCATTTATATTGGGCCGTTTCAGATGGCCATGTTTGGTTCCGCTTTTGGCCAGACCAATAACACAGACTAATCTGTTGGGTCTCACAGCGAGGTCACATCTCTCCAGACACACAGACTGGTGGAAATTTTCATATTTGAAATTGTGTATGGATTCTCTATGTATGGATTTCCAGCTACACCCCTTTCATTCACTTCACAAAAAAAAAAAAAAAAAAGAAAAACCGACTGAAAGTCTTCTTCCCTTAGGGGTACTCACAGCACACTGAAAAAGTACCCATGCTTACAAATCAATACTGTCTCAACAGGGCTCTGGCAGAAAACTTGAATAAAATAAGGACTATAACGTGATGACAAAGGAGCAGGTTTCAGGGAACCAGAAATAGACTTAAGTTCACACTTGAAATTGTGAGGTTACAACACTGCACAAATTTACATACTTGGGGCTGAAAATAAGTTGAAAAGGCGCACTAAGCCGTACAGTTACCGAGTATTGCTGAACATATTGAGGCAAGTTGTAAAAATAAATTCCCTACATGGCAGCAAAGTGTGGGGTCCGCTCACAATGCTAACTTTTGTTAAAAGGGACAAACACCCAAAGGAAACCCAGGATGTAGAGCCCTATTAAAAGTACTAAGGTCATAGGAAACCTACCAACAATGCATGCAGGACAACAGCTAATACCCATTATGAACAGACATCCAAAAGGTAGCAATAAAATTGTGAATCCATCTAAAAACAGCAGCCCATGTGGCTGCAACACCCAAAGCCAACGCAACCTGCTGGTCCTGAAGCTCACTGCACTCACAACCCTCTACCACTGGGCAACCAGCAGACAGGACCACACCATTACTTCACCCATTATTACATCACACATTCGGACTAAAAAAATAAAATAAATAAAACCGCGCTAGCAGACCCAAAGAGAAAACAAAAAGAACACTGCAGTGACCAGTCAAAGGTAAAAACTATTCAGCAGAAGACAGGGCCTACACAACAAGAGCATAGCTACCGAGGAAGGATAGGCTGTGTTCACACAGTAGTCTAAGGGTGAGAACAAGCTTAACTTCACAACCAAATATGAAAAGTGTAAGACAGTAAAACACTTACATGGCAGAAAGAAATCTAGAATTCCAAGTCCCACCAGACAGTGATGTATTCCCCACAGGGAGAACATGAGCTATACAGTACTTCCACAGTGAGCTATATCCTGCCACAACATTAGGGGCAGTGAGTGGCACACACTCACACTAAGTAACCCCAACACCTCAGGTCTAAAAACACAACTGTGCTGATCATACCTGCGATTTCTGATTATTTCAACCTAATTCCTTTTCAGCACATGGTACATGTTCACTTGTATATTCCACACATACAATATTTGGTTTCATTCTTCAATTTTATGATACCATGTTTGTGCTCCACTGCATATTCTTGGTCATACAAATGCATGCACATCATACCGAAAAAAAGTGCATTTAAATTGGGGAGAAAAAACCAAGACAGAATGAGGTACTGGAAGAGATTTAGAGTCACAGGGGGGGGAGAGAGAGGGGGGATGGTGAAAGAGACAGAGAGGAGAGAGCAAGAGAGTGACAGGCAGAGAGAGAGAAAACGAGAGAAAGAAGTGCTGCATCTTGGAGAGTGAAAATATTTGTCTGTGATCTCTCCTTCAACACGCAGCCTAACCTACTTTCCTCCCTGCGACTGACTAAATAAGTAAGCACTCGTGTTTTCTCTTTTACTGAATAATTAAAAGAAAACATGTCAGTTCTAGGTACAGCGGGTTCCTCTTCCTTTTTTATCTCGGTTTTTAATTGGTGGGAGATTAACTCTGTCCCAGGCAAAGCCAGGCGGCAGCGTTGCGGGGGGTTTCCATGGAAACTACATGGTGGCCAGGAAGCAGGGTCCTGGTGTTGGTGGTGGCGGCGTCGGAGGCGGCAACACCCTCGGGTCACCTAGCTAGCGGGGCCCACGCACGCACGCACGCACGCCCGCCCGCTCACACACTCTCTTCCACACGAAGAAATAGGTCACCCTCCTCCGCCACAAGCTCTACCTCGCTGAGCGATGTCACAGCACCATAGTCACAGACTCTGTGGGGGGAGACATTCAGGCCTAACGCAGCAAAGCAGCCGCTTTCGCCCCGCTGTTTAAAAAAATATATATACACAACATTAAAGCTGCAAAATTAAGACTGAATCATTAAGGCTGGATCGGTGAGAGCTTAAATACGTGACAGAGGCCTGGTTTTTCAGTCCTCCTCCCAGCTACCCAGCTCTGTCCACTGCCCCTACAGGACCCTGGGAGGGGGGTGAGGGCCTGGAGCAGTGGGGCCCGTTTGCCCCTGAGCTTAGCCCACACGCTGCGACAGGAAGTGAGGGGACACCCACGCTGACAGGAGGGCTAAAGCAGGCAAGTTAATGACAGGAAGAGATGCATCTTGATGCCATCACTCTCTCGCTTGCTCGCTCTCTCTTTCTCTCGCTCTCTCTTTCTCTCGCTCTCTCTTTCTCTCTCTGCCATGTCTCTGATCTTGCTGCAGTCTGTCACTGTGTGTGTGTGTGTGTGTGTGTGTGTGTGTGTGTGTGTGTGTGTGTGTGTGTGTGTGTGTGTGTTAAAGGAAGCCCCCCATCTGCCGTTGCCCCAGTGTGGATAGGCTGGCTGTTGATGCCTGGAAGCACTGAGGAGCAACTGATGGGGAAGCCATTACGGGTTGCACCAAAGGGGGTCGGACAGGCAGCAAGAGCTGAGTCAATAAGCAGAGCTTTCAGTGTTCATTACCGCACACTGATCTCCTCTCCACGCTCAGGGCAACACTGTCACTAGTGTGGAACCAGACTGCTGTCTCTACAACACTCTGCAAGGGACTATACTATACTATACTGCACTGCACTGCACTGCGTACAGTATCCTCACCACTATACTCTGGGATGGGCCAAAGCTACGCCTATACTACGCTCAGAAATGTGTCAAAGATGCTCTCGGAATAAGCAGAGTATGATCTCTACTAATGCATTAAACAGGAAATAGTTCCTGACTTGCTATATTCAGGAAGGGACCATGGTGGTAATAGGGTGCCATGGAACGTAAAAATGGCAATTTATTATATATTAATATATTTACTACAGGCCTAAATGTATCTATATGCAATGTTTGTAGAGGTGTAAAAAAATAAAATTTGCTTTCAAATGAAGAAACAAATTGAGAAACTGAAAGTGGAGTGTTAAAGATATTAAGTGATTTTCAGCCTGCCTGTACTGCCTGATTTCCACATGACATGGAGAGGCCAAGTCAGTCTCCACCATTCTATAAGGGGCCAGTGAAGCGCTGCTGCTTCACAGTGTTAAGGGACGGAAGAGACAGCTCCTCTCCGCTCAGTCTGACACTCTCATATCAGCCGTCCACAGCAGCCGCGGTTCTGCCAGTACCTTCACTAATGCCACCATTTCTGGAGCGCTCAGCGAAGTCTGCGAACAAACAAAATTGCTTTAATCACACTCGTCCCCGCTGACCCCAACCGTGAGATAAACGAGCCGCAATGGCGTTCAGCCACGCCGCATCAGGTGCGCGGAGCGCTCGAGGTGTACTTAAGGTAAAGCGCAGAGAATCGATTTCCTGGAACACCTCGGGCCCTCTTCCTGGTCTGCGGAGGCTGTGATCTCGCTAATCTGAACATCCTCCAAAATCATTAATCCTATTTGTGGGACCAGATGTAGGGGGCCCAGAAAGCCCAGTCACAACAGAGCGAGAGCCTGTGGGGCCGGGCCTATCAATGACCCACGACCAAGAGACAGAAAAGGCTTTTCCTGTAATGTCGCACTTTCTGCAGAGTCATGAAATTTTGAATCTGTTACCATTCCAGGAGATGTGCCGGCTAAACTGCCAGTAATGAGGATATCCAAATACGATAAGCTAGCAGGCCGCGGCACCGTAGCTGCGCTAGTGCTACAAACCTTTCCCTAAAACTCAATTAAATTATATGAAAAGAGCACTGTGGGATGACTGCATTAAGCACCTGCATTTGAACGAGGCATCCACATCAACGGCAGCAACATTTTATCTGGTATTGCACATCAAAAAGTACTTTGGCTCACATTTTTGTTTTAAAATCAGTTCACCTCCAATTTCTATACAATGTAATTGTACAATTGTGCAGACTGAACGGAAGATGTGACTCTCGCTCGTAGGAAAAAAAAAAACGAATCTATCATTAAAAATGTGATGATTTGGCTACCCACGCCTTAATCAGATAACACGATGATAATCAGACAACATCTGCTACAGGGCAAGGCAGCTGACACTTTGTGTTTTAAGGTACGTGCATGTGGTGAGAATTGCACAAAACTAACAACGAATGGTGGTAACTACAGCCTATTTCCTCCAAATCCTTAACCTCACAATATATAGGTGTTTTTAAGAACAGACGTTTTTCACTTTTTGATGCCTTGATTTTTGCGAGCAGAATTCGGGTTTCTCAGCATCTGGCAGCCTTTATATTGTTTATGTGGCGCACACAGGGGAGGACCTGGTACAGTCTAACCTCCATAAGATAGGGACCTCCTCTGACTGACTGGCTGCCACTGGCTCATAACACCTCACTCCAACAGCGGCAGGTTAATGTAGGTCAACAGAGTGCTTGCGTGCGTGTGTGTGTGTGCATGCGTGCGTGCGTGCGTGCGTGCAAACCAATTACTGTGGGTGTGCACACATTCCAACCATTCTCTGCTGAGGGGGGGGTGGATGGGGGGGGGGGGTCTGAACACAGCAGCTTTTTAGCACCGTAAAGGTCTGAGGTAACCTGAAGTTGCTTCAGTGCGAAAAGTGCTTTGTGTTTGTTTTTGTTTGGGGTTGGGACTGTCACACAGCAGTCAGAGGGGCAGTTCGGGAATGCCCAAAGCTGGGACACGGAGTCCGCCCAGCGATGACGCACCTGGAGCAGGGAGTCAGACCGCAGGCGGGCAGCCAGCCGCTCCTAGAGTTCAAGCTGTAGCAGGACACCAGCGTGACTGAGAACACACGGACACAAATAACGAGACAGAACACTCGGACTTCAAAGGGAGAGTCACAATGCTGGCAGCCATGGCAACGGCTGTGCTGTCACAATGACACTGAGCCACAGTGACGGTGCTAGTACTACAGCCACAGTCAGGCGAACATGGCGTGGTGTGTATCAGGGGTACTGCACATGGCCCAATTTCTTGTGCTATATGCATTCAGAGCACAAAAAAAAACCAACAGCGATCTGGGCAATCTCTGTGGTTTATGCCTTTGTTCTACTGGCATCGTTATGGTTATACTTCCCCACCAATCACGTGAGAACTAAACCACCAACATAACGCTCTGGTTGCAACTCTCCAGCCTACCTGGGTTGCCGGGCCGGCCAGGTGTTGGTCAGCCAGGGCTGGGGATATCAAAGTGCATACCAACGTTGCGTCAGTCATTTGAAATTCAGTTTGGGAAGACAACGTTTTGCAAGAGGTTAAGCGCTATCTTCCGCAAAGCATCACTGAACATTTTGCAACTGTGGTGGACACTGAGATTGCATGTTCATGCAGGCAGCCTGAGACAGCAGCATTCCTCACCATTACGACCAACTCATACGAAGCTTTGCTTCATCTCTAAAAGGTGACAAGACACTAAAGATGGCATCTTTGTTTGAGCTTCACTGACTGGCAGGTTTTTATTTTAATCATTTTTTTATATTAAACATAATATAAATGAAAAATGCAATTCATTGCAAATATTTTTTCATAAAGGCATTGTTTCTAAAACAGCAGCTGCATACCTCTAGGACCTTTCCCCTGTTCAGGTGTGTCCAGCTGCACTCGTCCTCTTGAAAACAGACAAATAATACATCTGCACTGCTGCACCTGGATACCTGCAGAGATGTGGCACAGTGGCCCAGTCCTACCTGGCTTGGCCCAGCTCAGCAGGGGCCTGCAGGTGGGAACAGCGGTACTGGAACAGCTCTGAGATATTACACCCATGAGAAGAGTGATTTAAAACTCAACCTGATTTCCTGGCAGTTGGCAGTCGCCCCAAATGGAACTTTGCCCATCTCTGCACCCCCTTCCCCCACTCTCCTCCCCGGACCCCCACCCCCAACAAAAAAAAAAAAAAAAAAACTCAGACAGTCTGTGAGTCCCGCTGGCGGAGATGTTCCACTTATACATCAGTGCTGTGGAGAGCCTGCTGGCCATGGGGCCGTTTGGCACGGAGCGCAGCGCTGGAGGAAACGTGCATGGCTAATCACTCCCCCAGATCTGCTCTACAGAGCGCCGCACGGATACCTCCCGTTACCCCGCTACCCTACCGACGACCGTGGACCCCTGAACCAGGACAGCCACAGCCGCGTGGCCGTGGAGGGGGAGCTGGCAGTGGAGAGCGTGGTGACATCACAAATCCTCCACCGCCATATCCACTTCAAACCTCAAGGCCAGTATCCGTGGGAGGCAGGACAGAACAATTCAAAAAAAGACACGAAAACCACAGTTCACCAGAGGCCCCAATGACCCCCACCGTCTCTAACGCTGTTCCCAGGAATCAGCCCTATAAACTGGCCGCCATGCAGTAGCAGCTCCCGGCCCTTCCCAGGGGGTGAGGGGGTGTGTGGGGGGTGCGAGGGCCACGCCCTTCAGGGAAAACATCAGGAAGTAGCAGCAGCGTGAATCACAGTGGGGCACGGCCCAGCTCCGTACTTATACAGGAACCAGCCTCCTCTAATCCCTGCTCATAATCGGCACTCAAAACCATGCTAATGAACCAAAAGACCACCAAAAAAAATTCTGCTTTTTTTCTGTAGTTCATAAAATAACAAAGGGCAAAAAGCACTGATTATTCACTTTCCTGTCTGGAAGTGTGAATGAGCGCAAATCTTTCTGCGGTGAGTCACTATTGACACAGACCTGGAATTTCACATTGTGCAGCCTGAAGGCAAAAACAACGCGGCTGAGCTATCCAAGCACCAGAACTCAAAAGCCGTGGAAAGTTTGGATACCGGGAGTTCAGAAAGGAGACCTCAAGCCGAGTGTGGCCCGGGACAGCAGCACCTTACAGATAACGGGCCAGACGAGGCCTCTGCTACGAGCTACAGGGGGGAGGAGTGGAGATTCAGGGTTTGAGAATGGATGTTTCCTCTTAAGGAAATAAGGAAACAGACTGCAGGTTGTTTTTAGCAGCAGGAAGGTGGTGGCGGGCGATGGAGGTGCAGTCTCCAGTGCTGAAGTCACAAAGGCTGGTCTGAGGCCGCGGTACCTGGTACAGCCAGCAGGGGGAGGGGGCAAGCCACAGGAAACACCTGGGGGGGTGGGGGTGGGGTGGGTGAGGGGGTGTTCGCACAGCGGCGGAGAGTGACCAGCCGCTCAGACGGCTCTCCCAGACCGCATCACAGCTACCGCAGCTGCCCACTTCCTATGGCCCGCTGGCTCTATGGGCCTTCTGTCAGCGACCGCCTCAGAAACACACAGCTACAATAGCACGACAGATTAAAGCCGGGGGGCGACCAGTAACCAACACATAAATACACAAACATGCGCGCGCACACACACACAGACATACGTCAGACAAGCATGTGTGACTGCACACAAAGACAGATCCACACAAGTAGGAGCAAAACACACACACACACACACACACACACACACACACACACACACACACACACACACACACACACACACACACACACACACACACACACACACTCTATCTGTCTGAGTCAGTCCTCGCTAATCTCCTGTACTCTCCCACTGGTAGCAGATAAGAGACACACTCAGCCCTGGGCCCATCCCATTTCTCGGCATTCCCTAAGCCTGACACACGGTGCACACCTTTCACACACACGCTCAGAGCGGGAGGAGGCCCAACGAAGACTACAGAAACAGGGGGCCAGGGTCAAGGGGGCAAAGGTCAGGGGTAACAGGTCAGAAAGAACTCCAGCTTCAGTCCTCAGGAGACGACAGCTTAAGCCCTATATCTATGGTCTAATGTCCGACTCATTTTCATGCCTTTTAGCTGAAACAGATCATATCCTGTCGTTTGACGATGCCGTAATGTAATTACTTAAGTCACGAAAACTGCCATTTTAGCGAAGTTATTACAGGTATTGTGGGTGACAAATTTACCTTCATTCCTTCCTGCTAAGTGATTTCCCAGATGCCATAGCAGATGCTCTTACATGTTTAACTGATTTAGCTACTCTGTTCATAAAGTTACAGAGCAAATGAGGAGAGTATTACTTTTCCAACCAGCTCTGTGAACTACTACACCACCACCCTCCACTATGGTTTTCTGGATATTTTTCCCACTCAAGAAAACCAGGGAGAAAATCAGCAGGGACAACAGCACAACTATTACTGCTGCACCTTCTCGGTCTAACAGGTTACATATCAATAATATCGTCCTCGTCTTTCACAAAAACCATTCGGCTCCGAGGAATGGTGGACACAAACAAACAGGACTGAGGGGAAATGACAGAATGCATGCGCGCGAGAGTGTGTGCCAAGCAACAAACACGTGTAATCAAAAGCAAATCCAAGGAACACAATTTCAAAACCAGCAGCTGCTGGCAGAAGACATCTCACTGAGATGTGGGGGGAGGGGGGGGGGGAGAAAATACAGGGAAGCAAGAGAGGAGAGGGAGGACAGAAAAAAGAAAAACACAGTGTACACACGGCATGATGGAGCCGAGCTAGCGGAGCAGCCCATTCATCTGGGCCGGCTCTTCTGGTTAAGAGGGATAAAAATAGCTGGGTAAAAACAGAGTGCGCACGTTCTGAGCGTTGCGAAAATTACAACATACGAGGCCTGAGAGTGACGCAGAGGGGAGCGGACAGCGGGGAACTGGCCGCCCCCGTCCCGAGGAGTGGGCCGGGAGGTGGGAACGTGGCCTCCCTGGGAGCCATATTTGCAGGGGTGAGAGGGGTGGGGGTGGGAAGGTGGCACTGGCTCTCCAACTGCAAACGAGAAGAGGGAGTACGGCGGCAGGTAGCCTGGGGAGTAGTGTGTGTGTGTGCAGGTGTGTAAGTGCATCCGGAAAACGACTCATTCCTCTTGGGCAACCGTCGGCATGCTCGGCCAAAACAGACCCCACACTGGTTTCAACACCGAAACGGGTTACGACACTGAGACGGGTTACGACACTGAAAGCCCGCTTTATGAGACGGGCAAGGGCAGAAAGAGGCCAATTAAATTAGATTAATGGTGGAATGTGTTGATCTCCCAACGAGCTCCGCTACGCAGCACAGCGAGATCCGCCACGGTCTTCCTGGGCCGAGGACTAAAGGGCAAGCGCGGCATCGGGCTCTCACCGTTCCACTGTTACCGACCCCAGTCAGCTCCTCCCTCTCCCTAACCCAGGTGTGGACCAAAACTGCTCATGATGGAGAGGACTGCGAAAAGACACACTTTTACTCTGTTCAGAAAGTACACTACAGACACCGACACAGAGGAGTGATAAACAGATAACCACCGTTAGCGTTCCTGTGACACACGACCTCAGGACCGAGCCCCGGATAGCTCACTCCATCGGACTGAGGAGACAGACAGCCCCTGCAGGGACTGAATCTAATCCATGTTTCCTCTTTAGTTTGGCTTACAAATAAACGCTAAAGTGACTTTTGAGACAGCAGTCATTTTGGGGATCATTAAAAAAAAAAAAAAAAAAAAAAAAAAAAACAGAAAAAACAAAGACACACACACATTTCAACAATAATCCAAAGTTAAGGATAAAAGGTACACAATACAGTATTATATTATTATATTTACTCATCCCTCTCAGGGAGATTTCGTGCAGTGTTGACAAAATCCAGGCCCAAGTGTCCTCAGAGTGCACGCATCTGTGAGGATAGAGGAAGAATAACGCCAAGCTACACCGCTATGCTACGCTGCGCTGTGCTTCACACTGTAACTGCGCAGACCTGCCCAGAACAGGTTCAGCGCGCAGTCTGTGACCCCCCACCCCCACCACCACCACACCTTCATCTTCACCCCTCTCACACTCAACCCCTCCAACACCATCGCCAAGCCAAAAGAATCTCTGGGTATTTCCACAGTCGCTTCCCTAATCTGGCGAAAGATCTGACACCCTACGAGCCTGAGCGCTGATCTAGAGTCAGTTTCCCCTGTCCATAGCCATAACATATCCATTAAGCTACGGGAGGCTAAACTGCGTCTAGATCAGCAAATGTTTCAGTCTCAGACACTTTACTAGCATGGGCCCCGGGCCCACAGACTTCAAAGCTGCGTGAGGGTTTGCACTAGGGGAGATGCGGTCTGTTAGCCCCTGGCCGCCGCGCAGGCCCCCGGACCAGAGGGGCTGAGCTTGCCTCTCTCCAGCTCCACGGCCTGCCTCTCTAATTAGCGGGAGCCGGTGTTTGCGCTCGTCTCACAGAGAGGTGCTGCTGAGCGGCGGAGCGCGGCAGGAAATGACAGGGTTCCTCTCTCCCAGCACCGCCTGCTCAGGGAGGCTGAGAGAAAGCAGATGTGGGCCCAAGCCAGGCATCCCATAATCCCTTTCATCGCACTCCACTGGGGGGGGAGTGGGGGGTGGAGGGGGGGTGTAACTCCCTGCCTGCCTCCTCCAGCTCAACAACAGGATTTACACACAAATGCACTTCACACTCCCCCTCACTTCCCCTAGTGCGACACACACAAACACACACACAACCACACAGATCACACACACACACACACACACACACACACACAGACAGACAGACAGACAGACAGACAGACAGACACAGTCCAGCTCTCTGTTGTCTAAGCACAGCATTCTGACTCTTACATCACTTCCTGTGTGTTATTATTATCGGTGGGAGTTGGGAACTGGCTCTGGGAATGTTCTAGTTTACTGGGTCAACTTTCATTCCCTTAAACTCCCCACCAACGCAAAGGACTGAGCCAAACATCCAATCACTCAGGAAGCACAGAGCGCCTCTGGGTTCCACAGACCAGCACTGCAGCTACTGCGCTTAAAATACACTTGTGGTAATGAAAAAAAAAAATGTATTTTTATGAAACAGGCTATTTGTTAGCCGCAAACATGTAACAGGAACAGAGTGACTCTAGCGATTTCTTATTGGCCGAAATATCATGCGGGGGAATAAAATGCAATACCAAACAAAACACACTCACACGCACGCACAGTCTAAGGGCAGGGGGGACTGTTAGCCGGCCCCAAATGGCAGTCCCTGAAGCCCAAAAACCCGGACAGTGTGCATTTGACATGGTGGCCGTGGCGATGGTAGCCGCGATGATGGGAGCCGCTGGCCGGGTCGTGGCGGTAAATGGCGGTAAATAGCGCTGGCTCTGCTGTACGGGGCTGTCTGAGGAACAGTCAGCAAAGTGTGAATTATTGATGCTCCGCACCATCGCTTCTGCAGCCCGCCACCCCCCACCCCCATCCCCCAAAACCGCAACATTACTTCACTAAGCACTACTGCATGACCCAAAATAGAAACTGCCACTGCCAAGTGAGCTCTCTGTGGTGGCTGGTGTAAGAGTTAAGGCCCTTTTTACTTTCATGAAGACATAACATCTTGCGGAAATTCAAATGATCAAATTTTTTTTCTTTTTTTTTTTGCTGCTCATGTGGCCCCTGGAACATATTGTGCCCTAACTAAATAATTCCCAATACGGCACAAACAACCTGTTTCAAACAGTCAGACAGACAGACAGACATCTTGGTATGCTAATAAGCAAGAAAGCTGGCACACATGCACACACGTGCACAAACACGAAAGCACACATACACAAGACAGACACACAGACAGACACTACCAGCCAAAGTTAGACAGCCAGAGACTGACACCATGTTCTCCATATATTCAAGTTACTTACAAAGCAAAGACTGAAATTACCTTATTGAACTTGTGAATTTAAATATGTTTTTGTTCCAAACTGTTTTACTAGTTATTCAGCCCACAAAGCACAATCCAAAACTCTACTGAGGCCAAGTTAATAACAATGTGAAAAAAAGTTTCAAATCAGAGTAATAAGAAGAGTTTACACAATATATTTAAACAACAGCACCCCTGCAGCTACATATTCCGATTTGGCAGACAATCCACACATCAGTGACATAGTCATGCACTGACAAATCACTCCAGAGTTTTTGGCATGGCTCACTACATCGCATTATATTTTGTGTCGTTTGTTAAAATGATGAGCACATCCCTTCAAAGCCTGGCCTGGTGAGTCAGAGAATTCTGAGCACTCTTTCTCATCCTTTATTTCAAGGAAAGGGGGATTTATCACAATAATAAATACAATGGTAACACAGAATATTCCGTAACTACTGCAGCCACATAAATCCACCCGCAGATATCTGAGGGTACCAATGAGAGTCCACAGACAGCCCATGCCATAGAAATGGTGTCGTGTCACAAATGCCGACCTTATTTGCATATATGCTCTGAGAAGTACATCTGATGATCGTTTCTCAAGCACTACATGATTTTCAGATTCATGCTTCAGTCACCACACCAATGTGTTACTTTCTGTTTTTTCACCATCTACTATCTCGCAGTTCCTATGACACAAGCTGCATTGCAGCTCACAGCAGTGGCCCTGCAGCACGGGTACAAACTGGTACAAAAAAAAAAATCATTCTAATAAAAGTGAGAATGACCCCAGGTCAGTCTTTCAGCCCTTCCTCTGCGGTCCCCACGACAGTTACCCATTCACATCTGAAGAATGACACATCTGAGACACGACTGGATTTAGTGCACAACCACCAAAGGCAGTTTATTCATTATTCATAATTCAGTGGAAACAATATGGCTAACCTCACACTTTACACCTTCTCCTACGCACAGTGACTCTGCGCCGCACGCCCAGCGCGATCAAACCCAGCGAACCTCTGTCTTCTTCACTTTGAAAACATGGCTGTGACCACATCAAAGGATACACTTCTGCAGTAGACTCTGATATCTCTGTGCATCCAGAAATTCACATTAGAGAATAACGCGCTAATTCAATCTGTAGACCCTGTGCGACTCCGGCACTGGCATCCTTTACAGGGATTGTGCTCCGAGCTTAGCTAGCGCAGCTGAAGGATTGGCGAAGGATGCTGGGATTGCACAGACCCCCCAGGGTGCCTTCTTCATAGAGGCTACATGTGAGTCACTGCAGGCTTGTATGTGCATTGTGCGCACACACGCACATGCACACACACACAAACACAGGCACACACAGGCACACCATCGCGCATGCAGACACACACACACACAGGCACAGGCACACACATGTGCACACAAAGAGGAAAGCCAACAACAGACAGACCCATGAACTTGCAGACACACAGACACAGACATACAGACATACACATACACACACACAAGGTAAGCACTGACATGTGTGCAACGACACACGCAAACACAAAAAGCATATTCAGGGTTTGACAGCGTAGGGCAAAATGCTGCTCAGCAGATCCCCTTGGGGCAGGAGCGAGCCGGCATGTGAACGAAAGTCCTGCTACCTGCTAGAAAACTCTAAAATAACCAGCCAATCACATGGCGGGTTCAGCACCTCATCCACATGTCCGCTGTACGCACCGCTGTGTCACTGCGGGCTCTCAGCCCGAATGACGGGTTCAGTTACCCAACAGTCTTTTAATTACCTCCCATCTCAGCGCAGAAAGCAGCTCAAACCACAATAACGCTCATTTGTACACCACACACTGCATTGGGATTTCTTCATTTTTTAATTTTATTTTATTTTTTTAACCTGCCATTTTCATAAGCATCTTTCATAACCAACTGTCACATTGCAACATGACGCAACAAATCGTCTGGGTTTCCCCAGCATCGCAACATTATTCGGTGTTCAACAGCAGGAAGGCCCATTCCACAATATTTCGCTTCAAGCGTGCTCTCTCAATTTAGAACTGAAGGCAGACCACACACCTGCGCATACACACGCGGGTCGGAAGGTGACAGGCCAAAGGGGGCGTTCTGCAGAGTGTTGCACGCTGTTCGACAGCATTAAAAGCGACTCCCATTACAGGAGAAACGTGACCTTCATGGGGACTCAACTGAACGAGGCACGCTGAGGCTGGCTACGCCACACTGGGCACGGCGAACAGCTATTAGCACCTGAGAAAAATGAGGCCCATAAAGAGAGACGTCCTTGCATGCAGATGCGCAACAGACCAGGAACTCACCACCAGACAGAAGGCCCTCAATGCATGCGTCAAAGCACTGTGACACGAGCTCCATGAGGTCCATGTGTCTGAGGCGTCTCACCAACGCTTCCAGGTCTAGACGGGTTTCAGACAAGGGGGATGGGGGTCTTGGGATCAGCCAGGCACTCGTGACTCCCGCCTCCATATCTCCACAAGCTGATTATCTCCGTCCAACTGCTACCGCACTCGGCCTCCCACGCAAACGTGCAGGTGCACAGCCATAGGGGGAGACGCACAAGGACAGGGAAACTGACTCATGGGAAATGGAGTTTCTTAGAATCTTCGGCACATCTGATACACAAAACGCACAGCATGTTCCACATGAGTATGAGAGTCCCCCCACACCCACCCCAGGCAGGCACAGCATGAGAACAGGGGGGTCTGGGTAATGTGCAGTGAGTAATCCAATGAGGCTATTCAAAAGACCCAGGAGTAAAATAAGAGACAGTCTCAAAGATTCACTGAGAAGAGAATATTTATTTTATGGCAATTAAATTCAGAGAGCTAGTCCTTCGCTCTTAAATGGGCAGGTTAATGAGAACATGGTTGTGCTGTAAAAATAAACTTTTGCAAAAGGCTTAACAGAATCTATCAAAAATGTATTAAAAATAGAGTGGTCCATTAACTGAACACTCTGACATGAGAAGAGAGGGTTTAACCACAATGTGTGTCTTTTTGTAACAAGTGAAGGACACACTGGACGTTGTGCATTTAAGACAAATTATTGGCTTAGGAGGTATCCTTATTCATAGCAACTGACTGAAGGCATTACTATCAAACCATTCTTTCATAAGGATGGATATTTTTACAAAAGTGATTTGTATTAAGTGCCCATGCTTGTTGATACAACGGAACTGCTCCACCTGGGATTTGAACCTACAACCTTTGAATTAAAGCTCACCTCCTGCAGCCTAGTAATAAGGACTACACAGGGCATCAGCACTCTCAACAAAGATCTTTTTTTTTTTTTTTTTTTTTTTTTTTTTTTAATTCAGAGTGTCATCACCAACACCCCAACCACTGTGGTCTATGTCATGCTCCTCCTGAAACAGCAAAAGCCGCTGATGTAAGCCTGAGTTACTCAACTTAGACTACTACACAACACTTCCAGGAGTCATTTCAAAATCAATGTGTCACTTAGCTGGGTGTTACAGTTACGCACAACAAACAGACCTGCTGTGATTAACATGCAAATACAGAAGAGTCCGTATGAAAACATATGCAGATCAGAGGGCTGCTCGCTACAGGGCATTGTGGGAAGGCTCTGAGGGAATTGTAAAAGTGATTCATATTGTCAATAAATTTTCTTGTGTGAAATCACCACCTCACTCGCACAATAAACACATTACAATGTCTCAACATAAGAGGGGACATTTTCAAGACAAGGTGTTATGGGACTCTTGGTACTTTTAACCAAAAACGAAAAAAATGATACAAGTTGTGGAAAAACGACATTTTCCTACGTCGGCTGCAAGTGGGGAGGTCACGGTGGAATTCCCCTAAGCAAGTGGGCTATCTAAGCGTGTGAACTCGGCCTCTGCGGGACCACGAGCACAGGGGTATGAGTGTCCCTCACAACGCCCACCCTGGCCCTAAATACATGGCCTCAAGGTTCACCTTCAAAGGGTGAAAGGACATCTGGAGTCCACGACCAAATACTTGACCAAAACTTGTCTCTGAACACTGTGGGAAATGAACACTACTCAATGTCAATTAAATAAAAGGGACAACTTTCCAAAACTAATTCAGAAACGACACCTTTATAAAAGGACACAATAATAAACAAAGAATTTCCTTCTGGCTCACAAAATCACCTGCTTTTAGCCAAGAAAAGCAAACTGAATCGAACTCAAAGCATTTTCCACACAGCTGTTACTGTACTAACGCAATATGGTAGAACTGTAAAGATAAAACGGAGCACACAGCTCTGTCCATGCCAAACTCAGTGTCTGAGCGAGGAGATATGGCACAGAACAGAACAGCCCCAGCTCTGCGGACATGTACGCAGGCTGTACTGCTGTAACAAAGCCTGTCTTTATGGGGAGGGCGACTTTACTCATTTCCTCCCTTGTGACTTGAAGGGGCTTGGGGTGGTTGTCGTCACTGTCAGGATATCTGCTTCATCAACACGTTCCCTCCTTCCCAGCCACAGCAAGAACTCCTGGGCACTACCCTCTCCCCTCAGCCACATCAGAAACACATAAGAGTCCCTCCAGGTTGAGGCCGAGAAAACTCAAAGAAGTAGACATGGTCCTACTCCAGTCATGGCAACCCAAATCCAAAATGACCCCTTTACTGAACACTGCGTACGCATCTAGCTTTTCTGTGTGCTACACTGGACTTACACTAATCTTGTGCATTTTCTCTTTGTGGGCTAAAACTGAAGCACAACATTTGATCTGTGACCCTGGTAACTGACAATATAGGAAACCATTCTGACCATCGATCTGACTCCTCTGAACATTGCTGCTCCCTTGGCGTTTATGCTGTTCAAAGGCATTTAGCCGTCAATGGCGGCCAGCAAATCGCGTAGCAGTATTGGATTCTACTCTGTGATAGCACAGGCTGGCGAGGTGATAACCGTGCTGACGGGGAAAGGGTCTCTGTCCAAGGGCAAAAAGTTGTGTTCGAACCGAACAGATGCAATTGATTTTAAAAAATGTGCACATGAAGTGTTTTTGTGCCCGTTTTTTTTTTTTTCCTCTAGAGAAGCTACTCACGAGGAACCAAAATGAAATATCCTGTTTGCTGTGTGGACTGCCTGAGGGCATGGTTTTTTTGGAGTAAAGTCATCATCTTCTGCCGGGGAAGGGAGATCGAGGGAGAGTTTACATGAGTACGAAATGATTAATTTGGTCCCGAGATCAAAGTGAATAATTGTTTCAGACCATGAGGGCACTGTGGCAATGAAATATCCGTTGACCTAAGAGCAAACGGAACCCGAAATGTAGGATTAAACTGACTGTAACAACTGCTTAATCTGAAAATAACCAGAAGGTTCAGCAATTCTGAACGTATGGTATGGGATAGTTCAAACTGCTGCCGGGACACGTAGCGTGATAGCGTGCCTGTCATTCACATGAAAACGCAGACTATATTTTTAACATAGAATCGAATTTCGGACAACAACAGGGAGATCTGTACGTGGCTAGTTTCCAAAATCCTCAGCTAACCCACTTCCCGTTCAATATCCTAACTCACAGAGGCTCCAACGCCCCAACTCCTTGCGCAACATCCGCAAACTCCCTACTACAATTTGCTCAATCCCCATTGACAACTACCTTAGCAAGCTAACGTTAGCCATCGATAACAGACCAGCTAATCCATTTTTGAAGATCCTACGTTTAATGTTTGATGGGGATAAAACGTTAAATTGTGATGTACATTTGGTAAAATGTCGCCAAAAGCAGAACCATTGAACAAAGAAAATGACGCTCGTCTTAGCATGATAGGGTAGCATTATGAGCTGTCATAAAAGTAAGATAGGGAATGTTGGTCAACTATCAAGCAATGATTGCAGAAGACTCGACTAGCTGTCAGTTAACTTTATAACCACCTTGATGTTATGTGCGAGCGAGAAAAATATCTCATCCGAAATATCCAGCGGAACACTTAACAGCTAACACGTCAATGCAAAATAAAAGGTGAGCTTTTATAAACCTGTGAATAATAACCTGGCTAAATACAGTAGGACATTCACTCATATAAATTTATTTACTGAATCATCAAGTAATTCAAATTGGCACTGACAGTAATGAGCAGCCAGCCAAGTTTAAGTGGGTTGCTAGTGCTTGGTAGCCAACGTCAGCTTCCCAATTAAGACAAGTGTTTAACACCAATAACTAGCTACCTAATATAACGCTATCTCCACGGACAGCGAGTTAGCAAGAAAGCTATTGGGATAATGCAGGAATCAAAGCCCCGTGTTACTGTAACGGGCGTTAACTTGATAACGTTGTAACACTGCATGCGGTTGTTCATACTGTGGCGAGTTCTAATTTATAACTTCGATAGCAATGAGCGACATTGTCTCACCACATCGGGCTCAAAATACCTAGGCGTTTGATATCGCTGCACTGAATTTCGCCCTGACGACGAGCATAAGCTGTAAAGTGAGGTTGAGGAAGAAAAGTCATTTGATACTCAGACTAGAATCTCCGCTATGAATAACACTATATTAGCGCTTCGGAGACAGCCAAACATGACTGGAAAAGAATTTAGCTAGCCAGTTAGCTTCGTATGGTACCTTGCTGGTTCTCTTACGAATCTCGCTATCTAGGCTTATCGTAATCAAGACCTTGATTCGCATTCCTCGTACAGCAAAAATCATGTAGCTGGCGTACACTGAGAGATTACGCAGATCGCGACACAGTGTATCAGCAAGCCAACATTCAAAGCTGGCTACAAAAGGGGGCAAAGAGCTGGCGTCTGGGCGTTTGACTAGACAATGTTAGGCCGCGCTACAGCCTTGTGTAAGTGAAATGGGAGCCTGGGGAAAGCACGAGTAGCGTGTACCCCCCACACCCCCGCCTCCCAGCATAAAGAGTAGGGAACGCTCTCACTATACGGAGAAGAAAGAATGATCTGAAAAGGAAAACAAGCAACCGAAATGTGGAGCGCTGAAATAAAATTGCTCGATCTTAGATGCAGGCAGGCAGTCAATCTACTTGACGTTAATCTGTCAACAATTTGCGATCCTGGCTTGTTCAAGATAGCTCGCTTGCTAACCGGGATGGCTAACATGGGTTGTAACAGTCAACTGTGAGGCTGTCTCCTCTCACCATGAAGTCACTGCCGAAGTTATCCTCTCCTCTCTGGTCCCCGGTTCGCATGGCTTGAACCCCTTGAATGAACTTCCTCAGGATATGCGCCTGATCCATTCTTTCAGGCCAGTGTGTGCCGCGGCTTTCCCCACGGTAACTCAAAGGAGTCCACTAACGAAAATAATAATAAAGAAACAATAAATAAATAAATATATTTTAAAATCCACTGAGAATCACTCCCACATGTTCACCGCCCCATGGTTGTGTTCTCTTATGTTAAGAAATAATCCAGTCAAGCGCTTCTCTCCCTCCTTCTTGTGTATTAATGACTGTTTAAAGATTAAGGAAAAAACATGAAACACGATTCTACTTCTCTCTCACTCCCAGCTTCCACAGTCACTAAACTCAGACACTAAAGTAGCTGGACCGCCCAAAAGCCGCTATGAAACATCACCGCCTCTAGATTCTATGTGTCCATTCCAATTGGCCAACGTTGTAGACTTACTGCTACATCATTGGACACAATCTTATGTCAGTCAAAGCATGACCCTGGCTCATTCTTATACACCACAGATTAATTGGGTGTTACGGACGTCAATCACTTAGTCTGCATTAATAGAATCGTATTGGTAGAATCTTTTGAGAGCATATGACCCACCTGAAGTGCTTTGCTAGGAGCGTTCCCGAAGCTCCAGTAAGGACATGAGAGTTGACACTATGTGAGAGGAAAGTCAGTGATATCAATCAGACAGCCAGTCATTTATCTTGAAATCAGCTGTAGGTTATTCGAGTTTGTAGTGTGTGAAGTATGCAAATTTATCTTGGAAAAAATCTGCAGACTTTCCAGCTGTCCTTTGCGAAGTAGGGCCAGGTTAAATGAAAGTACAAAGGGCTGAGGTTTTGACACTTATCTTGTGCCATATGTACGTCGCCCTTTCGATCCCCTAGCGTCACAGCCAAATGCAGTTCTCTAGAAAACCATTTAGCTTCGGCATTCTCAGTCATTACGTTCAGTTTAGGCTTTTGCAATGTAGAAGGTAACTTAGCAAAAATGGATATATCAACTGGACACATTGTTAAGAACATGTATTCCTTCATCTAAAGGTAATCAAAGAAACAGTCATCACACAACAAAGATAGGTAAATCGTAATCTGACTATATCACACAGCACTGCTCGCCACGTGGATCAAATTTCTCAATCGTGACGTAACAGCCCCACCCAGCCTCCTTGTTGTCAGTACGGCGTTACTACATTTTTGTTTTCCCTCTTCTCCAGCGATTACCTGGCGGTGTTATTTCTTCTGATTGGCAAATGATAGAAATTGTTCGAATGTGATATCGACCTCTGCAACTGGCCTTGATATTTAGCAAACTGTACTGAAAGAGCATGGTGTAGCTGTAAAAGTGGCCAAACTATAGATCCATTTAATGTTCAATTGTGTAGTTAAAATAATTGCAAGATGTAACTCAGTGTTTTTTAAGTTCAAGACAGGAGGCAATTCTATGCAATATACTGATAATAAAATTATTGTTCATATTATTGTTACAGACCCCTTGCTGTTTAATCTTGAGTAGAGTTATAAGGATGCTCTAAATCCATTTACTCTTAAGTACCTCAAAAATGGGGTTTGCCTCAGTATTCACAGAAGGTAAAAACTGGAACATTACTTTAAATGTGAACAGATTCAATATATAATTCAAGTCAGGAAATATTTCAAGACCCATACCACTTTTATTGAGATTAATTCAGCACAATGCTCATTAGGGATAAATGGCAAAGTTGCTGCATAGCACATATTATGATGTCTTTGATATATCAAGCTAAAATAGATCATATCTCAGAACCATTAAACAGGCCTAATTAACCAGAGGATTCCAGTTCCTGTGTTTTTTTTTTTCCCAACCTCATCTGTCAAGCAATGTTGACATATGTGTCTTTGCTTCATTCTGCAGCAGGGACAATTCATTATATGAACTGAAATGCATTTTGTTTGGAAGTTGCTATCTGGACCATCTCTTCATGTTTTAAGGTGTATTTGGTAAGAGTTGGTTGTTTGTTGTTGGTTGATTTCATTGTCATTTAGGCGCTTAGCAGATGCTCTTATCCACAGCAATTTGCACACCTTGCATTACTATACACACCATATGTTTGTACAGCTGGGTATCTTTTTAAAGCCAGTTGGGTTAAGTGCAGCAAGGGTGCAGTAGCAGTGCTTTACCTGGGAATCAATGTCTCCACCTGTGATTTGGAATAATGACTCTTTAACCATTATACTGCAGTGCCATGGGTCTAACTCAGCCTCACAATGCTACTACAATCATTCTGATGGTTAAATAAATTGTATATCTACTCCACTGTTTTATCTTTTATCTAATACTTGTGTTTATGTTTTCTTACAAAACCTCATTCCACCATATGTGAAGGAAAGTGGATGAAATTGCCTCAAACAGCGCTGCGAGTGGCACATTCATAATATGTGACAAACATGGATGAAATAAACTGCCTGTTTCTATATATAATCTGTAAAGTTATTTTGTGTTGTGTCTTTGTATATGTTACATGAATCTAGTGCTGATGAATTCCATTCATTCAAAGGAGGCAAATCCCCAAATGAACCCTATCAAAGGATTGATTTTATTGGCAATCATGTCGTCTCTGCGTCTTGATGGAAATCTGAAGGGGGGGGGTTTCTGCCTTGCTGTTTAAATATCTCATAATCTTGTTCAGTGTGTGAAATGGGATTAATCACACAGAGGCGTAAGGATTACGCTTCAGGGTCAGCGCTGTGCCGAGTTATTCCAGCGGTGTGTTGCGGCACTGTACCAGGAAATAAATACAACCCAAATGCCAAATGTTAAAGCAAAAATTGTGTTTGCTTAAATTTGAAGTACGGTGTTAGTCTGGATTTAATGACATGGGTTCTGGGTGATACTGTGTCCGTTGAATGCAACTTATGTTTTGGAAAAATAAAATAAGATCAGATATGACAAATTTAATGCAAAGCGGTTAAAATTCTCCTTCCTGGAAATCTTCCCAAGTGTGATAGGCCCCCACAACCCCCCAATTTTCCTATTGCTCTTGAATGCCCTGCCAATGGAAGCTTTCATATGATTTGTCTCAACTCAATTTCAGCACTGTGTTTCGATTGTTAGGTTCGGTGACTGTATAAAGGGTTCTTTTTCTTTCATTCTCACATGACACGTGTTTCTCCACAGATGAGAGGGAACAGTAATGTCCAACAACATTAAGGCTGTGTCAGAGCGACCAATGATCTTTTTTCCCTGAGCCGGCCCTTTATACTGTCTGTGTAATTGAGGCTAGCTTACTCATGCTGAATAACATTATGATGTTATACACGATGGTCATTGCTATCAGTAGGAGACAAAATGTCAGTATACATAATGTGGATTGATATGGATTATGAAAATCACACGTAAGACACTTCACCTTTCTCTTAGTCATCCAACTGTGAGAAGAGAAAATGTTCGCTTTTTCAAATGACCTTGAAAACGATATTTGAGGATCGGAATGTAGACAGGGTTCCCATATAAACGGCACTATTCTGATGTAAATAAGTAAATACACATACACATACATACAGACATGCATGCATTGTTTCACAAAGGAACATACTTAACAGAACTGACATAGCAGAGGGAAAAGTCATTATTTTCCAGTGGCATACATTATAATGCACATTATGCCAGATTTAGTCTCTGAATAGAATCATCATAAGACAAGGGCAAAATAAAGCTTCTTTCATGGTTAATTCCTTTCAGTTGCTCTCACATCCAAGAAAGACTCAAGTAGGGCTCTGCTCTACCAGACCCCCGAAAGGAGCTATCCCCCTACTTTTCCTTGGGGTCTATCAATGATAACAAAACCTTCATTGAGGCGAGAGAGGGAACGTAGCAGAGCCGAGCTGTCAAGGAGCCAGTTTGTTTTAAAGAGAGGCAGACTAGCCTCGGCACCAGGCCCCTTCACCACTGAAAGAGGCTCGATTAGAATTCAGGGAACAGTCTCAAAACACCTCCGCCAAAAGAAGTGAGGGAGCTCTCTTTCTCCTCTCTTTCCCTCTTTCGTGTGCCTGATGGTAAGCTTGCTTCTCCACCATCCTATATGTTTTCTGATGTCAGGCGTATAGCCAGACTCTCAGCATAATTTATCAAATACATATTTGAAGCATTTTAAAAAAATGTTGTAAGGCATATGGCTGTGAGTGTACCGCAGGGGGTATCACAGAAATTCTTTTTTCCTCACTGAAGTTGGAGTCGTTCAGTCTTTCAGTGATGATGCGAGTCACGCTAGCTGTAAGTGTTACACATGGCTACCTGCTATTACAGGAGGTTCCATTATTCTGTAAAGCCACAAGCAGCATGGGTAGTGCCTGTTTGTGTGGGCAGGACAGTGGATTCTGATCAGGGCTAGTGCTAACACAATGGACGGGGTGGGGTAGGGGGTAACTTGGAATGACAAGCTGTAATGAAAACAGACCCAGTATAACCTGAAGCAAGGAAATTAACTCCCCATTCGTTAATTACATATAGTTCTCTTCATTCAGGAGGCTCTTTGACACCCCCACCCCCTTTCTCCCCATCTATGACATCAGTGCCCCCCCCCCCGTCCGCCCCCACAATGACTTTCTCAGTCAGAGCTTTTTGAGAAGCAGAGGAGTTGTTGGTAAACACCTCCCTGTTTAGCCATGATCTGATGACAGCAATGCTCAGCTTATAATTAACTATAAATAAAATTGGGATGAGAAGTTTTTTTCCTCTCTCTCTCTCTCTCTCTCTCTCTCTCACTCCTATGTAATATTCAGACTCAATTGTGGGCCCAAGGAAAGCTAAGGGAGAGAGTTTTCCACTCTGGTGGAATTTATGATTCTAACATGCCCAAGAACCCCATACAAACAATATTGTGATTCTGGAATTATGCAGTGAACTGTAACAGGTTATTGAAGAAAATTACCGAGAAGCTCCTTGACTGCTAGGTGCATATTAAACTGGATCACAATATTTTGATCTCCCTCCACTCCACTCCACAACCCCCCCACACACACACACACTCATACAGATATTTGTACCACTATTGAAAGTAATGTGAAGGAGAAGCATGGACTACAGACATTTACTTTCTGGAATGGCCTTCAATAGTGGTCTTTTAGCTCTATTCAGTTATGACGGGCCTTTATATACTGCTCTGAATATATAATAAAATAGGTTTAACAAAATAAAAAAAATGAATCTCTTTAAAATGATGAACTTCATGTCAAATTTAAATACTGTTAGATGGGGCATTTTTATAGCTATTATTTATATGTTTTAAACTTATGTCCACTGATTTGTGCACTACATGAGTAACAGTTAATTGGGTTATCAGATGTGGCTTCACAATTTTTCTCTTTTCCAGTTTCTGTTTTTGTTTGCAGATGTATTTGATCTTTGTTTTTTTCCTGCAGAGTTCCCATCACTCTGTGAAGGTCGCGCCTCCTCCAAGATGTCATTCCCCATTTGCGCATAGCGTCTTTCAAAGCAATTCCAAAGGGGACTCTTGTCATAGAAATGAAAAGAGACACGACGGCGATATGCGGCATAAACACACGGACTTCTCATGTCACGCAACGGCCATATCAGCGGGCTGGGGTCACACTTTTGTGGAGAGAGTCAGGCAGAGACTGGCCCTGACCCTAACAGCGTGCCACAGCAGGGAAGCTCCTGACATTCTTCATACCCTTCCTTTAGTTTGCATTGGAAAACATAAATAAAAAGGTGTTAACAACGAACGCTTGACAAACATTGCCTTCTCGCTCACATACTGGTTATGTGACTCAGTGCCCTCTAATTCATAAATCATACAGAGCAAGATGGCCATGTTAGCCCCCCACTCCTGGCGCCTGTGAGATATGCGAGCAATTTTATCAACTCTTTATTTGGACGTTCACAGGAAAAGTATGTTCAGTGTTGCAATAAATGTAATAATTGCTATTCCTGTTTGTGTGATGCTTCTTTTGTTTATTTTATGTTGCCATGTAAGTTTTGGCTTTGATTCATTTTGGCCTCCTTTCACTCTGTGTAGCATTTTCTATAGATGAAAAATGTTTTATTAATCAAAAGAATTATTAGCATTTTTGGAAATAAAACTCAGTTACCCATGTGAGATGAAAGATCATTTGTTTAAATTACACCACTTCAATCATCATGGATGCACATTTTCCCAAGTGTTTACCATTTTTAAAAAATATATTATTATTATTATAATTGTTTGTGGTGCTAATTGAAAAAAAAAAACTGTTTGTTTTCCTGACAAAGGTATTGGTGACTTGGCCAGTGCTGGCCTGTCAATGGCAGCCGAATCTCCAGGCCAACACACTGAGTTTGGAAACGCTTAAACAGAAGGAGGCCTTCGCACCGGTCAATGCAGGCCCTGCTGCCTGTAAAAGCACAGGATGTTACTGCGCCACCAGGTTGCATCATGCCTTTTGAAAAGGGACATGATGCAAGGAATCCTAATCTCATAAATACATGTGGGGGGCCAGGGAGCCGGGCTCAGGCCGGAGGAGGGTGTGCAGGGGGGCCGTGGGGGGGCGAGGTGCCTGGTAAATGATTCATGTCGCACGATGTGAGGAGGAAAGTAAGGCCGCCTCGTCTCCTCTTCTTCTTTCACAGTTGATTGAAAACAGGTCAAGCAAGCAAAGCCCTTTGCAGAACCCCAGGAATCTGCCAAGGTTCTCTGTGTTAACACAATGCAGCGTCCTGCCTGACAAACAGCGGATACCCCAGATCTGGGATACGGGTCACACTGATGAGTTGTTGTGTTTTTTTAACTCCACAACAGATTTTGGTCTGGGGTTTTACATGGTCGATGCAGGGGGAATTAGGAATATCGTTTTTCAGTCTCCTCATCCCAGTAAGTCAAACGCAAGCACTGCACTACAACAGCAGCAGTCAGTTCAGTGATTAATTATATTTTAATGTAATGCAAATAGTACAGTGCTTACAAATGGTGATGACATATGTATATAAGTACTCATAACATGTACATATACTTAGGAATTATTGCAATTTAATGACACATGCATACCGTGTATACTTAACTATGTGACATTGATAAAAATATCACATTTTTTTTTCCTGGGAAATTCAAACAGAGCATTTAATCTTCTCTCTTGCAATCCTTTGTTGCTGCCAAACGCATCCTTTTTCTGGCTAATCCAATCAGCACCTGATGGCAATGAGAGTGTTACTCAGAGCGTTCCTCCACGGCGGCACGGCCCGTGGATAGGTGGGAATGAGTAATGGGGCTACGCCCGTCTTGCCCAAGCTCTGGGATGTGGGCCCGGCCCTTTTTGCGCAGAGGGTGTGGGGAAGCCCCGGACTCAAGCCCTGCCACAGCAGGAATGTGCCACAGGTTGCCATGGACACGCTGTCCATCCTGGTGACCTCACCACAGACTGGAGTGCAGACAACACAAGCACACACAAATAGCCCAGAGGAAACAGTACATACTGTACAAACACACAGGAACACACAAACACCCAACACAGATAGCCCACAGAAACATAGCGTAAAAATATGCACTGAACTACATACAGACACACAACACAACACAATAACACAACACAACACAAAAAGCACCCAACACAAACAAACATATAGCCTGCAGAAACAAAAAATAGTGTACAAACACACACTAAAATATATACAGACACACAATACAACACACACACCACCACTTGTATGAACACATGTATAAGCATACAAATTCCCCACAAACAGTAAACATACAAATGTATGCACAGACCGACATAAATACACCACGCAGAAAGCACATACAAACTCGTGAACTTCAGGCCACACACATAATCAACCCACACCTAACTGCCCACAGACAACAAACAGGAACGCCCCAGACAAACAACACTTACAAACCCATGATAATCACCCCACTCGAACAACAAATACAAACACATGCGCAAACACCCCCGCACAAACAAGACTTACAAACACAAGTGCAAAACACACAATAAACACTGTACATGAACACACCCACGAACACACAAGGCAGGAATCCCTACAGATTAAGAAGAGACCAAGATTAGCTAATCAGTTTAGTGAGGTGAATTGGGCAATGGGTGACCAGGCGACCTGACTGGAGTCTGAGATGAGTACTCCCCGATTCGGTGAACACTGTACCCAGTGAGACACGCAATGATTCATTTTTAAATCTAGAAACAATCAAATTAAAAATGGAAAAGGAAAAGAATTCAAAGGTTTCATGTAAAGAAATCGCTGGGTTGAAAGCCTCATAATCATGGAATATGAATTGGGAAGGAATGTTCCCTGGAGCCGAATCAAAACACATTTATATGTTCTCATGAAATCACATATTTCAGATTTTCATCATAATATAATTAGCGGCACACAGAACTCTGCTTGTTTGATTGGGTGGCTGTCCAAGAACTCCAGCGTTAACACTGTGCCTTTTACTCCGCTCATACGCAAGACGTTTCATAACACCAGGAAAGATGATGAGTTGCAGACAAATTACCTTCTCCATTTTAAGTAACGCAAAAAAACATCTGAATATATGCAAAATCACCACTGTTCCTTGAGAATTTACATAGCTGAGGAGAAAGGTAGGTATTAATTATTTGTGACACTTTCATTGTGTGAACACAGGAAGTGTGATATCCCAGCATTCCTTATGCTGTTCAGGCCACTGTTTCAGAACTGAACTGTAATTGGTCAGTCTTTTTACATGAGAGTTACTTGCGCTTGACATGCACTTATATGACACACATTAAGGAATCATTGTCTGTCTTATCTGGTAGTGCTTTTGATTGTAAGTCATCCAGGTGAAATCCACTTAGATACAAAGGCACTATGCAGGCAGCTTCAGAATTTCAATAGGCTTGCACATACTCTGTATTGTTGCATAAGTATGTCTGCATGCACACATCCCAGCAGGGAAATGACAGACAGTCAGGGTAAACATGGTGCCCTCACAGTATAAGACAGCACTATTCACCCGGGTTCCTGGGACCAAACGTGGCATGCTATAAACATGCCTCTTTGATCATGGAGGAGAATATTATTCAGATGCATAAAAATTTTGACTATTACTAGGCCTGAATCTGCACAGTGTCAGCATACCTCCCACTGTTGCAGAATAATAAGTAATAACTATGCATATTTCAAGAGGGCGTCTACTTTGCACAAATATACAATAAATCTTATTCATGCATTGTTTTATAAGTAGTGTACAGTGGAAAATGTTTGAACTGTAAGTAAAATTTTCACACATAATAAACCTTCAGGAAGAATCAGCTGAGGAATCCAGGCTGATGGGAACCCAAAAAGAGGAAACGATAGAAAGCAGAGAGGTGCTTGTGTGTGTGTGTTTCTATGTGTATGTATGGGTGTGTGTGTTGGCATTTATATCCATGGATGTGTATGTACGTTGTGTACGTGTGTGAGCATGTGATTGTATACATATGTGGGTGTGTGTGTGGTGTTTGTGTATGTGTGTGTGCAGTCCCACACTGAATGTATGTGTTTGTGTGTGTGCGCATTCCCACACTGCATGTCTGCATGTATGCATGTTTGTGTGTGTGTGCGTATGTATGTGGTGTTTGTATGTGTGTGTGTGTATGTGTGTGCACATTCCCACACTGCATGTATGCGTGTGTGTGTGTGTGTGTGTATGTGTGTGCACATTCCCACACTGCATGTATGCATGTGTGTGTGTGTGTGTGTGTGTGTGTGTGTATGTGTGCACATTCCCACACTGCATGTATGCGTGTTTGTGTGTGTGTGTGTGTGTGTGTGTGTGTGGTGTTTTTATGTGTGTGTGTGTGTGTGTGTGCACATTCCCACACTGCATGTATGCATGTTTGTGTGTGTGTCCGTTGTGTGTGTGGTGTTTGTATGTGTGTGTGTGTATGTGTGTGCACATTCCCACACTGCATGTATGCGTGTTTGTGTGTGTGTGTGTGTGTGTGTGTGGTGTTTGTGTGTGTGTGTGTGTATGTGTGTGCACATTCCCACACTGCATGTATGCGTGTTTGTGTGTGTGTGTGTGTGTGAGTGTGTGTGTCTGTGTGTGTGTGTGTTTGTGTGTGTGTGTGTGTGTGAGTGTGTGTGTCTGTGTGTGTGTGTGTGTGTGTGTGTGTGTGTGTGGGTGCGGAGAATCCAGGCTGGGCCAGTCGGAGTCCTCTCTCTCTGCCTCTGGAATGCAGCAGCGGGAACGCTGCGCCGAGCAGCTGAGCTCAGGAATTCGCTCCGACAAGCCCTGACAAACCCCGGGGACGAGAAGAGCTCTTCAGAACATACAGCACCCTGTTCCCCAGCCCGCGCCGTGCTGTCATCCCAAACCAGCGCTGTGGGAAAACGCACTATTCAATGGCAGGTCTCCCTGTCCCCCAGCCCCGGTACCCTCTCTGGGGGGAGAAAGCATGTCTGAAGCAGTACGCCCCTTTGCCTGGCAGGCCGTCTCTGGCTGTCTAACCCAGGGCCAGGCGCTCTCTCTGTGGGCCAGGCCCGTCTGCATGCCCTGCTGGTATGCACCCGGCTGCACACGCCCCCACAGAGCTTTCCAGAACAACCTGAAAAGGTGAACATGGAATTGCCTGCTTTCAAATAACTGCCCTGAGGTCACAAAAAAAAAAAAATACAGGAGTATGTTTCAAAACATGACCTGTTTCAAAGGGAACCTAGGTTTTTTCTTGTTGTTTTTTTTTTTAGCTTGCAGGCTTGTATATTTGACATTTCCTTATATATATATATAAGTATTTTATTTGTATTGAAATTGTTGTTTTACTGTTATATTGTTAATTTACTCTCGACTGTGTCTGTGTTCTTTCACCATATGAACCTTTTTTTTTATCAAATATATACTCTTATGAACATAGAATAAACTTCATCAATGACCGGAAAACTGCTGATGTTGAATAGTATATTCTTTAAATTAAAACTGTTGCTATTTAATTGTTTCCTTTCATTATATAAACTTTTTAAATGTAATATGCATATTTTTATGAGCATAGACTCTACTTGTTTGATGACAGGAAAACTGTAGGTAGATGTTCAGTAGGTAATACCAGGCAGAGCAGAGATGGGAACGGCCATAAGACAAAACATCCACCACCACCCCCAAGCCCCCACCCCCCGCCCATGCCCATCCCCCAGGTCCATTCCCACACCGTAACACTGGCCTCGGCCAGATAAGACAGGTCATATATAACCCAATATAAAGCCTATAGCAGCAGGTGCGGAAGACTTACGCAGGTCCACATGGCACATGCTCTGTGTATGCATGGACTACATGCACCTCTGGCCTCAGGGTGTTTTTTTCTCCGATAGAGGACTAATGAACCACTCAGCAACAACATTTCCACCGAGAAGCATGCTTCGGTCAATAAGGGACCAGCCATTTCCGTCCATGGCAGAGAATTCACTGTGATCCAGCATGTGGCTTAGTCTATTTTCAGCTGGTTGTGAAATGCATTTTTTTCCTCCTCCCTTGTATTTTTAAGGAGCAAACGCAGACATTAAGCTGAAAAGCCGGCCAGTGTTTTTGTGTTTTTTTTTTTTTTTCTTGTTTTTTCCGTCAGCTGGGAGAGGGGCAGGTTCTCGAACTCTAAGGATCACCCCACAGAGTTTCCTCATGGCGCAACAGAGCCAAGCAGTGGATGGAATGGGGTGAGGCAATGCTGCAAGTGACTGAGACCACAGAGCTTAGCCTACACTGAACAGAGTGACAGAGAGGGAGAGAGAGAGAGACAGAGAGAGGAGAGAGAGAGAGAGAGGGAAAGAGGGAGAGAGAGAGAGAGAGAGAGAGAAGAGAGAGAGAGAGAGGAGAGAGAAAGAGGGAGAGAGAGAGAGAGAGAGAGAGAGAGAGGGGGAACACTCTCTCTACCCAGAATGACAGAGAGAGAGAGAGATAGATAGAGAGAAAGAGAGAGATAGATAGATAGAGAGAGAGAGAGAGGCTGGGAACGCTCTCTACCCAGAGTGACAGAGAGAGATAGATAGAGAGAGAGAGGGAGAGAGAGATAGATAGACAGAGAGAGAGAGAGGCTGGGAACGCTCTCTCTACCCAGAGTGACAGAGAGATAGATACATAGAGAGAGAGAGAGGCTGGGAACACTCTCTCTACCCAGAGTGACACAGAGAGAGAGATAGATAGATAGATAGAGAGAGAGAGAGAGGCTGGGAACACTCTCTCTCTACCCAGAGTGACAGAGAGAGAGATAGATAGATAGATAGATAGATAGATAGAGAGAGAGAGAGAGGGTGGGAACACTCTCTCTACCCAGAGTGACAGAGAGAGAGATAGATAGATAGATAGATAGATAGATAGATAGATAGATAGATAGATAGATAGATAGATAGATAGATAGATAGATAGAGAGAGGGAGGCTGGGAATGCTCTCTCTACCGCCCATTCTATCTCCTCAGAGACTCAAAGCAAGCCTGCCCATAGGACCATCCCTGCCCTGGCCCTTTGCAGAGGCTTAGAAAATGAAATGTCTCCTTTTTATAGCTCTCCCAATTATTGTGTAGGGGCCCCATCCAAAGAAGCTGCTCTCCCGCGCTCCAGTGGGGCCAGACCAGTGTGGTCTACTACTCCGTCAGATTTAGATTTCCACATAATTGCAATTCCAGCCCAGCCGAGTCATTTCTATCAGCGTCGTTCCTCCAAAAGTTGAGGAAGGGACAGGAGTCCCACACTGGAAATGGAACCAAGGGCTGGTGATTATAAACAAAACAACAAGGCAAACATCTGCCCGTCAGCAGCGGCGGGAAAACCGGCTGGAACAGGTTCGGGAATCAGACAATACGAGGAAACCGAAAACTGGAGAAAGACCCGTCCAAAAAAACAGCGCAGTGCACGGGAGAGAGGCGCAGGCGAGATTTGCATAAGCGCAGGCCGGGCTTCCAGAAAACCGGATTAAAGAGGCTGAGCTTTTTTGTCGCTTTTTTTCATTAGTTCCACACTTCATCTGAAATAAAAGCCGGGCCTTCTTCAAACAATGGCACTTCAATGCGAGCTTTGAAGAAGTCTCTCTTTGTCCAGAGTGTAGAGCGGACAGTCAGTAATTTAGCGGGCCTGAGGTTTTTATGTGGGACAGTGTGGATGGGGTAAGCTCTCTGCCATGTTGGAAGTAAACAAGCACATTTTCAGGAAATGTGGTCCCATTGTCTGCGGTCCTTTGACTGGCTGCTGTTTGATGTGTTGGGAACATCTGGAGCTTGGGTCATTTCATGTAACTCGTACACCCACATCTGTTGAGCTGTTGTACAGTAAATTGAAAAGGAGTGAGGGGAAACCCCTCGAACCAGTCAATAAATAATAAACATTAAGTATTATTTTGTAGAGTTTAGCAAGCCTTTCAATTATTTTATTACAGTTATTTTCTTTTTTTTTTAGAAAAAGAAACACACAACTTCATATTATTGCCACATATAAATTGTTGAATTGATCATCATATGGCTTTATACAGACTCATAATGAATGTCAAAAATTTTTGTCAGCTGACTCATAGTGAAATAAAACAGTAGGATCATTTGAACTGCATGACCACATTCCAGAGCCAGAGATGGCTCTTATGTAACCTAAGTGTTTCCTTCCTTTCCACAATACAGCAAATATATATATATATATATAAAAAGATTAATGTCTATTGGAAATCTTCTGCAGCAGGACTTCACATATATCAGGAACTCTGTTTACTACTTCAGTGATATTAAACCAATGGTGACCACTTAAGATGCAAAGGATTCTGGTCCTTGTTCTGACTTGTCCTAACAGTCTAACAGGAGTCACAGATTTGTTGGGAACTCTAAGCATCTATGGTCAATCAGCTGTTGTCTGAATGTCATCTGATAAGACCTGAGAACTCGGGTGATTGGACAACGGGGTTTCACGAATCCCACTATGGGTGGAGCTACAATGAATTGTCAGGCACTGAATGGCTATCGAAAGGCATTACTCACAACAGTCAAAGTCAGTTATTGGTATTACGCTGTCAGAAACTGGTAACATATGCTAGCTCCACCCATTTGTGGGGTGAAAAAACCTCATTTTCATCCAGGCACATGGATCTCCAACAGTGATGTCAGCATTATTTCTGAGACTTTTGCCAACCAGCTTTTGCTTTCTGACTTTTTGTCACTAATTTTGCTCTTATTTGTAGGACTGAAAAACCCACTGGCCTACAGTTCTGTTGGTTTCCTAAAAATCATATTTATGCTCAAAATATTTTGATTGTTTGTTGTCTGAATAGAAATAGAAACATTTTGGTTTCTTGAATTTCAGTAGTCTGCTGGAAAAAGACAGCTGGAGGTTTGCTCTCCTTTTTTTTTTTTTTTTGTCTTTTTCCACAGTGTCATTGAGAGAATTGGCTTTCGTTTTGGCAGTTGAAATGTCCTGGTTTCGGCTTCTGTTGGCAGACGCATTACGTCACGGGCTGGCCTGGGATTTCTAACTCAACACTGTCTCTGCAGAGCCACGAGGACACCACCGCCACAAACCAGCCCGCCCGCACGTCTGTCTGAGGCAGGACAGCGCCGGGGTCAGCCTGTTCGAGCGTCTGTCCACCTCGCTCTCTTACCCCGTACCTCTGTCTCCGAGAATCCTCTCTGCTCTGTGTTTGTCTTCGCCTCACCGGGGACAGCCCACCCACTCTCACGGGTCACTCGTTAACCCATGATCCATGATATTAGACACAGCTTCGCCTGTGATCGCAGCTGTGGCGGGATTGGATTCCTCCGCCATCCGCGGAGGCCGCGCGGCACTTAACACCAATTTGCACACATGGCAGGAAGCAGCCAGCTGATAAACCGAGAATGCGCCGCAGACATTACGACAAATCTGCATTAACCGTGACTAGTGCTGAAAGGTGATCTTCTGGGGACAGGAGTATAATTATTGAAAAGGTGTCGTTACATTTAATTTTTTTTTTAATTTCCCTTCCTCCCAGACCCCTTCCTCCAGGGCAACTTGTATTGCTTAGATTTGACATTATCATCATTCTCCACGGTCTGGCTTTTTACTGGTGCAGGTCTTGTTGAGTACCTCACCCAAGGGTGCCGTGGCAATGTCCCAAACTGGAGTTTGAGCAGCTTCAAAGCCTGTTCTAAAACCACCTGGTCACACCAATGCCAACATTACATGGTATCTTGTCCTGTTTAAATGAATTACCACTAAAGCGGAGCACAGCCGTTACAATACACACAGCACGCAGTCATGACATGTGAAGGCACTCGGCATAGTTGACCTCTTAACATTTAAGAGGTCCTTCAATTGACCACTGTGAATATTGTGACAATAATGATGATAGGGAGAAACTATACTGCTTTTTATGAATGAATGCACAACTCTGCAGGCCCCAATTGCATCCCCATGAAAATATATAAAGTTACCAGTTAATAGAATTAGCATTAATACAATTACACATGGACTATTGAGCATTACCACTGTATTGGTTTTGGCTCCCCAAAATGATTAATTTTACCAAAATATAATTATGGCCCCCTTTTCCGATGAATATGCAATTGTGTATTGCTCTGTAAAAACTTCAGTTGAATTTATTCTGTCTATATTCAATGACAGCTATTCTTTATGAAAAATTTCCCAGCATAAAGAAATACTTTAAATTAGTCATCAAATGCCAACTCACATGTTAACGTTTAGATAAGGGTGCCATCTTGTGGTGATAATGTTTAAGTGCAGTGGAAGATTACAGCATAGTAATTAAAGATTTCACTGGAGAATTCTTGCAGGACACTTTTGATTCACGCTAAGGGCTTGCGCACACTTTAGAATTATGAACACCATTAGAATTATGACCAACTGTATGTATGATTTAATTAAATTATAAACTACGACAACAGCAGTATATGGTGTGATATTGCGAGCGGTCTGTTCTCTGCAAAATAGCATTACACACAGTTACGTCAAAGGACCATAAGGTGTGATGTCTTTGCTGTCTAGTTGTGCTTCCATATTTCTCATGCCTGCTTTTGTCTACATCAGGTGACAGAGCCAGCGAAGGCGTTAGAAATTCCGATCCCCAAGAGTGATTGCTTTACCGACCAATCCAATCTTGTTCTGAAGCTGCGTAGCAAAATGGGCGGACTTTTTCGGAGATCTCGTCAAACCTAACGTTGTTCCGTGTGGAACTGAATGGGAATTGTCCTCTGCGCAGAATAATAGGAAGGCGGTTGGTCTTGACAAGTGGGGCGTGCACTTTGTTCTTGTGTTAACAAAACTAGACTAACCATAACCGCGTAACCGAAGGGTGGAAAAACATGTTAACTGCCTCTATCACATGATGTCGCTTCGCTACATGCCGCTGCCTTGGCAAACACCTTCTGGGTGGTGTAAAACCGATGTTATTTGTAGCATGCCTTTTTAGCAGAACTTTCTGTTCATATTTCACTGACCGGAAGCGGAGAGACTATACTTGCACACATGCTTACTTTAAGCAAAACCTTCGATCTCCAGAAAGATGTCATTTCTCATATTTTAAGAAAAGACGACTCAGCGAGGCAAACAAAAGGCAAGTATCTTTGAACAAGTATCTCTTCTCTTGAAAGAGAGCACCTCTCTGACAAAACCTTTTTGGTCTTACTACTGAAAGAAGAAGAATATGTCTTTGATAACTAAGTATTGTCTTTCTACCTAGAGAATTACGCATTTGAAGTGATGCTTAAAATGATCAGAATTAACTGCTTTCCTGGTCTAGCAGTTATCAGTAATGATTTCTGTGATTACAGAGCCAGTCCCTTCAGCAAAACCAGACGCCCGAATTATCAATGTCGAGAAAGATGGAGGTGTTCTGTATTCATGGAAAGTAAGTTCCTTCAAGATCCTGGCAAAGAATGACCATCACTCTTAGCTTGAAAGTTTGGTTTAAAGTGTTTGTGAATAATCTTTCCAAATGTCAATTTACAGCATGTGTATATTAATTTACTGCAGATCTCATACTATGAGTTTGAAGGTGTTTTCACACTGTATTATCACAGAACCCTCTATCATCTATTTCAATCAAATGGTGTATTCATATAACAACATTATATTTAGTTTAGCTCATGCCTTTATTTGTATATGGTTGTGTGGCTTTTACTTATAACTACATGTGGAATCTCTCTCTCGCTTCCTCATGCCTCCTCAGGGGTTCTCAGGAAACACCAGGATAGGGAAGTATGATCCGAACTCAAAGCAAAACAAGGTGAGCCATTCGGATGTTGTGTCTGAAAGATCTGAGACGTGTTTGGATGAAACCCTAGAATTTGGGCAGGGGTGCCAGTTTGATTGTCTAACCCAGGCCCTCCTTTCATTACACCCTTCTTACAGCTCCTCTACAGTTTTGACAAGGAGGTGTTTGTGAGCAGCTGCTCCGTAAATAAGGAAGAGACGTTGCTCGGTAAGGTTCAGTCTTACAAGGCTGAGGGGTTTGCCCGCCTTTATTTTTCATTTCACTCTCTCTTCCAGTCAGTATCAGAAGTTAAGAATATGGCATGTCCCTGTGGACTGCCTTAGAGCTATAGAATGTGGGAGACAGGAAAATGTACTGAACCACAGCAGTCAGAGGTTGTCCTGTGTGTCTGCTGCGTATTCACATTCAGGTGTGTGGGAAGATGGGAAGACTTTTTTTTTTTTTTTTTTTTTAAATAAGATACTATAAGGTTCCTCTGTCTGAGGAGAATAATCTGGTATTTTGCAGCTGTCAGTCTGTCGCAGAGGTCAAAGAGAGAAGACCGTTTGGAATCAGGTGTGTACTTTCCTCAACTCTAGTGAATGGGTCAGTCTGATTATTTCTCTCCTGATTAGTATGGCCTTTTTTCTGGCTGCTTCTAGCTTGATTGAGGCCCTTATTTGTACTTACATCTTTCATTGAGTCATAAGAGTTTTTGGCCGTGAGTTTCGGTTTTGTCAAGACACTAATGAGTTTTCATGAAATTGATGTTTAACACTCACTCACATGCACTACTGAAATGAATAAGTATTTGCAATGTTTCACCTTAGAATGACGGGTATTTGAATCAGGTGACACAAAGCAACTTTACCAGAGATCTGTTTCAGTGGGGAATTGTTTTCCTTGTAGGAGCACATAGGTGAAAGCAGACTAAATTCAGGAAATATATAACTGCAGAGATTTTACAGACAGTTCTAAGTGGTCAGAATGAAACCCATAAAACAAATGACCTTACAGTCATTTAGCTGATGCTTTTATCCAAAGCGACTTACAGATGATTAAGCTAACCAAGGGCCTCCCTGGGAGTAATGTGGGGTTAAGGGCCTTGTTTTCAGCTGTGGCTGGACTGGGGCTTGAACCACCAACCTCAGGGGTCTCAGTCATGCGCCTTAGCCACCAGACTACAGGCTGCCTAAATGACTAATAATGACTTTTTTTTCTCTTTTCCTAGTTTCAAAATGCAAAACACTGCTTATCGAAATACATCCTCAAAACAACATCAAGGTCCTGAAGGCGGTAGACTGTAGAATTAGAGTCCAGGTACAGTGAAATATGCAAATAGCTGCATTTAGCAATGCTACACTGAGCGGTTGTGGTACCTCAGTGTGGTCCATCTCTGGTCTCATGTTCTTATGGCATGTATGGTTTATGTGCCATGAGAACAGTTTGAGAACACAAGAAAAATTAAACTGATCTGATATCCATCTCAGCACAATAATTGCAAGCATTATTTGATTTTGTTATATGATTTTTGTATCACATTATGTATATCATAGCATCCAATTTAAAAAAAAAAAACATGACTAATTACCCATTGGCTGTGTCCAGCTTGGCCTCTGTAATTTATCCTCCATGTTCTTGCGTAGTTTTTGGATCCAGATTCGGAGAAGAAGAGCGTCCATGACAGCCACCTGCTGCTGATTGCAGAAGATGGATGTAAGTGGAGGGAAAGAGGGGTCACAGCGCAGTTTTTCTTTGTGTTTAAAACAATGGCTTAATTTGTCTAAATGTCATTATGTTTACACGTTTTCATTTACAGACGTTGAACAATACCATATACTCCTTATCAAACAGGAAGGGTACAGAGTGGTAAGAATGCTGCATTTTAATATCGTCATCACTTTTATCCTCAAGTATGCTAATATATTAAAGAAATACTAAATGAAAGCTACTAGCTTTGACATATAATTACTTTTATTCATCAAATGGTTGGTTGATACCGTAAGTTTCCACTTTGGGTTGAAGTTGTTTATCTCAGGAGGTGAGTTGAGGGTGAGAAACACTGTCCATCCTGCTCCAAGTGGCCCTTTGGTGTCACCGAAATGGCGTCCGAGAACGCACAGCAGCCGGTCTTTAGCTGGTGCTTCTGTTCCAGGTGATTCAGAACCCCGAGCGTCTGGTGAAAGACAGGGTTGTGGAAGAGTTCAGCTGGGTGCAATGGGATGTGGAGACACAGAGACTCTTCTACCTCACCTCCAGGGTAAAACCTATCCTCCAATGTATCTCTGTTTTGTATTGTGTGACATATGCTTATTATGGGGTGGTTTAATCTTGTGTGCTTTCTGGGAATTCGTTTTTCTGGAGTTCTGACAGGGTTAACATAGAACAGCGATTTGTGTTCTCACCGCTTTAAACCTGCAGTTTATCTTTGATGTGCATGGTGTTGGGGGTTTTTATGTTGAAAAAGAAAAGTTATTATTAACAGGCTATAAGCCACTGCTGACTGTGCAAGGCAAGTAAGACTCCGGAACACACAACTCAGCAAGTTCACAAGGTTAGCCATGAACTTGTGCTGTGCACGACTTCAGCTCTCAACTTTTCTGCTTGCTGTAGCGTTGTTCCCTCGTGTTGTTTCCCCTCATATCTCATTCTGAATGGAACGTCACATAAAACAAGAATCACATCCTGGAATAGCTGTGCAGATCTGAGGAATTATTTTTTTCTACAGCACTTTGTTTTCCTTTCTGCCACTGGACTGGTGTATGTCTTACCTTATTGCATGCATTTTGATTTGTCATGATTTGTTAAAGCATTGCAAGAACTAAATGCATGGCTACAAATGTAATACAAATGTGTGTGGCAGCAATTAGCTAGGGCTAGGTAGTTGCGCTCATCATCATGGTCACTCCTGGTCAGTGCCTGTGGATACACAAACTGACCATATGCTGACCTCAAAATCCTCTGAGGTCAATCACATGGTCAGTATGTGATTGGTTGTGCATCTGCAGCGTAGAATGAAGTGAGATCGGTCGTCACGTGAATCGGAAGTCATGTGTTTACCGGCTCTCTCTTCTTGGAGTCGGCTGAAAATGAGTGGTAGCAGGAGATCGACGATTAAAAAACGTGTTTGTGTTTAAAATCAGAAGAGTCACGCTATTAACACTCACAACCCGGCTGATATTCACTCACTACCACTCTCCCCTTTAAGCTGCACTCAGTCAGCCTAAATACAAACTTGTTCTGCAGCAGCTTTTTTGGATTGCAATGTTGGGTGGCCGTGTGGCAAATGGGCTTGGGCAAACGCAAGGCTGTACCCAGAGCACAGTTAATTTCGATCCAAAGTGAGCCACTTTCATCCCGACTTGCCTCAGTAAAACATCCATCTGTAAAGTCTGAAGATGTAAGTAATGCAGATGGCATCGACTGAGAAAACTAGTAAAACTAGAAAACTAAAACAAGTAAACAAGCTAATGACAACCCATTTCCTCCTTTTATCCAGGAAAAATCCATGTTGAAATGTGTGCAGTTTTACCCAGACTGCAACTTTGAATCTCTGGTAAGACTTTTACTGCTTATAACAGGTTTTATGTTCTGGAAATGATGTCTTCAGTAAAACTTGAAGTGATCGGCACAGACATGTATTATTCAATTAGGTAGTAAATATACAGTCAGTTGTTGCTGTTGTAATGCTGGTTAACTTCTCTCTGTTTTTTATGTTCTCTGCTACAGTTTGAGCTACAGCTAGAGTTACCTGCCAGTCTATTTACCTCTGTGAGGTAAGCTTCAGCCGTCTGCAATTTCAGCCTCACGATCAAGTCTATAATAATTTAATTTAAGCCTAAATACGGTTATTGGCATAAGCCTCAACTCAGAATAACGTCTTGTTTGAGGAACTGGTGTGAAATGACAACTATAGCCTGTTAAACTATGACAGTCTAGCGTATGAATTTCCTCTGCCTCCGTATATGGTTATTTCAGCTCGTATCCGTTAAACATAAACTGGCAAAGACAAAAAGGGAAGACTCTGTAGTCTAGATTTAAAAGAGAATAAAAGAATAAACCATCTTATATGCTACAGTAGGAAAGCACTGTATTTATTCAGAGGCCAAAGTGCAAAGGGCTGCAAAACATGTGGAAGTATTATGGTCTGTCAGCAGACAGTCACTGGTGCAGCAGTGGTGTGCAAGACTTCCGTTACTCTTATGGTCTTCTGGCCTGCATTCTGCTAGGCCTGGGGGAACGCATATCTGGACAGATCTCAAGCCCTAAAAACAACATAACTGCCTATATTTGTTTTGGTACTGTAGATACCAAAACAAAAATGCCACACACTGTGACTCTGGTCTGATTTTTAGGTTTGTTAATTTGGGATATGACCATCACAAAGATGACGTGTGGGAAGATGAGGGAACAAAGCTGGTTATTTTCACCAGCAAAACAGGCAAGTGCTGCAGTTATGAGCCTCTATGTACTCAGTCAATCAATCTGTATGAAGGAAATCAGAGTTTCTCGGGCTGCATAATATGTGCTCTCATATTTTGTCTTTATTTTGGTTGCATATTTCACATGGGATGTGGAACCGTCAGACAGTAAGTTATTAAATAACAACTGTAATAATAATAATTGAGTGAATATTAATAAAAATAACCAAAAACTGGCAAGAATAATAATAATAACAATAATAATCTCTCAGGATAAATAACATGGAGCCACATGGTTTATTTATAATTCAGTCAATGAATATTATAACTGGGCTGTTTAAAATGGGCTGTACGTGGTGTTTCCTAATAAAAGATCAATTTCTAATGAAGTTTCCAATGAAGGGAAATTTCAGTATGAAAATATTAATAAAAAAAAAACATAAATATTTAATTCCTGCACTGTGATTTGTGAATGGTTAATTCTCTTTCATAATGAAATTCCCTGATACAACTCATCTGATATTTCCTAAGGTACATTTGTTGAACCTAAGTATTTATTGTATACTGTCATTTTACAGTTTAATTAGTTTGTTGTCTCAGTTTGAAACGTGCCCTGAGCCGAACTTCTCCTCTGCAGGAAGCATGTGTGTTTGCTACAGCCATCCTGTCAGTGATAATGAGGATTTTTCATACACAATTGCTTTTGTGCACAGAGGTATGAGATACATTACAATCTGCATTTCATTTTATTCACGGGGTTATTAAAGGTTGGCCGTTTCCTTTTTAATCAGCTGTGTTCATTTTCTAGGGTAGATTTAACACAATTCATATTCATTGTGTTGAGTTAAACATGCACATCACATATTTTATTTTTTTAAATAAATGTTGCTTTCAGTGTGTTTATGTGTTGTTGCTGGGTGTGGGTGAACCTCACTGGGCCGTGTTCTTGCAGGCTGTTGTAAGACCTTCAGTGTGCCGACACAGGGAGCTACGCCCCCCTCTACCAATGATCTGCTGTTCCTTCACCTGGGTGAGTGACCAATGCTGCCACTATCTGAGGGGTGCATTTTAATCTTCAATTATGTACTTAAATAGTGCCTCACATTGTTTACCTTACGTATTTATCTCTTACACTGCATTCTTACTGAATTCTCTTACTCGGGTTAATGTGCATAGTATCTTGATTATTCTTGCTATTACAAGCAGCAGTGACAGTTGTAGTAATGGCCGTAGTAGTGGTTTTTGTATTGTGTTTAGCTGTAGCTTAAATTTCATATGAAGCTGATGTTGTTCCAGATTACTACATCGTGGTTTACCTGCCCGGGCACTTCCTGCATTTTATTAACAGCAGGCAGCAGGAGCTGCCCTGCCACTGCCTCTTCCTCTCAGGTGAGACCGCAATGCATTGTGGGAAATGCCTCTATGCTTCTGCATTTCCACTCTTTGTGCTCTGGAACATTCTGGCTATCTCAGTGCAGTCCTGCAGCTCAGAATGGAACTCTGACCATTCCTGCGCTGCCATTGGTCTGTGAGAACCCTCTCTGACACTCGTGATTGGCTGTAGCGTTGCTGCAAGGAGGGTGAGAGTGCGCCAGATTGGCATGTAGCAATGCTAACTTCTAAATGTGGCTGAGCTCTGTTATTTACCACCCATCTCCCTGCAGGTGAAGATGCCAGGTTAGGCCCCCTTGGACCTGGCTGCGCGGTTCTGACCCTGCCCCAGGCCATGCTGCTGGACGTGCGGTCAGGGGTCATGCACAGGGCAGGGATCTGTCACTCTGTGCTGCTGGAGCTTCTCTGTAGGAGCAGACTGGACTCCCAGCGACTGGCCGCCCTGCACTGCCTGCTGGTCTACATGACCCCGGACCCGGAGGTCGAGCTGAGGGTGAGGGGAGACCTGAGCGTGCTCGGAGCGAGGTCGCTGATCGTGACTCATGAATCATTCTGTTTACGTGGAAAATGCCTCTCTTTAAATGTGATTTAAGCACATTTTAATCAGTAAAAATGACTGCTTCGTGGCCAGAATGAGAGCTAATTTAATTTGGTAGCTGTCTATGAGTTGCCTGTCCTGTGTTCAGCATTGCTTGTGTTGAAACTGTGGATGTCTGTGGTGTTGCTCTGCTCTGAACAGATCATAGACTGGATCTGTGAGCACGTCATGGCATTTGAGAACTTCGATCAAATTCAGGAATTCATACTGGGTGAGTGTGGTTGAAGCACTGCATGGTCTTTAAAAACTCTATATTATTACAGACCTTATTCATGATGAAAATATGTGTGTCTCTGTTCAATGGCAGCATCCCTGTACAGGATGGTCTACCAGCAGCAGTTTCTCAGTCTGGATAAAGTCCTGCCGTATACATCCGTGTTTGAGAGGAAGGTGAGGAGCTCTCAGTAAAATCAGTGGAAATAGTGAAAACTCAAAGACTATAGTGTATTTCGAAATGATGTGTGTGTGTGCATACATATGTGAAAGCTTTTGCTCTTGGTTATGTTGTCAAGACAAACTGTTAGTCAGCAGGAGGTCATTTGTGCTGACTGTAGCAGTAATGCTGTCTGCCGCACACTTCTCACTTCCACTGAATACGTTATTACGCAACATGTAGAGTCATCATTTTGTGAGCGGTGTTAATAGCAGCTCTCGTTTTTTATTTTTCCAGCACAGCACAGCTAATGATCAGACACAGTGTAGACACTGTGTACAGGTATGTGTGCGTGTGACTGTGTGTATTTGTGTCTGGCAGGACCTGCCTATTGGGTTGATGGAGATCCCTGGCGTAAAGTGCTCCTCTGAGCTGCTGTCTGAGCCGGTGTTCTGTGGGAAGGTAAGGCCTACCTCACAAACACTCTGAGGTCCACAAGCCCTGACACACCTGTGAATACCAGTGCCAGGAACATTGACCTGAAGGGTTGCTTAGTTTGCCAGGTTAACAGACTGCAGTACTTCAAATATACAGTAGATGGCAGACAAGCAATGGAAGTACATTGGTGCATAGAAAGTGTAACTGAATGATAACAGAGGAAGAATGCATATCTGATAGATATGGTGTGTACTGAATTACCTCCTGGAATAAATTATAGGTTTAGCAGTGCCTAATATCAAAATGATGTTTTTTTTTTTCCAAAGTAAAGGTTAAAGTATTTAAAGGATATACACGTAAGTCACAGAAAGGCACAAAACACTTCAACATAGCTGTAAATTGAAGTGATCCAGCATGTTCTTTTTCAGTATGTATATAGTGACAATTTGAACTTTAAACTTGACAAGGTTTTAACTATTGTGCTTTCTTTCTCCTGAGGAAAAAGGAATTTTTGCCTGTATTTTGTATCAAGCATATGTTTCATGTGTTGTCTGTATGAAAAAAAAAAGCCCAAACACTTCAAAGGATACTGGGAGGAACTCCAGTGGAACATGGAGAAGATGAAGTACTTTGAAGCAGTTCCAAACCCCAGATACAGGACCTCTCTGATCCAAGCTGATTGGTCACAATTGCTGGCGGAACTGGTGAGGTCACAGAACACTGTGCTTGTGTACTCTGCAGTGCACCATGCCAAAGGGCTTGATGAGGCGACGGAAATAAACAGCTTTATTCTCCTGTTCTTACATCCTGTGGGGTATTAGCCATTTCCATGTACTGAACTTATTTGGGAAGGATGGAAAACAGTGGATAGTTCATCTTTCACTTGAACGTACAATGCACAGGGGGTAAAGAGAAGCCAGTTGCTTAATTTGCTGTTTTGTGGCAAACAAAGGGGAAAGAACATTTCATTGTTGAAAGAAAGGTGGAAAAGTGAAAGAAAAAAAAAATGAGTGTTGTTTGTTTCAGAATTCAGAGGAGAAGAAGTCTGGCAACAGTTTACGGCACATTGAGGAGAACACGAAAAAGTAGGTGGAGAACACTATGTGTAGAATGTGCCGTTGGTAGGAGGTGGTTTAGGCTGAGAGAAAGTGAAATGTCCCTGTGAAAAGGTCAGTGAACAGACTCTCCCAAAGGGAATCAATGAAACTAAAAACACAACTGAGCAATGAGACGTGCTTAATGTGCGAGACTGCTGAATCTGCTGTAGAACCAATCCCAGTACAAGAGTTACCTCTTTTAGGTTTTCATTTTACATTAATTTCTTCAATTGATTGAATTGAATCAGAACTAATTCCAGCTCTAGAATGTTCTGTGGGGTTGGAGCTGACATGCCTGTACAAACCACAGGTGCTATTGTCTACATGTTGTTGGCTGAATTATGTATAAGTGATCTGGATAGGAGCAAAAATCCATCATGCATTCTGTAACTGTAAACTTTTCTCTTCATTACATCAGAGTGCTGTCCATGGTGGATACCTGGCGCGTAGGTAAGCCAAAGCCACCCGTCATCTGTCAGTCTGTCCCACCTGGGAGCATACTCAGGTCATTTACTTCACCAGAGCTTGCTGGAGAGAACAACATTAAAACAGCACAGCAAAACACCAAGTAATTAATATGAAAGAGTGCACGTTTTTAAAAAATTCTCTGAAAACCATTGTTTTAAATATGATCCACCTCCAAATTTTTCTGACATGACGGTGCACTGGTGGGCTGCAGATGTGAAGAGTTCCTGAGTTCACTGTGTAAAAAAATAAAAAATAAAATAAAATAAAATAAAAAATGTACTCAAATTTCAGCACCACATACCCCAGCACAGCACTTGTGCTTCATTAGTCACGGGTAAAATGGACAGGATTATGTCCGTGGAATACGTGAGTGAATGAGCTACTTCCCCAGCTCATCCTGTCTCTGCTCTAAGATCACTGAACAGCTGCACTCTGTCTGAACTGGAAAAACGCTCGGTTCTCAGGGTCAGCTCAGTTGGTCACGCTTAGACTTCGCCAGCTTTCACCCAGCATGCCCTGGTGTGGAAGCAATGATGTCATATCAACAGGTCTCACAGACCTGCCTCAGTGCACTGACTGCTGTGCCCTGTTGTGTCTGCAGATAAGAAGATGGTGCCACTCTTCCAGGAGGAGGACCACCAGCAGAGGGCGCTAATAGGCTTGGTGAGTCCTGGAGTTACGGCAGGCCATACCGTTAACATACGGCCACTGAGTTCTGCTCTGATTTAACTGGAAACAGGCGGGTGAAAAGGTGCCTCAACGTTGTTTTTCAAACCGCCATCAGACCGAGGTCAAACATATGTTTAAATTGATTCAATAATTTGGGTGGTGCTAAAATGTGACATCACTTGCAGATCACTAAGAATTTTGGAACAAACACGTTATCATCCAGCGTGGAAAATTATGAAGGCCTTTTGTTTTTGGTATTGTTGAAATTTGTTTTCAGTCCTCAGTATTCTGCAGGAGTTCTGCTGGTGTGTAAAGCGTTGAAGTGTTTCAGATAATTGTCTGACCCAAGCCCTGATCACAGTGCCACCACCTGTATGTTTTTTTTTTTTTTTTTTTAAAAGAACAGACTGGCTGTTTACAGACACTAAAGGGACTTTTGCACCGCTGAAGCGTTCAATCAAGCCCCACAGGTTTATTTTTAGAAGCTTCCGATCACGTTTGGTTTTCTGTTTCAGCAGTGTGCCTCTCTCCCTCTACCCATTACCCCCCCCGCCCCAGGTTAAATGTCATCTCTATTTCCACTCCCCACCTTTCCTGTTATCAAAGTCCAACAAAAACATTTTGTGTGGAGTGGATATGATAGGAAACCATATCACAGGCTGAGAAATAGGGTTCAATGTTTCTGTTAAGAATCACTTTTAACGTGCCTGAGTCAAAATTTTAATAACTTCCCCTGTTAAAAAAAATAAAATAACCACGCTTCACCCTCTGTCCCTCTTCCAAGCTGCTCCAAGTGTGCCTTGTGCCATTCTAGCTGTGCCTTTCAACGCCTTTTGTTTCATATTTCGTGCAGATGGTGGACAAGCTGAGAGAACATTTGAATAGGCATTTACCCCGCCTGGGAAAGAAGAAGATTGACGTACTGGTTGTGAATTACGTGGCAAAGCTGGTTAGTGCTCTTTTGCTGCCTTTTGCAACCCACAGACCTCCCTGTACAAATGATACTCTGCCGTTCTCTGTGTACAGAAGTTCTCAGTGTTGCCATGACTGTGAGTTGTTGATATGAACACATTTAATATCATTTTTCCCCCTTTTTTTCCTTGGTTTCCTGTTTTATTGATGCTTGAAATGTGTCACCTCGTATCATGAACCTGATGTCAGCAAAATGGAAACGTGTAATTCCTAGATATGTATTTCTGAGAGGGGCACTTGCCTTTAGTTTCCTAGTTTCACATTTTTTTTTTTCACGCAACCATTTCCAAGTTACGAACAGGAAATGAGTCCAGCAATACAACATCCTGTTATTTTTGTAAAGAAGGAACAAGAGGACGTTAGTCATCATGTGTGGACAGTAGGGGTGTGTGCGTGCATGTGAGCCTGTCAATTGTGCGTTTGTATGTTTGTGAGGTGTGTGTGTTTGCGTGTGTGTTTGTGTTCCTGTTACCTAGTAAGAGCTCTAACTAGGCCTCAGCCTGGATGTACGTGTTTGAAGCATAGGGAGATACATACCATAAAATCAAAATGTAAATGAAATTAAACATAAAAGTGAGAGCTGGCGTCCTGAGCTGCTCTGACCCTCTCTCTTTCTTTCTCATTTTGTGTGTGTGTGTGTGTGTGTGTGTGTGTTCAGCTGGAGCTGGTCAGACACATGCTGGAGACGGTCTGGCTGAAGTACGGCCTCGGACCTCACGTTCTGTCTTTGTAAGTGCTTCAGTGTGGATCATGCGAAAGGTGCTGGGGCTGTAACTTATTTTCTGTGATAATTTAATTATCGTTATTTCAGTTTTGTAGTACATGAAATCAATCCATCATAAAAACAGCATACAGTATTCCCCGTCCCATCCAACCCTTGATGGTACCCTTTCCTGACCCAACCCGACACAAGATAGAGAACGGTGTGAAGTATGGAAACAAGCAACTGTGAAATTCAGTCCAAAGTGCAGGATATGAAGAAGGGTGTTAGCACATTATGGTTCGTGTGTGTAGGTGTTTCCTGTACAGAGCTGGTAGCAGCTGTAATTCACCAGGTGACAGGTGCTCTTTCAGTCCTGGTTGTGGAGTATGTACCCATGAACTGCAGTCACCCGCCTCCCCTTGGGTCTATTTTGACTGCACATTGTGTCCTCACTGTCAGCTTCTGTGTATCCAAATTCTTTGCTATTTTCTGTGTGTGTTACATACACTACTGTTATGTGAGTGTTACCCTCCTGCTGTTCAGTGTGTCTGAGTCTCCCTCCTGTTCCTCTGTTCTGTGTGTGTGACTCTCCTGTTCCCCTGCTCTGTGTGTGTGACTCTCCTGTTCCTCTGTTCTGTGTGTGTGACTCTCCTGTTCCTCTGTTCTGTGTGTGTGACTCTCCCGTTCCCCTGCTCTGTGTGTGACTCTCCTGTTTCTCTGTTCTGTGTGTGTGAATCTAATGCTTTGTTTTTCAGTGTGTTTGACTCTCCTGTTCCCCTGCTATGTGTGTGACTCTCCTGTTCCTCTGTTCTGTGTGTGTGACTCTCCTGTTCCCCTGTTCTGTGTGTTTTACTCTCCTGTTCCCCTGCTCTGTATGTTTGACCTTCCTGTTCCCCTGCTCTGTGTGTGACTCTCCTGTTCCTCTGTTCTGTGTGTGTGACTCTCCTGTTCCTCTGTTCTGTGTGTGTGACTCTCCTGTTCTCCTGCTCTGTGTTCCTCTGCTACAGTAAGCAGCAGGGCAGTCCAGCCGAGTGGGCCGTCTTTCACATGATGAGCCGAATTCTAGAAGCTACGAAAGGGCTCTGTCTGCCCCTCCCTCCCGGTAAGAGCCCCCCTGCGCTCTGCCAATGTTCTCCAAACCCCCCCAATGACCCACAGTTAAACTCCTAGAGCTGCAGGGTATAAACAAGGAAAAAGAGTACTCTCACTCCCACCAGCCTTTCAGTGTGCTATGACCAGAATCTTCCATCTGAGCTGTGCACTGTTGCACATGCTTCTATTTGTGAATGTGACACACCAACTACAGCAGTTACTGTCCGTGAACAGAGAGACTATTGATGTGTGTGCATGCTGTGGAAATAGAGTGTAAGATGGCCTTCCAGCGAATGACAGCGCTAGCATCCTCCTTCATTATTTATGAGGTTCACATTGCATGGCTCTTTATGGCAGGGAAGTCAATGGAGGACATGTGGCGTAACAGACCACAATTACAGCTGTGTGTTGGACCTTACGCTCAGGTTACTCAGTCTACCTGCACTTAACTTTTGTTCTTAACCTGTTTTACGTAAGTGCCACATGTTTTTGTTTGTCATGAGCTGTGACCACACTGTGTTGTTCCTGAAATTGGCATAAACAACAGTGAAAGATATTACATAATAAAAAAAGAGGAACAAATCTAAGTATGTGGTTTGTCACTGAAGACAGCCATAGTGGAATACTCCCAGCACAAGTCAGCTGGGACACTCCAAAGAAATGACTTTCCAAAAGAGTTTTGATCAATCTGTGAACATTTGTTCAGCAGAGTCGTATTTCATGCCCCACACAAATTTTGATGCCCAACTTGGCTGTTTTAGGCAATTTAGCATATGGACCTATATATCATGTCTTGTACATCCTCTTTTTCCCCCTACATTACTTAGAATCTGTATATACAGTTGGATATTTTACTGCAGAAACTCAGGTTAAACACATAGCTCACAGGCAGCAGTGAGCCTCTTAGGCACTGAGTCTATAATTGAAGTTAAATAAAAGCCAACAGTTCCCGAACCATTATACCACACAGCCAGCACATACCTGGGCACCTTTCCGTAGGTGATCTGAGCTCTGAGCAGGTGCTGTCCTCTGCCTGCAGGGTACCACACTCTGCTGTCCGTACTCGGGGTGCGCTGTCTCCCACGCCACACCTTTCTGCAGTACGTGGATCACGGCCTGCTGCAGCTCACAGAACCCTTTGTGTCTCGCCTCATGACAGGTACTGACAGACCCGACATGCAAAGTCCACACACACACACACACACACAACACACCACACACACACATACACACACACACACACACACACACACACACACACAGTCCCTGTATTCTCCTCACTGATCCATGCTAACTGCCGCAGTGGCTGCACTCTTATTGATACACACTCAATACACTCTCCCTATATTCTCTGCAGATACACACTCACTACACTCTCCCTGTACTGTCCTCATTGAGACAAACTAACCAAAATGTCTACTCTGTCACTCCTATACACTCACCATAATGTCTGGACTCTCCTAGATACACACTGACTACACTATCCCTATACTCTCCTCACTGAAACAAACTCACCGCTATGTCTACAGTACCATTGATACACACTGACTGCACTGACCCTATACTCTCCTCACTGAAACAAATTGACCACAATGTCTACAGTATCATTGATACACACTGACTACACTATCCCTATACTCTCCTCACTGAAACACTATCCCTACAGTACCATTGATACACACTGACTCACTGAAACAAACTCACCGCACAATGTCTACAGTACCATTGATACACACTGACTACACTGTCCCTCATTGATGCACATTTGCTACAGTGCCTTAATCTCCCCACTGATAGACTCTAACAAAACTTCTCACACCGCCCCTTGGCTCATCAAAAACCAGATTTCTGTTCCCGACATTAATCTACTGTCTCCAGCACTGCATTTATCTTGAAAATTATTATTTTTTAGATTAGAACAAATGCATTGATCCCAGAAGTGTTGTATAAAAAAAGTGGTACTATGATTTCCCATGTTCTTTGTGTTTTACAATAATCAGTTAGAAGCAAACTTCTGTCTGGTGTTACTCAGCCCTTATGTAACAATGATGTCATGTTCAAGAGTTGTGTTAGTTGCTATCCAACGACTCCTAACAGTATACCAGCATCCTCAGTTTTCTACAGGCAATATTGAATCTTTGATGAAAGCTGAGCCAGAATGAATTAAGTATAATTTATAAAAAGGGGGAATGGGTGAGTGGGATAGGGTGGGCCTGTGGATTCTTGTGAAATTTAGGTAAGTGTGTAAAAATAAGTATGAGCTGACTTTTAATATGTTTCCCAGGAAAAACGTAGTTTCACTTTACTGTCCAGAACTGAGTTTAATTTGGCTGAGTGAATTCCCTTCAGAGAAATCGAATCACTCTGTCCAGTAATTTACACCACTGGGGCTCTTGGAATTGCAATGTCCTGACCCCCTTCATGTGAACGTATTCCATGGATCGGACATGCAGTTCCTATAACGGTGGAATTCAGGAATTCTCCATCTGCACTGGCAGCGGCGGCCGTGCTCCTGTTTCCTCTTTCCACGCGTGCGTGAGTGCCTGCCTGACTCAGAGCAGTTTCGATACCAGCTCCCACTGTACTTTTCCACCGTAGCCTGGAATTCCCGATCGTCCATCACTCTGGGCATGTGCGAATCTGCTGGGGAGATTTATTACGGCAGCAGGTATCGCCTCCGGCTCTAAATAAAGCACGGCATTTGAGGCTCATGGGGTTTGTGTGCCTAGAGGTCGGTCTGGTGTCCAGAGGATAGGGATGGCAGGGGATCAATCGAACGAAAGGGTGCGGGGTGGGAGTGGTTGGGTGTTGGGGTGGGGGTGGGGTGGAACGATGTTCAAAGATCAGTGAAAAGAAAAAAATTATCTACACCACCGTTTTTAATTACAGGTAAAAAAAAAAAAAAAAAAGGCTTCCTGATGTGAATTTTGTAGTCATGAGCTATTGTGAAACCAAGACTGTGAAAAGTTTAAATAAAGGAGGTCTATAAAGAACATCATAACTCACTGCCAACCATCACACCCCCTTTCCTCTGCCTTTCAACCTGCCAGAGTGTCATGCTTGGTTGACACTACTTCAGATGTTTCAGAACAAATTACCCACAATTCATTTCTGGAACACATGCCTCCTACAGTGAATCCTGAGTGCCCCCCTGTGAGGACACTCACTGCAGACTAAACATAACCTTACAGCCACCTGCCTTCAGATACTAAGCGCTCGAGATCCTTAAGATGCGAAAGAAGGAATTGGGGCATACAAGCAAATAATGCTCAGTACTTCGAAAGCCTTGCATATTAGAAGCATTAGAAGGAAACGCAAAACAGAACTAAGAAAGCATTGCCAAAAACAACTTTCTGTAAACAACTCTCAGTAACAAGCTGCTCTCTCAAACATGGTACAGTATGAGTCATGAAGTTCCTGTAGTTCTCTAAAATGCTCTACAAGGAGACACAATATTAATATTTGATAAATTACTGTGTTAGGCTATTTCATGTATTTGAAAAGACTTGTTTAGATCAGTCATGCGCAGGTTAAGTCTAAACTTAGTGGAATTTACCGTTGTCTGAGACGCCACAATGATAAATGAATAATCAGGGAGAGAGAAACTCTGGTTTAATTAATCAGTGAAAATAAACAGAGACACATTAAGGGGTCCAAACATTCTAAACTCCCAGCGATACAATGCCTCAGATGTTTGGAAACAATGCTTTGAAGTACAGAAAGCCATAGAAGCCTTCCCGCTCGGGCTGCGGCGATGCCAAGCGGTCTTCCAGTTAAACACTATTTGTAGATGATGTGAGTCTCTTGTGAAACAGTCACTGTGTTTGTAATTTTATTTAGGGTGTTTCTGAGAAGCAGTGGGATTGGGTTGGGGGGGGGGGGGCGTGGGGGGGGACAGGAGATGGCACTTGCTGAAAAAAATCAATCAATAGTTTGTACAAAAATATAAGTGGATGAAAAAGGTTTCTTTGGCCTTGTCAGTCAAAATCTGACATGGTCTAAAATTTCACTTTGCTTTCTGGAAGTGCTGTGAAATATCCCTGGTTAGACATATGTAAAAGGTCAGCCTTTTTTCACATGATAACAGAAGAGCTATTGCATTGTACATTGGAGTTAGTAATATTTCCTCCTTCTCCTGCAGACCTGGACAACAGCAATGACAATGAAAAGCTGAAGTTTGGCATCATGAAGAGACTTCCTGAGGTAAAGTATCTTCTGTTTTTCAGCGGCCACAGCTGTTTGGCCCTCAATAAAACCCCAGCCTGCAATATCCATAATGCTCCACCAATACAGTCCGGTAATTGGAGATTTCAGTAATATCCTTTCTGCTGGGTGAATGGAATGAGAGTGTGTTTTGTCTCAGGATTGCTCTAGCAGCCAGGCACACACAGGTGTTACTGGAGATATGATACTTTTAAAAAGATCCACTTTGCACTCCTCCATTGTGTGTGTCTTGTAAATGTACATTTAGGTTTTCACAATTAATTGGAGTTAGCTTTATGTCTCTGAGAGTCAGAAGTAAAACTCATATAGATGTGTCTATAAAAGCTCAACTTGCCATTGGCTGTGACGGGAATATTTGTAAAATAATCGTTATTGTGAGACTTTGCCCATCCTAGCAGAACTGACTGCAGCAGCAACTGCCTCAACACTGGTTAAAAACTCAGTGCTATTTTTCCATCTCCATCCGTAGCTACTTCACAGTCAAGCCAGTCACACATTCTATATGAATTTCAAATCTTCATACAGTGGGGCATCTCATTTTGGTAACACCTTAAGCTCTATAGATACTCCTGAGCTCTGGTTTGTCTTTATGAACGAGGAAGAATCATTTTCTTTTCACCCTGTGCTCCGAGCGCAGTCAATCTCATACTGGTCCATTTAGAGACCCTGAACATAGGAAAATTAGGCTTTTGTCCAATTAGCGATAAGGGAACTGTTTGAGTAATTATACTTTGTGTGTTGCTCGAGCAGCCAGCCAGAACACAATATCAGTGGATCAGTTTGGCAGCTTTTCGCTGGCGCAACAGTATGCAAGTGAATTGGCCCTAATGGTCAGGTACAAGATTTGGTTGACTTTTCACCAAAGCCAAGAAATGAACGTTAACCTTAAGCATACTGATTTGTGTGTACCATTTCATCAGTTACATGCTGCTTAATAATAAATATTTACCAGCGTAACTTGTATAGTTAAGCACAGGTTTACAAATGATACAATATAGATAAATAAACAGGTACATTTTCCACCATATTTAGCAATAAATGAAGACGTATGAGTAAATAGATTAGGATATGACAATGCTAGCAAGGGCTATAGGGGTGAATTTAACAGAGCTGTATTAAGGAGCTAGCCGGGTTAACTATGGTAAATATTATGAATTAAGGGGAAACCAGTTGGATGAAATCCTGAGCTTCTCAAAATATTTATGACATTTTGCCGGCAAACTCCTTAACTCCACTTACTGACATTCTTGTAAGATTGTAATAAAGTGCTTGTTATGTTCTCAGTTTACAAACATTGTGACCATCAGTGTTTGGGAAGGGTGAGATATTTAATGATTTTTTTTTACATGCAGTCCATGGAAGAGAAACTGTTTCAGCTATGGGACCATCCAATCAGCTCGGCCTGTATATCCAGGAAGTACGTTCAAGGGCTCCTCGAAAGACACGCCAAGAGAAAAGTAAACCGTTCCTGCCTGTTCATTTTCAACTTTAATGGCCTTGAGGTCACGGACCAAACTCTTCCCGAGACTGAAGCCTTCCGTAAGTGTTCCTGAGTGTACAGCTTAGTAAATCTCTGTGACTGTTTACAGGACTCGGTCTTTCTGGAGAGGGAGAAGTCATGCTTTCAGCCCGAGTTCCTGCCTCTCACCTGCCTAGCCAAAATCCTGTCCCACATGGAGAGCAAAGGTATTTGCGGACGTTTCTGACGTCATGTCAGGCTGCTTTGGATCCCTAGCATTTTTTTTTGTTCTTGTGTCCAGTTTGTGTGGAAATTGCATGTGTGCGGTGACGTGTCTTGCAGCGCTGAACCCGTTTGAAGAGCAGGAGAACGTGGATGCCCGGTTCGTGGAGGAGACCGCCCTGAAGCAGACCCTCATCTTACTTGGCTTTGAGCAGAAGTGAGCGGCAGGGAGAGGATGGAGATTTCCGGCAGAGGGATGAATGCCCAAAAACGGCCCCAACGCACAATGCTACGGGCATGATCGCACCTAGCTTGCATGACTGCACAATCCTACAAGTAGTGCACACTCAAATTAAGTGCGGGTACATTCATTTGGATGAACCAAATGAACTGCACAACAAACAATACTCATTTCATATGTTGGCAATAAGAGTGGACTTCCACCAAAGAAGACTTCCACAACAGATAAAAGAAAAGTTATGAGAAGTGCTGAAAAAAACGAATGTTAAACTAATCAAATCTAGACAAAGAGTACCGGGGAAATTCAGTTTGATTGCCTATTTGGTATCCTTCTAATAGTATATGACTACTTTTGACACGGTGGACACAATCAGCTGAATTTAGGAAAGTTTCAAAAATGCTCTAGGATATGAGTCATTGAGTCTGATTAGGAAAATACCAAAACTATCTAGGAATAGTGTTTCCGCCTGGCTTCCAAGCAGCTCCACAAGACTTCTGGGAAACGGTTAACCTGATTCTTCTGTTTTACATTGCTCCACACAAGCGCCATCTGAAGCCAGTTACTAGCTCTGGTATGTGTATTACTGAAGCAAAGCCGTGATACAGCAATGCGATTTCCGATCCTTCATGACCAATGCTTAGCAGCTCTACAGTAAAAATGGGAAGTGTAGAAGTGCTTGCAGTAACACAGGAAATATTTTCACTTTCTACATGCCCACACATTCACAATGATGTCTTTTGATTACCAATGACTTGTTGCAATTGATTTTCAGGAAGAAACGCTCTTGTAATAGGCACTTTTGTGCACTGTATCAAAAAGAAAATCTCAGATGCTAATGAACTGGAAAAGGGATTTTTTTTTCTTTAATGTGTTTACATAGTCTAGACCACACTAAATTTATACAGCTGTATTGTAAATAAAAAGATCTTGTCTGAGAGTAAATGTACTTCTTATTTACTGTTCCGTCTTGGAAATGCCTGCTCAAGACATCAAACTTAACCCTTCATGTACAAATTAAGCATCTAAAAGCCCCACAAACTGTCTGCAAAGGGGAAGGCTCAGGCCAGAGAACAGGGGCATTTTAACAGTGACATGTTCTCCATTCGTATGCCACTCTGGAGTGAATGATCATGAGGACTAAAAAAAGAAAAAGCCAGGGTTGCTCTTCCTTGTTCTAGTTGATGAAGCAAGCCTCGGTCAGGAGACAAAGAGCTACAGAGTGTACGTGGTTACACCCCTGCCCCATCGCTCTGGGTATATTTTGGCGGTTTTGGAAGAAATTAAAATAAAGGAAGGAAATTAAAATAAAATCCAATATTTGAATCGGGGACAATAAGCCCTGACAATACCGATAGTGTAGGAAATTAGTTCCAGATGCAACACTGACTCTTCCATTTATCATCCCGCAAAGTTTAAGATGACTTCTACACTGAATGTGACCGCACACCACCAAATAATTAGACAAATGCCATGTGGCTGAAGAATGAAAATATACTAATTTTTAAATAATACACAAACAGTGAGAGTTTTATTAAATATGACTGGCAGACTCTCCCCTACTTATTGGCTGGGTCAGTGATCGGCTGGGCTAGATCTCGATGGGCTTTGGCTGGGGTTTGCGGATGTGTCGGATGTTTGAGCCGGGTTCGGTTGGCTTGAAGGGGGCCAGGGCTCCGTAGGGCCGGGGTATTGGCAGGGGATCCTCCTCCGGGATGTAGGCGTTGGGCCGGGCCTCTGCTGTGGTGGTCCCTCCATTCGGTAGCTTGTTCTTCTCCTCCTCCTCTGCCCTCTGCAACAGAGGAGAGCACAGACGCGCTGTGAAGAGTGACAGCGTGACAAACCCCAGCTGCGCGGAAGGAAAAAGCTGTCACACCAAATGCCACATGCCAGGATAAATTATTTCCTCCCTCACAACCTCAACTGTAAGGTGAGCACTCTGACACAGATTCGCCGCTATACATTCAGATAGTGGAGGATGAGGTGAGATCTCGCCCTTTGCAGTACCTCATGAGATGAAAGGTGACATATATAAAATATAAATATAAAATAATCGGTTTAATAACTAAGTTATTAAATGTCAATAATTTCCTACATGCTGCCTTCACCACACAATGTGACCTTCACAAATTTTGTGTCACATTTGTATGACTCATGCCTGCATACAGTGCATCTCTGTGAATCCAACATTTTTTCCTTTGGTGTTCATATGTTGCACTTTTGAAAATGGCACGCTCCACAAACAACTGGACTCCCGTAACTATGTATGGCAGAGGAGTGCTGCGCAACTATGCCCTCGTTGTCTGAGTCGCGTGGCGTGGGTTTGGGGCCTCACCGCCGTTTTCTCCTGCTGCTCGGCCTGCTGCTGCTGCTCCAGCTTCACCGCGCGCTTCCAGGCCTTCTCCATCTCCTCAGAGGGCGTCAGGCCCTGCTCCAGCCGCTGCTGGCATGAGTCCAGAAGAAGCTCCTTGTCCTTCACCTCCTGCTGGAGCGTCATGGCTTTGGCCTGCTCCATCGACAGCTCCGACACAGCCGCCATCAGCTTCTTGGTGGTGTCCTCTATCTGGCTCTGCAGCTCGTTCACCTGAGTGAGCGGCACAACGGCTCAGAGGCGGTATGCATTTATGTGCGTGTGCGCACACACACACACACACACACACTGCAGCAGCTCAGAGAATACACACATACGCACACATGTGCAGTCACACCAATGTGCAGCTTAATGAAGTCTTGGTACGATCTCTTGATGTTAGCAAACAGTACGAGTCAATGTGTCCTAAATGAAGGGACATGAGTGCAGAAGACTGGTTTACTCTTAGGTAATAATGGGAAAGGAAAAGACATGGCACTACAGGAGAAGATGTGCAGACAATGAGCACTGAAGTTAACAGGCGTGGGAAGTACATAAGCACTCTGGTAAGCTCCTGCTTTGGTTAGGTCCACATGGCTGTGTGGTTCTGTGTTTTAGGAGGATGGTGGGCTAGTGCTTACTTTCTTGGCCAGAAAGAGGGTGTCCTTTCTGCTGCCCTCGGCCTTGTCCTGGATGCGCTGGGAGAGCAGGGTCACCTGGTCGTACACCAGCTCTTTCTCTAGGAGCTGCTCCTCCTGCTCCGCCAGGCTTTTCTCAAGCTGGGCACGAACACAACGTTAACACGCTACAGCCACAGGAACGAGCCCTCAGGCTGAACACAGACACACACTGCAGCTATGGAAACAACCCTCTGAGAGAGCACAGATACAGACAGCATGTATATAGACCCGAGCACACTTAATGATATGGGCCTGCTCCTTCTAACTGGCACTTACTGGTTGTAAAAAGATCCTTACAACTCTTGAGAAGTGTAACAGCAGAACAGTTAAGACGGTAGATGTTACTGTTGTTCGAGGTGAGTGTCACAGGGCATTGGTTAGTGAGCTCCGGGGAAGCACCTTTTCGATCTTCATGACGAGCTGCTCCGGGGACGGGTCCTTGCCCTCCAGCTTGCGCACGCGGTTTTGCTGGTCCTCCACGGCCTTCTCCAGCGACAGCCTGCGGTCCTTACACTCCGAGACCTAAAAGAGACACAGCATAGTCCTGTTCAGCCCAATGGCCATGGTCCACCTCCTAGTTCTTCTGTTGTTATCACTCTACACCTCACATACAGAACATTATACATACCAAAACATTCATCTTTTTTTATTACTTAATCCCTTGTAATTTATAATTGTCCGGTGTTACATCACAACATTTAATAATGAAGAAAGAGAAGGGGGAGGAAGACAGACTGCATCTCCTCAAATGACCTGCTCAATCTACAGTGAGCTCTTTTTTTTCTCCACTGCTTATTCAGTATATCCCCACAGACTGCCAAAACTGAATGGCATAGAAGAGGCACTGACCAAAATCATTTCTTTTTCTCCTGAATAAAATCACATAATTGGATTAATGCATTTACAACAGTTAGACTAGATGGATTCCTTTATACATTGTATAATTAAGATAAACCTAAAAACCCCAGGGCTTATCTTACACAGTTTAAGCTTTCCCTTTTCTCATACGGTATATGTTCTGTCTGGAGGCATTCAGCACAAATGCAGTTATGACACTGATATTTCACCTTTTTTAAAGGTGAGATCTAAAGAGACCAATTGCCTATGCAATGTCAAAATGCCAGGTCTCCGTTATGGGAAAAATGAAGTCATACTTAGAGGGGATAATTGCAGCCATGTATGTAAATTGGAAAAACATATTCTCTGTGTTGCGCAGCCATAAACCTGAATGATATAGGGTGAGCCCACCCCTGCAACAGACAGACTATGCGATCTCCAGGACCGCTTCCCAGCAAGGATTTATAGCAATCTCAAAACAAAAAATATCTCCGCCAGCTGACAGTGTGAATGACGCCCCGGCGAGGAGACCGCAGCGCTCGCAGTCTCCCTGACTCGGTCCCATAGTGTTTTATTGTCTAATGAGCCACAGGCAGGTTGGAGGCAGATGTGTCGCCGTGTCCTGCACCAGCAGTGCATTCTGGGGGCTGGCTCCGTTAAATCACCCGCGTGACGTTTTGGGAGGGACAGCTGTCCCCCATGCTGGGAATGGAGATTCAGCTTCTCCAGGGGAATGACGACACATACACACACTATATGTGTACGTGCAGCATATACGCACTGTTTTAGCAGTACAGTTTCCCCAGATTTTACAAGGGTCATGGAGGGATGTTTGGTACCATTTAACGGTTTTATTGTTCAAGCATTTTATTTGCATTCTTTCTCAGACAAAAGCAGCAAAAGTGATGGCACTTTTTCCAAATGACAATTTAAATTAAGAGTTCAGAATAAATGTTTTTTTTGGGGGATATTTTATATTTTATCGATCCAATCTGTTTAGCCTCCAATAGCAACTCTCCTGTCAACTAAGGAGTAGGCAGCCGTGTCACATGAATCCTTCCGATTCACATGACGACCAGCCCTAGCTACCTCCCACGCTGCAGAAGCACCAACAGTTAACATTCTACCGATGTCGTCTGAAGATGATGAACCTAAAAGCATCTGTTTATGCATCAGCAGATGCCAACCTGCACTGGCCGCTAGAGAGTGATGAGGCCAACAAACCTAACTAGCTTCACCCCATTCTTTCCCCTGTGAGGCTGAACTATTGCGGCTGTGCCAATGCAGATCTCCAGCCATCACCAGTAATGGTGCGGCTGTGATTCAAACACCCAGATGCTTCCCAAATTAATGTCTTTCTGCATGAGCCAGAATAAAATCTCGCCCAGAATTAATTCTCCTTTAATCCATGTCAACAAACCAGAAAATACAAAGTAGTGCTGGGGTCTATACACACTGTAGCATTAGCAGCTGGGGTCTATACACACTGTAGCATTAGCAGCTGGGGTCTATACACACTGAAGCATTAGCAGCTGGGGTCTATACACACTGTAGCATTAGCATCTGGGGTCTATACACACTGTAGCATTGTAGCATTAGCATCTGCCTCACTCTCTACAACACTAGCACCTAAAGCAGCGCTATTCGGTCTTGGTCCGCTGCAGAGTATGTCGATCTTTCCTTTCATCTGAAATTTCGACACCAGTTTAAACCTAGTAAACCCGGTGAGGTGAGTTAACTGTATACAAACTAACTTAATAGGTAATCATGTACTGAATATCAACAAAACCCAGGATTTCTTGTGACCCACAATGATTGTATTGAATATTTCTTGCCTACAATAAGTCCAGCACACACCCATGTTTCCCCAAGTTTGGTCCTAGGGACCCACTGTTTATGTGGGTTTTACCCAGCCCTTAACTGTCCTTAGTTAGACACTGTAAATGTCTACTGATGGATGGTTTACCCTCATAATGGAAAAAAATGACATTAACAGTTATATATTCGGGTAAAGAAATGTCCTGTATACACATCCCACGATTCAAAATTGTGTTTATTTTGCTACATGTGCTACATTTAAAAAAAAAAATTAAATTGAAAGAGGTTCCCTTTTTTGTCGCTCCAGTTAAAGACAGGTAGCCGAAGTCAAATGGAACCTACTTCCAGAAAGTGTGACCAAATCGGAGCCATTTGTGTAAAACAAAGAGTCCAATGACACACCACATGGCGCCAAACTAAACCCGCGTTAAAATAAGTTTGCTGTTCAAAATTACGATCAAAGTAAAACTTGTTGTCAACGACCTTAATTGATTAAGAGATTAGCTTTGATGAAAACCAGCAGGTCCCTAAGTGCTGACTGAAGAGCCGCTGGTCTACAACACTCCACAGCTCCAAGAACACCCAGCCTCCCTACGCCCTACTGGGGTGTGCTCAACCCATTGTCCTGGTTCCTGTGCAGCTGTACAAAGGCTTGTGTACGGGCGGAGAAACGGCTGCACCCTTTTCTTTCAGTAAGTAGGGACCGTTTCCAGGGGAACGGGCCAGCTCCCAGGCTGGCTGGAAAACAGACTCTCAGACCAAAAAGGTCTCTATGAAACAGCCAGGGCCTTGGAAATGTCATCCTCCTCATTTAGTTCAAAGACAGCTGACAGTTGACACTCTGCAGTTTTGAAAGTACAGTATGAATACAGTCTACCTGAGATAATAAATGGGGAAAAACAAGTTTAGTTTTGTATAACATGCTGTTTGACACATTAATGCAATCCTGAAAACATATTTGTCTAATTGGACTGTATCCCTCCCAAGGAGAGATCTCTGGGAGAATGCAGAATCCAGACATCATTTTTAATGGCTGCACATCTGCTGTTTTTACACACAGATCAGTGCAGTGCTGATTCATTGGAACCTTATGGGTGACCTCACTGACCCTGTGCTTGCCTTGAGCTCTCCCATCATGCCTGGCAGATGTGAAGGTGTGCATCCTTAATGTGAAGTGCACAGTTATATATTTGTGATAGGAAAGTTTGTAGCAGGTCACTTCCACTTCCAAAACTCTACAGTCAAAAATAAATCTAGTTTAAAAACCGATTAGCTGGATTATTGAATGTGATGGTAATGTCATAATTTGGATAACCTGTCTGTATATGCATGCTATGAAAAACAGATGTGACTGGAATGGCCTGAGCAAGGGAAGCAACTACGAGGCTGGTCTCCACATTGCGAATGCCATGAATGGTGAATTTACCTTTGTAGCACAATTTTAAAAGGCAATAACATCTCTGTGAATTCTTTCTCAGTGTTTTAAGCTGTTTCTGTGTAAAAGGTTAGCAGCCAGCCCCCTTTTCACATTTGATTTGTGAGTTCCAGATTAATCTGGGCAGCATGCTTCCTGACGGCCTCCAAGCAGGCATCTGAAATACCTTCAGCATAATGGACTGGCTGATGGCACTCTTAATCCTCTCTTATGCGAGGCTCTTATCCAATTACGCATCCTGCAATGCAGCTGCACTTATCAGCATGATAATATCTAACAATATTCAGAGAAAATTATGGTCTCTGCTTTGTCTCATTCTCATTAATATTTAATCCCAATGTCATAGATAACCCCTCCCCCTTCTGTTTTGCTTTATTCTCAGAGGTGAAGTGAAGAAGTGGGTTCAGAGGCTCTCCCACAGGTTGGTCTCTGTCCAAAGCGTGATACCTGCACATCTTGTTACTCTTGATCGCCGAAATCGGGAGAGCCAGAGGCCATTCTGGCTCATGCACCATTTCCATTACACATTTGAGGGGCTTAGAAGGCAGCCACTGCATAGGCCAGTAACACAATCTGTCAGTTAGATGTTTGCTTAACGTGAAGAAATATTAATGGAAAAACCACTCTGTTTAGAAAGGGGTTATAAACAGTTGGGTTGCCTGAGTTTGAAAAGCAGGGGGAACGGGCAACTGCCGTCTTCAGAATAGTCCAGGCTATAAATGGTAAAGTTGGGTCACTAATGGATCTAAAAGCTGGCATCGTAGCCTTCAAAGTTTATAACACATTACATTACCCTTTGTGTCTTGATAGAGATATGATAAATCCCCCTTTATAAAGCCTTGCTAGCAATGTGTATTTAGACAAATCCCTTAGGGGAATGTAAACTTCTCTCTTGACACCTTTTATCTTGCAGTACTGTGTGGCATTTCATATGACGGTCTTTAATCTCACTTCTCAGACTTAAGGTGAAACAGACCACAAGCTCCTGGTTTGTGTCATGCTAACAACTCTCAGCTTGAAACAATATATTTATAAATAAACTGCCAAGCTGAAGCATGTACATTTATCCATTTTGACTTTTATATTCGCCCACCACATCGATTTTTGGCGGGCAGGATAGTGCCACCTTGGCCTTGCGGTGCGATCAGGAAGTCTCAGGCAAGTGCTGCTTTGCCTGATTTTCACCAGCCTCTTAGCCAACACTAACATTCTAACTGGTCTAAGCGTATACTAGATGGACTTAACTTGCTATTGCTAATGTGCTAACTGGTCTAACAATATACTAGATGGACTGAACTTGCCATTGCTTATGTGCTAACTGGTCTAAGAGTATACTAGATGTGCTCAGCTTGCTATTGCACCATGTGATCTGGCTTGCCAGGTGAGGTGTTGGTGCTTGCTGTACCTGTATTTGGAGTGTGGTGATCTCCTCCTCCAGGGCTCTCTTGCTGGGGAGCAGCTTGCGTGATAGCTCAATCTCCCGCTTCTCTTTGCGATGAGCATCTTCAGTAGGCCCATCTCCTCCTCCATGCCCTGGATCGCCATGTCCGCTTCCTGGATCAGGCCCTCCTGGACGTTCACCCTCTCGTATAAGATGCATATCTCATTCTCCCTCTCCAGCAGTTGTACACCCCTGGACGAGACAAAGACTCTTTCCCTCTGTGCTCTTGTAAAATGAAAGCATGGAGTGCATGGTGCAGTGGCAGAGATACATTTTTTTGTTGTCTTTGTTCACACTCAGTATACCTGTGTAACTTCACGTACACCAACTTAATCTTGGTGCAACTTAATCTGTGGTCAGTTATGCATCACCTGGTCAGACTGGCACATGTAGGTGCTACTTGCATGGAGGGGAACACCATAACACTTTAACCCTGTACTGAAAGACTGTTTTAGTGAAACAAGGCCATCAAAAAGCCAAGAATAAAATGTTTATATTATTTTTGATGTATTTTCCTTTAACACTTTGAAAAGCAAAAGAAGGATCGAATCTGTGCTCCTTTCCATGGACATTGACTGTGAGAGGCTCCTCCCAGTCTCTGAGGGGAACTGAGAGCTGGCAGGCTCACCGGTCGTTGCGGCTCTGCACGGCGTTGTCGTAACTCTTGCGCAGCTGCAGGAGGCTCTCCTCATTGAAGTTGATCATGTTGGTCAGCTTGCTGATGTTGAGGTTCTGCTCTGACCGCCTCTCCTCCATCTCGTGCAGGGTGTGCAGCGTCTTGGAGATGTCCTTCTTCAGGCTGTCCCGGATGTACTCGCTGTGCACGCGCTTCATCCGCGACTTCTGCAGCTGCCTGCAGCAGTTAGACGGCATACACTTTGTCAGCAGCAGCGGTCATGACTATGCTCTAACATAACACACAAAAACAGTTAAGACATTGGCAGTGCTACCTGTTTTATTTGCGTGCAATATCCCACAATCCCAAGAACAGTAACCATGCTGCAGTGAGCATAGCTCATTCATGCAAAGAGACGCCTGTACTTTACTTGTCTTTACTGATGACCGAGTTGCGCATGATCTCGATGTCGTTCTCCAGGATTTCCCATTCCTCCCTCATCTCAGACGACCTCTGGGTGGCAACCTGGATCAGGTTCACGCACTTGCTTCTCTCTGCCTTTATGACGTCGTACAACTTGGCGAATACGTTCAACCTGAGGGCAGATAAATACTGAATGCCTACACCACTCTACAATACAGTTCTCCAAAGCACAAACCAACACTTTTTTTCCCCCTAAGTTTTAGTATTTATCAAAAGATACATTTATAGAATTAGCTTAGTAAAAAAATTAGCCATTTATTCAATTAATAATAATTGAAAAAAATACCTGGCTTGGGCTTCTTGAGTTAGCTTCTTGTGGTCAAGAATGATCAGGCCTTTGCCTTTGAGCTCTTCCTTTGCCCGGCTATATCTTTGCTGTTGTCATGGAGAATTGGAAATGTGTTAGCTCTTCACATTTATGTGCAACTGAATATGACAAAGGTGGCATCTTTAACTTTGAACTTCGTACTTCAACTTTGCGCAACACTGTCCATGCCAATCTTACGAAATTCATCTGAGAACATACAATACTTTTAATTTGACCACTTTTTAAAAGATAACGAGATGACTAAAGTACAGAGTTCTCCATTTCACTGGAGGAATTCAGTGGGGTACCTCAGCAATGATGAGCTCGTGGGATTTCTGCTCCTTCTCGTCAGCTTTGATCTGGGTCAGACAGGTGATGTGACGCAGCTCGTCCCTCCAGTGATGTGACTCCTTCATCAGCTCCTGCTCCTGCTCCTGGCACTGCTCCACCATGCGAGTCTCCTCCTCCGTCAGGGATTGCTGCACAGAATAATGCACATGCACTCATGCACGGGTAACCAAATGGACATGCACATGCACAAAAATGCACACATGCATGCACATGTGCATGAAAACAGATGCACACTGACATGCACATGCACAGATATACACACATGCATGCATTTGTGCATGCAAACAGACACATATTCATAAGCACGTGCACATTGACATTCACAAATATATATATTCATGCGTGCACATGTGCATGAAAATAGAAACAGATTGACATGTACATGCACAGATATACATGCATGCATGTGCATGAACACAGACACACATTCACAGGCACAGATATACACTCATGCATGCACATATACATGTGAACAGACACACATGCATGCATGATCATAGATGACAATGCATTTTGCTACAATATATTTCAGATGCTGTATCTGAGATGATGGGATGTCTTTGATGTTGATTGGTCACCTGGTGCATCAGGTTCCGTCTCAAGTGTTCAACCTCTTTCTGTAACTCATTTCTCCTCAGCAGATCCTCTTCTCCTGAAGGCATTGCATCCCTCTGAATGGGATACACAAAAATGTCTAAAATCGGCCTGGTTTGAATCTAATCGACTCGATTACACCCAGTGGAAATCGGTTCTGTTCAAATGACTAGATACTGTATTGAAATAAATAATAATAAAAATGCATAATTACAAATCATGATAACAACGCAGCTATTTATTTATGTAGGGCATCTTTATAATGCAAAAACATATCACAATTCAAATGTTAATACATTTCTAAACACACATTGAAAGTAAAAGAAAATACTACATGAGCAGTTTAAATGCATGGAGTTCCTAAATGTCTTCAACTGCAATATGGTGGTAATGTTTTGGAGTGAGGGTGCTGCATACAGAAAAGATTCTTATGATTAAAGCACAGGGCTAAATCGGTTTGTTTTTCATTTCACTGGACAAGAGACAAATGGAAATCTGCATTTTGTTAAATTTCACTTCTTTTCTGACATCCATTCATTGTGTTGCTACATGAGGAAATGCTAATATGCCCCACGGGCCCTTTCGAGCGCTTTTTGTGGTTGTGACTTGTTGGCATAAATCTGCAAGAAATTCTGTAGTTTGCAGACATGCGATCTGCATCTCAACAGATAGCCTGACTGAGACTAGGGCTATGGGACGAACAATATGATCCAAACAGACGCCAACATCAGCATAAATTACTTAAGTTATGGTATGGAACTAAATGAAATGCCACAAGAGCAATCTTACAAAATTTGCTTTTTATTTTTAAGTCTCGACTTTTAAATCCAAAAACCACTGGTCGCAGTGAGGAGGTACTGTGCAGCAGAAGGGGCTTGCTCCTATGGGTGGGAGGCGTGCCACTCGCTGCTGTAGTGTAAACAGAGCGCGTGCGGTGAACCCACCTGGGATTTGATCTTGTTGTACTGAAACTGCGTGTCGCCCAGTGAGTCGGTGCCCATCTTCAGCTTCAGCTCCATGTTCTTCAGGCTGTGGAGCTGCCGGTCTTTGTCCTTCTGGTTCCTCATCAGGTGCTCCTGCAGCGTTTTCCTCTCCAGGCTGATGTGGCTGAGGTTGATGTCCAGCATGCCCCTGCGAAAGACACATCAGGCATGCTTCTACTTCACTTTATTTTTTGGTCAACTGCTTTTCTATGAGCCCCACTTAGCAGGTGTCACCAACAGACTCGGGACAGGGAAGATGTATACATGTGACTCCACCGATTCACATACAATCCTGCCCTCATTGCCTCATACCTCCAATCCCATAATGTGTATGTCATTGGAGGTACACAAATAAAGTATGATCAGTTAGTGAATCTTGCAGGCAGGAGAGCATCCTACCAGGAGAGCATGAGTACGAAGCAATGAGACATATTCTGTTTGACTACTATTCTTCCTTGGCAAGACTGAGCCAATTGCTGCCTCACCAAACTGCACCACTGGCCATAGCTGGTGATGGTGTGGCTGGGACTGGGACTCAAACAACCAGCTGGAGGATGCTCTGCTGCACCAAAAGATTTTACCCTGTCAGTCACCCGAAGGGCATTGTGTGAAGTGCCCTTCAGATGAACCTCATGCACTGTGTGCCCAGAGAGACTCGCACAGAGAGGAGCTGCTTTGGTACTATGATAAAGGTACAAAACCCTGAAGAATTCTCCAATCCTGTGTGTTACCAGTTTGCCTTTAGCCTCCGTCAAAAGGCCACTGGTCGCAGCGTGCACCGAGCTGTAGGGCGTGTCACTGCGCTGAATCGGGCTTTGTTACAACACAATACAAAAAAATGATTGCTTCTACATGTGGTTCGCATTCTCAATTTCCCATTAAATTGATGCCTGCACCACCCTTGGCCGCAGGCCAGGGACTCCCTGCGGTGACCAGTATCAAGACAGCGATCTAGAGAGCCATTCTGACAGACGCACTCTGGGACGCGGCTGCATTAGCCTCAGCCATAGTTTGATTTATGATTATTCCAAAACACAGAAACACCGCAGTATCAGGGAGGATTCTATGTGTGCAGGGAGCCAAGTGAGAGCGTCATCCTCAGTGAGCGCGGAGGTGTAAAATGGACAGAGGCTGGATTAGACGCCTCCCGCGCAGAGAGACGGACACACCTCTGACCCATCATAATGGCCTCCTTCTCCTGGATCGCATCCTTGTCCTTCTGCAGCATGTTCTGCTCCCGCTCCGCCGCCTCCAGCTCCCTCCTCCTCTTCTCCAGCTCCGCCAGGACCTCCTTCCGCTCCTGCTCCAGCTCCTCCTTCTTCACCTGCATGTCCTTGTGCACCTTGCCCAGATCGACCAGCTGCTGCTCCAGCTCTGCAGTCTTCTTCTGCACATCCCTGTGTTACCAATGGCAGCCAAAATTCTCCATTTTACCATCACAATTAGCAGTAGCAAAACAGTAGCATGTAATTATGATTATACTTACAGCAGTTGTCAGTTTGATTACTATTTTGGTTATGATGGTAATATCATTGTTGTTGATTGCTGGTGACATTATTGTTGTTACTATAGTAATTACCATGACCGCCTATACTGTGGTCAAATGGAAAACTGATGTAGCAGAACAAAAATGAAGTATGCTGGAGTTCAGCATTAGTGGTTCCCCCTTTTTCATTAGGCATGAATGAACCTACAGCACAGGTGCAAGCATCTCACAGGGCGCACCTCACTTACGTTTTCTTACGCTTTATTCTGTCAATCTCCTTCCCCAGCTGGCCAGGAACACAGAGAAGCTGGGCGAGATCAGCCTGCGAACAAATGAAAACAGGGATCACCAGGGATCTGGGTTTATTGTTTACTATAAGGATCCCCATTAGCTGATGCAGTAGCAATCAGCTAATCTTCCTGGGGTCCACAATTTAAATTCAATTCAATTACATAAAGAAAAAAATGTCCACCTTAAAACATGCAATTATATCACACACAACATTCAGCATTGTTTATTCATCATGTCCAAAAGGAACAATCAGTTGAAAAAGAAAAAAATCACCAATAACAAAAACATCTTTACAACAATTACTACACACATCACCAACACAGGACAATCCTTCATCTGCATAACAAATACATCTTCAGGTGGTATTTAAATGATGATTTATTATTCAATTGACAGATATAAAGGGGAAAAGGAGTTCTGGCTCTGTTATGATGAGGAGGCACTTCTGTCCCCTTTTATCACCAGGAACAAACCACTTCATGTCATTCCAGGTTCCTGGAGTTACTACTGCATAAATTACACTCAACAGTGTGCCAGGTATCCGCTGGCTGATTGACTGGCTTGTGTTTTCTCAAGAGAAACAAAACGATGATTCAAAATGGGCAAAAAGACAAAAAAAAGGAACATGAAAGAATGAATAATTAAATAAAGTACATTCATTTGGGTTGGTTTATTTTTTTTTGTTCTGTAAGGCCTGGCAGTGGGAGCTGTAATTGTTCCGTAGATGAAAACCCTTTTGTTTTACCTCCAGCGCTTCAATGCTATCCTTCTTTTTATCGAGCCCCTCTTGCTCTCTCTGGAGATTCTTCTGTATGGTCTCCAAGTCCTCTTTTAGGCTCTTTATCTCCATTCGTCTCTGAGCGATCTCCTTCTTCAGCTCCTCACAGCTGTCCCTCAGCGCCTTGGCCTTCTTCTCTTGCTCCTACACACACGCACGCACACACACACACACATATGCACGCACACTTCAAAATCAAGCTACCCATTCCTCCATATCTATGTTTGCAGCAAAAACTATTCTGAAACAGGGGTATAAAAACAGACTCAGACAGACTTGATTTAAGTCATGCATAACCATGCAATAATACAGATTATATTTAGCTTAATTTAAATTGTCAAATGTTTCTTTATATAGCAGTAATGTACAGATGAGCTGAGCTGAGATGCCTTCTTAAGCAATAATGGTATCTTCTTTACATTTATGATGCATGTATGGATTATACTAGTATATAATTATGTTACACACTAGGAGTCAACAATTGTTTCTTGTAATATGAATTATTGATTAACATGTTTCTGATATTTTATTGTAAGGAAAACTATAAACAGGAAGAAAATTTCTACTGGCATGATTTAAATACCAATATCCATGGTTGCGCACGTTGCAGCTTTCATTTTTTTGATCAGTTTATTTTGAAATCAATCCTTAGACTTGCATCACAGTACTTACAGCTGGTTTGGGTTGTGAGTCATATTCTTTCTCCAGTACGTCCTTTTCTCCCTTTAAACTTCAAAAAGAAATGACATATACAGAAAGTAAGGATAACAGAAATGAAGTGTACAATCTGTTTTTCCAAATGCAACCAACAGAAAGGCCAATTCCATGGAAAGAAGAAGTACAACATGCACAATAAGCAATACAAATAGCAATCTGAATTATAGAAGTCCCCAACTTTTTACTTTTTTGAGGAACACATAAAACAATAAAAACCTTTTTTTTCTTTAAAATATATTTAACGTCAATCATATAAAAATACAGAGCATCCCACCAACTGCCACTGGTTACTATGAAGGAGAGATATAAACAGAGCTGGCAAGCTTTTGGCTGAAGCCAGAGACCAACACCTGCAGAATTTAAGTCTCTTCATTCCAATAAACCATGACCCACTCAGCTCATTCAAATGTCTTCAGACGTTCAGGTTTCATCATCTGAGACCATTTAAAAAATATATGTTGTGCAGTTTTCTGAATCGCTTTGGAATTATAATTTTGAAGTAAATTTGCTGTACGTACAGGACAGAATTTTAGGCACCTGGTGCTGTTGTCTTAACCATCAAAGGAGATGGCCCACAGGGTGTTCCAGATTACACTTCAGCCAGTTTTGGAGATTACGTGGATACTGGATTTGGATAGAACTTAGATTCAGCTTGGATACTGGAAGATCACAGCTTTCCTTGTGTAAACCTTATCGTGAAATGGAAAATCTGAACGTATACTTGTGTATAAATAAGAAAGCTTTGCCTTTGTGTGGCATCACTTTATTGTTGGATGGAAGTACTCACTGTAGGGTTGCAATCAAGGTTAGGTATCAGATTGCTCCTCAAACATTTTTTTTTTTTATTTTACAGATCTCTGGGTAGATGCACAAATAAACCTTCGCAGTGGTTACTTCCTGTGGGTTTTTTTTTTTTTTTTGTAAATCGGCTTCAGGAGCCAAAATATAAGGCAGCCCATGGAGAGGTGAATTCCAGTGTATTGCTTTGGCTTGTGATCAAAGTCAAACAGACAAATTTGAATCTGCCACATCTGCCAGTCGTATGTGTGTTTGTTCACGGAGAGGAAACGAGGGCTGGCTTGCCAAGCAACTGTCACACATACCCACATTCATGGGATGAAATACAATGAGAAAGCACTGTATATTGCAGCATTAGCTAAGAATGCATCTGAACTGCTTTTCATTATCTTTGATTTCATGATTTTCTAATTAGACCGACAAGAAGACAAATGAGCGTGACCAGCATTCTATGTTTTTGTGCTTTGTAGCCAATGTGAGAAGTTACATTTTTCTGACACAATTTCTGTTGTTATATGTCGGTCACTTTTTGTCATTTTTTCCCCCATCAGTTTTTCTTCATTGCTGCACCCGTTGCTACACAACCATGTTTCAGTAATTCCCCTGTAGCATTTGAATTTTGCAACCAGAGTTCCTGTGTTGCGCGGCGGTGGTTTCCCTGGCAGCGTTCTGATGGGCTGCTTGGCTGTTCGGACCGGAGGAAAAGTGTTGACTCCAGCACAGGGTGGAGCAGAGTACAGCTGTCTGGCATCAAGCAAGCCAAGAGCGCTGAGACCAGTAAACAACGCAAGTGTGAGGTCTCGCTGATGATTTCTGTGTCGTGTCTGTGGTGAAGCGCTCAACAGCGATGTCACATGTCATATATCACATATTATCGGATATTGCACATCACCATTGTGGTCTTCAGTTTTGTTCTCTTTATTTTTTTTTTGTTATAATATTGATATGTTGCATAGTTTATTTATTATTAAAAATGCATTTACATTCATACATTGTTATGTATATAGCCACACATGTTTGTGAGTATTTTAGACATAATAATACAATATTACTGTTCAGTGGCACTAATGAAATTTGTGTTGTTTATATGCAAATCATGTCTGTTTAGAACATTCATCCAACAAACCACTGCACTGTTCAGATCAGTAGTCTGAGTACCCTGACATATTATTAATATGGAACATAAGGTACTACAGTGATTTGCAGTTTTTTTTTTTACCAAGTGATATGAAGGCAATGCACCTGATGAACTAGGAACGAATTGAATTGAACCATTCATTGTCACGTGATCTTGTGTGCGGACTGCTGATGACAAACATCTAGGACCAACCATTAACAAAAAAAAACAAAAAAGTCTGTAACAAACTTTTCCCATTCTTCAAAAACCAATCAATCAATGCCAACTACAAGTCTCACTTGAAGAGCTTACAAGATGTTAGGAAGAGTTTTACAATGGCTCTAAACAACAGTTACTGAGTAGCTAAAGTAGCAGTGGGAGCTGGGAATCGCTACAGTCTGTGAGTGCAGTGTGAGCCCCAGGTTGTTTTGAGTGTGGGTGTGCGATGCCTCACCACTCCATCTGGTACTGTAGCTGGTACTCCATCTCCTCCGCCTCCCGGATGTTGTTGAGATAGATGAGGAGCTGTCGCCTCATCCTGCCCACCTCCGTGTTCACGCCCTCCGGGAACCTGTCGGCCTTCTCCAGCTCACGCTGCTGCTTCTCCAGCTCTGCCGTGAAGCGCTTGGCATCCTGCAGCTGCCGGATCTCTGACTCCTGGGAGCTGTGGGCCACAGACAGCACTGACCCTCTTTACAGAGAGACACTGACACTCACAGTACACCTATTCTCTCACACACCGACACTGATACATACAGTATACTACTGTCTAAATCCAGGTAGTTCAAAGTGAAATGATTCTGTCACCAGAACATTTCAGGTAGGCTAAAATAACTGGAACGATTGAAGCACACCTTTGTAACATTATACTGCATGGCTATATGGTTTCTTACCTCTTCAAGGTGTCAAGGAGCTGTGTGAATCTAGCTTTAAGCTCTGTAGCTCTGGCATGGCTGATTTTTCCAGCAGAGAGCAGCTACAGTACAGAGAAATGACAAAACAATGTATGAATATACAAGTTATGAGAGAATGAAAGAATGTTCCCTTTTCTTCTGTGCTCCCCTGCCACAGGATCAGACCATAACTGAACGTGGCGACTCCACGCTTGTCCAGCTATAGTTTGCACACTTGTTGAAACCATCGACTCTGCACAGACTGCAGTCTGCAAATGTTTTTTCTTGTGCATTTATCTAGGGATCTGACCCGTGGGTCTCTCTGGTTTTATCACCACTTGCGTGGGGAAAAAAAACATAGAGAACATCTGTGTGTGTCCCAACTAAAAGAAAAGGAGCTAAAAACAAACAAATTCAGCACCCATACCGAGTTTCTACAGATATTCTGGCAGTAAATGCTTCCAGATTGAAGGACCCCTGAACTCCAGTAAACTCTGCTGAAAGCATGCGTTGATCAAAAGAGGGATGACAGACTCTGGAGCCCAAGCGAAACAATGTCGACTCAGAGCCAGAGTTTGTGCAGGATCCTTACGATGCATACACAGCATGGCATAACTTAAGTCAGCTATAAGTCAACTGAAAAAATAACAAAAATAAATCAACCATAAACAAGCTCACTTATTTGGTCAATTTCCCAGATTGAATGAAATATATCTAGATGAAGCTTAATTATGGCAAAACCACGACCAAGACTCCTGTAGGATCATTGTTATGGACCACAGAATGTTTAAAATGTTTTTTTTAAGGCTGCTTCAGTCCAGGGTTGTGCAAGTCACTTGGGTGCTGTCACTGTGCATGCAAATACTCTCCTGCACAAAGTCAGTTCTCCTGCATTATGATGCCATTATGATGTCTCCTGCACAAAGCCAATTCTCCTGTCAGAGACAGGCATTAGATGGTCTGCATATGACATTACTATGGCTCAACATCTGTACCGTAACGGCTTCAATGCTCATGTCATTTTTCTCCTGAAGACCTCCGCCTCACTTTTCCGGACTTTGTGACCTAAGCCCCTGAGCATGAGGGAGAAAGAGACACCATTTCTCAGAAACATCTTTAAAAACGATGCCGGATTTCCAGGGTATGTTCGTGAGCCAAAGCTCTGCGTTATCACATTTCACTTCTGCACAATTTATACTTTCACTTCCCTTAAGCGATCACAGTTTGACTGAAGCTCCAGGTTCAGGCTTAGCCTCTCTAGGGCTTGGGTGTGAAGCTCATTAGTTTTAAGATGACTAGTTTTTCGGTTGGAAATTTCACAGCGTGGAGAAGAAAATGCTCTAAAGCAGGGATGCATAACTCCTTCCTGGAGGGTTGGCGTGTGTGTTGGTTTTTATTCCAACCGATTTTGGCTTGGCTTTGTAAACAACGGTGTACAGCAATGTTGGGTCAAGCCTATGTCAGTCAGATCACCACAGCTAAGGTTTTCACAGTATATATTACGAGCCTTCAGCTATTGGTTATTTAGCATAAGCTTATCTGAGGAGATAAACCACAGTGGCCTGTGGCTTACACCAGCCCAAGGCTCTTACTCTACCCATGCCAGATTCTGCAAACCCAGCAACTGCAGCATGAATAAATCTCATGGAGTATTTAGAAATTGTTTAAAAAAAAAAAAAAGAAAAAAGGTATGGGTTTGGACTCTGTTCTGACTTATGGAAAATATTGACAGTTTAGGGAAGTGGGAGATAAAAGCAATGTGTACAGTTTCAGAAATGATCATTTCCACCATGAAACTGATTTACAGTATTTAGAGGGCCTCATTTCTCTTTGTTGCAATCCAGTTAAAATTTTTGAGACTAGCTATTATAAGTGAGTGTTAGTTGATGGAAATTATATATTAATCTGAGTTTATACTCAAGTCATTTGGGGGAAGCACCTGGAGTCATGGCCACACTTGAGACTGGAACCTATAACATTCTGATACAGAACACAAAGGGTTAATGGCTCTGGTTCCAACAGAGCAAAGTCCAAAATGCAGCCACTCTAGTGACTGACCCAGAGGCTGACCCTGGCTTAGAGGTATTGGTATGAGAGTGGGCGGTGGAGGTCCTGTCAACAAAACAAGGCTGTTACTTGTTTTGTTTTTGTTTTTTTAGCTTCTTTTATGAGGATATCAGTAGGCCTATGTACTGAAAGCCTAGGGACAATCCAGAGATACTGTTATGCTGCTTTTGGCAAGCTTTGGTTGGTGGGCTGAGTAAAAGCGTATGATGATGCTATGTGTACCAGGGCTCCCAGCCATGAGTCCCGATTAACGTCTGTGGCCAGAGGTCCACATTGCCATGGTAACAACTGGCCCAGCCTTTGCTGGGGTGACATAGAGAGCGAATCAATTAAACTCATCAGTCTCACTGCTTTCCGTTGCCCTCCTCTGACCCTGGGATGTAGGCAAGACGCAACTGGTGCTGCATATGCGGTGTAAAAGTACGGCTCTTTCTTCCTGAGCCTGTTGGGGCCGTTTTGGTGGTGGCGGGGCTGGTGACAGTTCATTTGGATGGGAAAAGAGGGGAGCACTTTTCAAACAGCCTCCTAAACTTTTTATAACACCCAAACAACACATGGGAGCAATAAAGTTAGTTATTGCTCTTACACTTAAAAAAGCTACAATAGAGAACCCCAAGATCATTATGACATCATAAGCTGAAGAAGACCTAATAAATTTCAATAATACGATGTTTGTGACTCTATACCCAACAGATAAACACAGCACATGCCAGGAAAATGTATACTTTTTTTCCCCCCTTCACACTTGTTTTGTACACACACTGATGGCGGTCATTTAAGACAAAACAACAAGCTTGCACAAATGAAATCCCAGGAGAATAATTCTTTTGTAATGAGTCATTTTACAGGGGAAATGTGATGTGTGACACCAAGTGTGAGGCAACCGAGACCTACCTACTCATTTTTTTTCTATTTCTCAGTGCTGGTGTGAGGCTCAGCGAATAGAGCATTATGCAACGGAGTGAGGCCACGCCCACAGCTTCCCCACTCAGCCGCTGGGCTCTCGCTCTGCCTTATATTAGTGACACGGCTGTCAGAGGCTGAGGTAGATCTGCACTGCTCTGCTGCAGCCAGCTTCCTCTCTCTCTCTCTCTCTGTCTGTCAGTCTGTCTCTATCTCTCTCACTCAGCTGTGAGACACCATGGGCCTCCGCTTGCTGTGTGTGTGGGGGACCTTGCTACTGTCTGCACTGTGGGTTGCCGCTGATGTTGCCGAGGGGCTGGGTAAGGAGGAGAAAGGGGGCTCTGGCTGCCCCGTGAGGTTCAAACCAGCAGGTCAATGTGGGGACGGAGATGAGTGTCCGTACCAGGTCACCCTGCCCCCCCTCACCATCCAGCTGCCCAAGCAGTTCAAGATGCTGGAGAAGACCATGAAGGAGCTTCAGAGCCTGAAGGAGACGGTAAACAAACTCAAAAACGCCTGCCAGGGGTGCAGGCGGCAGGAGGACCGGACCCTGCAGAGGGACAGCGAGGAGGCTCCGGCGCTCGACCAGCCCGACCCCGACCCCAACCGCGGGGACCTGCGGCAGCCGAGCGCCAGCGACAACACCCTGCAGGAGATGCAGGTGAAGATGAACCGGATGTCCAACAGCCTGCGGAACGCCCGCAACCAGATCGCCACCCTGCAGGGCCGCCTGGAGGGGCTGAGCCTGCTCAACATGAACAACGTGGAGGCCATGGTGGACAGCAAGGTGGAGAACATCACCGGTGTCATCAACAACCTCGACAGCAAGTGCTCCAGAGAGTGTCCCGTGCAAGGAGCGCCACAGTGTGAGTACAGCAGAGCTGCCCTCTGAGGCTCGAGGGCGAGGGAGGAAAGCATTCTGTGAATGTCATTACGAGCCCACTTCAGCCATCAACAGCACAGCAGCTTACCTGGTAGAAACTAAAACCAAAACTATAAAATCATAACTTATTATTAAGACTTAAAGTTGTGTTGCTCTCTTGTGGTGTAGACGACAGAGGTTTGTGACGTATTTAATTTAATACAAAATTGATTATTCAGGAAAAAAAAAAAAATCAATCAAGGTACAAACAAATGTACCTGCCAACTTCCAGGCTGTGCTAGAACATTGCTCTGGATGGGTTCCAAAAGTAAAAACTAATACAAATGTTCAGAATTAATTTAAAACTGTCCTCTAAACAAAGGCTAAAAATCATAGGTTTGAATGTGTCAATTTGCCAAAAAAAGACAAAAAGTTATAAAATACTGCCTCCAATGAGCTTTTGTAATAAATGTAGTGATGTAGTAATAAATGTGATCATGATAAATTTAATACGTAAGCATCCAATAAAAAATATTTTAAGGACTGAGGAAAGAGATCAGGAATTATATAACATTTGGAAGAATGAACCAAGTTTAATTTGATCAGATTAAGAGTCTCCGATTTGTCTTTATCTGAAGAGCAGATGCACCATTAGAAAAAAGGAGCGCGAACAGCTGTGATATCTCAATAATGTGCTCTCCATCCAGGTTCAGTTCATTTGTTTCAGTGTGCACAATTATTCTCTAACGAAGCTTGCCAAAAGGTTAACTGTTGTAATATGAGCAGTTGAGTGGGTTACAAAGAAAAACAGCATAACACAGGCTGAGAAGAATTTGGATCTGCTTGACCAAATGTTTGGAAAAAAAAAAAAAAAAAAAAAAAAAATCAACTTGGTCAAAGGTCAGAACACTAAATGAACGTAAACTAAAATCCTTTTCATCAGCAGAGATTAAAGTCTATTTGCCAATTCTTTCATGTGTACCTTCTTTATTGATATAGCCCTGTTTTTGGCTCAGCATCAATCCTGATATGAGAATCAACTGCGCAGATGGTACAAAACAGTATGGTCAGACAAGTGAGCCTGGCTCAGAAAACACACCATATAAGCCCTGCTGTGGCTGACCTCCCCCTTAAACTCGCCACAGTCTTCAGTGTGTCTCTTAGCGTTTAAAGACATTTACAACCAACGTGATTTTGGAACGAATGTTCTTTACAGTTCATTCCCGACCAAGTTATTCCAAATGCGCTCACATAAAAGCAGTCTTTGCGTACGAGAATTGCTTAGTGTTGACAAAGCTGGAAGTTTGTTTTGGGTCGTCTGTCGCTTTAAAATTTACAGCGGGGCAACTGCATTTGATATTTTTGTGCCTCTCGCTCGTTTTGTCCGTGCTTATCACACGGAAGATGGCATGCAAACAGTGCAGAGAGACAACCTCATCCTGAGAGTTTCTTAATCGCTGTACATTCTTCCGTCAGAACTTTAGGCTCTTCCGTTCTCACTCCGCAAACGGGACTCTGCCTTATCGACTGTCCATCACTCAGTGGACAGAATGGGTGTTGTGTCTTTCATGGGAGGGACTGCGTTTTAGATTCACATAACAGGCTGATAAGACACAGGAAAGCTGCCTTAGCAGATTGTCTTTGTTGCCTGGATTACTCTGCCAAATGTCAAAAAAGTTATGGAAAGCCTGTTCACAACATGCAGACCACAAATGAAATGAGAAGTCTAATTCTACATAGCAAATACTGACTCAGACACAGTTTTGTAATTGGATTTTACAGTCTCCAAAATTTTGAACAAATAAGTGTCTCTGGTTTCAAAACACTTGCAATCTACATTTGGACATAGATGCAGTTTTCATATTTTGTGCATTGATCCGGTTTGAGAAAGTGGATGGTTACATAAACTTTGTGATTTTTTTTTACAGTCATCATAGCACCGAGAGACTGCTCTGATTACAATTACGACATGGTGAAAGAGAGGAAGAACGCCATCTACAACGTGACGCCGGACCCGCGGAACCGCACTTTCGAGGTGTACTGCGACATGGAGTCCTACGGGGGGGGCTGGACCGTGGTGCAGCAGAGGCTCAACGGAAGCACCAGCTTCAACCGCACCTGGGCCGAGTACAAAAAGGGCTTCGGCAACCTGCAGGGGGAGTTCTGGCTAGGGAACGACAAGATCCACCTGCTGACCAAGGCCAAGGACATGGTCCTCCGAATTGAGCTGGAGGACTTTGACGGTGTGAGGGAATACGCCAAGTACGACCAGTTCTACATCTCCAATGAGTACCTCAACTACCGCCTGTCAGTTAGTGGCTACTCCGGCACCGCTGGGGATGCCTTACACTTCAACAAGCATTACAACCACGACCAGAAGTTCTTCACCACCCCGGACAAAGACAACGACATGTATCCTTCCGGAAACTGTGGGGCCTACTACAGCTCGGGATGGTGGTTCGATGCCTGCATGTCGGCCAACCTCAATGGCAAATACTACCATAAAAAATACAGAGGGGTACGAAACGGAATCTTCTGGGGCACGTGGCACAACGTGTCACACGAATACTACCCAACAAATTTCAGACAAGCTTTTAAGACTGTCAAAATGATGATCAGACCCAAAAACTATGCACCATAAACCACCAATATTCAGCTGGTGACCTGAAAAAAAGGAGGTGAACTGGAGTGAAAATACATTTTTTTGTTTCATATAAGGACTTACCACTCAGCATCCTGCTGAGAATCTGAACAGCTGCAAGTACATAAAGTACTCAGACAATGATAAAACAGCAAGAACAACAAGTGCTAAATGGACAGTTTCACCAGTCACAGCTAACGACATGAAAAATGTATCACTTTTTTATGCATCAATATCAGCGGCTTTAAAAGAGAATCCCTGAGAGCATGAACAATGAATTTATACTTGCATCGAGGAGCATTCACAAAACTGATCTGTCAAAGCAACGGAAATGCAACAGTGCAGTGTAAACAAAGCAATTTTTAAAAATCTATCACATTACACCGGTTTCCAGTTAACTTCAAATACCTGAATACTAGCCAAAGAAAACGAATGAGCTTTGCTATTGTGCTGCACAGCTATGATTATTACCTTATACTACCTTACGGAGCTAATGTTTCATGTTGAGATTTGTATGGTTTGTGTGATACTGCCTCCTGGCTACAGATTATTTTATTGCAAGGTATCCCCTTCGAGTCCGACTGAGAATGTAGCGAACTGAGAAGGAAATGTACAGTATTTATTTTGAAAGTTCAATAGCCATTTAATTAATATATAAAATGTATTTGTATCTCTGGACTCGAGACCTATTGCTGGTGAGAAATATAAGGACTAAACCACTTTTGCCCTTTTGATTGAGTTGTACTGGGATGAACAATTTTTGTACAGTGTTAGAATTCTCTTAAGATTTCATTATGTATATTAGAGCTTTTATATTTCCAGAAACTTTGGTATCAAACATACTTTCTAAATTAAAAACTAATAAAGTTTTTTTTACAGAGTTTTAGGAGCACTGAGTTTTCATGTTCTTCATTTTTACTATACAGTCACTGTAGCCTTGTGTCTTTTTATATATGTACACAAATGGTGGGAAGTACCTCATCGAGGCACTGGAAGGCAGGGCTGGAGGAGACAGGCGTCGGGCCTTCCTCTTCCTTTGCAGCTTCTGGTGGCAGGGCTGATATTGGCTGCTCCTCAACAGCCTCCTCTTCCTCAAAGCTCAGCTCATCTTCCTCACTGGAGGTGAAGCTTTCCTCGCCGCTGGTGCTCATGGTCTGGGCCAACTCTGAAGACAGACATTCACAGTACATAAAAACACACATGCATAGACATAAATACACACAAACACAACAAACAGTATAGCGGTACAATGCTGCACATTCTACACTCACAAATAAAGGCATAATCAACTGACTAGATGGTTAGATATCACATTTTATTGCCCTACAAAACAATATGGGCTACCGAAAACAAGTCAAAGAGTGGATTTACAAGAATCCTGTTGCAACAGACTTTGCATTTTTTGTTGATTTGCTGTTTCCATGCATGTGCAATTCACCTTTGGCTCACTCTCCAGATCTCAGTTTGGCAGCCAGTCCCTTCAGCCCCACCCAGGGCAATGTGACCCGAGTGAGGCAGTCACCTGCAGTACCCAAGCTCTGGCCAAGACCAATCAAATGTCACTAAATGGCTACATTCCTTCAGGGCAGCTCTGCACCCCTCAGCAGACAAGACATTGCATCCTATCACATCCCAGAGAGTTTTTTTTTTAGTAAACACTAATCATTCCTTTTCAAATGTTTACATATTTCTGAATAAACAACACAAGTACTGGCATATGTTCTGGATCAACACTGGAGGTTACACTGCATATGTAGAAGTATGGTAGATGAGACTGAGATTATCACCCTACCCACAGCTGTAAATAGTGTTGCAATGCATTTTGCTAGCTTAGGATTGCACATCATGAGAGAATTTCAGAGCCATCATTAACTCTTCAGCCACGTTATCATGTAGTTATGAGCAAACAGTATAACCAAAATGTGCTTTCTGACCCCACTGTGGGCTATTGGGTGACAAAACAGGGACACCAACTCTCCCTTCCAATGTGTTCTCTAACCTTAGACATAACAAAAGGCTTAATTCCTTTATCCTCGCCAGGAGAAACTGCACCAATTACTAAAAACAGATGTGCTGACCATTTTGACACCAAAGGTCTTGAGGAAAAAAATAAAATTATGCTTTTTAAAAATTTCTAACCAAAATAATATTTGAATAAAATTATTTAGTTTTCCCACAGGTTGCAAACATTTCTGTCTGTTACAGTGTGTTTTTACATCAAGGGTGCAAAGCCCACAGTTGACTCTGTGCGTTTGCGCAAGCATAACGTCATGAAATATGCCAAACTCAACAGAGCAGATATGGGGTATGCCCTGCTGACCTATAACCTGGAGGAAGTAAGCTGCACCTGCCACCAAAATTACATCTTTGAATGCTGGTTAATCAGTCTTCGACACTACCTACTTCTTTGTGGGAGAAAAGGGTACACAATCAGACACACAGCGAACCAGTTGAGTGCAGACCAGGCCTGTTACAGTTTGTCTAATAAAAGACCTTCAATCTCTCGACAGATTCAGATTCAAAGAGGTTTTGTACATGGGATGATTCATCCTCCAAGAATGAGAAGCAGCTGTCAGGCTCTGCCACACCAGCAAACCAGAACACAGTTCAGTCAGGACACTTTGCAAACAGCAACCATGTGCAGTGCATCTCTCACTGATCCAGTAATACTGCACAAGGGTAATGTGAGCCCCAGTGAATCTAAGGCTTCATGAAACTCTTTGCAAAGAGCCAAGATCTCAATACACTCAGCATCTTCTGCTCTGGTGGGCAGTTTTAAAGAACACCTACCCTCTATAAAATTCCTGTGATTGCAGCTCATAAAAAACACTAACACTGATATAAAAAGATTTTAGTACTCATTTGTTCAATAATACATGTTATAAATTATAAATCATTAAAACAATAAGCAAACACGATAATAGCTCGTTGATTTAAAGCATCATCTAGCCTCACACAACATTTTCACTCCTGAAGACATCTGCACATTTGATTATCGAAGAATTCATATCTTGCGATGTTAAAGTTCCACCCAAAAATGTAGACAACTTGTTATTAAGCATGGCGCTCTTCTGTATCCCTCACCTTTTCACCAGATGCACAGCTGTGTTCAGCGGTCTCAGTAACAGTACACAGGTGAGGTTAATGGCATCGGTTTGTTGAGCTGACAGTGGGGAAAGGTGTAATTAGTAAACCTGGTTGTAACCAGCTGTTCTACATCTATTGGTATTTATTCTCGGAGCATTCAATCCAGGTCAAAATGTCGCAGGTTGATATGGCTTTTAAAGTATTTTTGTGGATACAATGGGTTAACGAATTTACAATTCTGAAAGAAAACATACCATACTGCCGATATATCCTGCTATTAGGAACGAACAGACACACAAACATACGTCCCCCCTATACTTTTGACTTCAACACTGACATCTTCTGGACGTTAAATTAATTTCATATTTTGTTTCTCAATTTTTTATATTTTGTTTTGTCTCAATGTTTTTCGTCTAGACAGCACAGATACAGATTTACCATATTTAACAGATATGATATGACTAAACTCAGAAAGTAGGTATGTGTAAATAGCTAATCTCTAATTGGTCAAACGGTTGGTGCTACTTGAAATTAATGAGCAATTAATTTCAATTTGTATCTGCATTACAACTAATGTGTTCTTTAGGCTAAAGACAATGTCACATGAAATGATAACAGTAACATTTCTGCAACGTTATTTGCTAAATTATCCCTCACTTCTTCTGAACATTCAACCAGTTCGACCCTTTTAATCCCTGATGAAATTATTTATACTATAACCTCCTTCCCATAAAACAAATAGTTTATGAAGGGTTCAGATAACAAAATAACCCAGAAGAACTATGATAATTGCATGAATTTTAAATTAGCTGTAACTAAACAACGAATTTATCCTAGAATAGCAACAAGCAGCCAGACCCTTTCAGGACCTTATTAACCCCTCTTTAAATTATTCACAATATAAACTTCCCCAATCTTTCCTTAACACAAACAAGCTAGTTTATAACACCGGAGACAACGTGCACCAATACGTGGATTACCTCAATATAGATAGCTAGGCCAATTTAGCTAACTTACCTGAACAGCCTCTTAAAGGAACTGCAACTTCAGGTTAATGCAACTCTAACTCGATCATTTCAATACACAAACTAATATTTAACCTAAAAATGATGTTGTCCTGAAAATAGTCATGTTATAAACTCTGGAGTAAATCCCTGAGTGAGAAATCTCGGCCACCGGCTACTTCATTTGTTTGGAGACTGGGACTGGTTTCCATGGTAACGCACTATCAAACCGTTTTGCGGGCGCGACGCGCAGCAGAATCGAAACAAAATAAACGCAGTCAAAGTCATTAGGCGGAAAAGTTACACGGTGGATGGGGACCTCCCATTGACTATTTTTGTTGACTGTTTATTTAATACTCTTTTATCTCACCGTTGCCCTTGTTTTTTCCTGTTTTAATTACTGCACAGATTCTCTACTCTCCACAATGACTAGATACGCTACAGAGCTCGTATTTATAGGCCTACTAGAGATGTCTAGCTGTAACTGGATATTGCATATATACTTAATACTATGTGTTTCTGTTTGAAAGTAAGGCAACTTCTCGGAATGGATGAAATTCTTGCATTTCTCAACCCCTGTTCGGAGGTTCAAATAATGTGTTCCACATTTAAGATCTACATTTTACCCACTGTGTACCTTAACGTGCATATCAAGCAGTCTGCATACAGCATGTCTTTGTACAATATATCAGAGTCCAACGAACTTAATTTCATTAATCAACTCATGTCACTTTTCATGACAGAATTACTGAAGAGTTGGTTAAAAACATATGCCCCGGAATGATGTCCCCTTATTACAACCACGAACTTGTCAACAACAGGCGTGTTTTTACGTTTTTACTGGGGGTGAACATTTCAACCAATAGCTTTAGCTACACTTACGAAACGTTATAGTGCGGCCAATTGACCCGAGTCATATTTAAGAATGTGGTTATTGTAGTCACCTAAAGATACATTTATTTTATACCACATAATGAGGTTTGCATTCATTTCAGGGAAGTTGGCACTTGAGCGACTTATATAACAACAAATACAAATGCGTCATATTACAATAAAATGCAGGGATTAATTTCAGTCAGGCATAATTGGTGCTGATCTTGGAAACTCCATTTCCCACAAACCTAAGCGCTATGCCCTTAGCAGAAGTCAAGGAAGCGTTTATTTCCAGCGACGCACACTTGGAGCAATGCTTTAGGGTTCTTTTTGGATTCAGCCACTTCGCTATCATGATATTTTCGTGCACAGTATTAATAACTAAGCGATTGTGTCGTGGACTCAGCCGAGAAGTAGCTTACTTGCGATCACTGTCAGGCTGTAAAAATACTTCGCCTGACGCCTGGTCCTCGCACATTCTCAGGACAATTTCGACGTCTCCTGGTTTTCATTCCTCGAGTGATCATCATAAACCTCTGAAACAGTGGACACTAGTTGTTCACCCTTTCAGCACTGTTCGAGTCCAGCTGCGTTGCAATATATCTGTGCAACCGCTGGACCCTCATACCTTTCCCGAAGCAAATCGGGCGTTTATTACTGTACACGGTACCAGCGCAGACCAAGGACTGAAACTTGACAATTTCCACGTGCAATATGACGACCAAAACAAGGAACTGATAATCCTATCAGAAAGGGTCAACAGTAATGTATCTGTTGAACTGACTACTCCAATTAAAAGTGGTAAGTGTTTTCTATCCTGCTGTATATACTGTCCCTAGCAATACGTTAAAGGCTAAGGTCAGGGAAGCACGTTTATGCTGACAAATCATATTACAAAAGGGAGCTAGCATTATATATTTGGATAACATTTTCTTTACAGAGTCGTTTTTACAGTTGTCATCACAACAGTTTGATTCATGATTGGACTAACCGGGTTATTGTCGCATTATAATTGTTAACTTAAATTATAACAATAACATTTCAGGACAAGATAGGGTCATTCAATTCAACTATATTTTGCCAACAGTGGAGAATGCATCTATCATTGTTAAGCATGGCCTTGAAAGCACTCATTAGCTCCATGACTGTTTTGTAACTGGGTCCAACAGTTTAATACGTAGTATCCTCACAGACTGAAATGCTACTTCTAGCACAGAACGTTGAATACCTTGGTCAAGGGTAAAACGGTAGCGGGCCACATGTGATTTTGAACGGGAAACCTCCGGTTTTCGTAGAATTACACAACTGCAACCATTGCCAACACTGCCACCCTATGGTGAAAATGTGAAATGTCGGGTAGTCGGAGACCGTAAATAGTCTATGACTGTAGTGCTCATCTCCGGTCTTGGAGGGCTAGGATGAATGGTAGTTTTTGTGGCATATTAGGGTTTTTTTCGCTTGATTTCACTGAAATCTATGCTGAAGTTGCTACATCGGCGATTATTTTTTGCTTATAGTAATAATGACAGTCATTGCTGTGTCACATGGGGAATGAAAAAAAAAAACATCTGATGACCAAAAAAAAAAAAAAACGGATTTATTCGGTCAGTCACAAGTCACATGGGCAGTAATCCGAATCAGAATCAAACCACGTCTGAATTTGGTCCGAACTGGATATGGAAAAAAATCGAATTTCATTTTCTAGTCGTCAAGGGAAAACATGGGGGGAGAGAGGGTTAAACACAGTCTTTGAAGCACTGAAGAATGGCTGGCAGACCTTCAGCAGCATAGTATGAGTTTAAAGCCTCTTAGGGCCTCCCAGATTCAGGCCAAGGAATCCCATTGTTTGACAGTTTTGGTGCCAGCCAGGCCTGCAATTAGTCAAGGCACTTGAGAACATGCATCGGAGGAATTAGGGTTACGCCAATCTTCCTAATAACCTTAAAAATGGAGGCTTGGCTTGCTGTCATTTGGTTTTGTAAGCCTCTGCATCTAAACAGATGTTGATCAGTAACCATGTGTCACCACTTTCAGCATTTAGTGCTCAAATGGGCTTTTACCTGTCAGGAGTAGGTAATACAGAACCTTTTACAGACTGCAGCTCAGTTAAAGGTTTAGGAAATGATGGTAATTGCTATTTCAAAGCTGAAAAAGCACTGGAGTAAAACTAGAATACACAGCAGCCCCAGGGCTGAATTTGGGAAGGCCTGCTGTTAAACCTGGTGGTGACTCTCCATTTGACTGACAGCCATCCCCTCTCCACACTGTTCTCAGATTGTAACCATACGCAGGGCTTCCCAGTGATTCATATGACTAGGACCAGGGTCTAGTGTGAGGATGTGTCCGTAAAGCCAGCAGTGGCCACTGGTTTCACAGGCCGGCACATAATTGGTTTTAGCATTAGCCAGGGTGGGAGGGTGTCTGTTGGCAGCACTGTCAGCTCATATTACAAGAGCAGCTCCTCTAGCTAACTGAGCACCTGCAGCCTGTCTGCAGAAGCTGTGTGCAATATCTATGTACTCCACAGTCTCAGTGACTGTGCAGCTCAGCTTGTGGACAGCCGTAGAAATGACTGACAGCTGGCACAACGTGTGTGCTTGTCTGCGTTCTCTGTATTCACAGATGCAGTCAATGCATAGATTCTCAGATAATGAAAGCTAGCCAATAAAATGTGTGGTTGCAGTGATGAGACACACATACAGTATATGAATGAAATTTGACTATTGGGTTTGAACTAGAAAAACAATTGTGGTTTGAAACTGAGAACTCCTTGTTTTCAATGTACATGAGGTGAATATACTATTATACTTTAATAACAGCAATAACAAACAATGTTCTTAGTGGGCTGAAAGTGAGATTTTCAGTTACATTATAGCTATCAGCCATAGAGTACTTCTTAATGTCAGTGGAAAAAGTGAATGCATCTTATTTAAATCAAGGAAGTAATACAGTGATGAAGTTGCAGAGCTTGAAAATATATACTCACATAAACTCACATATATGGATGATATGGATATCAGTTAATGACAACTGTAATATAATGTCACGTATAACTCATGTTAAATCTCTTGCTGTATTACAAAATGACAAAAGTAAATCTTTTGGTATAAACAATGCTGTTTCATTGTTGTGGTCTTTTTTTTTTTTTAAGATCTGCATATTACAACACAGGGGGAAGGGAATGTGAAAATCCAGAAAATGGAGTGTGACATCTGCAGAGTGCTAACGGAGAGAGGACACTGTGTGCTGCAGTCAGTGAAGGTAAATGCTCTAGACTGTGGGTGTTCGCTCACCATTTGTGCCTGTGCTGAATTTTCCCCTAGTCTACCCTTTCCACTCCGCTGCTCAGACTCATCTCAGTAACACAGTCAAGGGTCTGCAAAAACGGCTTAATAGTTTGTTAATTGTTAGTAATGAGTTTGTTACACTTTATTTATTATTTATGAATATATGTGTTAACATTAGCAAGGGATATGTGGGTTGAGGGCGGACCATGATTTAACCAACGCCAAACAATTTCAGTTATTTTTTTCAGTAATGTCAGCTTGGGCGTATTCAATATCAGACTGGTATGCTAGCATAGCCAGCTTGGGTTTGCTGCAGTGTAGAAAAAAGCACATTATCACATAGTGTCATGTGTCATGTGTCATGACCAAAGCATACTTTAACCTAAAAGAGCCGATGGAGAAGGTTATTTTCGTGAGTGCCTGAGAGGTACAATTTAAAAACCTAGCTAATACAGAATTTTGTGAGATTTACAGGCAAAAAGTAAGACACATAAACCTGTCTACTATTTTACTTCACCAAAGTAGCAGTCTATCTCTGATGTAATCTGTTTACTTCATTGTTTAGACTGCAGTATAACCTGATAGTTTACACAGGCTTGTTTCCCTGACTGACCAAATGGACGAATAATTTGCATTTATGGCTACAACTTTAATGGGAAGGACGTTGTGACCTGGTAATGTGCTAGACTGTAATGTATTGTCATAATGTATATGACACTAGTCGCTATTGTTAAATGTCCACTAGATGGCGCTCGTGTTCTGGACTGTAATGAGCTCTGGACGTCTAATGGCAAGATACTGTAGGTCGTAAAAGCAGAAATTCCTCAGTTCATATTCTTAGTAGATCATGTTTCAACATCAACCCAAAAGCACAAGTTGTGTCATATTTTGTCTTCAGATTTTTAACATGATGTTTGGGTTAATTTGTTTTTTTCAAAGTTGGCCACAATTTCCATTGCACTGATATAAAGGAAGTATGCAGCTATGGTCTGTCTGAGACTCCTGCTTATTTTCTGCAGTGTTGCAGTTTCTTTTTAATCAAAGCAGTCTTCATGCGTCACTTTTACTGGAACATTTTACTGTAAACCCTGATATAATTGCGATTTTTTTCATTGCAGTTAAGGGGAAATCCATGGGGGGTAGGCACACACAGGATATAGTGTTGCAAGAAGGTGGTGATTGGTCACTTTTAAACTTAATTGGAAACAAGCAGGCCTACAACAGCAAGATTTTTATATATATTTTTTACACAATTTTTGAGCCGCGGGCTCTGTATCTTCACACATGTTTGTAACTACGCTTAGATGCGGAAAGGCGGACAGAATTTTGGTAATCTAGAGACAGGAGGGGTTGGAACACAAAAAAATGTGCAGAAATAGCTCTACTATTAATACAATGTTGTGTTTATGTATAATCATCTCCAACCACTGTGTGTTCTGTAGGGACACCAGGTGGTCGTGCAGTCTGCTGGAGGAAACGTCATAGGTCTAGGAACCATTCATGGAAACGTGGATGTCAGCACATCTGGAAACAGTGTAAAGCCTGGGATTCTTTCATTACATTATACCGACATTTTCATCACACTTACATTGACATCACATGTAGGCATTTAGCAGATGCTCTTATCCAGAGTGGCTTGTCACACAGCTTACATTTTTACACGTGGTCCATTTATACAGCCGGATATTTACTGAAGTAATTTAAGTTAAATGCCTTGTTCAGTGCCCTTCCTGGGAATTAAACCTGCAACCTTTAGGTCACAAGTCCACCTCTATAACCATTATGCTATGCCTTTGTCCCTTTTCATTGTTCACATGCCATTTCAAAATCCACAGTACCTTACCATAGCGCCGTACCTTTGCCACAGCACTAACCACCTACACTTTGTATTGGCAGTTCATTTGGTCACTTCATGTGGACACTTATTCCTTAAAATAAAGTTTAAAAGTTTTGCTAATTTTTATCTCATGTCTGCAGATGGTCAATATTAAAAAGATTCAGGGAACCACCATGAATGTTTCTACAGAACATGGGCCACTAAAGGTCAAAGCTATTTATGCAGAGTCCACTTCGGTGTCCTCCATCTCTGGGAAAATCGAGCTCGGACATCTGCATGGTGAGTAGTGATGATAAGACTCACCAGATTGCGTCTTCCACTGCGCTGTAATTATTCACGAAACCTCTCCAAATGTTTTTTTCGATCACATTCTTTGATTATCGTAACAAGATTACGGTTCTGTGTATGTGTTATGTCCATCATTTGGTTCTACAGTGTTGCTTCTGGTTCAGACAAAGGGTTTTCGCTCATCAAGATCACATATATCTTTCTGGACTGCATGACTGCATGACACAGTGTTTTATTCCACAATGCAGACAGAACGGGGGTATGTAATACCTACGTCATCATTCTGGCACACAACAATGAAGTGGAAATTTTCTAACAACATCTGCTGCATAAAGGTTTTTCTGTGCCATTTTTTGTGCATTACCGCAAACAGTGTTTTTGGAAGGCAGACGGAATGTTCCGGCTTTGAACAGGGACTGGTCTGATAACTTCTGTCCTCAGCGCACAGACAGTTAATGGAAGTGAATGAAAGATGGATAGATGAGGTTGACAGACAGACCACAGAGGGATATTCGGGGTTGGGGGGTGGGGGCGAGCGAGGGAGGGGCAGAGAGGGAGAGAAAAGCCCAGGGTGGGAGAACAGTAAGAAGTAATTGCCCTTCGCTGGACAGCATGTCTACAAATGGGGATGGAAGCAATTAGCCGTGTCTGCTCACCAGAGCTGAAGTGCTGCGTTCCTTGGAAACAACAAAAAAGAGAAAAAAAAATGAGTTTGAAATATACATGGATGTACACATGAAAAGCAATGCAAACCATAACCACAGAAAACTTGTCCATTTCAGAGACTCTCTTTTTTTTTGTTGTTGTTAGTTTCCTCCTCTTTGAGCCTAGCCACAACAGTTTCCCCGACTTCCTGTGGGACTGTCTCTTTGCACATGGAAATGCAGGGACAAGCACTCTTTCCTCAGTACATCTGTGAAATATATGAGCTCTATAGGTGGGCTGAAACCTCCTGATTTTACAGACTTCATTGCAAAAAAAAAAAAAAAAACCCCACTCACCAAAAAAAAAAGCTTCCTTTTTAAAATAGCTTTACTCTGAAGAGCTACGACAGAGCTCCCATGTTAATTATACCCTGGGATGCCCAAGTGTATTTTGGTATTTTAATACTCCCCCACCCGTTGGTCACTGACTGGGACTTGAAGATTTTGTTGGAATATGACACTATGCATAATATTTATGTAACTGATGTTGGATTTTGGAAACCATTTTTAAGTCAGAGGTATATTACTGTATATGCAGTTTTGGGCAAAAGCCATTCACATTCCACTTTTAACAAGGACTCTATATCATGGCTGTGTCAGCACTGACATGGCTCCATTTTAAAAGAAATATCTGTAGCTTAACGCAAAAACGACTGTGTTCATGAAGGTCCTGCTGCTCATGTATTAACACACATATTTCATTTGTGTTTTCAACAGGTGATGCCACAGTGCAAAATAAAATGGGGGAAGTAATTGTAGGTATGTGGACCATTTAAAAGGCAAAGTATAACACTGTTTGAAACTGTGAAGCAGTAGAATTGTTAGTCTGCATGAAATCCTTTTAAAAAAAGCTCTATTCTGTTTTCCACTGTGCTTTCAACTTCTTTTCTTAGTTTTGTTCTCTTGCTTTGGTTTCAAGCATACTGTAACCATTTATATGAAGCTATGCGTTTTCTGGACGCTCAGTGATTATGCTAAAACCAAAATTACAGCTTTGAAAATGCAGGCTTGGAGGAACATGTTGCGGAGCACTCAAAAGTCGGGAACTATGAAAACACCAGACTTTGAGAGGACACTATCACAGAAGCAAACCGCTCTTGTTATTAAAGAAATGACATATAAAGCCGAAGGCGGAATGAGAGCGGTAGCACTCGGGACAGCATTGAAGAGTCTGAGAGACCCAGCAGCTGTAGGGGGAAGCTGAGAGGTGCTGCAGAATGTGTGAAAGTATTTCCCTCGTGTGAAAGGGGGTATTGTGTGGGGGGTGGGGGTGAGAGATCTCTCCCAGGCTGCCTTAATGGACTGTGCCAACCCCCTCAGTCTAACTCGTGCCCAGCTCCGCCAGGCTCTGCCCCTGTGAGGGGCAGGAAATTCTGCAGCTCCTGAGGTTGTCAGACAGCAGACCTCTGGCACAACAAGCCCAGCTAGAAAGTTTCTTTGGCGGAAAGTTTTTTTTTTTGCCAAAACTGGCAAAAGACAACCCCCCAGCGCCCCATTTAAAGCACAGTTTCCCAAGGTCGTAAAACCTGAACGTAGTAAAAGATCGGTTATTAATGTCAGTGTGGGGAGAAGGATCGTACCGTTAACATGGCGCGCGTGCTCGCCGCGCGAGTGGCACTGCGGTCTCTGAGCAGCTTTGCTTTGCTTCCATTACTGTTTGCAGACGGGTCAAACGGCCATCTTAACGTTTCCTCCACGGAAGGAGACATTGATGTCTACGTGGGGCAGAACGGCACAGCAGAGCTGCACAGTAAACAAGGTAAAAACAACAAAACACACTTTTTTTCCCCTCACTTTTTTTTAAATCAATAATCTCCCATCCTGGAACCACAAACTCTTCCATAACCCACAGATCATATAGGCTAGTAGACATGAATCACTCAAATCCACCACTAGACCAGCTTTAACAGTTGTATCTCAGTACTGGTGGTAATTCAGCGCTGAACAGTGTTATTCTTAATGAGGCGTTTCAGTAAATGTTGATGTAGTTATATCTTATAAACAAGTATCCACAGCATATCAGGCTATCTTTAATATCAGTGTTTCCACATGAGCTGCAGAAGGGATTGAAATGTTGTGAACTGGAAAAGAAATGGCAAATGAGGCAAAAATGAAAACAAATACAGGAAATCAAAGTATATGACTGCATGCTGCATGAGTGTGGCAGTGTGTGGGGTTATTGTAATATTGCCTAATATTAGCCTCAGTAAAGCACACAGTGTGGGTTGGCTGTGCAGTTAGCCTCAGTAAAACACACAGTGTGGGTTCACTGTGCTATTAGCCTCAGTAAAGCACACAGTGTGGGTTCACTGTGCCATTAGCCTCAGTAAAGCACACAGTGTGGGTTGACTGTGCTATTAGCCTCAGTAAAGCACACAGTGTGGGTTGACTGTGCAGTTAGCCTCAGTAAAGCACACAGTGTGGGTTGGCTGTGCAGTTAGCCTCAGTAAAACACACAGTGTGGGTTCACTGTGCTATTAGCCTCAGTAAAGCACACAGTGTGGGTTCACTGTGCCATTAGCCTCAGTAAAGCACACAGTGTGGGTTGACTGTGCTATTAGCCTCAGTAAAGCACACAGTGTGGGGTTACTGTGCAGTTAGCCTCAGTAAAGCACACAGTGTGGGTTGGCTGTGCTATTAGCCTCAGTAAAGCACACAGTGTGGGTTGACTGTGCTATTAGCCTCAGTAAAGCACACAGTGTGGGTTGACTGTGCTATTAGCCTCAGTAAAGCACACAGTGTGGGTTGACTGAGCTATTAGCCTCAGTAAAGCACACAGTGTGGGGTTACTGTGCAGTTAGCCTCAGTAAAGCACACAGTGTGGGTTACTGTGCAGTTAGCCTCAGTAAAGCACACAGTGTGGGTTGACTGTGCTATTAGCCTCAGTAAAGCACACAGTGTGGGTTGACTGAGCTATTAGCCTCAGTAAAGCACACAGTGTGGGGTTACTGTGCAGTTAGCCTCAGTAAAGCACACAGTGTGGGGTTGCTATTACTGTGCAGTGTGGGGTTAGCCTCAGTAAAGCACACAGTGTGGGGGTTGACTGTACAGCTATTAGCCTCAGTAAAGCACACAGTGTGGGGTTACTGTGCAGTTAGCCTCAGTAAAGCACACAGTGTGGGTCAGTGCTTGTTGACTGTGCAGTTAGCCTAAAGCACACAGTAAAGCACACAGTGTGGGTTGACTGTGCTATTAGCCTCAGTAAAGCACACAGTGTGGGTTGACTGAGCTATTAGCCTCAGTAAAGCACACAGTGTGGGTTGACTGAGCTATTAGCCTCAGTAAGGCAAACAGTGTGGGTTGACTGTGTTATTAGCCTCAGTAAAGCACCAGGCATATATGACGAGAAAACCGTGCGCTCTGCTAACTTCCCCAGGCACCATCTCTGTGAGAGTCCCTTCTGCCATGACAACAGGCGTGTCGCTCACAGGGGCTTCCGTGGAGGTCAGCCCCGAGATCACCTTGCAGCAGGTGGAGGAGGAAACTACCGACACCAACACCACTGTCACAGGTGAGCTGCTCAACACTGCACTGCTCAGGACAGCAGACAAAGAACCCTAAATTGGATACATTGTATTTAATTAAATGAACATTTAAACAATTATTTAATATTTGCATTTATTAATTTAGCCAGTGGTTTTTGTAAATGACTCACAAGGCCATTTCAGTTCAGTGACTCCATATCCAGATGTGGTTCCCAGTTGTTACACAGAGAGGATCCACATGCAGTCCCCATTGTAAGCAGTGATGGTTGTAAAAGGAACACCACACCATCACTTTCCCAGAAGTTGCTATTTTAAGATTACCACAGCCCAGTTCTTATGTGTTATAGCTACTGGTAACGCTCAGTTTATAAAGCTGTTTATGTTCCACGTGCTTTTTTTTTTTTTTTCTTCTTTTTCTTCCCCCTCTGGAAACACTGAGAGTTGCCTGGAAGAGAGATTTGAGGTACTGACCTCCAAGTGCTTGAGTGACAGCGTTCCCCTGAATCTCATGGGGGAGAAACAGAGCCTGAAGAATTACTTTTTAACAATCATTTCCCAGCAGCTACGTCCAAATTAAACGCTGAGGTCCTGCAATAACTCAAGACCTCGTTTCAAACTTAATTTAGCGTCTTAAACAATTTAAAAGACTGCTCTCTGAGCTCAGTTCGGAACATGCCGCAGTGATCGTGCTATGCACCCTGTGTTTTCCTCATTTCAGGGTATAGTTGCGTTAAGCACCTGCATTGGCCTTTTGTCCTTGTTATGTAACCAACGTGTCTGTGTGTGGGAGCCCTAGAGTCGGTGCAGATATAGTAGACGGGTCTGACTGACTCATTTTCTCTGACGGCCCCCTCTGGAGTCAGCACTGGGAAGCTGCAGACTGTGCATTCTGTCTCCCCTGAATAAGACGCAACGCGCGGCCAAGGGACAGCCAGCTGTCTGCGAAGGTGTCTCCAAACACAGGACGCGAGTGCCTTCGGGGCCCGGTCAGAGGAAAGCCCCTACCCCCACGTCTCTGTCAGAAACCCAGGCGTACTAGCCAAACGCTTGGACGCGTGTGGACGCGGGCGATGAGAGCGTTGGGCCCGTCGCCTCGGCGCAGGAAACGGCCGTCATAAATCTGGATGCTGCGGGGGATCCTCTGGCCCGGGACATTGGGATGAGCTCATACAGTAAACGATGGCGGTGGTAACTTTAACGCCTTTTTTTCCTCCTTCTTCTTCTTCCCCTCTTCTTTCTTGGCCAGCTCATCTGAACGGAAAAGCGGAGGGAGAACGGTGGATCAAAGCGCGGGCGGAGAAGGGGACAGTGAGCCTCAGGACTCAGAGCTGGTTTGAATCACTGAAACTCGGGAACTGAAGGGGGACCGGGCAGCTCGTGGGGGGGGTGAGTGTTTGGGGGATAATCTATCATTGCTAAATAGGGAGTCTTAATGAGCATGCAATTAACAGAGCTGCATATGGGAATCTGCGAAGACAAACAATAACTTAAACGGACCTGCCCCAGGGGTTCTAGTCGTCTGCCATTTGTTCAACAGATCGTTGTTGAATGCTGTAGAAAACTTAAAAAGTACGGCAGCTTCATTGCCATTTGCTGTAAATGTCTGCACCAGTTGTATACTGTCCTGTTCGATTTCTCTCCCAGATGTGACCAAAGCCACAGCAGAGTGGGGAACCACCTATTTGCATCATATCCTATTTTAGTTATTATGTGGAACGGTTTTATTATGTATAAACCTTACATAATGGAGTTTTCTTATTTATTTGTAATTGTATCTTCAAGAACGTCTGAGAGGATATTGGGAGCACATGTCCTGGACGCGTTTATTTGATATTTACAGATGTCAAACAAAAAATGCAGTTCACTTTTTTTTTCTACTTTGTGGTTTACAAATCCTTGTAAAAATACTTTTCATGCAAAGAAACACAATGAGATTTCAAGTCAGTTTCTTTCATTTCACTGTGAAACACTTGGGGTGGGGGGTGGGGGAGTATAATGACATAAAAGAGCAAAGCTATAAAAGTGCTTTATAGAATTAAAGCTCCAAGTTATGGGAAGACATTTCTGTGATCAAGTAAGGCTGTCAATTAATGTGACCATTTTACTGTTAAATATTGTGTCAAAACGCATATGTAGATATGTATAGTCCAAAGCAATGCATGGGTTGACATTTGTCAGAAATCTGAATAAAAGCATGTATGAATACCTCATCGGATCATGTATCATTATATTGTTACATCACAATCCTTGACATTTTCATTAACTGTTCCATCTTAAATATAGACAATTTTCAGTTTGTTCAGATCTATCTGATAATAATGCATGCAGTTAAATTAATGGTATTACAGATGATGATGATGATGTCATCTTTAGGGGAATTAAGTATGCAGCAAATGCATCCCATAATGTTTCCCATAATTCCCTGATGTTCACCTCACTGGAAAGTCATTCCAGCAGCAGCTGGCTGATACAGATCGGCCCTGTGTTTTACAGAGTTTTCCCGTTTCTTCTGGAAAGCACTAGCTGCAGTCTGATGAGCGTGTGTTGTTTGGCACATACACGATATGCCTTAAAAATGGCATCCCCGACCACTGCCATGCTGTGCTGGAGCCATTCATTTCTTTTCAGGTTTCTGATGACAGAATATTTGGATCACGGGGATGTCGCAGACTGGCTGCGAGAAAGGTCGGTTCATCTTTTTAATGTTGTTTTAAAAGCAACAATGCCAGTCAGTGCAGACCATTGCATCTGGATGACATGGGGATCCTTCTGCTATCAGCATCCCCATGGTTCTTTCCCATTTACTTCCTGGCACGGAGGGGGCAGCCACAATTCTTTCCCATCCACAATTACTACAGGTGGTAGCAAGCCTCAGTTGTCAACCGAAATAGCCTTCTGCTTTTTGTAGTTTGTACTGCATGGCACAACATAAATGATCTTCCACAGGCTAAGTCCAGTCCATGATTCAGAAAAACCTAATGCTTAATTGTCATATGAATATCATTTCCATTAGTTCTGACCCAATAGCACATCGCTTCTCTCAACATCCCTATGACTGTTTCCCATTTGCCTGGCAATGGGGACATTTTCTCTCCCATGATTACTGCATGTTGTTCCTGGCCTTGGGTATTCGCAGTGAAAGACCGGTCCTGCGTCACTGTACCAAGACTTCTATAATTGTACCCACATATTTATGCCAGAAGGACTTAGTACCATAAATAGCGTTCTTCAGATAAGAGTAATTATTTTTGCTTTTCAAAACAGTGACAAATACCTCTGGGGAAATAATGGGGACCAGCCTGGTTCATAATGTATGCCTCTTGGTTTATTATTATTATTATTATTATTATTTTGGTTTGCCTTGTGATTAAGTGCTTTCTGTACAACACATTTGCCAGACATGCTCAAAGAATCCCCCTGGCAACACTGAGATCTCTCAGGTCTTCTGACCAAGGCCTTCTGGCTGTCCTGAATTCTAGGCTAAAAACTAAGGGTGACTGAGCTTTCGCAGTTGTAGCTCCCATTCTCTGGAACCGTCTTCCTGTAGTTATAAAAAATGCAGAGTCAGTGGATAGTTTTTAAAAAGCTGTTAAAAACTCACTTGTTTCGTAAGCACTTTGTTTTGTAATGTGTATTTGCCTTAAGTGCAGTTTTAATGTCTTTATATTGATATTTTCTGTTTTTCTGTTTCTAACTTTCCATTTTATTTCTAGTTTCATTAGTGTTTTCATTGTACAGCACCTTGTAACTCTTGTTTCAAAAGGCGCTTTATAAAAAAAGTTTTACTTACTTACTTAACAGCACTTGCGTGTGAAAAACGGGGAGGCTCAAAAACACAAACTGATACTGGGAGCGTTTGGGGAAACGTCTCGTGGAGCTGAATTTGTCCCGGTCTGGATAAGGAATTTGTAAGAACTTGACCTCAAGGAAGGGAATGGCGTCTGGATGTGTGTGAATTCCTGCCACATTAAAAAGGTTTTTTTTTTTCCTAAACGTATAATTATGGCTTCAGGAACGTCACTGGCCTCAGCTCTTCCTGTTGTTACATTTGCCCTCCTCCTCCTCCTCTTCATCCTCCCACTGTTGTTCAACCTTGCCTGGTCTCTGGATTGGGTGGAGCAGTTTCCCTGCGCTGTCGTAGCCATACCAGTAGGGGGCGTCGTCTCTGCTGTGCTCCCAGTGCTGGGCACGGGGGCGGAGCCTCAGGGCGGCCTGCCTGTGAGGAAATAGAAAGGGCCTGCGGGGTCAAGTTCCAGGCATTGCAGGCCAGGCCATCCCACTTCTCCAACCCTCAACCACGAAAACTCAGAACACTCCACCATGAACATTCCACACAGACACAACATGGTTTCCCATCCAGGGAAGAGGGGGACTGCATTTTCACTTTGGCTTTTTTTTTTTGGCTTGTTTTATTGACATATGGATGCCTGAAAAGACATCAGTGGAGTTTGGAGCATCCCCATCAAATGAATACTCACAGACTCATTTTTAATAAAATGGCCATAAGGCTTAATAACAAAGCATGTTCACATTTAGGATGCTCTGTTTCCAATTTAAACTGAAATAGAGCCTCCTGCTGTGTGTAATTTGCACTGAACAACACAAAATGAACTATCTGCCACTAGGCACCAGTCTGTTATCTTGTGGTTCAAAAAATACTGCACTGTCATGTAAGTATCAGTTCTGTGAGCTGTAACCTGATGGCGCTTTAGCTTGTGATTACCATCAGTCACATGTTCAGTCCTTTACATAAATACTAATCCCATAGAAGATTAGTCTGTTATTAACATCACTTGTGTTTCAGGCCATGCCGTCATCCCATTTGTGAGAGTAATGAGGTACGCAGAAAGTTTAAGGTGGAAGGGCCCGATGCTGGAAACCGAGTGAGCCAGAAAATACAACAGAGGTGAGGAGGGTAGGAAAAAGTGAACGGAGAGAGAATGAGTGAGTGAGCGAGTGAATGTAAAGGACGGGAGAGAGAGGCTGGACGGATGAACACAGAGGAGGGCGACAGGATAAATGAATTAGTGAATATGGAATATAAAAGGTGAGGATGGTTCGACAGAGAGTGGGTTTCTATACAGCACTGGAGAGGGGCTGAGTAAATGAGTGAGCGTAACAGAGGTGAAGAGAGTGGAGTGAGTGTGTGAATGTGTATGAGGAGGAGGTAATGGGGGGTCTTACTTGGAGACGCCCCTGCAGTACAGCATGGTGATGGAGCTCAGCCGATGACAGCCCTTCTGCAGGAGCTTGGTGGCCCGGTCGGTGAGGTGGACGCAGCCGCTAACGTCCAGCTCGTGCAGAAACTGCCCTGCTCCAATCAGGTACTGCACAGACATGTCTGTCATCTGCAGGGGGGGGGGCGGGGTGAACGGAACATAACGCATCCCTCCCTCGGGCTGAATGAATCTTGTCTCCTCTGTGGTTTCATTCGCTGCGGGTGGTGGTTACTCATGGAATCCCAGAATCACCATCGCAGCTGGGTGCGTCATGGCAACCCCAGTGATTTAATCAACGGTTGTGGGCGCCAAAAAATTTTCCAGTCATAAACTCCCACACTGTTCTTCGCACGCTCAAGGTAGTGCTGAAGTACACATCGAGGGTGGACCCACTCAGGGACACAGATATGAGACGGCCGTGGGTTGTCGACTCACCTTGGGGCAGCCGGTCATCCTTAGGGAGCGGATGGTTCGGCAGTAGTAAGACAGCACTTTGACAGACTGGTCAGTCAGGGGCAGGCAGTGGGAAATATCCATATATTCCAGTCCCCTCGCCTGCCTGCAGAATTTCTGCCAGGAAGAAGAAAAGCACAGATCAAACATACTGATTAATGTATTTCTATTCTGTTTGATCTCTTTCAGTTTAAAAATATTTTCTCAGCTGTTTAGGTGTTGGGTGCGCATGTGTGCGCGTGTGCATGTGTGTGTGTGTGTGTGTGTGTGTGGGAGGGCAAGGGGTTTGTCATGGTATTTAGAAGGGTAGGTGATTCAGCCATAGCTGCCTGGTTGAGTGGGTTCACAAATCTATTATAACCAAATACTGTATTTAAAATATAGTGGGGGTGATGGGGGTGGGATTAAGAGGCAAAGAAATTTAAAAAATTAAATTGAAAAACAAAAGCACAGATGGGGTGGGGTGTGATGGAGGCAAGGGAGTATTTCAGAGACCCTGCTCAGCCATGGGACCTGGAACCCAGGACCCAGAGCTTCTACCCCCTACTGACTGTGACCCCCTTTACAGACACACCCGCCCCCCAAACCTCCCCAGCCCCATCCCCCTTCACAAGACAAATACATTCCTGTGGTGAGGGGGTATGAGCAGTAATGTGACTCAGTCAATCACAGTTTAACCGCTCACAAGAGACCACAGCTGCTGGCACCACATCAGTGTTAAAAAAATAAAACTGGAGGAGCTTTCCATAAAGAGTCCCTGTCCTCCTGCAAGCGCGTCTAAGCATGCAAGCAGACGTCAAAGTAAGCTAATTTATTATTAGGTAGTAAATCCTGGCTACCGCACTCCTGATCTGCTAGCTCCACACAAATACATCAAATACAAAACTAACCATGAATGGGGAGAAAGGGGGGGAAAAAAGCAAACAGGATTTCAATAAACGCAGAGGACAGATTATGTTAGGGCGGCTCTCTCAGGCTATAGTCATTCCTGCCCTGCCCCCATTTCATCCAGTTCATTTAGGGTAGGTAGGATGGGGAACCTCGACTCTGCAGATTTCCGACTTCAACTGGGATGACAGCGAGGCCCTCCAAAAAAGGACTTTCTATAGCAGAAGGTCCATGATCAGAAACCGAGAGAAAACT